>JAZHEH010000510.1:0-616855 GCA_036589455.1 Ateles fusciceps
AGCAAATGATGGGTGGTGTGTACTGGTTCAGTACGTATTGCTATGTAGGGCTTCCATTAGAATGAAGGAAAACAACTGACATAAGTTGTTACAGTAGAGTGATCAGGTATCATATGACTATTCAACAAATGCCATGGTTCAGACAACCTCATCGATAATCCCTTATGTTTTTCTACCTGGAGGTTTTGTATACATTTTTTCCCTTGTACTGCCCTATGAATCTAATAGGACAGGTCATTTCCATCCGGACAGATGCATAAATTAAGGCCAGAAGAGATTGAGTAATGTGGACAAGGTCACATAGGTAGTAAGTACTCAGAGCTCAGACTAGTATCTAGGTCTTCGAGTCCCCTGTCCATGTTGCCTTTGGGGTAATCTACCTACCTAGTGATTCAAGCTGTTACTTGGGAAGTATTCTCCCTGCTGTACTAACTGAACATGTCTTCAGACTGTTTCCAGACCATCATGAGTTCATGCAGATGCATCCAACTGTTGGTCTCTCGGCTTCTACCATCTTCCCCCCTAACCTAATCATGATAAAAACTTGAATAATACTAATCCCTCACCTCTTTGAAACCCTGACATGGCTCCATAACTCCTTGCTTGGTACCCAAGACTCCTGCCAGCCTCATTTGATTCAATTCTTCCCATATTTTATCATTTACTACCACTCCATCCTCAGGGGTGAAAGTAATTGCAATTGTTCTTTTATTTCTGGACTGTTTCACATAATGTTCTCTCTAACTTTATAGACATTTTATCCCCTTCTGCAGCCTCCTTTCCATCTGATTTCACATCTTCATACTCTTTAGGCCTCTGAGGATATATCATCTCACTTCTAGAAGACTTCCCCTGATGCTCCAAGTTCACCAGCGGGTCTCTTCATCTATGGGGCAATAGCCCCTAATGCTTAGGTATTTTTTTATTTGAGATAGAGTTTTGCTCTTGTTGCCCAGGCTGGAGTGCAGTGGTGTGATCTCGGCTCACTGCAACCTCTGCCCCTCCGGGGTCAAGCAATTCTCCTCCCTTAGCCTCCTGTGTAGCTGGGATTACAGGCCTGCACCACCATGCTCAGCTGATTTTTATATTTTTATTAGAGACAGGGTTTCTCCATGTTGGCCGGGCTTGTCTCAAACTCCTGACCTCAAGTGATCCACTCTGTTTGGCCTACCAAAGTGCTGGGATTACAGGTGTGAGTCACGGTGCCTGGCCCCCTCATGCTAATTCTTGTAACATTAATCATACTACAGTTCAATTATCATATTGTATTTCCTATCAGGCTGTGGCTGTATTCAGATGAGCAGGATCAGGTGACACAGTTCTTCTTTAAGGTTCCTTGGAGAACTGGAGAGTGTATGGCTAGAACACTGCTATGAGAGTTAGTGGGAGGATGTGAGCATCTGCCTTGCTAACACAGCGTAAAAAATGCTGTGGACCTGACTTCCATTCTAAGCCAGATTATGTTAGAATTCTATCTGCAGTTCTTGAAAAGTATGAGCAACAGAAGACGAGTAACAATTAGACAAGAACTCATGCAATTCCTTCTTTAAAATGTTCACTCCAAATTTGAATCAAACAGACCAATAGAAAATAAAGGTTAGTTTTATTTAACAAAAATATTATGTACCCTAGCCATAACCTTTCTGAAATAACACATCAAATATATCAAGAGTTTATTATTTGTTTGCTGCTTTCAGAATTTGGAATTACTAATAACATTAACAATCATCATAATTGTAATAATGCAAATGTGTTACTATTTGATGCACATAGTTAAACTGTCATCATGCTCTGTAGTTTCCAATGTGTACTGTATGTTTCTCATGGGTAGGAACCATTGTTTTATGCTTAATACCTAGCATGGAGTTAGATTAGTCTAGTAAATTTTTAAATAAATTAATTAATGTTTTACATATATTAATGTGTTTTATTCACATCACAGCCCTGTCTGTCAAGTCTGGCATTTTCTAGATCAAAAAGGCAAAAACAAAATCACTTAGAGATGTAACAAAATGGAGAAAACTACACTTATTCTGAACACCTTTATCAGGGATACTTGGTGGGTTTTCTAGGAACATGCTTGCTATGCAATAGCTACTCATCAAATTTCCTTGTACAGTGGTTGAGCCTTGTTATATTTAAGAGTTTTATTAGTTTGCATACAGATTCAGGCATAGGACTGAACTCATTTGGAAGAGAGTGGAGAGACAGAGATCAAGTACTATATACGGAAAGGGTGGAGATAATGCTCCTCAGCTATGCAGGGTGATTGGAGAGATCATAAAGAAAAAATGTCAAATATCAAAACCATCTTCTTTGTCTTTTATAAATTCTTCAGTAAAATCTACATGTTTTTTTCAGTGCTTTTATGACAAATTCATTCTTTTTGATAATTATGAAGAAATGCTATCTCAAATAGTCAGCTTGAACTGAGCATTTCAGTACTGAGAATTTAAACAACATGCCTAGTCATTTGGATAGTGGATGTTGGTGGAAATGTATTTATTCATTATGTAAATAAATGTAAATCAATGTAAGTGAAAATGAAAACTCAGTATTTTGTGAATGCCAGGTACTGGAAACAGTGCAGTGAACAAGATTTCAAAGGTCACCTTCTTATGGAACTTTCATTCTAGCAGTAGAGCTAAAAAGTAAACAGGAAAAACAATATAGCTTGATAAAGCTTGCAATAAGTGTTTTAAAGGAAAAAAGAATAAACAGGGTTATGTGATAGAGAATAAAATTAAATTGGAGTTACTTTTCTGTAGGATGATCATAGGAGATCTCTTTGAGGGGTGATGTTCAAGAGGAGAATAACCTTGATTAAGGGAAAAAGGAAGATAATTCCAGACTTAAGGAACATCAACTAAAAGAGCAAACAAATCCAAAAGCTAGCAGAAGACAAGAAATAACTAAGATCAGAGTGGAACTGAAGAAGATAGAGACATGAAAAACCCTTTCAAAAAATCAATGAATCCAGAAGCTTTTGAAAAAAAAAAAGGTGTTTTGACAAAAAGTAATAAAAAAGAAGAATCAAATAGACAAAAAATAATAAAGGGTATATCACCACTGACCCCACAGACATATGGACCAATGGAACAGAATAGAGACCTCAGAAATAAGACCAGACATCTACAACCATCTGATCTTTGACAAACCTGACAAAATGAGCAATGGGGAAAGGATTCACTATTTAATAAATGGTGCTGGGAAAATTGGCTAGCCATATTTAGAAAACTGAAACTGGATCCCTTCCTTACACCTTAAACAAAAATTAACTCACTATGGATTGAAGACTTAAATGTAAAACCCCAAACCATAAAAACCTTTGAAGAAAACCTGGCCAATACCATTCAAAACACAGGCATGGGCAAGATTTTATGATGAAATGGCCAAAAGCAATTGCAACAAAAGCTAAAATTGACAAATGGGATCTAATTAAACTGAAGAGCTCATGCACAACAAAAGAAACTATCAACAGAGCAAGCAGACAACCTATAGAATGGGGCATATTTTTGCAATCTACCCATCTGATAAAGGTCTAATATCCAGAATTTACAAGAAACTTAAATTTGCAAATTAATTTGCAACAACCTCATCAAAAAGTGGGCAAAGGATATGAACAGACCCTTCTTAAAAGAAGACATTTACGCAGCCCACAAACATACGAAAAAGCTCAACATCACTGATCATTAGAGAAATGCAAATCAAAACCACAATGAGATGCCATCTCACACCAATAATCAGAATGTTGATTATTAAAGAGTCAAGAAACAACAGATGCTGGTGAGGCTGTGGAGAGATAGAAACACTTTTACATTGTTGGTGGGAATGTAAATTAGTTCAACCATTGCAGAAGACAGTGTGGCGATTCTTCAAGGGTCTAGAACCAGAAATACTATTTGACCCAGCAATCCCATTACTGGGTGTATACCCAAAGAAATATAAATTCTTCTATTATAAAGATACATGCACATGTGTGTTTAGTGCAGCACTAATTACAATAGTAAAGACATGTAACCAACCCAAATGCCGACCAATGATAGACTGGATAAAGAAAATGTGGTACATATACACCATGGAATACTATGCAGACACAAAAATGAATGAAATCATGTCCTTTGCAGGGACATGGATGAAGCTGGAAGCCATCATCCCAGCAAACTAACACAGGAACAGAAAACCAAACACTGCATGTTATCACTCATAAGTGGGAGTTGAATAATGAGAACACATGGACTCAGGGAGGGGAAGAACACACACCAGGCCTGTGGGGTTGCAGGGGGAGAGAGTGCATCACAACAAACAGCTAATGCATGCAGGGCTTAAAACTTAGGTGAAGGGTTGACAGTTGCAGCAAACTACCATGGCACACGTATACCTGTGTAGCAAACCCGCATGTTTTGCACGTGTATTCCAGAACTTAAAGTAAAATAACAAATAAATAATATATTAAATCAAGGGAGAGGCTGGCATGTTCCAGAAATATTCAGACCATCAGTGTGATTGTAAAAAGTGGTGAGGTGGCATTAAATGATACTGAAATAGAGAATTTATTAAAATGTCCAATGTAATGTTCTTTCTGCTTCACTTCTATATTTCACAATGATAATATAATGATAATGGTATTTACACTGGACTGTCTTCTAGGGATAGTAATGAGCAATGCTGATTCTGAAATACAGCATATTTTAGTGCAAAATTTTAAGCAGAAATTTTTCTGTATATTATTTGCACTATGTAGAATTACTCCTATTCGGTAACACTGGCTGATGCCTTATGTCAGTACTAGTGTTTATTTTACCTTGTTGTCTCTTCCAATAAGCTGAAACACATTTTATTTCTTAACTGTAAATGACAGTAGGGCATTAATGTGATGAATAGCTTTAATTTTAATTCAAACCTGAAGAAGGCTAGAATGAAAGCATTCTGGTCCAAAAGCAAGTTCTACTATCCATCAGTAAAGCTAATTTATCCATTTGGAACACCCAAAAGAAAAATGTGAATTTCATAAATAAATGAGTTTTTAAAAAAGAAGCTCACAGAGTTTTTCATGAGGGTCATTGCTTTGCATATGACAACAAAGTTAGATAATATATTTTTTTGCCTATGAACTAGGTTAAGATAGTGGAGTAGGTTTCAACAGCATCTGTCAATTTTTCATGATACTGAAATGGAATAAAACAATACCAACTTGAAATAGATTTCTTACACTCAGGAGATTAAGGCAATTATGAAGCCCAGCAGCCTCCTTATTCCTGATTTTTAACCACTGTAACAACTGAAGTGCTTACAAAACTCTTGACATTGGCCAGAATTAAAATACCAAAACAGAATGCACTTTTACTATAGTCTTCTAAGGAATAATCTTCCTCCTATACATCTATTAATATGGTATATATCAATGAGAACTTTCAAGATCACACTTCATAAACATTAATAAGAATAGCATAGTCAGTGTTAATAGTGTAGGTTCTGGAGCCCACCTGCTGGGATTTGAATCCAGGTTCTACCACTCATTACTTCTGTGACTTTGAGAAAGGTGATTGACTGCTCTGTGTGTGTTTCCTTATCTGTAAAATGGTGATGATAATAGCTATAAGGTTGTTTCAAGGATTGAGTTTATGAATGTTAAGCACATAGAACACTTTCTTGGAACCCAATAAGCCTTCAATAAATTTCAAGGGCTTTTCATTATATTACTCCAATATTCAACATTTTAGTATAATCACATACAAGTTATTAGAAGGTACCTTGCAGTAGAGATCCCCATTGTAAATTGTACCATAATATGCTGTTTCTGCTGAAGTCATATTAATTGAATGAAACTCACACATAGTCTTAATATGTCTGGTTCTATAATTACTAGAACAATCTTCTAATCACTTTGGTTAGAATCTTTTATTTGAATAAGTATTCTTTTTTTAGGTAGTCCCAGAATACTAAAATTATCCATTTACAGAAAAAAAAAATTCTGAAAATATGGCAATGACTTCTTACTCGACATTACAATTGCTTATTCATGTAATTAATTATTTTGTATAGAAAAGTGAAGCATGTTTCTATAAGAAGGAAATTATGTGTCAGCTCAGCAAGGAAATATATTCAATCTGTCTGGAAGTGTAAGGTTGTCCTAATTTGTGAACCGTAAGTTTCTTCTTACTTTTTGTCATGCTTAGATGTTCCTTTGAGATAAATAGAGAAGCCAATAAGTACCCCCCCCCCCTTTTTTTTTTAATTTGCCAACGCCAATACTTATAATGGTACCTATACATTCAGGTCCAAACCCCCAGCACACAACTATTATGGCGTGCTCACCAACAGTGGGTCTACCTCCAGGCATTGCCATAACCATTATCAAATACCTGAACCCATATGTCAGACCTACATACTTTCTTGCTGACTTTCATACAAAACAATAAGAAACTTAATTTCTTACCCACTGCCATGTGATAAGACATGCTAAGAATTGTGTACAACAAATTATTATGACCACATCCAGCCCCATAACCCATATCTATTTTCCTAACCTCACTAATTTTCATGCCTATGTGCTCTAGTCTCTCCTGTGGTTAAAATATAAAGCAATACTCACATTCATTACTTTTTTTTTTGTATAATGCTAGTACTTACTATGGTAGGCAGAACTGCAGATGATGCTCAATGCTCAAATAACTTAAACACCCTTGTATAATCTTTTTGCCTTGAAGGTAGGCAGAAATTGTCATTTCTAGCCAACAAAATATGTCAGAAGTGATGGGATAGCCAGTCTCGTGATTGCATTATATTATGTATGAATCTGTCTTAAAAGACTGGAACAAGAGATTTTTCTGTTTGTTTTGAATAATTAAGTTACCTTTTTTTGTGAGTCTCACTTGCCTAGGACCTGCAGGATTCTCTAGGAGCTGATCATGAACCCCAGCAAATAGCCAGTAAGAAAATGGGACCTCATTTCTTCGAAGTAAAAAACTGAGTGCTGTCACAACCACATGAGTTTGGAAAAGGACCTTGAGCTCCAGAAAGGAGTACAGCCCCTTTGATACTTGCATTGTAGCTTTGTGAGACCTTGAACAGAGGACAAAGTAGAGCAGAAAACCCAACTAAGCCATATCTTGACTCCCAAACCATGGAAACTCTGAGATAATAAATTTGTGCTTTTTGAACAACTAAGTTTGTAATGACTTGTTGTTTTGCAGAGAGAACTAATACAAATCTTCAGAGTCATGCTCAGCAAACAATGCCTACACCTATAACTACTTGCAAGCAATGGCCATAACAACACCTAGGCTTGCCAAGACAGCATAGGTTTTCACAAGGTTTTTGCCTTTTTAGAATGTCAAATCATACACCTTTATCCATGCTTTAATTAATATACAAGCTCAAATATGCCTATGTGCAAACCTTGTCCACTATATCTATGTACAAGATATATATGGTGTACACTATATATATATGTATGGTGTACAAGATTTATACCATACACACACACACACACACACACAGACACATATATATATGGTGTACAAGATTTAAACACAACCAGTCAGATAAGCACATGAAACATGTCCAACTCAAACTTATACATGGAAAGTCCTACCAGCTGTATATCCAGGCAGGACTACACGGAGAATACCCTGGTGCACTCAGACAGGCCCAGACCCATGCCAATTCCTGTACCTACTCAGGGGAGTAATATTGAGATGCCCTCATCCAGGGCCATCTATGCAGGTCCATCTATTCATTCCCTCCCCCTCCATCCGCAGCACACCATTTTATTAACTGAGCCAGACAGGTGAACACATGTGCCTACAGAAAATTTTATGTCTTCAGTTAGGTGTACAAGGTCAAAGGGGAAACTGGTAAATGTATGTGTACTGAAAGCAGAAAAAAATAGGGGAATGACAATAACTCTGTAGTTATTGGGGAAGTATATGGACAGAAGTATCCCTCAGTCTGTTCATCTGAGCTCCTTGCTCTGGGGACAAAGGAAGTAGAATCTATGCTTTAAGAGGACAGGGCTGACAAAAGTCAAGTATTACATAAATGCTCTAATCAACCTGGCTGGGGTTCAGGGAAAGCACCAGACCCAGTGCAAAGACTATAGAGTTAGCCTGTGAATTCAGAATAAAGATTATTGTAGAGACCAGACCTAGACCACAAGGGAGAGGGAGAAATCCATGATTGGGTGGATGCCCAGATCTCCCCCTGAGATCTGTAATGAGAACAGTAAATGATGTGTAAGAGTACAAGGTATGCGGTCATGCAGAATATCATTTAATTCTCTTAAATTCCCTTGGAACAGAATCAGTAACTGTTTTCTTTACGTTCCTGTTAAAACTTTGATATTTACCTTTTAGTGTGTTTTATATTATATTCAAGTTTCATGTCTCCTGTCACCACTAATGTCTTATTAGTAGTAGTAGTAATTCTTGTTTATTGATTGCCTTCTTAAATCTGGAACTTCCGCTGCTCACTTTACATAAGCATTGATTCTGCTCTTTGCAACCAATTTGCTAAGGTTTTATCATCATCTTGATTATATGATGAACAAACAGATATAAAGATATTAAATAATTATGACATGGAGCCAATTATAGTGTTCAGAGGGGGAGGTTTAAAATTTATAGTTTTTGGCTTTTAGAGGCAAGTTTTTTTTTTGTCACTCTATCATACAGCTTCTCTCATAATTCCAAAGCTTCATCTCATTCTCAAACCCACCTCTGTCCTTCAAATGAGCTCTGTGTCTTCACTATGTTGCTGATCTCAGGGCCAAGCACAGTGTCTGGCACAGGGTAGATATTTTACACATATTTTAAATAAGTTGTTAAATTTAATTTATTTTTATTATACCTTAAATCTGGGATACATGTGCAGAATATACAGGTTTGTTACATACGTATATATGTGCCATAGTGGTTTGCTGCATCCATCAGCCCGTTATCTACATTAGGTGTTTCTCCTAATGCTGTTCCTCCCCTTGCCCTCCATACCCTAACAAATCCCAGTGTGTGATGTTCTCCTCACTGTGTCCATGTGTTCTCATTATTCAACTCCCACTTACAAGTGAGAACATGCGGTGTTTTGTTTTTCAGCTCCATAAGGTCATTTTGTTCTTCTCTAAACTGGATATTCCAGTTAGCAGTCCCTGTAACCTTTTATCAAGTTTCTTAGCTTCCTTGCCTTGGGTTAGAACATGCTCCTTTTGCTCAGAGGAGTTTGTTGTTACCGACCTTCTGAAGCCTACTTCTGTCAGTTCATCAAACTCATTCTCTGTCCAGTTTTGTTCCATTGCTGGTGAGGAGTTGTGGTCATTTGGAAGAGAAGAGGCATTCTGGTTTTTAGAATTTTCAGTATTTTTGTTCTGGAAAAAAACAAAAAGAAAAAACAAAAAACTCCTGCAGCTAGCTCATTGTCTGCCCAAAGGGCTGCCCAGTTTTTTGCTTGAAAACCAGGGCCCTGGTCTAAAGGAAATCTGGTCTGCGGATTGTGAAACCATGGGAAAAGCATAGTATCTGGGCTGGATAGCACCATCCCTCATGGCACAGTACCTCAAGGCTTCTTTTGGCTACAGGAGGGAGTTCCCCAACACCTTGCACTTCCCAGGTAAGGTGATGCCCCACCCTGCTTCTGCTTGCCCTCCATGGGCTGCACCCACTGTCTAACCAGTCCCAATGACATGAACTGGGTACCTCAGTTGGAAATGCAGTAATCTCCTGCATTCTGCGTTGGTCTTGCTGGGAACTGCAGACCGAAGCTGTTCCTATTCAGCCAACTTGCCTGACTTACTCCCAGTTGTTTATTTTTTGTTTTAAATTATGAAATACTGCAGATTATATGATAGTTTTATTTTACATTAAAATAATTTCAAACTTACAGAAAAGTTAAAGGAACAATATCAACAAATTCCAGAATTCTGTTCAATTTACACCAATCAAACCAATAAAGTTCTAAGCATAAATACAACCTAACCAAAAGTCAAGCATTACACACAGTTATCATATCTTTTCAACCTCATTTAACACAAAACAGTTCACTAGTTCTTCCCTGACAATTGTAAGCATGAGATTTTTGTAGATTACCACCCCATTCTTTCATAGAATGTCCCTCAATTGAAGTTTGTCTGATGTTTTCTCACTATTATATTTAATTTATGCATTTGGCAGGAATATCACAGAAGTGATGCTGTGTCCTCATTGGATCTTATCAAGAAGCACACAAACAATGTATTGATGACAAGTCAGATAATCTTTTAAGTGATACCTTAGAAATTGTGGAAATACATGACAAGAATGAAATAAAAGTCTTTACATTTTTGTCCCCCTTTTGCATGGTTCCTTGGTCCCCATACTCAGACTTCCATATGTACTTTAAATGTGTGGTCAACATTAAGAAAATGCTCACCATCACTGGTCATTTGAGAAATGCAAATTAAAACCACATTGAGATAGCACCTCACACCAGTTAAAATGGCGATCATTAAAAAATCTGGAAGAGACAGATGCTGGAGAGGATGTGGAGAAATAAGAACACTTTTACACTGTTGGTGGGGAGTGTAAATTAGTTCAGCCATTGTGGAAGACAGTGTGGCGATTCCTCAAGGACCTAGAAATAGAAATTCCATTTGACCCAGCAATCCCATTGTCTGGGTATATACCCAAAGGATTATAAATCGTTCTGTTATAAAGACGTAATGCACACGTATGTTCACTGTGGCATTATTTACAAGAGCAAAGACCTGGAACCAACCCAAATGCCCATCGATGATAGACTGGACAGGGAAAATGTGGCACATATACCCCATGGAATACTATGCAGCCATAAAAACAATGAGTTCGTGTCCTTTGTAGGGACATGGATGAATATGGAAGCCATCATTCTCAGCAAACTGACATAAGAACAGAAAATCAAACACCACATGTTCTTATTCCTAGGCGGGTGTCTGAACAATGAGAACACATGGACACAGGGAGGGGAGCATCACACACTGGGGTCTGCTGGGGGGGGGGGGGGGGGACTAGGGAGGGACAGTGGGGTGTAGGAGGTTGGGGGAGGGGATAACATGCGGAGAAATGCCAGATATAGGTGACAGGGGATGGAGGCAGCAAACCACATTGCCATATATGTACCTATGCAACAATTCTGCATGATCTGTGCATGTGCCCTAGAATTTAAAGTACAATTAAAAAAAACAAACTGGGATTGGTAATCATACCCACCTTATGCTATTCAGAGGATTAAATGACATAAAGCATGAAAAACACTTAGCACAGTGCCTATGCACATCAAATGATCCATAAATAATAGACATTATTAAAATTGTGACCCAAACCATTTTTCACAGCTATAACTCAAGCTCTACATGGAGAGGACAAGATCCGGGGCTCAGCAGGGGTCCTGGGAATCTGAGCCTGCAGCGTCAGATCCATAAGACGCAAAATTTGGAAATGGCTGGTCCCCACATTGCAGTGGTTTTTAACCATTGCCTCTCCTGCAAAGGGTCTTGGCCTCTACTTTCTGGACTGTCAGAAAATCAGTAGATAAAATGAATGTCATTCTGATGGCTAATTATGAGGTCTGTGAGTTTGCAAATTATTGCTAGACCAAGGGAGGGAGAGGAGAGGAGAGACCTGGGAGACACATTGAGCTTTCAGGGTCATGTTATTGCCTGTGAGCCAACCAGGAGGAAGTGGTATTCGTTAAGCAATGTCTTAGTCCCTATCTTTGGGGTAACTGCACCCACATTCCCTTGTGATCCTCACAAAATACTTTGTCTTCATTGCCAAAAAAAAAAAAAAAGATTCATAAGGAGATTAATAAACAAGCCAAAGGAAAAAAAAAAGAATTTGCAAAGAAGAACAAAGCATTTTCTCAAAACACATTCTTCGAATAAGCCATTAAGATATTTTTCCTACGCAACAGTATTCAACAGAGGGAACCCAAAGGGTTAAGACAGTTTTAACATTCCACCCCCCTTTGACACAGAGATGCTACAATAAGAACACAATTGATCAATAGAAAACAATGTCAATATTGCTTTGTATTGAAGCCCTGTTTTTGTGTTGTTTGTGTGTATGTATTTGTTTGGTTTTATTTTCTTCTAAATTCAAGTCATTAAGCAGAGTTTGACCTTCTCATACTTTAGTGAGAAAATGTACACAATAGATGGTACTTCGTATGAGAATTATGTTTTGTGAATTTTATGGTGGTTGACATTTGCTATTTCATAACAGGTCACTGTAAAGCGAGATGTTTTTGCTGCAGCCAGGTCTGTGGAATGTAACAAACCAGGTAATGACTTGAAATCCACAGGGCACATTCTGCCGTGGGATAGTCACTTGGGCCACTCCAGTGGCAATTTATTATCTCTTTTTTGTTAGCTTGATAGAAAGGCTGATCCATTTGCCCACAAGAGCTGCACATGTCTAGGACACATGTTCCAAATGAGTATACATGCCTATTGGAGTTTCTCTATATAGTGCAGTGATTAAAGTCTACAGACTACCCTGCCAGGGTTCTATTCCTGACTATAAGACATGTAATTGTGAGTGACTATATAATATTCAAGTTAATTAAACTCTCTGTGCCCCATTTTACTCATCTGTAAAACAAAGTCTGTAATAGTACCTTTTTGATAGAGTAGTCATGAGGATTAAGTGAGTTGATAGATATAAAGCACTTGGAACTGTGTATAACACTTGACAATGTCTTTTGAAGCACACAGGAATGAAACATGAAGTCTGTGTATCTGCATCTGTACACACATGTGTGCCTATGAGTGAACATAAGGTGACTTTAGAATGCAAGTAGTAAAGAGAATTTTGAAGTATAATTGATTCTTGTGAAACATTGAAGAATAAGTAAATTTTCAGACAGATAAGATGAGGAGGAGTGAGATTATCTCAACAGGAGCAACCTTTTGAGAAAATGTGACATTCTGTGTGCACTGCAAGTAATTCAGTAGTGTTGAAGGGAGGGTCAGAAGGTGCCTACTAGCTTAAGGAGTTTATTAGCTGGTAATCGTACACTCTGAACCTAAAGTCACTTCCACTACTAGGACTCCCACACAGTCTGTAAAGCCTAGAGAAATGGAGAAATGAACTCAATAGAATTATTGTGTGTGGGGGAAGAGGGGTGGGAGTTGTGATTGAGAGGCTGCTTAAGACAAAATCTAGTGTAAGAATGAAATAGTAATAGTGAGTGTGATATACTAAACAGGTTTTGGTTGTTGGTGGGACAGTGATTTGATGGTCAGCATGCAGAAAGACCACAGTGTTGACTAATGTTTCTAATCCTCTTGGCTTCATGTCTGAACATAATGATTCAACTTTGGGTTTTCTGCTTGGCTGAGAAGGTATGAACAAACAGCTACACACCTCCCTGGTGAGGCCCCTATCAGTTGATTACAGTTTTCAAAGGAAATCATTTAGTCCTGCCATTCCAAATTAATGAAGGAATTCCATGCAGACCATTTGGCTGCCTGCCTTCCATACACAGCAGAGAAAGTCTTTGCCATCAATGCCAAGGTTTCAAATTGGCATTTTCATAAAAACAGGCAAAGCAGCCCATTATCTAATTGATTTCCGTAAATTATGGTAGCTGGGGGAGTCAATGTCAATGCACATGGCATTGAGCCATTTTTTGGAAGGCACTCAGTTCTAGGTTTGGAATATCGTCTGTACCAATAGAGACCCTAGATTCCTTTACTAAAAAAATAATTAAAATGCTCATATTTTAATAGCATCCACTTACAGTCTCTGAAAGCAAACATTGGGACTCTTTACCAAGTTCCCTTTACAATCTATCGTAAAGGAAATGTACCATGGCATTTTAAGATGAATTAGAGGTGACACATAATACAGCTGTACATATCTCTCAGCACAAACAGGCTTTTGGCCTAACAAGAATTGTTTCTGTTTGCTTGGCTTTAATTACTTTAGAAAATGATCAGTCAGTTTCATCTTAGGTTCTTCATGCTTGAATAATGCCAACTATCCTTGCCTTGTTACCCAGAAGAAACTGACTGTCACAGCTGACCCACTTAGGGGATTAGATGTGAAGACTAAGACAACTTTGTAAATAGAATATGGTGTTTTTGCAAGCGGCGGGACCATCAGGGAGCAAAAGGAGTCAAATGAAATGGTAGCAAATGACACATTGCCCCAACCCCACTCAGGTTGCTTGAGCTGACTCTGGATGCTTCTCAGCATTCAAGTTTCCAAAAATCATGCAACATATTCAACTTCTGCCGTTCAAGTCCTAAATAAACAAGCCATGTATCTCACTCACATAAAATTCAATCATGTATCTGCCATATGCCAGACATTTTGCTAGGTATTGGGAATAAAAATTAACATATATTGATTGCTGATATATGCGAGGCACTAGCTATTTTACATGGATTAACTCATAAATCTTAATAATTAACCTGAAAATTATAGGGTATTATAATCTCTGCTTGCCCATGAAAATAATGAGATATAGAGACTGATTTGTAAATGATCACATAGATAAGAAATTAAACAGTCAAAACTTAAAACCAGGAAATGAGGTCTAGCATGCACAGGATTCATCATTATGCTCACCAATATCCTACAATGAATCAGGTTAGGTCACCACCCTGTAGAAACACAAAGTTTAGGTAGTATAGGAGACATAAACATGAATACCATATTATGTGAATTTTTTGAGTACCTTTTAAATTCTAAGTACTATAGAAAGTGCTATATTGATATTAATTCATTTAGTTCTTGTGGTATCAGGATCATCTCTCTAGTTAAGACCAACTTTGGCTCACCAAAATAATGTGTAACATTTCATAGAAACACCTATTTACTCAGCATTTTGCTTAACATCTGTAAGAAAATAGCCTCTCTTTTTGATAATAGCTTTATTGAGATATAAATCCCATTTAAAAATTAATCCTTTTAAAGTGTACAGTCCAATGATATTTAGTACATACAGGGAGTCATACAACCATCACCACATCTGATTCCAATATTTTTATCACTCTAAAATGAAATCCCATTTTCTATTGGCAGTCACTCCCCATTCCCCTTCCCCCAAGACCCTAGGCAACACTGATTTGCTTCCTTACTTTTATAGTAGATTTATTGGTATATAATTCACATACAATATGCTGACTCATTAAAAGTGTGCAGTTTGATTTTTTAGTACCTTACTAAAAATTGTACAACCATTACTGATATATAATTCCATAATTCCATACTACCACAGAGTTGAAGAGAGGGAGATGAAAATAGATTAAGATAAATTGTCACGGAACTCTCTATTCCTATGAAAATTGAGCCTTTTTTTGAATAAAATTCCTCAGATTTGTTGTAAGACTTTGGTTAATTTTCAGAGTTCTAAAAAAACTAATTTTGACAGTTTTTGCTCATGTTCTTATTGCTTTTGTGGAGGTGTGGATTTTCAGATTTTCTTATTTCACCATTCCCTTGGGAACAGTTTCTTGGGGACTTTAAAAATACAAAAGTTCTCAGATGCTGTAGGTCCATTTATATACCACAAACTCCATCTTTCTTAATATAACAAACCTTCCCTAGACTTACGTCGGTTAACTCAATACCAGCTGTATCATATGTATATTTAAAAATATTCTTTCCTTCTACTTTTCTTCTTCCCATAAATATATATTGAACATGTTTACTAGGTTCGAGATAGTGCTGGGGGTTAGAAGTACATTACAATAGAGTTTATTATAATCTCATGGAGTTTAGAGTATTGAAGGGCAGATAGACAATAAATACATCCAAGGACATTGTGTTACAGATCTCCAAAAAAAAAAAGAACAGGATATATGTGTGTGTGTGTGTGGTGTGTGTATGTATGTTTGTGTGTGTGTGTGTGTGTGTGTGTGGTGTGTGTATGTATGTTTGTGTGTGTATGTGTGTGTAGAGGGAGGAAAGAGAGAGAGATTGAGAGATAATAGAAATTGGCTCACATGATTGTGGAGACTAAGATGTCCCACAATATGCCATCTGCAAGCTGGAGTACCAGAAAAGCTTGATAGCTCAGTCCAAATCCAAATGTCTGAGAATAAGGGTAATGATGGAATTCCCAGTCTAACTCCAAAGGCCTGAGAACCACAGGGATGGACTGCTTAAGGTCCTGGATTTGGAAAGCCAGAGAACCAGGAATGCAGACATCCACGGGCAGGAGAAGAGGGATGTCCCATCTCAAATAGAGACAGGCAGTCAGGGAGAGATAATTTACCCTTCTGCTGTCTTTTATTCTTAAATCCTCAACACATTGGATAGTTCTCACCCACATTGGTGTGGAAAGGTGTTCTTTACTCAGTCTACAAATTCAAACGTTCATTTCTTCCTGATACAGGCTTTTCCTGACACACTCTCAATGTTAATCTCTTCTTGATACACTAAGAAATAATGTTTTACCAGCAATCTCAGAACTCCATGGCCAAATAAGGTTGATACATAAAATTAACAGACACTTAGGTTAAATACTAAAGTATATTCAGGTGTGTATAGGCGTTTATAGGGCAAGGGATACTGGGGCTTATCATTTTCTCCTTTCTCAGTGGAGTTTTGATGTAAGGTAGAATTCTAGAATACACTCATTCAGCGACATAATATGTACCCAGATCTCTACCTGAATGCTTGGAGCGTGACAGTGAACAAATCAGACATGGTCCCTGACTTCATGGAGCTCATAGTCCAATGAGGAATTCATGGAAGTCTATTTATCTGACTTCAGTTTTCTAAGTATGATGCTGGTTGCCTAAACAGAAAAAAGCAAATACATAAAAATAGAACTAAAAGTATGTTCTATTAAGGAAGATCATTAAAGTGTGTTTGTGATTGTATTGGGACAAAATGTATATAGAATAAGCATTACAGAAAAAGAAAGGAAATAAATGAAACTGATTAATTACCTACAATGTTTACAGGGAAAAGGGATATACACTGCTGTGTGTTAGGAAACATTCCTGATAAATACTTTAATAACTAACCAATGAAACAAACAAGAAATATAGGTAAGAATTAGCTCACTGAATAAAAATAAATAAATCTGTTACAATAATAAATAGAATCAAAGTGACACAGCTGTAAAAATATGTATATATTGATAAGAATTACTTGAAAACTGAATACTTATTTAACCAGAAATAGTCACATACCTATATTCACATGATAGGAATGTTGAGTGGGTGATGAGTAAATGTAGTGATATAAACATTGTTAAGATATCTTAGTGGATGGTAGAAAGCCAAGTGGATATAGATATATGTATGTGAACACATATATATATGCACATAAAATCTAATAATAAAACATAAGGACATTCTTTTAAATAAGGAGATAATTATATGTAGAAACAAACAGAAAACAAGTAAAATGGTTAGCTTTGGAGAATGAAAATTGGGGAGGGGCCAATAATAGGACAAAGAACTAGAACTGTTGTTTTGGTTATGTACTGTGAAGTAAAATTTAACTTTTAAATTATGGAATTATAAAACTTCAGCAACAATAAAATTAAATAGAATACATAAACAGTAATAATTTAGTACAAGTAATGAATATTCTATATTTACAAAACACCAGCCCAGTTCAATATTCTTATTTTATTTAATATATTATTATACAGTTTTTACAAATGTTGGAGTTTTTTTGTATTTGTGTTATTAACTGTTTTGACTCTTGAATAATTTGGAAATAAAGAGGAAATTTCAGAGCTGAGTAGAGAGACACTTTAGTGCCTAGGCTTGGAAATGCTTATTAATTATTCCACAGCAATTTGGTTTTAAAAAATATTTTTTACCTCATCCACCATGACTTTTACAAGATGTTTTCCTAGAATCCATAAGGGAATGTAATCTGTTGATGCCACTGGTGATATTATAACACAAGATGTATATCTAAAACTGCTATCTGCTAATCATCACTAGTGCATAGACTCTGCTAATGAGGTTCCAATACTGTAAGTTTTATATTAGAATATTACAGCAGCAATGTTCTCTTTCATTTTTAATATCCACTTGCTTCCCTTTGTAAGAGTTGGTATGCACATTTTTCTGTGACAATCACATTATTTTAATCCTTAAAGTTTACACATCCTTGTATGCAAATACTATCCATTGAATTCTACACAATATAAATATGAGGCTCAACTCTGGTAGGAGATATCTCTTTTAAATTACACAATTGAAGTGCCGCCCACTGCACCAACAGGGCCACTAAGATGCATCTCTTGTAAGTGGGCTCTGCTTCATTCACAGGGTAGTTGTTTATATTACAGATACTGGAAATAGAGGATAGTATCCATGTAACAGGGTCTCTGAGTTTTCTAAGCTAGTTAGCTCTCTTTGGGTAGAAAGGATGTAGAGAAGGAGATAAAGATGTGATGAAAAAGAAACTTGTTTGTCACAGTTGATAGGATTGGGAAATGTGAACTTATGGTTATTGAATACTACTCAAACCATGTGTATAAAATAATGACTATTGGTGGCATACAGTGCTAGTTGCCACTGAAATGCAAAAGTTATTTAACTGTGCACCTACTTCACTGGAACTTAAAGTGGGGTTAGGTATTTACGTATACTAAAATATAAATATTATTAAAAGCCAAAATCCTGCAATTTATATGATAAACACAAAAAGAATTTTGAGGGTGCAGAGCAGGGGAGTACTCTAAGCTACTGAGGGCATTTAGAGAGGTATTCAGAGAGGAATTAGTATTTGATGTGAAACTTAGAAGACAGAAAATGTGGGGAGATGTAAATGCATTCTAATGAAAGATACAGAAATAGCATGGTTAGAGAGCTGAGGAAGCATCCATATGTCCAGACTACACCAAATTATATATATATATGTATATATATAATCGTGTGTGTGTGTGTTAAAAAGGACACAAGAAGTAATCACATTTGACATGAAAGCCTGTTTGTTCGTTTGTTTTAAAAGGAACAAACTGATGTTCACTTGTATTTGGTAAATAAATAATCTGGAAAGGTAAACTGACATTCTGATAGTTATAAGCATTCAATGCCATCATATATACCCTCATATATTTCAAAGCAGATTGTACTCAAGAATAAGGAATATAATCGGATTTTAGTTATTTTATGTAGCACACTTGATTCCATGTATATTAATTCAATATGAATGAAACTCTGAGATGATAAACAGTTGGTATTTAGTTTTGTACCAAAACAGTTTATTTTTTATATTTATTTAAGCTCAGTGGGCAGATGTTAGATGTCTCTGTGCCTCACCTGAAGTCATGTGAGGCTGAGGTAGGCCTTAGGTGTCTTAAACATCATCTGCTGGAATTATCTGGGCCACAAAGTTTTCACCCACTTCATATTTTTAATCTTTCTCATCTTTCAGATCATCCCACTGCTTTCTCCTTGTTGACCCTGTGGTCATCCCAGGAAGTACAACAAACATAATTGCTTGTGAACCTTCAATAAATTCTGATTCAAGAGCCTTGGGCTTGGGGAAGAGCAACAATAAGAAATAAAACAACTGCAATTAATTTTTGTAATGGTGGGATTTTATATTTTTTCCATGCCCAAGAATACCTTGGGATGCCTCAAACTCTATTTAATTTAAATTTACCTATTTTATGTACAGTGGATGTATCAATTAATCACTGATAAGTAATGCGAAAGACTGTTATAAACAACTTTTACTTAATGTATTAGGACCCTATATTTTACTTCATTTAACCGGACTCAACATTTTCTCAGCACCTACTATGGGCAAGCTTTAGGAATACAAAGATGAGCTTATATCCTTGTAGGCTACATAAAACTACAAAGAAAATTATAATACTGGTGAGATATTGGTAAATGTAATTAGGAGTATACTGTGTGATAAATGTTCCAAGAGATGAATTTGGGATGAAACAATGGAAGTTGTCATGTCACATATTGAAGAGTTGTTTGTGAGTAAATGCATAGGGTCTGTCATCTCAGTTGCTTCATTACTCACGGGTCCTACATAATAAAAAATAAATAAGGTCAGTGGCAAGATGTGGCTTTCTTATCTCCTCTAGGAAGGTCTGAGAACAATGGACAGGGTTGTTCATTGAAGGAATCCTTCAAAGTGAGGCATACTGCCGTCTTGATTCCCACCGAGGGGTCATGCCAACTGACAGGTGCAGTCTGTAAGGCAGCATCTATAAGAAGACATCTGCCTTTATGAAAGTCCAATGGAACTTTCACTCTTCTTTTCAATTCTCTGTGAACCCAGAGGTGGGTTAGATATTTTTGGAATGTGCCACAGGCAGCCAGGCAGGTGGAAGATTTCATTCCAGCCCATCTCTGTTCTAAAATAATGAAAGGAGCTCCAAGAAATTGTACCTGTCAAATCTGTCAGAGAGTAAAAGCAAGATGATATCATTTTGACAGATTTCAGCAGCCATTCTCCTGATCACCCATGTTACTACTGTACTGTGTTCCTAAGGAAGTGATAGGTGAGCAGTGAATTATATGTTTCAGAATTAACTCAAAAGGATCTCTCAAATGTATTTGTAGCATTTCAACAAGTTTGGAAAAGCTGACTTTATATTTCTGAAAGGGTTGCTCTTGGGAGCAAGACAGAGAGAGAGAGAGAACAAAGAGAGAGAGGCTTAATATATGTTGAATGTGAATAAAGGAGACAATATGATCATATTCCTGTCTTGTTTGTTAGTACTTGTTTTCTTGCCATGAGTTTTACTTGCAAACATAAATGAGTTTCCTGACACCCACATGAAGTTTGAATGCATTGAATTTTTTTGTTTCCAACGGCATTATGGGAAAAAGAAACAAACCAACTGAAGCAAATGCTATTAGCCAAAAAATAAGCATCTGTGTCCAGATAAGAAAGGGAGTGTTGGCACTAAAAGACATCGGCTATTTCTACATACCTTTACTTGCAGAGTTTATTAGATTAGTCTCTGTGTTAAATCATATATGTATTAGTCATAAAGTTGCCTTGGTGTTATCTAATCCAGCTCTGTCTTGTGATAGGATTGAGTCATTATGCTCTTCCAACTATTTTTATCTAATCTAGGGTTTAAACTTTAAAGGTCAGGTTAGCTGAATGCATTATGATAAGGGTTTAATCTACAACTAAGGATTAGATCCCTACAGAGATTTGAGGTTACCATTAGTTTCTTGAAAAGAGTAACAATTAGAGAAGAGCTTTAGACCTAAATCAGAAGACATGGATTGAGTTTAAGTTTCTATGTCTCTACTTATTTAACTATGTATCCTTAGACAAGTCAGTGAAACTGCTTGAACCCCAGTTATCTCATTTTCAACATGGAGCCTAACACCTACCGTGTGTTTGTTATATGGCTGTTTTCCAAGTGTCAAATAATATATTAAATCACTTTAGAATCTCTAAGGAACTACAACAAATATGAAGTATTATAAAAGACATTGTAATATATGTATAAAATCATAATTTATACATATTCTAGTGTAGTAAAATATACATAGCATAAAATTTATTATTTTGAACTTTTTGAGTGTATAATTCAGTGCCATTGAGTATATTCACTTGTTCTAGAACCATCACTACTACCCATCTCCAGAACTTTTTCAGTATTTCTAAGTTAAACTCTGTACCCATTAAGCAAAAACTCCCCATTCTTCCCAACCTCCCACTAACACCTAGTAACCTCTGTTGTATTTTCTGTCTTTATAAATATGACTCCTCTGGCTACCTGATAAAAGTACCATCATACAATATTTGTTTTTTTGTATGTCTGGAATACTTAGCATTATGTTTTTAAAGCTTATCCACGTTATAGCATGCCTCAGAATTTCATTTCTTTTTAAAGCAGAATGCTACTCCACAATATATATTTACCCAATTTTTAAACCATTCCTCTATTGATGGACATTTTGATTATTTCAAGCTTTTGGCTATTGTGAATAATGCTACTAAGGAAATGGGTATAGGCTGGGCGCGGTGGCCCACACCTGTAACCCCAGCACTTTGAGGGGCCGAGGTGGGCGGATCCCTGGAGGTCAGGAGTTTGAGACCAGCCTGACCAACATGGTGAAACACTGTCTCTACTAAAAATACAAAATTAGCTGGGCATGGTGGCAGGTGCTTGTAATCCCAGCTACTCGGGCGGGTGAGGCAGGAGAATCGCTTGAACCCAGGAGGCGAAGATTGCAGTGAGCCAAGATGGCGGCGTTTTACTCCAGCCTGGGCGACAGAACTAGACTCCATCACAAAAAAAAAAAAAAGAAAAGAAAAGAAAAGAAAAAGTAAATAGGTATACAAATAACTGTTCAAGTCCCTGATTTTAATTGTTTTAGATATATGTGACTACATATACCATATATCACTTAATAAAAGTAAAATTTCTGGACTATATAACTCTATGTTTGATATTTTGAAGAACCACCAATGATTTCTATTTTTATCTCCCCCAAATTATGCAAAAATAGGATTGCATGCCCCCCGTCCTCCAACTTTCTTTCAGTAGTCCTCAGTTTTCATTGTTGCCATCTTTATGTCCATGTGTATCCAATGATTAGATCCCACTTAGAAGCAAGAACTCTTTGTTCAAGCTAACCTATGTATAAAGCACTGGTTTAGAAGTTGTGAGTGACTCTCGCTGATATTTACTTCATTATATATATCAGGCAGTATATGCTATATTATGCTGTGAGAACAATAACCACAAATTTTCAGTGGCTTAAAACAACAAAAGGTTTACTTTTGCTTATGCTGAATGTCTAGTTTTAATTGGAAGGGGCTTCTGATCATTACATTTATTCAGGGACCCACACTGAGAGAGCAATCAGCATCTCAATTATTCTTGGTAACTTTTCCTTTGAGCATAGTCTCATTGAGCGATTTGCTTTGGAAATTAAATTCCCCAACAACTGGAAAAAAAAATAATAGCAATGAATGGCGCTGGAGAAAGTTTTGGGAGGTGATGAATATGTCTGTGGCTTATGTATACTCATCCTCAATTTCATTGACTTGTATATATTAAGTATATATCGCTTTTTACATGTTAGTCACAGATCAATAAAGAGGTTTAAAAAATTCTCCAGTTAGGAGAGATTATGCATTAATTCTACTTACAATTTGTTGATCAAGCTTCATAAAACCCAATTCGTCAGGCAGAAATTTAATTTTACCACATGCCTAGCAGATAGAGACCTGGACATATTTGGTGAAGAACATTAATTGTTATATCATATTATACATATATATATATGTATGTATGTAAACACACACACACACACACAATATAATCAACTACAGAAATCTGCTACTCACTCAACCACAAGTTTATTCATCTCAAGTACCCAGAAGACACGACCTCTGGGAATATTGGTAAGAGCCTTAATGGTTATTCCACACTATATATTTTTCACACTATGTCATCAACTAAAGAAATAATCTTGATTAAATGCATAGGCCTAAATTTTAAAAATGACAACCTGTGTAACTGATTAACATGTTTTATCTTCAAGTTGCATGATCATATTCAAATTAATTGCCTCATGTTTAAGTTAGATGTTCTGTTAAAAACAGGAATTTCTTGGTCAACTTATACCATCTCAAAACATCATGCAAACCAAAAATTATGCTAGAGCATTTACATAGTAAATGAGATAGCTGCAGAAATTGTGACATTCATATTTTTAGATCAAAACTCCTCTACTTTAAGAATAATGTTTACATTCATAATTGAAAAGGGTCAATGTGAATTTTTATGTTGGCTACACAGAGACCTAATTACATGATGCAAATTGAATTTTCCCTCAAAATTATCTTTTGTCATAGTTGTAAATAAAGATCTTCCATTTTGGACTATACTATGGGACTCTTTAAAAATGAACTGATATATGGGAAAATTGCTTTCAGTCATCTTTAGCAGAGGTTAAGATAAACTGTATTAAATAGGGAAGAAGGAAGATTTTACTGTCTTAGTCTTAGCTCCTTTTTATTCTCTGCCACTCTTTTCCTGCCACCTCTTCAAAAGGCCTTCCTAGTTTGCTGGAAAGAGTACTGGATAAAGGAATGATATTTTATGTTATACACACACATATGTACATATATGTATACATATGTGTATTCTAAGACATATATGTAATATATATTCTAAAACAAAAGTGTTATGAAATAATTCCTTAGTATGTGACATGCTTTTCTGGTTTAGTGTGCTATCGTATTTTATTAAATTGCACTAAAAATAAGTGTTTCTTATGACCCAGTAAATTGAACTAAAGTTTGAAATAAGTTTTAGAAAACTTAATAAATATGATTATAAATGCCCCCATGAATATATAGAATGCAATATATAAATACTGGAAATGAAATTTTAATATTAAAATTTATATTAATAATTGATCAAGGAGAACAGAGAACAGGTCTGATTTATCAGTATATCCCTTGTTCCTAGTACAGAATCTGAATAGTGTAAAGTCTTGCTCACTGTTGAAAAAAGAAAGGAAGGGAAGGGGAGGAGGAAGGGAAGAGAATGGAAAGGAAAGGAACGAAAGGAAAGTGGGGGAGAGAGAGAGAAAGAAATATTTCTTCATTGTGCAATCTATTTTTGCATAATTTTGGGGACATACAGCCTACTGAAACACCAGCCACGGTGGCCAAGGGAGTGCTTGCAATATCCCACTCCAGGAAGCACAGGTCACAGCTTCAAAACAGACCCCTTTAGTCTTCTTGGAGACTAAAGGGGTCTGTTTTGAAACCCCTTTAAAGAGTTAAAGACTAAAGATAACTTTGCCGTGCATATTAGATACCAACTCATCCACAGTAGGATAGAGGACCAGTCAGAATCATGAGACACTATCTCCTGGATGACATTTCTAGACGCACCCTGGAGAAGAAGGGAACCTGTTGCCTTGATAAGAAGGACCAAGTCCTGGCAGAAACCATCACCTGTTGACTAAAGGGTGTTTATGCATTGAATAACCATTAGCAATATTTAGGTAGTATGCAGTGGACCTTGGGGGAGACTCAGAGGCATGCTGGCTTCAGGTGAAACCCAGCACATTCCTAGCTGTGGTGGCTGTGGTGAAAGTTGATATCTCATTGCAGTTTCAATCTGTATTGCTCTGATGATTCCTGATGTTGAACATATTTTCATATTCCTGTTGGTCATTGGTATGTCTTCTTTGGAAAAAAAGTCTGCTCAGGTCTTTTGCTCATTTTTATTTTTATTCTTATTGCTATTGAGTTGTATGAATTCCATATGTTTTTTGGATATTAACCCCTTATCAGATATATGGCTTCCAATTATCTTCTCCCATTCCACAAATTGCCTTTTTATTTTATGGCTTGTTTTCTTTGCTGTGAAGGAGAATTTTAGTTTGATGTAGTCCACTGTGTTTATTTTTGCTTTTGCTACCTGTACATCTGGTGTCATATCCAAAAAAAATATTGACAAGATCAATGTCTTGGAGCATTCCATCTCTATTCTCTTTAATTTATTTCTAGTCAATGTTTATATCTAGTTTAAGCTAAGGTTCTAATTTCATTTTTTGAATGTGTCTATTAACTTTTTCCAATACCATTTATTGAAGAGACTGTTTCCCATTGTGTATGTTTAGCACCCTTTTTAAACATTAATTTACTGTATATGTGTGGGCTTGTTTCTGGGCTCTCTATTCTGTTCCATTGGCTTATGTATCAATTTTAATGCCTTATCATATTATTTCCATTATGATAACTTTGTAATATAGTTTGAAATCAAGAAATGTAATGTCTACATCTTTGTTCTTGTTTTTCGAGATTGCTTTGGCTATTTGGGATCTTTTGTGTTTTCGTGTAAATTTTTAGATATTTTTCTATTTCTTTTTTTTTTTTTAATTGCATTTTAGTTTTGGGGGTACATGTGAAGAACATGGAAGATTGTTGCATAGGTACACACATGGCAGTGTGATTTGCTGCCTTCCTCCCCCATCACCTATATCTGGCATTTCTCCCCATGTTATCCCTCCCCCAACTCCCCACCCCCCCACTATCCCTCCCCTTTTTCCCCCGACAGACCTGTGAGAAACACCATTGGAATTTCAATAGAGAGTAGATGAAATCTATAGATTGTTTGGATAATGTGGAAATGTTAGGAATATTAATTCTTCTCATCCATGGCCAAGAGATATCTTTCCATTTATTTATGTCTTTTTTCATTTCTTTCATCAGTGCCTTATAGTTTTTAGTGTATAAATATTTTACCTCCTTGGTTTAAATTTGTTCCTAAACATTTTATTCTTTTCGATGCCATAATAAATGGAATTATATTCTTACTTTTGTTTTTTGGATACCTTCAGGTTCATGGCCTTTAAGCATGCTAGAGGCACTTTTACTTCTCTTGTTCTGCCCTATGCAAGACAAAGCATGGCACTTTGCATGTATCTAGTTTTGGTCATTAGGTTAGTAAGCATGACTGTGTCCTAGTGTTGAAATTATTTTTCTTTTACACTAAAGCCTTGAATGGGGCACTTAACAATTTTTTGCCTTCATTTCATATGAAACAAAGAGAGTGTTAGAGTTATTTTTTATATGAATCCTATGTATGTCAATATATATTTAATTCACCGTTTAATAAGTGACTAAAAATTAATTACATTGATCCTTCTATGATACTTTTGATTAAATTTTTTGCTCATCTTTAAGGCTCAAATTGAAGTATAGAGGCAAGAGAGACAAGTAGTTATAAGGTATAAACTCTATTTTTAGGCAGCCTGAGTTCAAATATCAGTCCTACCACTTTCTAGCTATGTGGCTTTGCACAAGGCACACATCCTCTTGGTTCAGTGTCTTCATCTGTCTATGTTTTTAATAAAATCACTTACTTTATGGGTTTTTTTTTGAGGGGTATATGAAGGTGGAGAATATAAATATATAAACATACACATGTCATATGTTATCTATTAGTTTTGGATGCAGAAGTTGAAATTAAAGGGCACAGCTATAGTCATAACTCTGATGTTTGCTACCAGAAAAGCCTTAGGCATGTTCCTTACCCTCTCTGGATCTGTGTTTCATCATCCATAAGATAGGAGTTTTGAAGCCGATAGTCTTTAATATTATTTCCCTGGTTTGTCATCTTGTTCGTTAGACATAAAAATTGCCATTATTTTTATTATTTTATAATACTTTATAATCTGAGCCATGAAAAAATGCCAGAACTATTTCATACTGATTTTTATTTTTACTAAAAGGTTTAATCATAGGAAAATGTTATTTTATGGAATATCACATCTGCTCTGTGGTTTAACATTGAAAAAAGTCTCTGTGTCTACTGAGTTATGAGTTAACAAAAAACACTGAGTCTGATAGTACTAGTTTTCAATAAACATTGCATTAGAAACATAAAGTATGGCCCTCCATCATCCTTCTATGATGACTTTTTTTGAAGGCTCACCTTACATTTCATGAGCACATTTCAACTTAATACACTTATTTTAGGCATTTTTTAAACCATCAAAGGAAATGAGCTTTTTAAATACTTTTTATGAGCTTATCTTGTTTACTGAATTCCATATTCAATTTATATGTGATATCTACAGTCCTAATGAAAGTAATTAGTGGAGCAGAAATGATGATATTTCTAAGAATGTCTCTTCTAGTCTTACTGTGTTAAGGGTCTTTGTTTATTGTGATTTTAAAAGGCTTCTTGATTCTCATGTTATATATCAAGAAAAGCAGTAGAGGAAAGTGACACGGGATAAGTTTACATTAATATAAGAAATAACTTTGCAACCAAGAGAGTTATTTACCAGTTTATTTTGTTCTGTTATAAAGGAAGATTTTTGAATAGACAAGTAATAAGATAGAACTAAAAATTATTCTTTTAGGAGGATACATTGGCATTATGCAACCAAAATAATGCTCATTTTGGCTAATAAAACCAGTAAGTAGAGCATAAGCTTTGGTACATGATAGACCTGAATTTAAACCCTAGCTCCATGAATAACTAGCTATATGACTCCAGGTAAGGTTAAACAACCTAACTTTGAGCATCAACAAACTGATCCATAATATGGGAATGAAAACTAACATATATCTTATAAAGTCTTTGTGAAAGTTAACAAAGTCATTATGATTATTACATGATATTTAGAAAGATGAAAGAGTTCTTTTTGCTTTTAATATTTAAGGAAGATTTACAGAAACCGATGTTACAGCATACATCTTTTTTTGACAAATAAACATAAACTATGCAGGCCTTTATAGCCCTCAAATCATTGGCCTTTGAGAAAAATGGCAGAGAGCTCTAGATAATATTTTATAGTTAACAATTCACCCTAAAACATATATAGCTGAGGCTAGGTTATGAAAAACTGAGATAAATTATTGTAGCTTGGCTTAAAACTCATTACTCTTTCTGTGAAAATAACAACTAGTAATTGGCAATTTTTTGAAGGCTACTATGTATTTAGGCTTTTAAAAGTCTGAATTAATATCTTCAATTATTTTCCTATCAATATTTCTTACAATTTAAGCCATGAACTTAACAATCATTGAGTGAAATTTATAAAGCTATGAAAAAAAAGGCATTAAAAGCATTTACATTTGTAGAAGAAAAAGATTACATTTTATAAAGTACTTAATTGTATTCACTAAAACAAGTTGAGAAAAATATTTTTTAGTAGAATAACTTAGTTCATTACTACATAAAAATATATTATAGGGGAACACTGAAATCAAGGCTTTGTAGATTAGCGAAATCAACAATGATTATGAGGAGAGTAGTAATAAAGGTGATGTTTATAATGATAATGGTGGTGTTTAAAAGACTAACGATGGATGTGCTTTTCTATTATCTTCAGCTAGTGTGTCTTGCATCATTCATCTTTATAACAGGGCTACATGTGTTTCTTGTCCTTAGACTTTTCAAATGTAAAATAACCTGACAGATGTCATAAAGATATTTCCCAACTGAGAAATCTGAGGGACACTTCACTAATAAGTGTAGTTTAGAGTATTATTCAGAGTCAAACAGAACTAAGTTATACCACTGGTTCTACAAACAATAGTTTTGGCAAGTACCCTTGGTCAACTTATTTAATCTTTCTGAACTACAGTTTCCTCATCTGCAAAACGATGATAAACATAATCTACTAGTGTTGTTGTAAGAAATAAATGAAACTGCACACATAATTAGCATAATTTCTGACACATTGTGAATGCTTAGCAAATTTTTTAAATTTTTTGTTATATTTTATATATATTTTTCTATATTTGGAAGTACTATACATTAAAAAAGGCTCTGGAGCCACAATGTATAAGATCATATCTCACCTTTACAATTAACAGCACATATTACTCTTATGACTTTGAGAAAGTTAAACTTTTTGTGCTTTAGCTCATTCCACTATAAAATGGGGAAGATTGTAAAGAATTTTGTGAGAAGAAAATATGATAATGCATGTAAGGTAGGTGAAATAGCTCTTGAAGCATAGCAAGTTTTCATTACATTATAATTTCATTAATTCTAACTGTCTTTTCCACTTTGCAATAAAATACATTTTTGAGGGGTGAGGGACAGAGTCTTGCTCTGTTGCAAGGCTGGAGTGCAGTGGCACAATCTTGGCTCACTGCAACCTCTGCCTCCTGGGTTCAAGTGATTCTCCTGCCTCAGCCTCCCTAGTAGCTGGGACTACAGTTGCACACCAACATGCCCAGCTAAATTTTTTCTTTTTTTCTTTTTTTTTTTTTTTTTCAGTAGAGACAATTTTCATGAAGTTGACCAGGATGGTCTCAATCTCCTGACCTCATGATCCACCTGTGTGGGCCTCCCAAAGTGCTGAGATTGCAAGCATGAGCCACTGCACCCAGCCATAAAATGCATAATTTTTTAAATGTGAAACTAGATCCCCATTAATAGTGAATATGATGTTGAGTGGTATGTTGCATTGAAGGCAATAATTGTGTTATCTAATAATTAATTATTGTTCTCAAAAGCACTCTTAAAAATCAACACATTTGTTCAAAATAAGAATTACAATCCAATACCTATTTATTATAAAATTTTATTAAACAGGAAATAGCAGGAAATCTCCTCAACTTAATAAGAAAAAAAATCTACCAAAAGCTACAGCCAACATTGTATTTAATGGTGAGAAACTAGAATTTTCCCTACTAAGACTGAAAAAAGGACAAGAATGTCTCCTTTCACCACTTCTTTTTAACATTATGGTATAAGTTCTAACTAATAAAAATAGAAAAAAGGAAACAAAGGTGTACTGATTAGGAAGGAATAAGAAATAAAACTATCTTAGCAGATGACATGCTTATCTATGTAGAAAATGTGGAAAAATTGGCAAGAAAACTTCTGAAATTAATAAGCAATAATAATGATATTTCAGGATACAAGGATAATGTGCAAGAGTCAATATGATCCCAATAAAATATCAGCAGGTTGTCTGTGTACAGCAACAAACTTATTCTAAAATTTATATAAAGATGAAAATCCCATTAATATATACACCTACTATGTACCCACAAAAATTAAAAAATAAAAATATAATCCAGAATCCAATCAAGGGTCATAAGAAATAAATGAAATAAAATTTATATAAAGAGAAAAATAGCCTAGGTAGTCATTGCAATATGTAAGGTTAAGAAATAAGTTGGCATACTGATGATTCTTGACTCTAAGCATTGAGATACCACTACACACCACACCTATGTGAATGGCAAAAACACAAGACACTGATCACAACAAATGCAGGTGATGATGTGGAGCAGCAGAAACTCTCATTCTTTACTAGTGGGAATGCAAACTGGTACAACCACTTTGGAAGTAATTTAGGCAACTTCTTGCAATGCTAAATATATTTTTATAAAATCCAGGAACTGTGCCCTTTAGTATTCTACCCAAATGAATTAAAAACATGTTTTTTAAAAACATGTGCACAGATTTTTTTTATATTTGGCTATATTTATATTTATATTTATGTTTGGCTTTATTCACAATTGCCAAAACTTGGAAACAACAAAGATATTTTCAGTAGATGAATGAATAAACTGTAGAATATCCATATAATTGAATATTATCCAGAGCTAAAAGAAAATACCAAGCTGTAAAAAGTGATGAAAGAAAGTTAAATGCACATTTCTAAGTGAAAGAAGTGAATCTGAATAGGATATGTACTATATGATTCCAATAATATGATATTCTGGAATAGGCAAAACAAAAAATGAGACAGTAAAAACATTAATGGTTTCCTGGGTTCAGGTGGAAGGGAGGAATGAGTAAGTAATGCATAGAGAATTTTAAAGGCACCAAAGTACTCTGTATGATACTATAATGGTGGATATATATCATTATACATGTGACCAAACAAATAGAATGTACAACACCAAGAGTGAAGCCTAATGTAATATATTGATTTTAAGTGGTAGGGAAGTGTTAATTTAGGCTCATTAATTATAGCACATTTACCTCTCTCTGGTGTAGGATATTAATAAAGGAGAAATTTATTCATGTATGAAGTCAGAAGTTATATGGGAAAACTCTGTACCTTCTCTCAATTTTGCCATCAACCTAAAACTCCTCAAAAGTATAAAATAATAAAAACAACAATGTCATAGATAATTATAGCTTATGGGAAAGTGAAGTGAATGACAACAATGTTATAAAGGACAGGTGAGAGGTATTAGGAATGCTTTTTGAAAAGGTGCTTGCATTACTCTTGAAAGAATATAGTATCATTTGAAAGTGGAATAAAAATAGTTGTTAGTATATTGTCAACTTAAGCAGCTGCTAAACAAATTAAACAAGAATAATAATTTATATGATTGAAAGGAAAGAAAATTGAATTATATAAAGTAATTAAAACCAGAGGAGGCAAAAAATGGGAAAAGAAAAAAAATTGAAAACAAAGACCCAAGAGCAACACATAGAAAACAAGTCCAAATATGGTACATGTTAATCCAATTATTTTAGTAATCACATTGAATGTGAAGGGTCTAAAAACACCAAGAAACAAAGTGTCAGAGTTCTTACAAAATAACCCAGGTTTGTACTGTGTATGAAACCAACTTTAAATATAAATACATAGTTACACTAGCAGTAAAGGGCTAGAGAAAGTTATACCATAATCAAAAGAAAAATAAAATAGCTATATTCATTTTAGACACAGAAAAATTAAGAACAAAAAGGTATCATTGGTAAAGAAGGGCATTACATAATGACAACGGTATCAATTATTTAAGAAGTATGAACAAAATATAAAGAAGACTTAACTCTAAGAAGATATAATGCTCCTTAATGTGTGTGCATCTAAAAATAGAGCACCAAAACAGGTGAGGCCAAAACTAAAAGAACTTTAAAGAAAAATATACTATCCACTCTGATAGTTGGAGACTTTAACACTGCTCTCCCTGTAATTGTCAGACCCAGCAGGCAGAGAATCAGTAAGAATATAGTTTAACTGAGCAGAGTTGAAATAGATATAATTGATATTTATGGATTTCTTCATTCAACAATAACAGAATACACATTCTTCTCAAAAATACATGGAACACTCATCATGAAAGAACTGATTTTAGGCTATAAAACACACCTTAACAAATTTAAAAGAATAGAAGGCATACAAAGCATGTTTTTAGACAAGAATTGAGTTAAACTAAAAATTAGTAACAGAATTATAGATGGAAGATCATGAAATAGTTGGAAATTAAACAACATACTTCCAAATACCACATAGGTCAAAGATGAAATTTCAAGAGAAATTGAAAAATATTTTAAATATTTTGAAATAAAATTAAATATATTTAACTATCCAATTTTAAGCTTAATATATACAATGTATTATTAACAAAAGAATAGATAAATAGACCAGTAGAATAAAACAGAGCCTAGAAATAAACACATAAAATTAAAGTCCACTGATTTTTGCCAAAAATGTCATACAATATAGAAAGTATAGGCTATTCAAGAAGTGGTGATATAAAAAGTAAATAAATTTGGACATAGATCTTTAACACTTTCACAAAAATTAACTCAAAATATATTTTTAAGATAAATATAAAATGAAAAAAAGCAGCTAAGAAGATGACATGAAATAATATATTGGTGATCTTGGTGATGACATTTTAGATGCAATCCATCAAAATTGTTTTAGTTTTACTATATTAAATTTTTTTTTAAAAAGTACATGTGAAGAATGTGCAGGATTGTTGCACGCACACCTTATGTAAATATGTTTTGTAAATATTTTGTAAATACTTGTCAAATTTGACAAATTTTCAATAATTACAAAAAGTGTATGTGTATATGTGCTTATTTTTTTTCTTTAATCCATCAAAGATTTGGCAAACATTAGAACTTTTAGGACAACGTCAGAGTAAAACCTGGAGCCCAGTGTGGAAGCAGAAACCCCGATTACTATAACCACATTCTTTATAGAAGATTTATGAAAATGTAATTTATATACCATACAAATTTCCCATTTAACGTATATAGTTCAATGGTTTTAAATATAGCCACTGTTTTTACACTATATGCAAGTATGGAAAATGTTTTCTTGTTGATAAATACAGTTGACCATCACATATTTTTGCATACTGAGTTAGGATGGTGATTCAGGAAATCTCAATATATTAATTTTCTAATATATTCCTAGACTAGCATTGTTTTCAGACACCTGACAAACAAAACCACAGAACTTTCATGGGGCAGTCAGCTTCACCATTAACCAAGTACAGTGGCCTTGGGTTCATGACAAACCTCAGTGAGAGGTAGGACTCAGTAATGATTGGCTTCAGGTATGCCTTAGTGCTACAGCAGCTTAAGTGGCTATGGGATTCAAGCCTGGCACCACACTAGCTTCAGTGATTCTAAACTGCAATGACCACAGATGTCCTTTGAAAGATTTTTGAAGGATGTTCTCATGTGGGGATTCAGTCAGGGTGGTGGCAAAAATATTAAGGGAAAAATATTAGAGAGAGTTATAGAATATAATCTTAAAGCCTTTTGTAAGGCCTAAGGGTTTTTTGTATAGTTCTTGGCTCACAGTAGCCTTGTACCCTTAGTTAAATAAATTAGAGTAGAAACAAAGGAATGTGGGGAGTTTACCTAACCAATTTGTTTACTCGTGTGGTTCTAACACTAACCTTTGACCATTCCGGATGACTCTCTTAGAGGAAGGTCAACCAGGGATATTACCCACTAATGGTGTTTGCTTTAGGCTTCAGAACCTGGCCTTTAATCTATTCACTCTAGTGGTGTTGACTGAAGCCTTTGTCAATTAAACTTTACTGAATAAATGCGAGTCTCACTGGCTGGTGGGGGCTGGTGTACACAACTGTTTACAGTACTCTCCAGGGAGTCTGTAAGTGGCCATGGACACTCAACCAAACTGGCAAAGCATAATATCTGTGTGTCAGTTTACTTTATTCATTTGTAGCTGAGGCAGGATTTGCAGGACAGACCACTGCAAGTGGTGACCCCAGCATTCTCAGACAAAGCCAGTCTGCGAAAACTGAAATAAGTGCCTACTTCTTCAAATGTTCAGATATCTACATATAGCTGCAAGAATGGAGAACAATGAGGCAGTTGATCTCACAGAAATAAAAAGAAAAATAATGGTTACCAGAAGCTGGGTGGGTTGCAGGAAGGGAGGCTGAGAAAGATATTGGTCAAATAAAACATATGTATACCTAGATAGCAGGAATGAGTTCAAGAGACCTATAGTACTGCATATGCTAAAAGATGATATATTCTATTCTTGAAAAATGCTGAGAGAGTAAATGTTAAATGTTTCCACCACAAAATTATAATTTTGTGAGGTAGTGAATTTGTTAATAAGTGATATTTAACTATTTCACAATGTGTGTGTGTATATATATACATATATACTTCAAAACATGTTATACACAATAAATACACATAATTCATGTCAATTTAAAAGAAATAAATTTGAGAAAAATATCACAACTAATTAAAATGTACAAAATATCCATTAAATAAGAATAATTATAAGAAACAAAATTAAAAATAAAAGCAAATGTAATAACTGGATGGACTTCATGGAAAATACAGTGGGAAGAGAGAGAATTTAAACATAGATCAACACAAATAAATTATACGGTCTTATACGGTCTAAATAACAGACAAAATATAGATTGTAAAAATAAAGTGTGTCTAGGGATCTACTAGACAATATTAGAGAGTCTATAATAAATGTAATTGCAGTCTCAGGTAAAGAGAGAGAATAACTGTAGAAAAATGTTTGAAGAATGAAAAAGATTTCTTCATGTAAGACACAAATTTACAGATTCAAGATGCTAAAATAAACCCAAAGCTAAAACACAAAAATGTTCATACCTAAACACATTAAAAGCCAAAGACATTAAAAATAGGAAGATAAAATGAATATGTTTAATACAGGGAACAGTGTTTAAAAAATGGCTGACATCAGAAACTATGGAGGCTAGAGAAATGGGCATCATTTTTTTAAATTATTAGAAATAAAAAATAAAACTGTTACCCCAGAATTCTGTGTCCAGTTAAACTATCCTTCAACAATAATGGTGAAATATAGGGATAATAACATTAACAAAAACAGTAAAAACCTCCAGCAAAATGAGCTAGTAAGGAAACAAACAACTGAGAGTATCTGTTCTCAAGTAGACCTGCTCAAGAAGAAACGTTAAAGGAGGTTCTTCAGGCTAAAGGGTGTGATACCAGATAGAAGTTTATGTTTTCAAAAATAATGAGGAGCATCAGAAGTGATAAATATCTAGGTAATATATAACAGATAATTTTATTTAAATATTTACCTCTTTTTCATTATTCTCTTTACAATGCATATGATTTTTTAAGGAAAAGTCTGTAATGATATCATGTGGGCTTATAATATAGGTAGATATAATTAACATAATAAGTGTAGCATAAAGGGCATATAGGGTGGTAATAGGACCTTTATATCTGTGAGGTTTTAGCATTTTATGTGAAGTTATATAACATTAATTCTAATTTTGAAAAATGTATACTGCACATTATAATATCTAGAGCTACCACTAAAATATTGCATAGTCGAGCTAAAATGTCAATCTAAAATAAAATTCAAACTTTTCAAAAGTTTAGCATTGTTGCGGAATACAAGATCAGCATACAAAAATGAGTTATTTAGACACTAGCTATGAACAATCCTCAAATGAAATTAGGAAAATAAGTCCAATCAAATAACATAGAAAATACATAGAATTATAATGTACACTATTTGGGTGATGAGTGCAATGAAAACCCAGGCTTCACCACTATAATTCATCTACATAATGAAAAATCACTTGTATCTCTAAAGCTATTGAAATTTAAAAAAAATTAAAAAGTACCTGCAACTAATCAAAAACAGAGAGAGATAGAAATAAATTACCTAAGTAAAGATCTTTGTGTTGAAAACAAGGAAACATTGTTTAAATAATAAAAGACCTAAATATATGGAAAGATACTTTATGTGTGTAATTCAAAGACTCAATATTATTGAATGGCAGTGTTCCAAAAATTCATCTACAGATTCAATGCAATCACTATTGAAATTCCAGCTGCTCTGATTGTACATTTTAAAATAACTAAAGTATTATAATTGGATCGTTAGTATCACAAATGATAAATGTTTGAGGGGATGAATACCCCATTTTCCACGATGTGATTGGTACACACTGCATGCCTATATCAAAATATCTCATTCACCTCATAAATATATACATCTACTATGTACCCACAAGATTTTTTTAAAGAATCATATACAACACATGCATATATCCAATAATGAATATAATTAATGCTTCATAGATCTGGCTTGTAAATTATCATCCTAAATTTGAGTCAAGTAAAAAAAAGTTTCAAAAGAAAAATAGTTCCCCCAAGAAACCTGGCCAAATCTGTGAAATATTTGTCTAGTCCGCTAAAATGCCCTTTAGCTTACAGATATGTCTACAAATATTATGAAACTCACTGATGATATTTTTATAATCAATTATATGTTAGAAAATATGTCAGAATATCATGATGAAAAATACTATATATGATGATTAAAACTACTCATCAGAACTTTTTTTAACTTTAGCATGTAAAAATGTCCTGATGGATCTGAAATAGTGGAGTTTGCTTCAAAACAACATGACAATACGGTGAGAAAACAAATACTACTCAGCCATAAAAAGGAATGAATTAACATTATTTGCAGGGACCTGGATGAGATTGGAGACCATTATTCTAAGTGAAGTAACTCAGGAACTGAAAACCAAACATTGTATGTTCTCACTGATATGTAGGAGCTAAGTTATAAGGACACAAAGGCATAAGAATGATGCAACTGGACTCTGGGAACTTGGGGCAAAGAGTGGGAGGAAGACGAGAAATAAAAGACTACAAATATGTTGCAATGAATACTGCTCGGGTGATGGGTGTACCAAAATCTCACAAATCACCACTAAAGAAAGAACTTATGTAACCAAATATCACCTATGCCTCAATAACTTATTGAAAAATAATAAAAAAGAAAATATTCAATAAGTTTTAAATTTGGTTGATTATTCAGCTTTTTGTTCTCTTGAGGATAATGAAATATTTGTTGCTTTTGACTTAAGACATTTTGAAAATGGAGGATCTTGCTGCAAAAGAGATTTTAAAAAAAGAAATGCAGCTCTTTTCATTAAAAAATTAACTATCATTATGACTGATCTCTTCCTGGAGCGAATATTTTTTAAGTTTTTTTTTCTAACAGATTCATTTGGTGTCAAATAGCTTCCAGTTATGATAAGTCTGATTTGTATTATTATTGTTATACTTCAAGTTCTGGCGTACATGTGCAGAATGTGCAGGTTTGTTACATAGGTATACATGTGCCAAGGTGGTTTGCTGCATCCATTACCTCGTCATCTACATTAGGTATTCCTCCTAATGTTATTCCTCCCCAATCCCCCCACCCTCTTCTGTCCCTCTGTTAGACCCCCAACCCCCAACAGGCACTGGTGTGTGTTGTTCCCCTTCCTGTGTTCATGTGTTCTCATTGTTCAACACCCACTTATGTGTGAAAACATGTGGTGTTTGGTTTTCTGTTCTTATGTCAGTTTGCTGAGAATGATGGTTTCCAGATTCATCCATGTCCCTGCAAAGGATATGAACTCATCCTTTTTTATGGCTGCATAGTATTCTTATAGTATATATGTGTCACATTTTCTTTATCCAATCTATCATTGATGGGCATTCGAATATATTTTCTATTCTGATTATTTATAAAAAGGAGTATAGATGTTAATTAAAAATAATCTTTCTGGGACCAATACTTTTAAGTGTCAAATGCTGTGTCAAATTCAGAATTAAAAATCTGATTATGTAATAACTTCTATTCTCAATTTGCTTATGGACTAGGAAAGCAGTTTTTGATCTTGGCTACATATTAGTCAAATGGGGTACTTAAAAAAATCCCAGGGTCAGTAATACACTCCAGAACAATTAAATTAGACTATTTGAGGAAGAGGAACCCAGGCATCAGTATTTTTAAGCATCACAGCTGCCTCCAATTTACTAACAAGGTTAAGTACCACTGAGTAGCTCAGTGGTTTTTGTATATTAGAGGTATGTCTGTATCACCTGTAGGTCTTGTTAAGCCCTACATTGCTGGGTAATATCCTGGAGTTTCTGACTCAGTAGGTTTTGATAGGCCTCAGAAATTTATAATTTTATCTATCACTTAGTTTCCTAAGTGATAGATCAGTAATTCTCAATCATAAATAAACCTTAGAATTACCTCAGATGCAAAAGAAAAAAGCTAGAAAAACAAAAACAACAATATACACCAATGCATGTGTCCTACCCACAGAGATTCTGCTTTAATTGGGCTGAGGCAGAATCCAAGCATCAGTATTTTTTCAAAGTTCCCCCAGTGGCTCTAATATGCTCCAGGTATGAGAACAAGCACTTTATTGGAAAAGAAAAGTTCTCAAGCTCTGACTGCAAATTTGAATCACCTTATAAAATATTCAACTTTCTTACATATAGGCCACACCTCAGACAAATTAAATTATAATATTTTGTGGTGGAACTTAGGTATCATTTTTTTTTTTTTTTGACGGAGTTTTGCTGTTGTTGCCTCGGCTGGAGTGCAATGGTGCAACCTTGGCTCACCACAACTTCCGCCTCCTGGGTTCACGCAATTCTCCTGCCTCAACCTCCTGAGTAGTTGGGGATTACAGACATGCGCCACCATGCCCAGCTAATTTTGTATTTTTAGTAGAAACTAGGTTTCTCCATTTTGGTCAGGCTGGTCTCGAACTCCCGACCTTAGGTGATCCGCCCACCTTGACCTCCCAAAGTGCTGGGATTACAGGAGTGAGCCACTGCGCCCAACCTGGTATCATTTTTTTTAAATTGCTCCCCATGTGATTCCAGTATGCAGCTAAGTTTAAGAACCTACTGAGATAGAGGGAAGAGACTAGTACATATATAGAAAAAGATGTTATGACTTGTAATAAGGGAAATGGTATCATGCACAAAGATAGCACAAAACTCAATATGGTTTCATTCAAATAATCTCCCCTAAAAAGGAAACACTTCTTATTAATTTGATGAAATTAGTGGGCTAGATGGGGACACTTGGTTTAAGTGTCATTTCACAGAAACACATTTGGCTCAATAACTTCAAGTGTCCCTTTTGGTATCCTAAATTAAAAATTTATCTAAGCACTTAATTTTGTATTTATAATGTTATTAGTCTGCATATTGGGTAAAAGGAAGTAATTAGACCTTTCATGGACTACTGGACACTGGCTCTCAACTGACACTAATTCCAGGAGACAGAAAACATCCTGTGACTCTCTCCCTTGTTCTAGAATGCATAGTTGGAATAGACATACTGAGCAGCTGTCAGAATCTCCACATTGCTTTCCTGATCTGTGGAGTGAGGGCTACTATGTTGGAAAAGGCTTTTTCTCTTAGATCTAAGAGAAAATATTCACTAAATTTATAAAATATCTTGAAGGTAATGAGCTGTAGAATGTTTTTATATGTGATTCAGCTAACATTATATTAACAGAAAAAAGTATTGTCTTTATTATTAAAGAGGAAAGACCAGATTAAGGAGACCACAAAATAGCAGAAAGTCTAAATGTTTCTTATCTCTTTAAATCTTCTCTGTTGTCTTGTTTAAAAATAACATTTCAAAACCTAAATCCCTTTTTAATATTGTTATATTTCTGCTAATTTTCAATTTTTATATACACTTTTAAATTTATTTTTGTAGGGTTTGTGGTAGACATTCTACTCACTTTGTTTTATCTAAATGGATAGCCATCTGAGCCAGTATCACTTAACAAACAGACACATTTTTCTCCTGTTGAATTGACATACTATGTCAATTACATATTAAATTCGCAATTGGCACTGGGATATTTCTGTGCTTTATAATCTCTGATGCCTGATGTCGTATCCTATTAGTGTGACAGCACTATCATGTTTTGTTAATTGGCTGTAGGGTATTTTTCATGTACAAAAACACAAGTCTTCAGTTAGTATACTTTCTCATATTTTTATTAGCTAGCCTTAGGCACTTTTCTTCTAAATGGATTTTATGGTCATTATATTCAAGTACTTAAAAAAGTAATTCCGATTGAAGTTATATTAAATTTATGAATCAAGTTTACAAATCATTATCAGTTTTATTACATTAATTTTCTAATTACATGTCTTTTCAATTATTTACATATTTATATAGCTAATTGCTTTATAAATTTATTAATATGAGTTTCACACTTTTGCAAATTTGTGTCTAAGTATGTTAAAATTGTTGTCACTGTGATAGTTCAGAAGACATATTTTCTACCACAATTTTTAAAAGTAAATTTTTGAGGAGAGCCTTGGTATTTTTGAAGAGCTGTGTGATTGCTCTTCTCTGTGAACCAGACTTTAAAGTGGGAAATACAACCATTCTGTTTGGAAACCTAAATGCAATGGGAGCAATTGGACTTAGGAGTGGCAGAGGTCAAGTGGTGGGATTCATCCACCAAAGACAAGGTGGGCACGGTTAATGTAATGAACAGCACAGACAAATCAATAGTCAGGATAGTCTAAACTGTGTAGACATATTGCATTTGCTAGTTGATCATGATGTTCTTAGAAATGAAATAGATAGGAAACCTACTGAAGTCTTACTGCATTTGCATAAGTGGAAAAGTTTTAGACTACATGAACAAAAAACTAATCTGAATCATAAAAAGACTCATGGTACCTCAATCAATTCCTAGACATGAGCCAGTTTACAAACCCATAACTCCTTGAATGAAGGGGAAGCTAGGCATCCTTGAGGAAAGACCACAGTACACTGCCAAAAATTTATGCTGTTAATCTTTATTCAAACTTTTCCCAGTGGGACCTACAGCATTTTCCAGGATAACTATACCTTGGGAAAAAGAAAATAATCAGACCTTTCAGGGAATAGTGAACACTGGCTCTGAACTAACACTAATTTCAGGAGACCCAAAATATCTTGTGGCTATTTGCCCCAGTTCCAGAATGCATAAATGGGATAGATATACTCAGCAGCTGGCAGAATACCTACATTGGTTTCCTGATCTATGGAGTGAGGATTATTATGGTAAGAAAGCCCAAGTGTAATTCATTGCAACTGCTTCTCCCTAGCAAAATAGTAAACCAGAAGCAAGCCTCATTTCTGAAAAGATTTCAGAAATCAGTGCTATCTTTAGGGCTTTAAACATGTAGCGGGTGGTGATTCCACCAAATCAATTTTTAACTGGCCTATTTGGTTTATGCAGAAGACATATGGGTGTTGGAAAATGACAGTGAATTATGGTGCGCTTAGCCAGGTGGTGACTCCAATTTCAGCTGCTGTATCAGATATGGTTTCATTGTGTTGGCAAAATTGACACATCCCCTTGTACCTGGTCTGCAGTTATTGATCTAGCAAATGTTTTCGTTTTCCATACCTGCTCATAAGATTCTTTAGAAGCAGTTTACTTTCAGGTGGTAAGGCCATTAATACTCCTCCACTATTATACCACAGGAGTGTATCAATTATCCAGCTCTATGTCATAATTCGTTTTGCAGGAATCTTGATCAGTTTTCCCTTTCACAAGATATCACACTAAACCATTACATTGAGGATATGCTGATTGGACCTAATGAAGAGAAGTAGTGACTACTTTAGACTTATTCATAAGACATTTGTGTGCCAAAGGGTAGAAAATAAACTGGAAAAAATGGTCTAGGGCCTTCTACCGCAGTAAAATTTTTAGGGGCCCGGCAGTGTGGGAAATGGTAAGATATCTATTCTAAGATGAAGGATAACTGTTGTATCTTGCCCTTGTAAAACCAAAAGAGATACAACACTGAAAGGTCCTCTTTGGATTTTAGAGGCAAAATATTTCTCCTTTGGGTGAATTATGATGGCCTATTTATGAAGTGACCCAAAAAGCTTCCACTGTTGAGTAGAATTCAAAACAAGAAAAGGCTCTACAACATATCCAGTCTGTTGTGTGAGCTTCTCTGCCACATGGCCTATATGATCCAGCAGATGCAATAGTGCTTGAAGTGTCAGTGGCAGATAGAGATACTGTTTGGAGCCTTTGGCAGACCCCTATAGGTGAATCTCAGTGTACTCATTTAGTATTTGTGGGTAAAGTCCTGCCATCGTCTTGAGATAACTACTTTCCTTTTGAGAAACATCTTTTGACCTGCCACTGGGCCTTAGTAGAAACTGAATGCTTAACTATGGGCCCCAAGTATCCATGCTACTTGAGCTTCCCATCATGAACTGGGTGTTACCTGGCCCATCAAGTCATAAAATTGGATGTTCTGAATATCATTCCAACATTAAATGTAAGATATATATCTATATCTATCTAGACAGATATAGATATATCTAAAAAAACTATCTATATATCTCTATATATCTATAGATATAGATACACACACACACACACACACACACACACAGAGTTTTTGATCTAGAAAATGTTTATTACATATATACTGAACAAGTTCTGAAGGCACAAGTAGGTTATATGAAGAAGGGCTCAAAAGTCTATGATTCCTCACCCTGCTATATTGATTTTTCTCTCCTTGCCTGAACCTATGACATTATGGGGAGTTTTCTATGGTTAGTTGACAGAGGAGCAAAAGACTTTGGCCTGTTTTACAGATGGTTCTACAAGATATTAGGCACCACCAAGGTGACAGCTACTGCACCGTGGCCCCTTTCAGCGACATTACTGAAGCACAGTGGTGAAGGAAAGTCCTCCCAGTAAGTAGAACTTCAAGCTATGCATCTGAAGTTTCCCTCTGCAAGGAAGGCAAAATGGCCAGATGTTTGATTATATGTCCGTTCATAGTCTGTGGCCAATGATTTGACTGTATGGTCAGGAATTTGGAAGGGACATGATTGAAAAATCAGTTACAAATAAATGTGAAGAAGGGGTATATTAATAGACCTCTCTGAATGGGCAAAAATGTGCAGATATGTGGGTCCTATGTGAATGTTCACCAAAGAGTAAAATCAGCAGAGGAGGATTTTAATTATCAAGTGGATAACATAACCTTTTCTGTGGATACCACTCAGCCTTCTTCCCCAGCCACCCCGTTATTGTCCAATGATCTAATGAACAAAGTGGCCATAGTGGGCTCAGCAACATGAAAGTCTACTAAGATCAACTTTGCTACAGCCATGCTGAGCACCTAATCTGTTAGCAATGGGGACCAACACTGAGTCCCCAGAATGGCACCATCCTTTAGGGTGAGCAGCTAACTATTTGGTGGCAGGTTGCTTACACCAAACCACTTCCATCATGAAAAGGGGAAGCATTTTGTTCCTGCTGAAATAGACTCTTATTCTGCATATGAATTTGCCTTCCCTGCATGCCATACTTGCAAAAAAACTATTATCTATGTATTCACGGAATGCCTTATCCACCTTAATGACAATCTACACAGCATTGTTTCTGATCAAGGAATCCATTTCACAGTAAATACAGTGTGCAATGGGCTTATGCTCATGAAATTCAATGATCTTATCATATCCTCCACTACCTTGAAGCAGCTAGCTTGATAGAATGGTCAAATGGTCTTTGGAAGACTCAGTTACAATGCCATTTAGGTGGCATTACTTTGCAGGGCTGGGTGAAGTTTCTCCAGAAGGCTATATGTGCTCTGAATCCGCATCAAATTTATGGTGCTGTTTATCTGATAGCCTGGATTCATGGATAAAGGAATCAAATGGTAAAAATGAGAGTGGTCCTATTTACTGTTATCTCTAGTGACTAACTAGCAAATATTTGCTTCTTTTTCCAATGACCTAATGCTCTGCTGGCCTAGATATCATAGTTCCAAAGGAAGGGACACTTCTACCAGGAGACGCAGCAATAATTGCATTGAACTAGAAGACTGCCATCTAGCCATTTTAGGTTCCTCATATCTCTTAAGCAACAGCCAGAGAAGAGAGGTACTCTGCTGCCTGGAATGACAGATCCTAACTACCAAGGGTAAATTGGACTAGTATTCTACAATAGGGGTAAGGAAGAATATGTCTGGAGTATAGCAAGTCCCCTAGGGCATCTCTTAATCTTTGCTCAAATTCAATGGAAAACTGCAAGACTCAGCTGAGGTGGAACTATCAATGGCGCAGACCCTTCAAGAATGAAGGTTTAAGTTACCCCATCTGGTAAACAAGTACAACTAGCTGAGGTGGTTGCTAAAGACAAAGTGAATACAGAATGAGCACTCTAAGGCAGTTATAAATGCCAGCTATGACCATATTACCAGTTGCAGAAATGAGGACTGTAATTATCTTGAGTATTTTTTCATTATTTTGTTATGAATATGTGTGTGGGGAATCTTTACTTTCTTCCTTATTCCCTTATCTGTAACATATGATGCATTGACTTTATATCATATTATCAAAGTATTGTGAATTTTACACCATAGTATTTAAATTATCAGATATCAAGAAGAGTAAACATTTCTTAAGGACTTTACCTATTCTTGTTGGGAAAAGGTTAGTGCATTTTTTGTTGTACAGAGGATATTAGGAGGAATTATGGCCTGGTTATTATCTTTATTTGGAGATTGATTGTGGTTTAAAAAGATGTATCTGGATGCCAAGTTGACAAGGGCTGAACTTAAGATGGTTAATTTTATGTGCCAATTTTACTAAGCCACAGGGTATACAGGGTACACAGATATTTGGTCAAATATTATTCTGGGTGTCTCTGTGAGCATGTTTGTGCATTAGATTAGCATTTGAGTCAGTAGGCTTAGTAAAGCAGATTGCCCTAAATAATGTGTGTGGCCCTCATTCAATGATTTGAAATCCTGAGTAGAACAAAAAGGCTAACTGTCACACAAAAGTAAGAGGGAGCTTTTTCTAACTGTCTTGAGCTGGGACATTGGCATTTCTTTTTTTGTTTGTTCATTTTTTTTCTGTCTTCAGGCTTGAACTGAATAATTTGTTCTTGGCTCTTGAGCCTGCTGGGTTTTGGACTGGAACTTGAACTATTAGCATTTGTGGTACTCAAACCTTTGGACTTAAACTAGGATCGCTCTGTTGGTTCTCCTGGCTCTCCACTGGGCCAACTACAGATCTTTGGACTTCTCAGCCTCAATAATCTCATGAGCCAATTCCTTATATTACATGTATATACTCTGTTTCTCTGGAGAACCTGAGTGATACAATCAGAAAATAACGTAATTCATTAGATTGACAACATCAGTCATTGCTAAAATAAGAGATAACATTCAGCATTATCTTCTCATAAAATAGCTCAATAAAATGTAAATATACATAAACCTCTTGAAGCAGTAAAGACTAGTAGTAAAACACAAAATACTCTTATCATAAAAGATGAAATAAAAATTTTAGTTCCATTAATATTGAAAGCATGACAGGAATCCGTGTTGAGATGAAGAGATGATTATAATTTGACATTATTTTGGGGATTATTAAGTAAATGTAGTAGTAAGTTCAAGTAAGCAAGGATCTATTATAAATATTGACAAATGAAGAGGGTAATTTCTCTCTTTTTCAGTAGTGATAAGACTCTATGTCAAGCACTATCCACCCACCTAAAGATTTTTTATTCAGTGCCTATTTTAGATAAAAAACACAATTTTTCTAATTGGGTAAAATTATGTTCAGTGTTTATGTGTCTTAACAGGATGTTGGCCCATCAGATGCTGATGTTTGTTTTGATTGTGGTAATTTTTTTTCAGGTAAATTTTTCTCTCTTCATGGTTTTTGTAATGTTATCTTTTTAAATAATTAGTGTGTATTACTAATATAGTCATAAAGAAAAGATATTCTCATTTGTGGAAAACATACGTTTTCATGATTATTTGAGCAAGTTTTAAAATACCTGGATGTATAAAATAGGTAATTATATCACTAACCATTTTAATCCCACATACCTGTTGTAACCAGTGTTAACAGTTTTCTTTACAGTCATGGAAGAATATACAAATATATGAACACATAGGTATATGTTTTTCTGTTTGTCTCCCATTTTGTTTTTGTTTTATAATTATACTATACACATTATACTTCATTTTTAAATTTAATAGTCTATTACTCCATGTATCAATACATGTAGCACCAATACATTCTCTTTTACAAGTCATCAACATTTCATATCATGTATAAGAAATCTACTCAACCACTGACCTACATACAAAATATGTTTTATTTCCATTTTTAACTACTACAAAGTCACAATAAGTATCTTCTATATTTCATTACAAAATGTATGAAGACATCTTTTTGACTTAGTCATATAAAAGTGGTTCTTAGGATACAGCCCCTAAAGACAAAGTGGAATATTATAAATGTGACTCCACTGAAATTGAGAAGCTCTAGTCATCACATAAATCCCATAAAAAGGGTGAAAATGCTAGCCACAAACTGTAAAAAACAATTTTACCAAATATATGTGACAAAGTGTTAGTATTCTAAATATATCTATAAACTTACATAAAACAATAAGAAAAAGATAAACCAAAACTAAAACTGCCAAAAAACATGAAAGACATTTTATTGAAAAGATCAATGACTATAGGCAAATAACTCTTACTAATCATCAGGGGAAAGGAAATAATGGCAACATTTATATATTATTTTATTATCTACTAAATGGGCAAAGGTCAACAATATCTGACAGCATCAAGTATTGCTGAGGGTATGGAGTACCACATGAGTACATAGCTAGTGCTCATAACAGTCCACGCAGACACACTCAAGGAAATAGTTTAATGTTACCTTTCATCTTACTATGTGAAGATGAATATGTCACATACCTCTGACCAGCAATTCAGAAATATCTTCCCTAGGGAGATGAAGTAGATAGATAAATAGATAGATCTCCACCTTAAACCAGTGGTTCTTAAACTTTAGCATGCATTAAAATTACACACAGATTACCACCATCCCTTGAGTCTGATTCAGCAAGCCTGGGGTGGGGCCTAATAATTTTCATTTTAACAAGTCCCCAAGTGATGCTTATGCTGTTGTTCCACAGACCACACTTTGAGAATCACTGCCCCAAGGGATCTCTTACACATGTGTCTTAGGAGATATGCAAAATAACGTTCAAAATAGCTTTGTTTTTGCAACAGAAAAAATCTGAAAGCTGAACTTTCCAACAGGAGAATATATTGATAAATTGTGAATTTATACAATTAAATATAATTCAGCAGTAAAAATGACTTACCTTTCAGCCATATGCAAGATTATGAATGGATCTTAAAGGATAATATTTAGTAGAAACAAAAGGAAGGCTCATAGTGCATTTATAAAATAATATTTTCATACAAGGAAAACTATTTTCATAGATACCAATGTGATAAAACTTACAAAAATGATGTTGAATGAATGTTGAAACTTACTAATCTAGTGGTGGGAGTCAGTGTGATAGAATGGTCAAAGGTGCTCATTTATTTTTATGTCACCACAAAACATACACACTTACTTATATTAATATTCTGTGTGTTTCAAATAGCACATCATAACTCATTGAATAGAAAAAAAAATACATACTTAGCAAAAACTAAGATATAACCAAAAGAAAGCAAGTGTGGCAATAATATAGACCATAGCTTAAGCAAAAATACATTAACTGAGGACAAGAGGATATTTATATTTGTAGGATTTAAAATCCAATGAAGCAATAACAATTCTAAACTTTTATACATATAAAATAAATTTAAAATGAGTAAAGTCAAATTACAGAATATGACAATCTGTAATGAGGGGAAGAGAGTAAATTACTTCTCATAGAAATAATATACAAAAGGATATTAATAATTCATGTAACATGATGAAAATATTTAGTTTTATATATCCTTCCCTAAAACAGTTACTCATATTTTAAGTACTTGTGAAAGAATAACAAATATGGGCCATGTACAGTGGCACACATCTGTAATCGCAGCACTTTGGGGAGGCCTGTAGGCGGGCGGATCACCTGAGGTCAGGAGTTCGAGACCAGACTGGCCAACACAGTGAAACCCCATCTCTAGCAAAACTATAAAAATTAGTCAGGTATGTTGGGACAGGGTGCCTGTAGCCCCACAGCTACTCTGGAGGCTGAGACAGGAGAATGACTTGAACCTGGCAGCTGGGAGATGCATAGATACCAATGTGATAAAACTTCAAAAATGATGTTATTGTAAATGAATCTTGAAACTATATTAACCTAGTGGTGGGAGTCAGTGTGCTATAGAATGCTCAAAGGTGCTCATTTTATTTTATGCAGTCACCCTAAATTTCTCTTGCGCCACTGCATTCCAGGCCTGGGCGAGTGACATTCCATCTCCAAAATTAAAAAGAATAAATAAATATGCATTTTGCTACTAGGGCATAAGGTAGTTCTCATTAAATACTATAATACAGAAACAATGGAGGACACTACTTTTAAGAACAGTATAATAGACATAGCTAAAGGAAAGTGAAAAAAATTCATGGGTTTGGTCATTTGTAAGAACACCTATAGTGAAGAGTTCTTATGTGTTTCCTTCACAGCCAACTTTCCTCTGGTGGACTGCTTAATAGGGACCCCCACGATCTACATCAGAAATCTAATGACCCATCGGACTTTCTTAGAAATTTTTAAAATTGAATGTAGACACAAAGGGACAAAGGTTGATTGAAGCAAGGTTTCTGTGGGTAATATTTTACACAGGTTCTTCTAAAGAAATATGAATTCTTAATCACATCTAAGACTCGTTGATTCAGAATCAACAGGAGGGATTTTAGGAATCTCATAAGATAATGTATTCCTGTTACTGGTATCTCCAGAACTGCTCTAGACTTTGCTTTCCTAAGGTGTGTTTGTTCTACTCTTCTTCCAAGTATTTGAGCTATTCCTGAGTTCCGATTAATTCCTTTTGTTCCATTTAAATTAGCCAGAATTAATGTCTACAGCTTAATATCATACCTGCAGGAAACAGACACTCAAGAAAATGTATCTAAAATAGTTAATTGAGCTATGTTAAGATGAAAGTCAGGAAGATGCCCTTCTAAATTCCAGAATGGTAAACTAGCAGACTGTCAGAAATGTGAACAACCTACTAAAGTATAATTGAGGTATCCTGGGGCAATAGACCCACAGAAGATGAAGCTCTGGAAAGCTAGGTAACTGCTGCTGAAAGCTAACTTAAATGAGATGGCCCAAGATAATTTTTCGTGATAAGAAATCACTAAAAATTAAAATTCTAAAACTTTTCTCCTAAAAGAAAATAATAAAACTCAGGATTATTATCTGAATTGGTGCGACAGACTTCTTTTTTGATATTAGAGGCTGGGACTGCTGAGAACCCTGCCAAATTCAAAGACTGACATTACAGAGCTTGAACTTATTGTTCCTGGGATACTTATAGCCACAAAGTTTATCACAGCAATTTCTTGGAACCTGAATATATTAATAATTCCAAGCTGGTGATAAGTCTCTTCTATTTGATACAGAAAATGAGAAATAACTCCTCAAAGGACTAAGAAATTCTGTACAAAGCAATACCCTAATTCTACCTAAGGAAGTGTTTCTGTTTTCTTGCAAACAAAATCTAATGTCCCTGGAAGTCTTACACCTGGCTATTGCTAGGCAAGTATTGAAAATTGGATTATCCAGGAAACCGACTTTGATATTCAGCTTAGAGTTAGCAGGATGTTTGTTAGAGTTAGAGTTAGACTTTTCATAAAATATGCCTATGGAAAAGACAGGAAGGAAACAGGATTGTGCAGGAGGAAGTCAAGCTGGTGATGCTAGCCCAACCTCACAGGAAACCAAACCCCATGAGGAGAGTCTGAAGCTAGAATAGCCACATTGAGCAGTCTCCAAGTTGTGCCAAGATGACCAAACCTTATAATTCTGCATCAGTCGTTGATGTGGGGCCACTCTGGGGGAGAGGCATAACACCTTAGGCAATGCAGGTTCTCCCCAGCAAAAGAAACCTTCAAGGGGTTTCTTTGGACATGTGAAGGATGTTTGCTGACATTTCCAGTATCTATGTCAACAGGTCCTACCCCAAATGGAGATCTGGAAAGTGCATGTATGTTTCCATCATAGTCCACCCCTTGCACTACTTGGATTCACTTTATATACATTCCAGCAAAAGCTTCTTCAGGATTTTCATGAACCTCTCTTCCTGAAGGAAGCCTAGAAGAGGAAGGTTAGTGGAATGAACCACAGACTCCCACTGCTCTAGCTGGTCTCCTGGGTCATCGCTGATACTGTTTGCATTCTTCCCCATTCTCATACTAGGTTTCTCTCGCACAGACATTAGAGAAATCTCTGGCATTGATGACTTGCCTGGGTGGTGTGATACAGTGATCATTCACGAAGGATCTGAGCCCCTTGTTACTATAACCTCTTCCGGCCTGGATTGCTGTATGTATTATGTACAATGGGAATTGAATACCAAAGAAACATCCTAAGACTTAACTGGGGACCACACATATTTCTCTCTGTCCCCAGTGGATATAAGTCACCATATGTCCCTCTTGATGATCAGCATTGATTATCCCTGGCAGAGTGGTGACTCCTTTTATTACCTTCTGGTTCTTCCGCACAAGCAGACCTGGAGTGCCAAGGCAGTCTCGTCAGTTTACAATTAAATGTTAAATTTGCTGGGTTACCTCTTCCCCCTGGCATAAATGTTTCTATTTTGGAACTGAAGACCTCTGAATCTGCAAATTCCACGGTTTTAGGGATAAGAATATTTTATAAGTGAGTTACTGAGTTGAAGGGAAGAACTTTTTGGTTCCCAGATTCATCTCTTCTTGCTATAGAAACCCAGCATTATATAAAATGTCTTTTAATTCAAGGTATAAATTATCTTTGAGAATGATGCCCTATTCTTGTAAAGTATCACCTCTGAACTCTGAATTGAATTGGCAACAAAAGCCAAAATAGACAAATGGGATCTAATTAAACACCAGAGCTTCTGTACAGCAAAAGAAACAATCATTAGAGTGAACTGGGGGCAACCAACAGAATGGGAAAATTTTTTTGACAAAAAATTTTTTTGACAAAGGGCTAATATCCAGAATCTACAAATAACTAAAACAGATTTACAAATAAAAAAAAACAAACAAACCCATCCAAAAGTGGGCAAAGGATATGAACAGACACTTTCCAAAGAAGACGTGTATGAGGCCAACAAATATATGAAAAATGCTCATCATCACTGGTCGTTAGAGAAATGCAAATCAAAACCACATTGAGATACAACCTCACACGAGTTAGCATGGCGATCATTAAAAAAATCTGGAGACAACAGATGCTGGAGAGGATGTGGAGAAATAGGAACACTTTTACACTGTTGGTGGGAGTGTAAATTAGTTCAACCATTGTGGAAGACAGTGTGGCGATTCCTCAAGGATTCTAGAAATAGAAATTCCATTTGACCCAGCAATCCCATTACCGGGTATATACCCAAACGATTATAAATCATTCCATTATAAAGACACATGTACACGTATGTTCATTGCAGCACTGTTTACAGTAGCAAAGACCTGGAACCAACCCAAATGCCCATCGATGATAGACTGGACAAGGAAAATGTGGCACATATACACCATGGAATACTATGCAGCCACAAAGAACAATGAGTTCATGTCCTTTGTAGGGACACGGATGAATCTGGAAACCATCATTCTCAGCAAACTGACACAAGACAGAAAATCAAACACTGCATGTTCTCACTCATAGGCAGGTGATGAACATTGAGAACATATGGACACAGGGAGGGGAATATCACACACTAGGGTCTGTGTGGGGGGTGCCAGGGGAGGGACAGCAGGGGATAGGGAAGTTGGGGAGAGAGAGCATGGGGAGAAGTGCCAGATATAGGTGACAGGGAGATGGAGGCAGCAAACCACCTTGCCATGTATGTACCTATGCAACAATCCTGCGTGATCTGCACATATACCCCAGAACCTAAAGTACAATTTAAAAAAGAAAAAAAGGGTTGTTTTAATGCTCTCAGAGACCAGTAGCTTCTGAGGAGTGGCCAGTCGTGCTCCTTGCTATAATGTAAATCCTGTGAGATGGCACAATGCTGTATGGAATCCCATATTGCTGGATAAAACACTCATAATCTTTCAAATTGTTAGGGCTTATGGAGTGAACTTGTTCCAGAATACCTGGGGCCTGAGTTGTGATTCTTCCATAATTTTTTGTTTAACAAACTTGGCATCCTTTTGCCAACCCTAATATCTCCAATACCACATGATCTGCCAGATCATATGTCCCCCAAGTGGTAGTGTTACAGGTAGTTAGACAGGTATGAATTAGGCAGGAGAAGGCTCTCCCCCTGTACCCACCAGGAATGTCAAGGAATCATCAGGTGATGGTTTGGCAGTTATTCATATTGCCTCTCAAAAAATGATAATTTGTTACCTGGCACCAGGGAGAGATAATCTCCTGATGGTCCACAGCTGTCACACTAAAGTGTTAATTGAATGCAGATGCCAGGGAGCGGCAACTTCCTAAACAGATAAAAACACTTGAGATTGGTAATCAGCTTCCAATAAAATCTCAGGAATTGGGTGAGTGAGCCCAGGCATGCACATTAAGAGACAAAATGGCAGAGTATGACCTTCTGGGGCATTCCACCAGGAAAGGGAAGAAAATCTCAGATGAGCGTGTGTACAACTTCCTAAACACACTGCACATGCTGCTTACTGCATAGGTGGGCAGCCCACCCTATGGGAAGAATCATGGGAAAAGGGAACAAGACACCGGGAGTGGGCCGGCCTATAAGTCCTAGAATTAAGGTTAGATGCCACACTTATCGTTCAAGTCGCCCACCTGGGTCTCTTCCACGTGAACTTTCTTTTCTTTCCTGTCTAAAAGCCTTTTAAAATGAACTTCCACTCCTGCTCTGAAACTTTCCTTGGTGTCTTTTTCTGCCTTATACCCCTCAGTTGAATTTTTCTTCTGAGCAGTCAAGAGTTGAGGTTGCTGCAGACCCATGTGGATTCACCCCCGTAATTCAAACACCTTTTACCCCTGACAGTAGGTGTCCTCGCATCACCACCTGAACCTGATATGGAGCTCTTTCCTGTTCTGGGCCCTACTCAGAAAGAGCTGTCTTTAAGGTCACTTGGTATATGGATGAAGCAGTTTTTCCAGGTGCAGATACACCACTGAAAGAACCCAAAGAGATCTGTCAGGTATTGTACTTCCTTCTTAGTGGAAGGTGAAAGTTGCAATAATTTGTCCTTTATTTTGGATGGGGTATAAATTTGCTATAACTGACACAGCAAAATACCACAGACTGGGTGGCTTAAATGATACAGTTTATCTTTTCACATTTTGTAGACAAGGTCAAGACGTCAGGGTGTGCATTTATTTGTTTGTTTGTTTGTTGGAGGCCTTTCTCTTTGGTTTACACATAACCACTGTGTACTCACATGATCTTTCCTCTGTGCAAATGTATCCTTGGTATGTCTCTGTGTGTTCAAATTTTCTCTCTTATAAGGAAAATTGTCATATTGTGTTAGGGCACATCCAAGAGCCTGATTTTAACTTAACCACCTCTTTACAGGCCCTAGCTCCAAATCCAGACACATTTTGAGGTACTAGAGGTTAGGACTTCAACATACAAATTTTGGAAGGTTACAATTTCAGCCCATAACAGATGGTACATACTGAAATGCCCCTAACACTGGATACCTAAATTTTTTTTTGATGTGTCTAACTTCTTAAACTTCATAAATCCTCCCACTCTCTAGAGAGTATGATAAAATCAAGTTTTCTGATACTAGCCATTTCTTCTACTGATTAAATCTTATAAATATGATGTCATAAATATTCTGTATAAATATCTGTAGGGGGTTATATGTGGGCATTGAGCTAACATTACTTCTTGGGGTCATACCATGTAATTTTATTAGTCAAATTGGGGGCCTCTGAGGTCAGGTGATGTAACAAGTGGAATTCTCAATTGAATATGGTTATATTACACCATAAAACAACAAACTTACACTGTGTTTTGTTGCTATTCACTCCGGGTGGCTGACAAAATATTAACAATATTAACTTTTAGGAAAAGTTATAGATTAGTCTCAAACTTTTTGGAAGGCCAAAAGGTTTTATTGGGGCAGTCTGGAAGGCATCCAGCCCTTTCATTAAGTTAGAGAGAAAATAGGGAAGAGGCTTTCCCAATTAAGTCTGTTTACCCCACATCCCTTTGTCTTCACTCTGTTTACTCATGTAAACTTTGTGTGGATGCCTCTCTTAGTGAGATATCAAAGGGGAATTACCTGTTAATAGTGTTTACTTTGGTCCGGGAACCTAAAGCTTTTATCATTCGTATAACCACTCTTTTAACCATGTTAATTATCCACAAGTGTGTTAACTTAGAACCTCTGTTATGAATTAAAGTGTGGACAGACAGAGGGTCTTGGTCGATTGGTTGTATTCTGCCCTCCTGAAAGCAGCCAATAGCCATCCTTAGCCCACTTGAAACACTGTAAGGTTGTGAGAATGCATTCATTCATCCATCATTGAGTCAGGATCTGCAGATCAGACTTTCACAGACGGTGAGCGACATCTCAGGGTGGTGACCTCGATGTGATCGAGGGCACAGTGTTTTTTTCCTCCAGTTTGAGTTATATTTAGGATATGATCCTTCAACCAATGGCAGAATTCCATTTGACTTCCTAACATGAGCCAAGTAAGGGCACCCAGTACCTTTCAAACAGTTTATTCCTGTAGGAGAACTGTAGAGTAATTTGCCACTATAAATGACTTGAAAGATTTAAGCTTATTGATTCTTATAATAGACCTATTTAATTCTCCTATTTGGCCAATAAATAGTCCAATAGGTCTTGGAGAATGTTACTGGATGTTGGTAAACTTAATCAAATAGAAACTCTATAGCTAGAGTTCAAGGTGAGATCTTCTTACTGGAACAAATCAAAACTGCTAATGGTACTTGGTGTGAATTTTTTTAATCTGGTGGAAGTATGTTTCTTCTCAATGATAATCAGAGAACAACAGCAGCAATTAGATTTTACCTTGGTGTATTACTACACCTTTGCTGTTTCCCCTCAGGTGTATGTCAACTTTGTTGACACATAGTTTGAAGGGAACTGGACTGCCTCACCATCTTGCAGGATATCCATGTTGGTCTGCCCATTGATAACATATTGCCTTAGCAATATATTGTCAGCCAAACGGAAGCTACCAGTTTTCCTAGATGCCTTGGAATGACATGCAAACATGTAGAAAGAAATCTCAGGGAAGTAGAGCAAATTTCCCAGGAACCAACTAATCTGAAGGCATGTCAGGGCACCTCTTTCATGGTGAAGGAGAAAGACTTTATGTCCCTACGAAATAAATATTACAATTCATGAGTCTCTTATTCTATGAGGATAACATAACAATTTTATTCTGACATATTTTCATGTGGGCCAGAGAAGAGAAATCTCTTCAGCTGCTTCTGTCATATCTGTTGGCCTTGTGATATGACAGATCAAATACGATTAAAGTGTCACTAATATATTGGAATGCTTTATGAAGCCTGTGGTAAACTCAGATAGTACAAATTATATTGAAAACCATTAAGGTTTTGGAGTAAAGCCATACCACCTCTTAAAAACAACTTTTGAGAAATAATTTCTGAGTTCCTACAGACTGCTAGTATATATTAAAAACCAGAGCATGAAACAGTAATGAAATATGAGATCCAAGTGCTCATCATGAGTTCTGTTTATCTGTTACAACTAAACATAGAGTTCAGCATGTCAGAAAGTAATTTTTCATCACATGGAAACTGTAGACCCTAAAGGCACAAATAACTTTTATGAATTTATTTTCTACATTCATGAAATGATCTAACTCATATTGCATTATGTCTCCCTCTCAGTTGACACTGATGGTCTTATGAGGAATTTTATATGACCAGTTCACTGAGAATGAAAAATAAATATTTGAATCTGGTCCACAGATATTTTATGTAGAATATGCTTCATTATTCAAAATTAAGCTCTACATTGTTATAGCCCCACTCTGAAATGACCCTAAAGGACAATAGAGAATGCAAATCCCAGTGGAAAGGAAGTAGAGAAATATAATCAGTAGAACATTCATATCAGAAAATAATATTCTCAGGCTCTGGCACTATTACTTGATGTTCATCTACATATCTCTTTCCCAGCCTCCTTGTCTGTAATCTACCCAAGATTTTATCTCCCATTTGCCTGATCATCCAACAAGAACAATGCACACTATTTTATAGTTGATCTGGAATCCTAAGCATAGACTGTCTTTCCTTGAAGGAAAACTAAACATCAAGAAAACTGTATTAGTCCGTGTCCATGTTGCTGATAAAGACATACCCAAGACTTTGCAATTTACAAAAGAAAGAGGTTTATTGGACTTACAGTTCCACATCACTGGGGAGTCCTCACAATCATGGCAGAAGGCAAAGAGGAGAAAGTCACATCTTACATGGTTGGTGGGCAGACAAAAAGAGAGCTTGTGCAGGGCAACTCCCGTTTTTAAAAACATTAGATCTTGTGAGAACTATTCACTATAACAAGAACAGCACAGGGAAAGACTTACCCCCATAACTCAGTCATCTCCCACTGTGTCCCTCCCACAACCTGTGAGAATTATGGATGCTACACGATGAGATTTGGGTGGGGACACAGAGTCAAACCATATCAAAAGTATTGAGAATTTTTTGGACATAGCAGACAAAATAATATTCATTAATATTCTATATGTGATTTTGTCATCTAGTCCAGTGATTTCACATGAAAGCAACAAAACTGGTTACTTTAGAGGTTAAGTATAATATCAGCACCATGAAATTTCCCTCAACTAAGCAGACATATTAAGTGCACCATCAATAAGCCAATATTCCAGTAATAGCAACTGGTACAGGTTATATGATATAAGGATTAATGAACTACCTGGTCATAGGTCATACGTGGATTACATTGAATTTATTTCATTTTGTAGAGGGCAAGATTTTGTCTATATATATAAAATATATTTTAACTAAGGTTTACTACTCATACCCATCCTTTCTTATCCAGCGTGTATTAGTTTGCTAAGGGTATCCATAACAAAATACCACAGCCTGGGTATTTTAAGCAACAGAAATTTATTTTTTCACATTTTTGGAGGCTAAAAGACCATGATCAAGGTTTCAGCAGGTTAGAGTCCTGAGGCCTCTCCTCCTTGGCTTGCAAATGGCTCCCTTTTTGGTATTTCCTCACATAGTCTTCTCTGTGTGCATTTACTCTTTGTATCTCTCTGTGTGTCCTAATCTTTCTCTTGTAAGAAACATCAGCTAGGCTGGCGCAGTGGCCCACACCTATAATCCCAGCACTTTGTGAGGCCAAGGCAGGTAGATCATCTAAGGTCAGGATTTTGTAGACAAGCCTGGCCAACATGGCGAAACGCTGTCTCTATAAAAATACAAAAATTAGCTGCGTGTGGTGGCAGGCACCTGTAATCGCAGCTACTCAGGAGGCTGAGACAGGAGAGCCGCTTAATCTCAGGAGGTGGAGGTTGCAGTGAGATTGCGCCACTGCTCCCCAGCCTGGGTGAGAGAGCAAGACTCCATCTGAAAAAAAAAAATCCGCTTTATTTGATTAATTTTCATCCTAACAGCCTCATTTAAGTTAATCAACTTTCTATAGGCTGTACCTTGAAATACAATCACATTCTAAGATACTAGAGGTTAGGGTTTCAACATATGAATTGGCTGAGGCACAATTCACCCCATAGCACAGCACTTGGGAAACATTTAGTACAATTACTGATACCTCTATACAATTTTTCTTCCACCAAGTAAACTGATTCACAAAGAAATATGAATTGATTGCCCATTATTTCATGGAAACTAACAAATACCCAGTGACTGAGGTACAATTTAATTCACTTCTCTCAAAAGCTGATAATCAGGAAGATTAAAACATTACTAGGGGTACTTACTACCTGAACCACAAATTAACAGGTTTGCTTTAAGCAACACATACAGAAGTATATTTTTTCAAGAACATATGAAACAATAACAAAAGATATTTTCTATTATGTTCCTAGGGTATTTTAAATGAATACTTAAGAATCCAAAATACACCTACTACAGTCTCTGAGTATAGCATAATAAAATGAAAAATCAATAATGAATGATTTTATGTATCACTAAAACTTTGGAAATAATCAAACATGCATGAATCAAATAAAAAACCATGATGGAAATTATAAAACATTTAGAGCTGAAATGCAAGGGAGACATTACATGGCAACATTTGTGATGTGCAGACAAAATAGTATTTAGTGGAAAAAGTATGGGTACAAATGCATGCATTATAAAACAAACAAAATGATCAAAAATTAATGAGCTAGTTCTTCCACTGTGTAAATTAGAAAATCAGAAGCAACTCATACAGAGAGAAGATAGCAACAAAAATTAATGAATAGTAAATAAGAAATAGATTCAAAAACATTAGCATTAATTCTTTGAAAACACATAAAATTGGCAAACTGCTTGCAAGCGTATACAGGAGAAAATAATTCTAAAAATGAAAACAGACATAACTAAGCCTAATAGAGTGTCTGAAATAGTTTGGGGAAATTTGGGAAAATGTGAAATGGACCATGCAAACTACAAAAAATGACTCCAGAGAAATTTGAAAATATAAATATATCTGTAACTATTGCACAAATCCAATCTATAAGCTATCGTTAACAATGTTCTCCTATAAGATTCCAGGTCCAGAAGACTTTGTAGGTCAATATTGCTAAATGGTCAGAAAAAGAGTATCTTTTATTGAAACTGTTTCAGTTAAAATTTGTAAAAGAAATTCTTATTCACATATATATGCATATAATTTTATTAACCTATAAGGGTTTGAAATCTAGGCAGTGTTAGCATGAGAAGGAAACATTACAGATATGTGAACAGAAATGCAAATATCTCAAATAAAATATTAGCAAACAAGCTAGTAGTATATAAAATATAGCATAACAATTGATTTCTTTAGAAAGGAAAAGATATTGTAACAAAATAAATCTATTTTAAAAAATTTATTTATTATACTTTATGTTCCGGGGTACACATGCAGATCATGCAGGTTTGTGACATAAGTATACATGTGACATGATAGTGGTTTGCTGCACCCATTGCCCTGTCATCTACATTAAGTATTTCTCCTAATGCTATCCCTCCCCAATCCACCCACCCCCAATCCACCCACCCCCTGCTATCCCTCCCCTAGCCCCCCAACCCCCACGCCCCAGTGTCTGATGTTCCCCTCTCTGTGTCTGTGTGTTCCAAAACAAATCTATTAAATCACCATAAAGAGATTAAAGAAAAATTACAGGATCATATAAATGAAAGCACAAAAGAACATTCAGTAAATGAAACAGATAATTCTAATAAGAACTCTTAGCAATCTAGATATTTTGGGAATTTATAAAATATATATACATAATATGTACAACAGGCATAGATAAAGTGACTGACTTTATCTTTTATGTCAGAAGAAGACAAAAACTCTCACTCTTCTAATTTTTCATATCATGCTAAATTACTAGATAAGAACAACTGAAGCAAAATAAATAATAAAGGAAGTAGAATCAAATACAGTTTTATATCAATATTAGATTCCATTGATAATATTAGTAAAACCATAAATAACTTATTATACAACAGGAAGTGTGTAATATTTATAAATTTAAAAAATGAAATTTTTGCTGAAGTACTAAAAAGATGACCCAAATAAGTGATGAGACCTAACATATTTCTTGAGAAAAAGGTAATGTTTTAAAGATGTCAAATCTTATACATATCTGTAAATTCAATAATGACATGATCAAAAACTTGACAGCAGTTTTGTAAGCTTTAGTTTCTTTTTTATTTATTTATTTTATTTTTTTTTTATTGCATTTTAGGTTTGGGGGTAGTTTCTTAAGATTTTAAGCCTACCTACTTGTGAAAATTAACATATGAATTTGGAAAAAGTAAATGAAACCATACAAAAGCTTACAAGAGGAAAAGTAAGTCTCAAACTACTGACCTTATTTTTCCCAATTAACCTCCCAGAGGCAATTGCTATTCATATCTTTGTGCATTCCTTCCAGAGATATTCTATACATATGTATGTGTTTGTTTATGTATATAAAAATATACCCATTTCTATAAAATTGTTAGCATAACATTCACACTATGCTTTACTTTCTTTTCTTTTAACTTTTTACTGAGTATATTTTGGAGCAAAATCCTATTGACACATATAAATCTACCCCAACTTGTAAATTGCTAGATAGTATTCCAGGATGTATTAGTTTTCTATTGTTGTTTTTTAGATTATCACAAACTTTGTGGTTTGCACCACCAAACATTTATTTTCTTACTGTTCTGGGGAATCAGAAGTATGAGCTCAAACAGATTCAAAGTTTTGGCAGGGCTGGTTTTCTCTGGAAAATCTAAGAAAGTATCTGTTTTCCTGTTTTGTTTTGTTTTTTTTCCTCTCTCTCTTTTTTTTTTCAACTTCTAGTGACTGACTGGTTTTATCCCTTTGTTTGTGGCCTCTTTCTCTTATTACTCCAATCTCTGTTTCTACTATTACACTGACTTCTCCTCTTTAGTAATGTCTCTCACTGCTTTCCTCCCTAAAGGGACACATGTGATTGCATTGGACCTATGTGAATAATCCAGGATAATCTCCCAATCCCAAATTATTTTATTTAATATCATTTTCAAAGACTCTTTTGCTATATAAGGTAAAATATTTACAAGGTTTTGGGATTAGAAAGTGGACATCAGTGGGGAAGTTATTTAGTCTACCACATGTTATAGTAAGATAACAAAACATATTTCACTACTTCCCTAACCATGTTAAAGTTGTTTTTAATTTTTTGCTACAGTAGTCAGAACTTCAATGCATGTCTTATAAAAACATGTATACATACATATATATAATAATATATATAATATATGAAATATATAAATGATGGAAGACAGAAAAATTATCCTTGATAGAGGTCAACTAATTTAACTCCCTCCAAAAACCAAATTTTAGAACTCCAATGCCTGTTTCCCACATGTAGTGTTTATCTTTCAGGACTGTTATAAATATAATTTTATCCATTGATTCTTTCAATCTTCGCAGATGGTTTATCATGTCATAAACAAAGCAGGACCTCTTCTTTGCTTCCCCTATAATTTATATATATCTTGACACATGTGTTTTTCTAATTCTATTGGCTAGGATTTCTAATGAAATGTTCAGTAGTCATTGAGAAAGTGTGCAGTATTGCCTATCATGTTTTTTTTTTTGACATTTGCCAGTCTAACAGGTAAGAATTATATTTTTTTCTTTGCATTTCTTTAATTATGGCAGAGATTATAGTTCTTTTAATATGAGTACAGCTATTTTTATTTGTATGAACCATATGTTCACGTTTATTTCCTATTTCTTTCCATGCTTTTCTTATTTTTTTTTTTGAAAATTTTTATGTTTTCTAAAAATTATTTTATTGTGGACTGGGCATGGTGGCTCATGCCTGTAATCCCAGCAGTTTGGTAGGCCGAGGTGGGCGGATCACCTGGGGTCAGGAGTTCCAGACCAGCCTGACCAACAAGGAGAAAACCTGTCTCTACTAAAAATACAAAGTTAGACGGGCATGGGCACATGCCTGTAATCCCAGCTACTCAGGGGGCTGATGCAGGAGAATCACTTGAACCCAAGAGGCGGAGGTGGTGGTGAGCCGAGATTGCACCATCGCAATCTAGCCTGGGCAACAAGAGTGAAACTCTGTCTCAAAAACAAACAAACATATATATATATATATATATAGTAGTAAGAGCACTTAACATGAGATCTACTGTCTTAAAAAATTATAGTGTAGCAATTGTGAAGGGGAGTTTGCTCATAATTTGGCACTCTGTCTGTTATTGGTGTATAGGAATGCTTGTGATTTCTGCACATTGATTTTGTATCCTGAGACTTTGCTGAAGTTGCTTATCAGCTTACAGAGATTTTGGGCTGAGATGAGGGGGCCTTGTAAATATACAATTATGTCCTCTGCAAATAAGATAATTTTACTTCCTTTTTTTCCTAATTGAATACACTTTATTTCCTTTACTTGCCTGATTGCTCTGGTTAGAGCTTCCACTATGCTGAATAGGAATGGTGAGAGAGGGCACACTTGTGTAGTGCCAGTTTTCAACGGGAATGTTTTCAGTTTTTGCCCATTCAGTATGATATTGGCTGTTGGTTTGTTATAAATAGCTTTTATTATTTTGAGATGTGTCCCATCGATACCTAGTTTATTGAGAGTTTTTAGTATAAAGGGCTGTTGAATTTTGTTGAAGGCCTTCTCTGCATCTATTGAGATAATCATGTGGTCTTTGTCTTTGGTTCTGTTTATGTAGTGGATTACATTTACAAATTTGCATATGTTGAACCAGCCTTGCACCCCAAGGATGAAGCCTACTTGATCATGATGGATAACCTTTTTGATGTGCTGTTGCATTCTGTTTGCCAGTATTTTATTGAAGATTTCGCATTGATGTTAATCATAAATATTGGCCTGAAATTTTCTTTTCTAGTTGTGTCTCTGCCAGGTTTTGGTATCAGGATGATGTTGGTTTCATAAAATCAGTTAGGGAGGATTCCCTCTTTTTGTATTGTTTGGAATGGTTTCAGAAGGAATGGTACCAGCTCCTCTTTGTATGTCTGATAGAATTCAGCTGTGAACCCATCTGGACCTGGACTTTGTTTGGTTGGTAGGCTATTAATTCCTGCCTCAACTTCAGACCTTGTTATTAGTCTATTCAGGGATTCAACTTCTTCCTAGTTTAGGGTTGGGAAGGAGTAAGTGTCTAAGAATGTATCCATTTCTTCTAGATTTACTGGTTTATTTGCATAGAGTTGTTTGTAGTAATCTCTGATGATAGTTTGTATTTCTGTGGAATCAGTGGTGATATCCCCTTTATCACTTTTTATTGCATCTATTTGATTCTTCTATCTTTTCTTTTTTATTAATCTGGCTAGTGGTCTATGTATTTTGTTGATCTTTTCAAAAAAACAGCTCCTTGGTTTATTGACTTTTTGAAGATATTTTGAGTCTTTATCTCCTTCAGTTCTGCTCTAATCTTAGTTATTTCTTGTTTTCTGCTAGTTTTTGAATTTGTTTGATCTTGCTCCTCTAGTTCTTTTAATTTTGACATAGGGTGTTGATTTCAGAACTTTTCTCACTTCTCATGTGGGCATTTAGTGCTGTAAATTTCCCTCTAGACACTGCTTTAAATGTGTCCCATATTCTGGTATGTCTTCATTCTCATTGGTTTCAAAGAGCATCTTTATTTCTGCCTTCATTTCATTATTTATCCAGCAGTCATTCAGGAGCAGGTTGTTCAGTTTCTGTGCAGTTGTGTGGTTTTGCGTGAGTTTCTTAGCCCTGTGTTCTAATTTGATTGCACTGTTGTCTGAAAGACTGGCTGTTATGATTTCCATTCTTTTGCATTTGCTGAGGAGTGATTTACTTCCAATTAGGTGGTCAATTTTAAAGTGCGATGTGGTGCTGAGAAAATGTATATCCTGTGGATTTAGGGTGGAGAGTTCTGTAGATAAAATACCTAGGAATACAACTAACAAAGGATGTGAAGGACCTCTTAAGGAGAACTACAAACAATTGCTCAAGGAAATAAGAGAGGACACAAAGAGATGGAAAAGCATTCCATTCTCATGGTTAGAAAGAATATAGTGAAAATGGCCATACTGTCCAAAGTAATTTATAGATTCAATGCTATCCCCCATCAAGCTACCATTGACCTTCTTCATAGAACTGGAAAAAAGCACCTTAAACTTCATATGGAACCAAAAAAGAGCCTGCATAGCCAAGACCATCCTAAGCAAAAAGTTTAAAGCTGGAAGCATCATGCTACCTGACTTCAAACTACACTATAAGGCTACAGTAATCAAAACAGCATGTTACCAGTACCAAAGCAGAGATATAGACCAATGAAACAGAGCAGAGGCCTTGGAAGTAACACTGCACACCCACAACCATCTTATCTTTGACAAACCTGACAAAAACAAGCAATGGGGAAGGGATTCTCTGTTAAATAAATGGTGTTGGGAAAACTGGCTAGCTATGTGCAGAAAGCTGAAACTGAACCCATCCCTTTCACCTTATACAAAAATTAATTCCAGATGGAGTAAAGATTTAAACATAAGACCTAACACCATAAAAACCCTAGGAGAAAATGTAGGCAATACCATTCCGGACATAGGCATAGGCAAAGACTTCATGACTAAAACACCAAAAGCAATGGCAACAAAAGCCAAAATAGACAAATGGGATCTAATTAAACACCAGAGCTTCTGTACAGAAAAATAAACAATCATTAGAGTGAACTGGCAACCAAAAGAATGAGCAAAAATTTTTATAAGCTACCCATCTGACAAAGGGTAATTTCCAGAATCTACAGAAACTAAAACAAATTTACAAGAAAAAAACAAGGGCATCAAAAAGTGGATGAGGGATATGAACAGGCACTTTTCAAAAGAAGATATTTATGAGACTAACAAACATATTAAAACATATCATCATCACTGGTCATTAGAGAAATGCAAATGAAAACCACATTGCGATACCATCTCATGCCAATTAGAATGGCAATCAAATAATCTGGAGCAACAGATGCTGGAGAGGATGTGGAGAAATAGGGAACACTTTTACACTGTTGGTGAGAGTGTAAATTAGTTCAACCATTGTGGAAGACAGTGTGGCGATTTCTCAAGGATCTAGAAATAGAAATACCATTTGACCCAGCAATCCCATTCCTGAGTATATACCCAAAGGATTATAAATCATTCTATTATAAAGACACTTGCACAGGTATGTTCATTGCAACACTGTTTACAATAGCAAGGACTTTGAACCAACCCAAATGCCCATCAAGGATAGACTGGATAAAGAAAATGTGGCACATATACACCATGGAATACTATGCAACCATAACAAAGGATGAGTTCATGTCCTTTGCAGGGATATGGATGAATCTGGAAACCATCATTTTCAGCAAACTGACACAAGACAGAAAACCAAATACCACATGTTGTCACTCACAAGTGGGTGTTGAACAATGAGAACACATGGACACAGGGAGGGGGACACCACACACTAGGGTCTGTTGAGGGGTGGGGGGGGGGCTAGGGGAGCGATAGCAGATGTTGGGGGAGGTTGGGGAGGGGATAACATTAGGAGAAATACCTAATGTTGGTGACGGTGGGATGGAGGCAGCAAACCACCATGGCATGTGTATTCTTATGTAACAATCCTGTAGGATCTGCACATGTACTCCAGAACTTAAAGTATAATAAAAAAAATTATACTGTAAAATATGGTATTGGTAACTATATGTTTCGTGTTGTACAGCAGATCTCTACTACTTATTGATCTTGCATAATTGAAATATTGTGCCAGTTGATTAAAAAAAAATCCCCATTTTCCCCTCCCCCACAGTCCTTGATAGCCACTATTCTGCTCTGTTTTTTGAGCTCTGACAATTTTAGCTACATCATGTAAGTGGAATCTTGCATTATTTTGTCTTTCTGTGACTGTCTTATTTTACTTAACATAATGTCCTCTAGGTGCATTCATGTTGTCATATATTGTAGATTTTCCTCTTTTTAAAAGCTGAATAATATTACATCAGGTGCATATATCACATTTTCTTTGTCCATCCACCTATTGATGGGTGTTTAGTTTGTTTCCAGATCTTGTCTGTGAATCTCTTAGAAAGACACTTGAGAGAAAATATTCATCACATAGGTCTCATCAGTGATTTCATGAGTAAGCACCAAAAGCATAGATAACAAAAGCAAAAACAGACAAGTGGAAGTGCATCCAACAAAAACGTTTTTGCATAGCCAAGAAGCAATCAATAGAACAAAAAAGCAATCTACAGAATGAGAAGAAATATCAGATAGAAGATTAATTACTAAAATACATAAGAAACTCCTACAACTCAATAGCAACAATAAAAGAAAAACAAAATAAAACAAAAAGAAAATACTAATAGCCCAATTAAAAAATAGTCTGAAGAACTGAATGCTATCTAAAGAAATCCTTTAACAGGTGTGCTGTAAATATTTCTCTCAATTTGTTAAGTGATGTTTTTCTTAATAACATTTTGATATGCAAGTGAATTATTCTGCTATGCAAGTGAATAAAGTTATATATATTTAAATTTGCATTTTTTTCATGGCTTCTCTAGTATTTGTTATGCTTGAAAGAACCATGCTAACATTATTTGAATAATTTTCATGCTTTTCCTGGTACATTATGGTTTTGATTTTTATTTCTAAACAGTTGATGCATCTGAAATTTTGTTGTAACAAGTAGGGAAACAGCTTTATATATAGGTGGCTAGCCAATTGTCTCAACACCATTTAATGAATAAACCCCACACATTTAAAATATTATATTTAATATGTAATAATTGACACTTTCAGTTAGATCTCTTTTGGATCTATCCTGTTCATTTGCTCTGTCATTCTACTACCGTAACAGTTCTACTAGTTTTAATAATTGTATCTTTGTAGTATTTTAAATTTTGAAAGGGCTAGTGCTCCTCATTGTCTTTCAGAATTTGGCTGGCATTCTTAAAGGTTTATTTTGTTAATGTGAACTGAGGACCCGTCTCTATAATATAAGTATTTTATTGTCCAATTTTAAGACATATTATAATGTATATCTAGATTTTTCTGAAAACTTTTCATAATATGTTAAAGATTTCTTCACATAAGTACTGAATATTTTTGTTTAATATTTCATGTGTCTATTTTAAATTGGTAACTTTCTTTGATTTCTAAGTTTTTTATATCTTGAAAAGTTATTTTTAATATATTGTTTTCTCAATGAGCCATGTTATGGAATCTTTCTATAATTTTCCCATTAGTTTTAAGTATATGTATATTTTTAAAAATATGAAACATGCGCAAATGGCACAGTTTTGCTGTTACAAAACTGTCTATGAGTAATATAGGTGACCAGACCCTTGATCCCTAGACCCTTGTTTCTCCTCTCCCTAAGACAAACATTTTGATTAGTTTCTTATCAGGGCACAGCACAGTATTCGTCACTCTGATTTTTCTCTATATGCGACATATAGTACTTTCTCATCCCATTACAACATTTATATATCATAATTTATTTAATCATCGCCCAAAGCATGGTCATTAAAGTAATTTTCTGCTCTGGAAATACTTGTCCATATATTATTGTGCACCTATGGGACTATAATTGTAAGGCAATTACCTAAAAGATAAATTGCTTGGTAAAAGAATACGTAGGTTTATTTATTTTTCTGTTTAGACATCATATATGTATACACAGACACACACACACACACATGCACATATACATACACATGCACACACCCACACATACACATATATGCATAATAAATTTACTTATCTTTGTGTAAATTATTCCTGGACTTGCTATTTGAAGGAAGTTGAAGTGAAGAAGGGGCCAAGACCATCTTACAGGGTAAGCAACTAGAATTCTGCTATCATTTAGAGTTCTATTTCATGAGACAGTTCTTAGGTCTTCTCTTTCTCCAGTAGACCTGCATATCAACAATGTAGAATCACCCATATGACGTTTCTCTCCTCCATCTTGCATTATCATTGCCAACAGCTTGCCTTTCTTTATGCAGGCCCACTCTCCTTACTTCTCAAATTTGATGTCAAGTTAGGTTTGGGAAAGCTTCCCTGTCAGATTGATTATTTGTTATTTATTCCTGTTATGAACCAATTGTTGCTGTTCTCTTCCATGTTGGACACTTAGAATTGTGCTCAACCACTGGAATGAGATTAGTCATGAGAGTTGTACCTCGAGTGTTTTTTCATATCTGTTTGACTTTCACTCCATTTGGAAGCTTTTTCTCAAATATATGCATGGGATTATGGACATCTCCAAATTTTATTGAAGATAATTTGTTATTTTTTTGAGACGGAGTCTCCACATTGTCGCCCAGGGTTGGAGTGCAATGGCACGATCTTGGCTCATTTTGACCTCCACCTCCTGGCTTCTAGCGATTCTCCTGCCTCAGACTCCTGAGTAGCTAGGTTACAGGCTCCTGCCACCACGCCTGGCTAATTTTTTGTATTTTTAGAGTAGAGATGGGTTTTCACTATGTTGGCCAGGTTGGTCTCAAACTGCTGATCTTCCTGATCCGCCTGCCTCAGTCTCCCAAAGTGCTGGGATTACAGGCGTGAGCCACTGTGCCCAGCCTGTGTTATTTTTTAAAAATTATGTTTATTGCTGTTTAAGGGTAGAATACCTGAAAGACAATAAGAAAATAATTCCATTTATTCTGTTATTTTAAAATTGAAAGTTTCTAATCACTTTCCTTGATTCTTTTGTGTATTTTATGTGTATCATATTACTATAAATGAATAATATGCTTTTCTTGTTTTGCATTCCTATGTCTTATTGAATTGGCTACTATATTCATAGCAAAATTAAATCACCAAATTAATGGTGGATATTCTTCCTTTGCTGGTGTACTTAATGGAATCTGGGACCATTCGAGGCCACCCTAGCTCTGGGGCCATGTATGATGGCCTGAACTTGGGGTCTGTGGGTGCTAGCCTGGAGCTGAGGCAAGCCTACAATCATGAAGCCATGAGAGTCAGTCTGGTACCTGAGGCTGGCCTAGCAATGGGGCAGGCCTGGAGTCAGGGTCTACTGGGTCATGCCTGGCAGTGAGACTGGCCTGGAACCTGGGGCCAAGGGACCTACCTGGTGCTAGATTTTGCTGGAGTGGGTTAGGTGCTGGGTCCAAGGCAAATTGTGGTGCTCACTTTCCTCTCCTTCCTTTTACAGAAGACATCTTTTCCACACTGTGCTACCTGGGTTTGGGGTAGGTGTGGACACAGGCAATGTGAAACTGTCTTTACTACCCCTCTTTAATGTATCTTTTTTATTTCTACGTTATATCCAGTTGTTAACATTTCTCAACTGGTTTACTTAGCGCTTGTGAAGGTATTTTCATGCATAGACAATTGTCCAAATTGATGTTTCTGGGAAATGATGAGCACTAGAAAATTCTATTCTACCATCTTTCTCTTTGAATTTCTTAGTTAAGCTTGCCTTTTGACTGAGTAGTGGGAAAGAGTAAAATCATATTGAGGAAGTATCCATTTATCCCATTTTTCTAAGTTTAAAATATATTTAGTGATGTATTTTTGAATTTTTTTCTTTAAACATTTAAGTACCTGTAACGTTGATATGAGATTTTCCTCCTTTATCTATTGAAATAATAGAAATAATATTTAGATATTTCATAATACTCGATGTTTTTCACATCCTTGCAAGATCCAAGATTTCTTCACTGCAAGTTATTCTCTCAGAAGACAGTGTAGTGCAATGGTTAAGATTTTGAACTCTGGAACTACTGCCTGGATTTGAGTGCTAGTTCTGTCAGTTAAAATCTACTTGTTTAACCTTATCTCTCTTCGTCAGTTTGTTATGTATTAAATGGAGATGATTATGGTACCTACTTTGCAGAACTGTTGTAATAATTAAATATGTAAACACATATAAAGCTCCTTGAAAAGCGCTTGGCAAGATTGTAAGCACTCAGAAAATGTTAGCTGTTATGCTGTTATTACTCATGGGCGGTTAGATCCTTATTTGTACATACTTAGGAATTTAACTTGTTATTCATAAATACGGTCTTTTTTATGATTATGTTATTTTGGAGGTTTGGTATAAATTATGCTATATGCAGAAAAACATAATTTTCAAACTTTATTGTTGTATTTATGGCCATGAAGAAGTTTGAATGGCGTTGTAAGTTAGCTGTAGAGCAATATAAACATGTTATACTTTTTTGGGATTGCACAGTGAAAATTTGAGAAAGTTTCTTTATAGTTGTTGGCATATTTAAATATTCTACCCATTCTGAGGTCATTGTAGTGATTTGTATTTTCATAGAATTGCCCCCCCCGCCACTTTATCCAGACTTTTCTCATTCTCACTCATTTTTTTGTGTTACATTTCTTTTCCCCTCCCAGTCTTTTTTCTCCTGTAGATTAACTATTGATTTATATATTGTGATGATTAATTTTAGGTGCAAACTGAATTAAGGGATAACCTAGAGAACCAATAAAGCATTATTTTAGGTATTTCTGTGAGGGTGTTTCCAGAGGAGATTAGCTTGTGAGTCTGAGTAGACTAGGTGGTGTAGGTGTGCCCTCAATGTGGGCTGACATCATCCAATCTGCTGGAGGCCTGATAGAATTTAAAAAGGTAGAAAAAGGTGACCTCTTTCTCTCTCATCTGGAGCTGGGACACTTATTCTTCTGCCCTTGGATATCAGATTCCACGGTCCCTAGCCTTTGGACACTAGATCTTACAGCAGCAACCCCTAACACTTAAGTTCTCAGTCCCTGGACTGAGCCTTGCAACACTGACTTCTCTGGTTCTGAGGCCTATGGACTTGGGCTGAGCCATGCAATTGGCATCCCTAGGTCTCTAGCTTGTAGATGGCTTATTGTGGGGACCACTCTGCCTCCATAATAATGTGAGCCAATTACTCTGTTGAATCCCCTCTCATATATCTATATCTATATGGAGAACCCCAACTAATATACCTGTCTCACCCCTTTTTCAGAAAAACCAATGATTGATATTATGTGTGGGTTCTTCTATTTGTATTTTCTATTTTTTGTTCTATATGATTACTGAAGATAATTTGTCTTTATTGTTTACTTATTTTAATTAATTTTTATTTAATTTTTAATTTCAATAGCTTTCAAGGTCCAAGTTTTTTTGTTTACATGAATAAATTATATAGTGGAGAATTCTAGATTTTAGTGCTCCCATCACCAGAATAGTGTACATTGTACCTGGTATGTATATTTTTATCCCCAAACCTCCCTCCAGCCCTTTCCCTTGTGTGTCCCCAAATCCATTATTTCACTCTACGTGCCTTTGCATATTCATAGCTTAAATATCACTTATAAGTGAGAACATACGGTGTTTGGTTTGCTATTTCTGACTTATATCACTTAGGATAATGGCCTCCCGATTTATTTAAGTTGCCGCAAAAGACATTATTTTGTTACTTTTTATGGCAAGAAATATTCCATGGTGTACATATACCACATTTTTTTATCCACTCATTGGTCAATGGGCGCTTAGTTGGTCCCATATCTTTGCAATTGTGAATTGGACTGCAGTAAACATATGTGTACATGTGTGTATATATATATATGCATATACACTTTTATATATATATAGTTTATATATATAAGGAATATATATATACACACTTTATAAATAAATATACAATTATTTATAAATAAAGTGTGTGTATATATACAATATATATTTATAAATATTTATAAAGTGTGTATATATACAATATACACAATATGTGTATATATACATATATATGTGTATATATATACACATATATAAAGTGTATATATATATAAATATATATAAAGTGTATATATTTATATATATAAAGTGTATATATAAATTTATATATATGCACTGTATATATATTTTTATATATATACACTTTATATATATAAGGAATATATATATATACACTTTATATATATAAGAAATGTATGTAGTAGCTTGCTAGATGCATAATTTGCAAATATTTTCTCCCATTTTGTGACTTGTATGTTTACTCTGATGATTATTTCTTTTGCTATCCAAAAAGCTTTTTTATTTTAATCATGTCCCATGTATTTATTTTTGTTTTTGTTGCATTTGCTTTTGGGTTTTAGTAATGATTTCTTGCTTAGGACAATGTCCAGAAGAGTTTTTCTGAGGATATAATGGAAAAATTTTTTACGGTTTTGTGTCTTAGATTTAAATCTTCAATCCATCTTGAATGGATTTTTGTATAAGATGACAGATAGTGATCTGATTTCATTCTTCTACATATGGCTAGGCAGTTTTTAAACACCATTTATTAAATAGGGTATCCTTTCCCCAATTTATGTTTTTGTATGCTTTGTTAAAGATCAGTTGGTTTTAATTATTTGGCTTTATTTTTGGGTTCTTCTATTTTGTTTCAATGATCTGTGTCATACTGTTATACCAGTACCATGATATATTGGTAACTACAGTTTTGTAGCATTACTTGAAGTCAGGAAATGTGATGCCTTCAGATTTTTTCTTTTGCTTAGGATTACTTTGACTATGAGGACTCTTTTTTTTTTGGTTCCATACAAATTTTAAGTTTTTTTTTTTCTAAATCTGTGAAAAATAATGTTGCTATTTTGATGGGAATTGCAGTGAACTGTAGACTGCTTTGGGAAGTATGGTCATTTTCAAAATATTGATTCTTCCAATCCATGAGCATGGGATGTGTTTCTATTTGTTTGTGTCATCTATTATTTCTTTCAGCCAATGTCCTGCAGTTCTCCATGTAGAGATCTTTCACCTCCCTGGTTAAGTATATTCCTAGGTATTTTTTTTTTTTGCAGTTGTTATAATAAGAATTGAGTTATTGATTTGATTCTTAGCTTGATCATTGTTGGTGTATAGCAGTGCTACTGATTTATGTACATTGAGATTGTAACCTGAGACTTCACTGAATTTGTTGATAAAACCTAGAAGTCTTTTTTGGGAGTCTTTAGGGTTCTCTAGGTATGCAATCATATTATCAATGAACAGTGATAATTTGACTTCCTCTTTTCCAATTTGGATGACTTTTATTTTTTTTTTTTCTTGCTTAATTGATCTTGTTAGGACTTCCAGTACTATGTTGCATACCAATGGTGTAAGGTGGCATACTTATTTTGTTCCAGTTCTCCAGGGAAATGCTTTCAACTTTTCTCCATTTAGTATTATGTTGGCTGTGGGTTTGTTATACATGGCTTTTATTAATTTGAGGTAAGTCTCTTTTATTCCTATTTTATTGATGGTTTTTATCAGTAAAGGAATGTTGGGTTATTGTGAATATTTTTCTCCATCTATTGAGATATTTGATATAGTTTGGATCTGTGTCCCCACCCAAATATCATGTTCAATTGTAATCCCTAATGTTGGAGGTGTGGCTTTGTGGGAGGTGACTGGATCATGGGGATGGATCCCTCATGAAGTATTTAGAACGATTCTTTTGGTGCTGTTTCCTTTATAAATTTCTAGAGAAATCTAGTTGCTTAAAGTATGTGCCACCTCCCCTCTCTCTCTCTCTCCTTCTCCTTCAGCCATGAAAGACATGCTGGCTTTCTTCTTTGCCTTCTGCCATGGCTGAAGTTAGTCCTAGTTCTCCCTAGGGGCTGAGCAGATGCCAGTATCACACCTTCTACATAGGCTGTGAAACTGTGAACCAATTAAAACCCATTTTTTAAAAATAAATTAACCAGTCTCAGGTATTTCTTTATCAAAGTGCAAGAATGGATTGATACAATGATCATATAATTTTGTTTTTAGTTGTTTACATGATGTATCACATATATTGACTTCACTTTTATTGTTAAACCATCCCTGCCCCTCTGGGATGAAATCCAGTTGACCATTGTGTATTATCTTTTTTATGTGCCATTGGATTTGGTTAGTTAATAATTTTGAGTATTTTTGCATCTATGTTCATTGGGAATATTGGTCTGTATTTGTTTGTGTTGTTACATTCTTTCCCAGCTTTGGTATCAGGGTAATTTTGGGAATGACTCAAGAAGGATTCCCTCTTTCTCAATCTTTTGGAATAGTTTCAGTAGGATTGGTACTAATTCTTCTTGAATGTCTGGAAGTATTCAGCTGTGAATCCATCTGGCTCTGGATGATTATTTTTTGGCATATTTATTTTTATTACTGATTCAATGTCACTGCTTGTTTTTGGTGTGTTCACGGTTTCTATTTCTTCCTGATTTAATCTAAGAGAGTTGTATGTTTCCAGGAATTTATCCCATTACCTCTACGTTTTCCAGTTTGTGTACATAGAGGTGTTCATAGCAGTCAGATGATCTTTTGTGTTTCTGTGGTGTAGGTTGTAATGTTTCCAGTTTCATTGCAAATTGAGGCAGAATAAGGAATGGCTTCTCTCAGTCCATCCAGGAGACTGGGAACACACCCAAGGCTCCTCCCACTGCCATTCCTACTTTTATATTCCTCACTTCTCCTTAAATCAGTTCCAATGCTGGGTAGGGTTAAGACCTTCCCCTGTTGCCTGGATTTCCAGTTTACCTTGAAGGTGTGTCTATCCTAGAGGCAGCTTCTCCCCCCTCTCACACTCTGAGGACTTACAGTTTTTTGCCTGGCTCACAGTGCAGGCTGAAGCCTGCTGCTTCTTTCAAAGAATCTTTGGATTTCAGTTTTCCTGTTAAGTTCCTGCATTGCTTCTTGGAAAAAAATAGTTCACGGTGTGAATATCCACACACTATTTTGTCTTTCCAAGTGGGAGAAGCATGCAAACACTACCTTCCATCATCCATCTTGGGAAAAATGTTTACTTATTTTTAATAAAATTATAGATAATTACAGAGGCCCTGGAGATGGAGGTGATGTCATCCTTGTTCTTTCTTCTCTTCTCCCTAATATGTATAAATATGTGTATATATGTTTATGTGCGTGTGTTTGTGTGTGTGTGTGTGTGTGTGTATATATATATATACATATAATTTGTTTTTATGTTATGAAATAATATTAAGCACCAGTTAGTGTTGAAGTCATTTGGAGACCACAGGACTATCTCTACTCTCATTCGCAAAGATTTCAAATCTTGGATTACTGTCACCTTTTCAAACACTACTCCTCTTCTCATAATTATTTGTTATTTCAGTATACCCTATGTCATCTTTTCAATATCTCGATCACTCAGTCCCCTGGCTTCCTCCCCTTCCATGGTAATTTCCACTCTCTCTTAGCCAACCAACACCCCATAGCCATACCCTAGAAGTTGCCATTAAATAAGTGCAAATCCTTGAACCCTTAAATGTCGTACATCCTACTCTCTTGACTACCCACCTTAAACTTTTAGTTCACTTTTTCTAGTTCTTCAATTCCAGAAACTCTTATATTGCATTGAAACCTCCAATTCAATAATTTAACATGTTTAATTTCCCCCTCACCAACTTTATTCCCTTGGTTTCTTTCTTACATAGCTTTAACACCATAGCTCATCATTATAACTCCTTTGCAAATACCCTCAGTTGTTCTAACCCTTTCCCACTTAATTTTTCTCTCCTGGCAAACTCCCACTTCTGATTAAAATAAAGCCTTTTATATTTTTCACTTGTACCTATGCAGTTGAACTTAGTTAGATAAAGCTTCCACAAGGATGCTCCCTGTTCTCATTTGAAATGCATGATCGCTAACCTCAAGTGTAGTCCTTAATTTGACCTGCTAAACATAGTATTTTCCTAGTTCATTTTTTTACTATACATTTAAATGTCTCATACTTTTTTTTCTACTATCACCCTTTCATTCACTCTTTCAGTTGATAATTTTGTTCCTTAATTCATTGGGATAGTAAAATTGATTAACAGAGTAATTCCATAGGTTTATTTCACCACATCCACCTCTCTATCTGTATCATGCCTTACACATGTTCTGCCTGTCCTCCTGTTTCCATGGATGAACCCTTTATTTTACCAGCCCACATGCGCACTGATTTCAGTCTCTTCTCATTTACTGACAGATGTATTCCTGCAATGAATTTCTCAATAGGGCAGCCAGATGCTTTTAAACCACAGGTCAAAAATGTTATGCCTTCAGGATTTTCCCATCTCACTCCAGGTGAAAGTTTTCACAATGGACTATGGGACCCTTTACAATCAGGCCCTGTTTTCTCTTTGACCTCATTGTCAGTTACTGCCCTCTTTGTTCTTCCTTTCCAGCCACACTGAACTCCTTTCTATTTTTTCAACATGTGAGGCTCACAGATTCTCTAGATTTTGAATTGTTATTTCTTTTGTTTGAAGTACCCTCTATTAGATCCCTTGGGCCTTTAGGTTTCTGCTCAGATGTAACCTTTTCACCGTGGCCATCACTAACAACTCTCTTTAAAATAGCAACCTCTTATGACAATATTGAACTTTACAGGAGCTCTGAGATCCTGGATAACGGTTAAAAATTACTTCCCATACTGTCATGTACCTGAAAACAACAGAGTACAAAGAACTACCCCTTACCGTGTGACTGAGATAAGACTCAATGATTTCCCTCTTGTTTACCTAGACAGGATCAGTAAGTTTTCATTCCTTGCCTTATAAATGATTAGCAGTTCTGTTTGTACTCACTGACTAATCCAAACACAACACCTGATTTGAGCAAACTTTAGCTAAGTTTTTCTCTCCTTCCTACAGACCCCTGAACTTTTACCTCTCCACAGCTTGAGCTAGCTGACAACTCTTCTTAACTTCCTCTCCCAAGAATAGGCTATCCACAAAATAAAAACATTATCTGATCCATCACACCACCCACAACCTCACACCCAGCTTTTTCTAGCCTTGTTTACTCATCGTTATAAAAGAAAAGCACCCCCCTGCCTTTTTTTTACCTAATCTTTGGAATGCTTACCATTCCTACGGAAAGAAAAAAGCTCTTTTTTCCCTATTGTAATAGTCTACTTTTTCTTATTACAATAACCTTTTCCAATAAAGTCTCTCCTGGAATAAATACAGATTTGCTTTTTTTTTTTTGACACTCCTTAGAAATTCATATCATATTCCCTGCCTTATTTTTCCTCTGAAGAACTTATCACCTCCTGACATGCTATGCATTTTACTTATTTGCTTATATTTTGTCTCTTCTCATTAGAATGTAAGCTATGTAATGAAAGGGATATGTATCTGCTTTGGTCGTTGTTATATTCCCAGCAACTAGAACTATGTCTGGCACAAAAATAATTATTTAGTATATATTTATTGAATAAAGAAATGAATAGATACCAAATCCATTCTATCTATGATCAGTATTTTATGATTACCTTATTTAGCTTTTTAAATAAAACATAAGATAATGTTGAAATCTTTTTTCATACTTTCTTTTTGTTTTTTGGAGACAGGGTCACGTTCTGTCATTCAGGCTGGAGTGCAGTGGCATTATCACCACTTACTGCAGCCTCAACCTCCCTGGCTCAAGCAGTCCTACCACCTTGAAACCTCCTAGGTGCTGGGACTGCAGACATGCGTCACCACACCCAGCTAAGGTTGTATTTTTTGTAGAAATGGGGTCTAGCCATGTTGCTTAGGCTGGTCTCAAACTCCTGATTTTAAAAGATCTGCCCACCTTGGCCTCCCAAAGTCCTGGAACAACAGGCATGAGCCACCACACCCACATGTTGAAGACTTATATATCTTTAAACAGTTTTAGTTCCTGTCTTTCTAAGTCTCTTCCACTCTTTCTCAGAAGAAATCAAAAACAGTATAAATATTTTCAATTTGTTTTATAAACCTTTATACACTACATGCAACCATGAAAATTATATATTATGGGTGCTTTTAAATATGTAGAAATGATAATTTTCTGGATATATCATATTGTATCTTAACACCAGGTTTTGGAGTTCTTATTTGTCAATCTACATAGTATGAGAGTTGACAGAGTAAGTCCTCTTTTTACTTATTTTCAGAAGTGTTTTGCTGTTTTTTTGCTTCTTACTCATGGGTATTATTCTTAGAATCAGGTTTTCAATGTCCATTGTTTTATATGGTGAATTTTACTGATAAGAGTTTCTTAAGTTTTTAAAGTGCTAGTTTTTGTTTTTTAGCATTTCATTTAGAATATTTACATCTATATTAATAAGTGATTTTGGACTTGAGTTATCTTTTCTCATACTATACATATCTTATTGTCATGTGTAGGTTATACTTGCCTCTTGGAGTGAGTTAGGTAGTTTTTCTTTGATTTTTTTTTTCTATTTTATTAACCACTTTATTGAGATATAATTTCCATGCCATAGAATTTACCATTTAAAATGTACAGCTCAATAGTTTTGGGTATATTACATTTTTTTTTCTTTCTTTTTTTTTTTTTGAGATGGAGTCTCACTCTGTCACCCAGGCTGGAGTGCAATGGCGTGATCTCAGCTCACCGCAACCTCTGCCTCCCGGATTCAAGTGGTTTTCCCATGTCAGCCTCCCAAGTAGCTGGGACTACAGGCATGTGTCACCACACCTAGCTAATTTTTGTATTTTTAGTAGAGATGGGATTTCACTATGCTGGCCAGGCTGGTCTCAATCTTCTGACCATGTGATCTGCCTGTCTTGGCCTCCAAAGTTCTGGAATTACAGGAGTGAGCTACCACAACCAGCATTTTTTCTTCTTTTTATTGTACTTTAACTTCTGGGATACTTGTGCAGGTTTGTTGCATAGGTATACACGTGCCATGGTGGTTTGCTGCACCCGTCAACCCATCAACTACATTAGGTGTTTCTCCTAATGGTATCACTCCCCCAGCCCCCAACCACTGACAGGCTCCGATGTGTGGTGTTCTCCTCCCTTTGTCCATGTGTTCTCATTGTTCAACTCCCACTTATGAATGAGAACATGCGATGTTTGGTTTTCTGTTCCTGTATTGGCTTGCTGAGAATGATGGTTTCCACCTCCATCCATGTCCCTGCAAAGGACATGAACTCATTCTTTTTTATGGCTGCATAGAGTTCCATGGTGTATATGTGCCACATTTTCTCTATCCAGTCTATCATTGATGGGCATTTGGGTTGGTTCCAAGTCTTTGCTATTGTGAAAAGTGCTGCAATAAACATACATGTGCATGTATCTTTATAGCATAATGATTGATTCAGCTATTAATACCTGTGTGTGCTTCATGAAATTCTCATGCTGTTTTTCAGCTCCATGCAATCATTTATGTTCTTCTTTAAACTGGTTATTCTAGTTAGCAATTCCTCTAACATTTTTTCAAGATTCTTGGCTTCCTTGCTTTGGGTTAGTATATGCTCCGTTAGCTTGGAGGAGTCTAAGTGTGTTATTACACACCTTCTGAAGCCTACTTGTATCAATTAATCAAACTCATTCTCCATCCAATTTTGTTCCCTTGCTGACAAGGCGTTGTGATCTTTTGGAGGAAAAAGAGGCATTCTGGTTTTTGGAATTTTCAGCCTTTTTTACACTGGTTTTTTTCTCATCTTTGTGGATTTATCTACTTTTGGGCTTTAATGTTGGTGACCTACAGATCGGATTTTGTGTGGATGTCCTTTGTGTTGATGTTGATGCTATTCCTTTCTGTTGGTTAGTTTTCCTTCTAAGAGTCAGACCCCTCTGCTGCAGGTCTGCTGGAGTTTGCTGGAGGTCCACTCCATACCCTGTTTCCCTGGGTATCGTCAGCAGAGGCTGCAGAACAGCAAAAATTGCTGCCTGTTTCTTCCTCTGAAAGCTTTGTCCCAGAGGAGCACCCACTGGATACCAGCAGTAGCTCTCCTGTATAAGCTGTCTGTTGACCTTTGCTGGAAGCTTTTTCTCCGTTAGGAGGCATGGAGGTCAGGGATCCACTTGATAAGGCAGTCTGTCCCTTAGCAGAGCTCGAGTACTGTGCTGGGAGATACACTGCTGTCTTCAGAGTCAGCAGGCAGGAATGTTTAAGTCTGCTGAAGCTGCATCAACAGCCGCCCCTTCCCCCAGGTGCTCTGTCCCAGGGAGATGGGAGTTTTCCCTGACTGGGGCTGCTGCCTTTCTTTCAGAGATGCCCTGCTCAGAGAAGGGGAATCTAGAGAGGCAGTGTGGCTATAGCAGCTTTGCTGAGCTGTGGTGGGCTTTGCCCAGTTAGAACTTCCTGGCAGCTTTGTTTACATTGTGAAAATAAAACTGCCTACTCAAGTCTCAGTAATGGCGGCACCCCTCCCCCTCACCAAGCTCGAGCACCCCACGTCGATTTCAGACTGCTGTGCTAGCAGTTAGAATTTCAAGCCAGTGGATCTTCGCTTGCTTGGCTCTGTGGGAGAGGGGATCCGCTGAGACAGACCACTTGGCTCCCTGGCTTCAGCCCCCTTTCCAGGGGATTGAATGGTTCTGTCTCGCTGGTGTTCCAGCTGCAACTGGTGAAAAAAACAAAAAACAAAACTCCTGCAGCTAGCTCAGTGTCTGTCTAAATGGCCACCCTGTTTTGTGCTTGAAACCCAGGGCCCTGGTGTTGTAGGTACCCAAGAGAATCTCCTGGTCTGTGAGTTGTGAAGGCCGTGGGAAAAGCATAGTATCTGGGCTTGGATGCACCATTCCTCATGGCACAGTCCTTCATGGCTTCCCTTGGCTAGGCATGTGCTTCCTAGGTGAGGCAGCACCCCACCCTGCTTTGGCTCACCCTTGGTGGGCTGCACCTACTGTCTAAACAGTCCAAGATGAGCCATGTACCTCAGTTGGAGATGCAGAAATCACCCACCTGCTGCATTTATCTCACTAGGGGCTACAGACTGGAGCTGTTCCTATTCAGCTATCTTGGGAAGTGTCTATCTCTTATTTTTCTTTTATCTAAAATATTATCGATAAGATTGGGGTTATCGATCTCCTAAATAATGTACAAAATTAACTTTTGAAAGATTGTAAGCCTGGCAATTTTGTGAGAAGGAAGTCAGAAAGGGTTTTTAAAAAATAATTAATTCAATTTTTAAATTATTACTGATTCCTTAGAGATTTCAACTTATTCTTCAGTCAGTAAAATAAATTTGTCCTTTTCTAGACAATTTGCTTTATCTAGGTTTACAAGTGCATCGATGAACGCTTATTTGTTACTTGACTGCTCTCTTCCTTTACTGCTATCCAAGCCACTATTATCCCTTGTTTTTACCATTATAATGACCTCCTAACTGGTTGTTGCTCCCCATTTACCATGTAGCTATTGAAATAATATTTTTAATATAAATAATGTTATTGCTGTCATTTATTTATTACACATAAACTAAAATCCAAACTTTTACCATACTCCAATTTTCTGTACATGCTTCTATCTAAATCCCTTAATATTATTTCCTTTGCTCACCTACTGCTAATCACATTGGCTTTTTTTCCTACACCTCAAATAAGCCATTTTCCATCTTTTTTAAAATTTTTATTTTATTTTTATTTTTATTTATTTATTTATTTTTTTTTTTGTGTGTGTGTGTGTAGAGATGGGGTCTTTCTATGTTGCCCAGGTTGGTCTTGAAATCCTGGGGCAATCTTCCCATCTCTGATTCCAACATTATTGTAGTTAATAGGCTTGAGCCACCACACCCAGCCTCATGCTCACTGTTTGATCTTGAAAATTGCTGTTCTTTTTACCCAAGGTTTTGTAATAAGTTTCATTTTCTTGGCATTCATGTCTCAGCTCAATAGTCATTTCCTCTAGGAAGCATTCTCTGACTACCCTTTTTAAATTACCTTCCACTAATTTCTCTCTCACACACACGCACATTGTGACATCAACTCCATTTTATTTTCTTCGTTTCATTCATCTGATTGTATTTGTTATTTTTGTTAAGTGTTTAGTTTATGGGATAATAAAATCTTGTAGTGGTGAAACCTATTCCCCATATTTTCTTTTATGTCTTTAGCACCTAGAATAGTGCCACATACATGGTTGAAGCTGGCTGTATATCACAGGAGAGGCACTGTTTGAGCTGTAACTTAAGTCTTTTCTCAGTGAAGAATGGGAGCAGGATATTAAAGCATATGCCCAGGAGTATCTGTGCAAATAATTAATCATATCATTTTCTCATTTTTTTTGTCTGAGACCAAGACTAAAGATAGAATGGTAATAAATAGGGAATAGAAGGCATATGTTGCTATTCTCAGCATTATTGAAACTATCAGTTGCACTACTCTATAGCACTCAATAGATTATGAATTTTTGTCATCAAATAAATTCAAAACACTACAATAATTTTAAGTCAAGTGAGTAGTCAAATATGTCAAATATTCACAATAGTAAAGACATGGAATCAACGTAAATGCCCATCAATGATAGACTGGATTTTAAAAAATGTGGTACCTATACAACATGGAATACCATACAGCTATAAATAAGAATAAGATCACGTCCTTTGCAGCAACGTAGATGGAGCTGGAGGCCATTATTTTAAACAAATTAATAAAGGAACACAAAACTAAATGCTGCATGTTCTCACTTATAAATGGAAACTAAATGTTGACTATACACATAAACTCAAAGAGGAGACAACAAACGCCAGGGCCTTCTTGGGGATGGATGGTGAGAGAAGGGAGAGGATTGAAAAACTACCATGCTTATTACCTGGTTGAAAAATAATCTATATACCAAATGCCCATGACATGCAGTTTACCTTTATAACAAACCTCCATATGTACCCCTGAACCTAAAATAAGTTTAAAAGTTTAAAAATGTGTAAAAATAGTTGAGGAGGTAGAGTTAAATCTAGAGAGACTATATGAGCACTGTGTTTCTCCAGGGTACTGCAATTCCTACCAATAGTTATTAGTTTATGCTATAACGAAACAAAACAAAACAGCCTGCATAATACTAAATAGTTTATTTGTACTGAAACAACCAAGGATTATTTACCACAGATTTAATATTAAAAATATATATACTGGAGTATAATTTCACTCCATTTGTCTCTAGAGAATCTATCACAAACATAATTTTACTCAAACTCAGTGTTTGGAAGTGAGAGTAAAGCCTGAGGTATTTACTCATACAATGCAATTGGATTTTACATAAGCAGAGATTTATTAGCCCTTGTGTTTGGTAAGTGGCAAATAAAACTATAAATTTTCTATGTAGTATACAGCAATATAGAATTCAAGATGATAGAATTAATGTATCACAAGCATGATTGCCAATGGCGTTTATGTAAAGAAAAATGGAGTCATCATAATTTTCAGATTTTGCAAGCATTTTTGTCAGATATAGTGCTTGATAAAAGAATCTGGCTCATCCATGGAAGCTGTCAAACCTTATTAAAAGCATGTCAATACCTTGAGCTTCAGTATCTTATTCTTAAGAATAGAGAAAATATTATTTATTTCCCAGAATTATTTTAAGATTTAGATAAAATAATACATGTCATGTTTTGCACATGGTATAATTGGGGTTTGTTTCTATTAATTATCATTTTGTAACAAATTACCATGAAACTTACGTGCTTAAAACAACAATCTTTTATAAAATTGATGTCTGTGCGTCAGCAATTTTGGATGGGCTTAGTTGGATAATTCTTCTGTTGGTTCTTCTGGGGTTTATTCATTCTGCTGCAATCAGTTAGGACAGCAGCAGGGACTGGATTGTGTACAATGGCCTCACTTACATGGTTGGTGGTTGGTAGGCTGTTGACCAAGACATCTTGGTTTTCTTCTATGTGCCTTTTTCTATTTTTTTCCCCAAATCTCAAGAATCTGTGGTCTATATGGCTTTTTCATAAAGCTACTTCAGACTCATTCACATTGTGGCAGCATTCTAAAAAATATACAGTGTGAACTGTGAGACTTATTGAGGTTTAAGTTCTGAAATACCATATCACTTATGCCACATTTTATTGGTGAAAAAAATCATATTGCCAGCACATATAAAAGAGGTAGGAAAACTCCATCTTTTTCTGGGAAAAGCTGAAAATAACATATGGTCATTTAATCAACGACAGTGAGTAATCAGCAGAGTGATTAGTAAGGGAGTTACTTCTAATGAAATAAAGAATAAAATGGAAGTAAAGAAGTAGAAACTACATTCATAAACACTTCCAATAAATTTATCTGTAAACAGGAAGAGTATAAAAGAATGTTAGTTAAAAGATACAGAGTCAAAAACTTTTTTAAATGTTTCCATTGGAGAAACACAAGAACATTCAAATGCTAAGGGGAAATTTAGAAGCATGGAGGAGGCTGACATTAGAGAACAGAAAATGAGTAATGGAATAAGATTTTAGAATAAATGAACTCCAGCAGTGACAGGAGGAAGGAGAACCTTCTTTGAGATAAAGAAGGTAAATCTAGTTGCTATTGATGTAAATATATTTGCAGAAAGTTTTGGAGATGTTACAGGAGAGTTTCCCTTAATAACTTTTCTTGATGAAATAAGAGTTAAGTTGATGTTAGGTATAATTTTGAATATTACGGATTTGCAGCAATACAAATGTGCACTGAAATGTAACGTTTACTAACATTGCTCAATAGCTAGTTGTAAAAGTGAACATTCTAATAGTTCAATGGAATTAGAGTTGGCATGTTTCAGTACAATTGTGGAAAAAGAGCCAGAGGACAAAGATTTTAGTGGTGAAAAAAAAAACATTTAATTGACAGATTATGGAGTCTAGTTTGGATGAGTTAGTTAAATAAATATTGATGAAGGAAGTTGGATCAGTCTGAATAAATTGGTGAGGATTAAGAATTATACTGATAGAACATAAGAAAATGTAAAAGCTAAAAATAGATAAAAGAATTTGAAGACAAAAGATAGTCTTATTATACAGTATGTCTGGGAAAGTCCTGGTGTAACTCCTAACAGACCCACTCTTGCATTCTTGAAAATATCCTTATTTGGACATTAAATTATATAGTCACTGAGCACCTTAGATATTAAGATTAAAATGGATTGGGCATTTCTGAATGCAGCAGTGATGAGAGTGTTCCTCTTAGACTTCTTTCGACAATAGGAAATATAATTGATTGAAGGCTCCAGCTGCTGCCTTGTCCTGAAAACCATCTCATGTTTATGCCGAGGCCTCCCATGTGCTGCTTGCCACCAAGGATGAAAGGATAAGAGGACACATTCCTGGAAGATATCGAACTCCTTTTTGGCAAACTTGGGTCAAGGCCTTCCCTACAGCTTGTCCAACCTTCCTCAGAGTGTACTGCAGCCTAGACTGCACCCATTCAACCTTCTCTCCATCTCTTCTTCTTTTGAAGTTAGATATACATGGAGATTCTACAGCTCTTTCAGTTTCCCCAGGTCCTTCCATATTCCCTGTTATATAGACATTTGCCCTAATAAAGTCTTTGTACATTCAGTCCTGTCTTACTGACTGCTTTTTGGAGGGACTCAGGCTAAAACAAATGGTACTCAGAGTAGTTCAAAAAAGATTGACAGTAAGATCAGGATTTTATACTGGTTCATCTGCCTTCTCATCTCCATCCTACTCGACTCCAAACTCAAAGTGAGGAGGACACAAACTTAATTGGGAACATGGATAGTACATGGCAGAAAACAGTTGATCAATTGTTAAATATTTCAGCTTTCATGACCTTGGAAGATATCTCAGTGGTTAGGAATGCTGTAAAAGGTGCAATAAAGCACACATTTGGAATCTATAAAAATGTTTGCAAAGACAGCAAAGCTGGCTGGTTAATGCTAAATTGTATTGACCCAATGCATATGGAAAATGAGAGACTTAGAGCTGTTAACAAGCAGTTAATACCTAAGTGCAAGAACTAGAGGGCCTCAGTGGTAGCATATAAAGAGGCCCTCATCACCTGTAGCAGAAGGCCAGATACAATCAAACAGCAGGCTGAAGAACTAATTTTGATAGCTGCAGAGCCCCAGAGACAACAAAGTGGTCTGTTATGTGAAGGTCAGGGTTCTGGTAGGTAAAACCTGTAATAGTATCCTAATACTTAAAGAAGTGCATCTGGATGGCTGTTCTGAAGATACTTTACAGCCCTTCCATACTCTTTACACACTAGAAATGCATAGGTGGCCCACCCTTCCTGTGTAACGACTAGGATTTCCTCTGTGATTCAGGAGGTTTCCGAAGACTATTTCCAATCAGGCAATTGGTGATTCTTTAGATACTGCCACCGCCTACTTTGTTGTCTGCAAGGTCTATAACTAGTGTGAAATCCCACCATAGCCTGGCTGTGGTAAACTGAGACTCATAAGGAATTTAAGAGATTATATACTTAAAGAACTGCAAGTACTATCTAGCAGATACCAGCAGTAACCATGTCAGTACCTCAGGGATTGGGTTTTGAGTGTTCTTAATAAAGTCAGACTGGAAGGCTGGATAAGTTAAGGATTAATTTGACTTGAGTACATTTTTGAGGGGCATGAGATTAAACACTCTAGCAAAGACCTCATGGAATAGGGCAAATTTGCTGCTAGGATGGCTCTTAGAAATCTTGAAAACATGATGGCCAATGTTCAGCAAAGGAATCATGTATACATTTCCCTGGAATATGGTAGGGAAAAAAGAGGCCTAGGGAAGTGAACATCTTGGAATGGATATGTTAAAGCTAAGAGAACCACAACAGAATTATATTTCATGAGAGAAACCATAGTACATGCCATTCACCAAAGCCATTGGATCTACACTGGTGTCAGGGGCACAAGTATCATTGAGAAGTTCAGAGGAGGCCCTCCTCTTTGTGTTTAATATTAAGGAAGGCAGTCACAGAATTGGACTCACTAGTGGCCATGGTGCTAGTGGATCCATAGTCTAATAGTGGCCAGGTCGCAGTGCTTAACTTCCAGGAGTTAAAAGGCTGAATTTACCACAATGGTAAGCAAGGTGAGACTAGCAACCAAAAGGACTTGATCTGCAGGGAGCTGTAGACATTAATGGAGCATGGTATAACTAGAAGTAAAATAGAGATGGACATCAAGGGTTCTGCTTAATACTTATCACCCTAAAAACACAAGCATGAAAGAGCAGAAGGCTGAGGGATGTCAACTCAATAAAGAGTCACAATTCTAGGAAGGGTGTGGTGGTTCACACCTGTAATTTTAGCACTTTGGAAGGCTGAGGTGGGAGGATCACTTGAGCCCAGGAATTCGAGACCAGCCTGGGCAATGTGGTGAAACTTCGTCTCTACAAAAATTTCAAAAATTAGCTGGGCATGTTACTGTGCACCTGCGGTCCCAGCTACTTGGCTACTTGGTAGGCTGGGGTGGGAGGATCACCTGAGCTTGGGAAGATCAAGGCTGCAGTAAACCATGATAGTGCCACTACACTCCAGCTTGAAGCCTGGGTAACAGAATAAGACCCTGTCTCAAAAAAACAAAAAGAGTTAATTTTTTTTTTCTTTGGTGCCCAGATCTGAGCTAATTTTCAGTTCTAGGATTAGTTGACTGAAGAGGCCTGAGCTTCTAGGGGAAAGGAAAGGACCCCATAACACCATAGCAAGTATATGCCATGACAGTTCTCTAGTTTTTCCACAAAGTGATCTATGGCCATTTACTCAAGTGTGGTGAAATTAAAATAACTAGACATTTCAATAACAATTACACATAAAGTCTGAGTTGTGTTGATATTCAGAAACCCAAATAATCATTACAGCTCTCTTGTGAGGTAGAAGCCTATGGGAACCAGGTAATCAATTGAGTCTTAGCTAAAATTTGGCTCAGAGTGAAACCAGTGGTTATTTATCCAGACGCTAAGTGCATAATAATAATGGGTGTACTTGATAGTTGCAGTAATTCCCACATTTGGCCCTTGGTTTATGGGGTATGAGATACTGTGGGGAAAGCCAGTGGGAACCAGTAAAAAGTCTCCCCACTGAATCCAGATAAGATAGTAAATTTCTAAAAATCATTGTATTGCGAGTAGACCTTAGGTATATTATTAAAGCTTGAAAGATGTTAGGGTGGTGGTTTATATAATATGAATAATCAATTCACCAAGTTGATTCCCATCCTGGAAGGGTCAGTAGTTTATCCTCACAAGGAGAAATACTTATCCAGGCATGGGTTGCCTTTTCTGCTTGTAAGAGCCTCAGCCAGAATCAATTTATGCAGGCTTATAGAATTCCTGATTCATAAGTATGGTATCCCATACGGCATGACATCTGACTAAACTCCCTCTCATGACAAAGGAGGTGCAGAAGTGGGTCAGATGCCATTGAGTCCACTCATCATATCACCCACAAAACCATCCAGAGGCAGCTAGTATCATAGAACACTGGAACAGCCTTTTAAAGGTACAATTGAAGTGTCAGCTCAGAAGGATTCTGAAAATGGGGTGCCAACCTACAAGGTATAGTGTATTTGCTAAATCACAGACTGCTATGTGGTACTGTGCTCTAGTATTGAGGATACAAGAGTTGAGAATCCAAATGATGAAGCAGGAGTGGTCCCAATTGCTTTCATTCCAAATGACCCAATGGGAGCTTGTACTTTCTGTCATTTCAACTCTGGGTTCTGCTAAACTGGAGGTCCTGTTTCTCAAACGAGATGCACTTTTTCCAGGAAACACAGCAGGGGTCTGTTGAACTACAAGTCAGAGGTGATTCCAGGGCACTTTGGATTCCTCGTGCTCCAAGACTAAGCAGATGACAAGAGTCACGATATTGGCACGGGTAATTGATCCCGGTATTCAAGAGTAGGTACGGTTGTTTTACGCAATGATGGCAGGGGAAGAATTGTGTAGTGATCCTAGGTAACCCACTTGGGTACCTCCTTGTACTCTCCTGCCCCATTCTAACTGAACAGGGAAGTACAGCAATTCCAGACTGAGACGGTCTCAAATAAAGATTTGGACTACACCACCAGGAATTCAGCAAGACCTGCAGAGAAGATAACTGAGGGAGAGGTAGATTTAGAATGGATAGTAGAGGAGGGAAAGGATGATACCCAGTTGTGGCCACTAGACCAACTACTATGATCAGGGTTGTAGTTCATCCCAATAACTACCTTCTTATCTTTCTCACAGAAAGAAATGTCCACGGGACAATGCAGAGACTTCTCCACAATACTGTGTGGAATAAGTCCCTGTGGCCAAAGGTGTTGACAGTGGCAGACATAAAGATGTACCTCAGACAATTTAGTAAAAGTAAAAAAAATGTGACCAAGGTTCCCAGCTGTGGCACTTTGAAATTGTTCCCTATGTTTGTCCAGAGGAAACACTTCTCATGGACTGCTCCAAGAATTTGAATAACCAGCAAGATACTAAGGCAAACCCATTTATGGAAGATACAGGGTTCATTAGTTGGCTGACTTTGGTTCAAGGACTCTTCCACAGCCTTGCCAAAACTTCCTTGGACTGCACTCCAGTCTAAGTGCCTTTCACTCAATCTTCTTTCCCTCTGTCCTTTACTTGGAGTCGGATGTGTATGGCAATTTAACAGCTTTCCCAGTTTCCCCATCTTATTCATATTTACTTTCACACAGGCATTTCTGTTAATAAAATTCTTTCACATTTAATCCATATTAGTACCTGCTTCTTAAAGACTCCTAGCTAAAACAATGGTGACTAGAAATAAATTTATAATATAAACCTGAAAGTGAGTGGCTGGAAATAAATGGGGTCATTGGAGTTCAGGAGGAGAAGCGAATAAAAAATTAGGTTTTTGTGAAGGTCATCTAAGTTAGATATTGACAATGCTGTACATGATGGAACCAGAGATAGTTTTAAGTAAGCAGTTCAATAGGAAAGTTTTCAGTGAATATAAAAAGACTTTCCTGAAGAATATCTGCAAATAACAAAATCTTAGAGGCTGAAGTATAGTATAACAAAGACACTGAACTCCAAAGAAAATATTGTACACAAAGAAGAGAATTACTCGCTTAAAATGAGAAATGGGAAGTGAAAATATTACTGGTTACTATAGCTACAGTACCTTATAAATTGAGTAACTTTTGAGAAACTACAGGAAAGTTTTTATTCTCAAAGGAGAGCCAAATGTTTGTTATTATGAAGAGATAAAAGAAGCATTCTGTATAAATATATAAATATTTATATGCATATGCATATAAACATTTATAGAATAAATATACATCATGTACATGCACACATATGCAAACACATGCAAGTGTATAATGTAGTATAAGGTAGTTTGCTTAACAAAATTTCATGCAAGTGGTCCAGTTAGAAACGGTTGGCAATGAGTATATGAGTCAGGAATAATAAAAAGCAAAACAGGATAGTATGAGATGATGGAAAATGTTAGGTGAACAAAAGTTAAATAAAGTGATGATAGAGGTAAAATATTTCTGTAGTTTCATGGTTCCAAAAGATTATATATAATGCAGATATACAATGGGCAGAACATCAGGTAATGCAACTGGTTGTGCACTTTACTTGGAAGGAGAAATGGTGAGACGTGTGATGATGTGCAGATTCATGGTCTGTGGCTGGTGGTTTGGCTAGACTGTCTAGGATTTGGTAGAAACATGACTGGGAGATTGGTGAGAAAGAATAGTGAGGAAGAGTTTTGTTGATGAACATCAGTGAATGGCATAAAATTTGTGGACATTTATGTGCCATGTGGATTCTCACCCAAAGGTGACCTCAAGCAGAGGAAGACTTTAATAAAATATTATGACGCATTCAGTGAATACCACTCAGCCTCTTTCCCCCATTCACTCAGGTCATTCATTGTTCAATTGGTTCATGAAAAAAGTGGCTATGGTGTCAGGGATGGACATTATGCACGGTGTATTAGTCAGTTCTCACATTGCTATAAAGAAATGCCTGAGACTGGATCATTTATAAAGAAAAAGTTTAATTTGTTCATAATTCTGCAGGGTGTACAGGAAGCAGTGGGGCACCTTGGCTTCTGGGGAGGCCTCAGGAAACTTACAATCATGGCAGAAGACACAGTGGGGGAGCAAGTACTTCACATGGCTGCAGCAGGACAAAAGAGAGAGCAGATCTCATGAGAACTCACTCACTATCATGATCAAGGGGGATAGTGCTAAACCATTCATGAGAAACAACCCCCATGATACAATCATGTTTCAAAATATCAACTTACAAACTCAGAAAACTGAGCAAACAGTAAGTAGTGCAAATTAAAATAAATTACAAGAGCAAATGAATTAACTTGACGTCAGACCTCTCAAAAACATTTAGACAAAAATACAGAAATGTTTTCAAAAGCCTCATTGAAATAAAGTGTAAACTAACGATTTCATATTCATTCAAGTTGTCCTTCAATTATCGGTGCTTAGAAAATCAGCTTTACATATGAAGGAACATAAAGGGATTCTTCAGTCATTAGCCCTTCTTGAGAGTAATAACTGAGGAAATTTTAGAACAAAAAACTGATGATATATGACTGAAACAAAAGTTGGATACAGAGTGGAATACAAATATAAAAATTAATATGTTATGACAAATAAAACTAATATAATTGAATTTTTGTGAAGATGTGAAAAGGAAGATAAAATAGAAAAATGGCATTGATATTTTATATACAATACGTGTACTTAAATATGCTACTAATATATGTATTTTTAACATATAATAAAATGTTACATAAGAAAAAAGGAGATAAGGGCATTAAAATGTATTAGTACAAAGGTAATCCCTAGAACAAAATATTGCAATGTAGTAAATATAGTAAATAATAATGTGTTGTACATTTCAAAATCTGTAGGAGAATAAATTTTAAATGTTTCATCACAAAAAAAGTGTTCGAAGAGATGAATGTCATCTTGATTTAATTATTCTACACTGTATTAAATCATAGCCTCTCTTTTTACCCCATATTTATATATATATATATAGTTATATATATATAAAACTATAATTTGTCAATTTACAACTTAGAAATAAAAAGAAATAATACAAACCCTCTTAAATATCAAAAAATAACAAAAACAACCCAAATACAAATATAAATAACTCTCATATAAACTTAGCAAATATGACATAGTATACATAATCATAAAATATGACGGAGTTGAGAACAAATATATCAGTCATATAAATAAGTGTTAAAAGGTTTAATTTACCTATTAAAAGAAAAATAGCTTCAATTTGGCTTGCAAAGCAATTATAGAATAGGCTATCTGCAAGAAATATGTATAGCCAAAACGACTCAGAAAGGCTAAAAATAAAGGAATGGGCCAAGATATACCAGGAAAATGGAGACAAATTCAGGGATGATTATTTTGATATCAAAGTATAATTTAATCCAAAAAGTACCAAACAACCAAATATAACCAATAAGAGCAATTTTTATACTATAAGCCAAAATTCCCAGTGATAGCATAACAGTTATGGATGCCTATGTAACAAAAAGCATAGCAATATCCTTTATGAAGAAAAATTACCAGATATGTAATGCAACTTAGGCAGACACGTGCTGACAGGAGACATTGACACTTCCTTGTCAGTATAAAATCAATTAAATCAATAAAAAATAAGTATGTGAAAGACCTGAAGACATAATTAGTAAGGTAGAGCTTGTGACTGTGAACATTATACTGTGATGCTAGAGACGATATCTTTTTTTCCAGAGGTCACGAAGTATTCACGCACACAATGATCGTGTACTAGGTAATGAATAAAATATGCAACATGTAAAGAAAATCTATCACAAAGAACATGCTTTGATCAAAATAAAATAAAACTAGAAGTTATTAACAATATTTTTTAAAAAACCCTTCCATTTAGGTGAGAAGGAACTTCTATTAAACAATTCTGAGTAAAAGGGAAAACACAAATTGCATAATTTCTAAAAAGTAATGATAGTGAACACATTTCATGCCAGAGTTTATGTGATATATTTAAAGCAGTAATTAAGAGAAAATTCCTATCACTAAATACTTTAATCAATGAAAATGAAGAAGTAAAACAACTGTCTTAAATTCTTGTCTTGAAAACTAACTAGAAAATAAATAAAACCAAACAAAATTGTCAGAAAAAAATGACAAATGTAAATATGATTTTGATGAAGTAGTTAACACACAAAAATCACTGAACGAATTACAAATCAAAATTTTGTTTTATGAAAAAATAAAATAAACCACTAAGTAAATTGATCAAGAAAAGGAGAAAGCACAAATATATATAAGAAGAAATAACAATGGGAGTAAGAAAGGAGTTAAAAAAATAGGAGATCACTTTGCAGAAAACCTTTGGGCAAAAAATTTGGAAATGTAGATAAAATGGTTATCTTCATAGGGAAATACAGATTGCCAAGTTTGACCCGAATTGAAGTAGAAAGCTTTGGTTCAATTCCTATGGAAGGTGCAAAGTTACCAATGCACCACTCCAGAGTAAGCACTAGCCCCACATGGTTTCATAGAGAAATATTAGAAGGCAAGGTAGTTGCAATGGTACAAACACTTTTCCAAAATAAACTCTTACTGAATCTTTATGAAATACTAACATATTGACACTTTAACCTGATAGATAGTACAATATAACCAACATATAACTGCACTTATGGATATAGATGTACCAATTAAAATACTAGCAAACATAACCCAACACTGTATTTGGAATATAATATACCATAACCAAAAGGACTTTATTCTATTACTGTAAAAAAACACATTAATAGAATTAAGGGAAAAATATGATTATCTACAGTGATACTAAATAAAACCTTCAACAGTATTTAAAATTATTCCTGATAAGACCCTCAAGAACTTAGAAATTGATAGACATTTTCTTTACATGCTATAGATATAAATAAAGATACTTTAATCCTAAAGGCAAAATCTTACCTACTGCAGAAACACTGGAATAATTTCTACAAAGATGACGAATAAATTAAAGATGCTCACTATATTCATTACCAGGCTTAAAAAAGTAAATGCACTTTATATTTTAGGGAATCATTTGGTTCACAGCAAAATTGAGAAAGTACAGAGTTACCACCTACCCCTCTACCGCACACACAGTCTTCCCCACCATCAGCATCCTGAAGGACTATGACACACTTGCTGTGATCAATGAACCAGCACTGACACATCATTATCCATCAAAGTCTGTTGTTACATGAGGGCTCACTGCATGCTGTACCTTCTGAGTTTTGACATGTGTATAATGACATGTAACCATCATTATAATATCATACAGAAGACTTTCATTCCTCTAAAGTCCCCACTCTCCACTAATTCATTCCTCCCACTCCTAAACCCCTGGTAATCACTGAACCTTTTACTGTCTCCATAGTTTTATGCATTTTCCAGATGTCATATAGGTAGAGTCATGCAGTTTATAACCTTTTCCTATTGGCTTCTTTAACTTAGTAGTATGCGTTTAAGTTTCTCCCATGTCTTTTTATAACTTGATAGTTCATTTTTTTAGCACCAGAAAACATTCCATTTTCTGGATGTATTACAGTTTTTAAAAAGTCATTTAACTATTGAAGAATCCCTTATTTGTTAATTCCTTTCTTTCCTCCATTGATATCTCTTATTACATATATCTGTGCTTTCTCCTTTTCTTGATCAACTTAATTAGTAGTTTGTTTTATTATTTTTTATGAAACAAAGTTTTGATTTTTAATTTGATCTGGTGTATTTTGTTTGTTAGCTTGGTTGTTTCCAAGTTTTTGCAACCATAAATGAAACTGCTGTAAACAATTATGTGCAGATCTTTGTGTGAACATAATTTTCAACTCATTTGGGTAAACACCAAGGAATGTGAATGCTGAATAATATGGTAACAATATGTTTAGTTTTGTAAGAAACTACCAAACTGTCTTCCAAAGAAGTTGTACCATTTTGTATTCCCACCACTAATGAATGACAGTTTCTGAGATTTCACAACCTTACCAACATTTGGTGTTGTCAGTAGTTTGGATTTTGACCACTCTAATAGTGGTCTAGTGGTATCTCGTAATTTTAAATTGCAGTTCCCTAATGATATATGATGTTAAGCTTATATTCGTGCGCTTATTTGCCATCTGCTTTTTTGGTGAGGTGTCTGTTGATGTCTTTGGCCCATTTCTTAATCAAGTTGTTTTTTTCCTCTTATTGTTGAACTTTCAGTATTCTTTGTATGTTTTAGGTAACAGTCCTTTATGAGATACGTCTTTTCCAATTATTTTATTCCAGTCTGTGACTTTTCTTTTCATTCCCTTGACAGGGTAATTTTGCAGAGCAGAAGGTTTTAGTTTAAGTCCAGTTTATAGATTATTTTTTTATGAATTATGTGTTTGATGTTAGATATAAAAAGTTGTTGTCATACCCAATAACATCTAGATTGTGTCCAATGTTATCTTCCAAGACTTTTATAATTCTGAGTTTTACATTTAGGTTTTCAATCAATTTTAGTTTATTTTAAAAGGTTTAATGTCTGCATGTAGATTTATTTCTCTGAATGTGTATTTCCAGTTGTCCCAGCACCATTTGTTGGAAAGATGATCTTTTCTCCATTATATTGCCTTTCACCTTTGACAAAGATCAGGTGATTATATTTGTGTATATGTATGGGCCCTCTATACTGTTCCATTGGTCAGTTTGTCTATTATTTTGCTAATTACACACTGTCTTGATTATTGTGGCTTTATTTAAATCGGTAGTGTCAGTTTTCCAGCTTTGTTCTTAAACTTTAATATTGCGTTGGCTACTCTTAGATTTTTCCCTCCATTTAAACTTTGCAATCAGTTTGTCCATGTACATAAAATAACTTGCTGGGACTTTATTGGATTTATACTGAATCTATAGATCAACTTGGAGAGAGCTGACATCTTGACAATAATATGCCTTCCTACCCATAAACCCCATAAATGTGGAATATCTCTCCATTTATTTACTTCTATTTTTTCTTTTTTCATCAGAGTTTTGTAGTTTTTCATAGAACTTGTACATATCTCCTTAGATTTATACATAAGTATTTCATGATTAGAGGTACTAATGTAAATGGTATTGTTTTCAAGTTCCACTTATTCATTGCTGATATAGAGAAAAGCTATTGATGCTTATATGTTAACCTTGTATTCTGAAATCTTAACTGCTATCATTTATTAGTTGCAGGAGTTTTCTTGTTAATTCTTTCATATTTTCTACATAGAACACTGTTTCATCCACCAACAAAGACAATTTTACTTCTTTCTTTCTAATTTATACACCTCTTACTTCGATTTCTAATTTTATTAGCTAGGACTTCCAGAATAATTTTTAAAAGAAATGGTAGAAGGAGACATTCTTGCCTTGTTCTCAGTATTAGTGGTAAGGCTTCTAGTTTCTCACCATTAAGCAGAGTATCAGCTAGTTTTTTGGTAGCTATTCTTTATCAAGTTGAGGACTTTCCCTCTATTTCCAGTTTACTGAGAGTGTTTTTTTTTTTTAACTTAGAATATGTTTATATTTGTTTCTCTCCCAAACAATAAGAGCAACATTGAATATGTGGAGTATATTTGCCTAAAAAATAATGTCTCAAACTTAAACATTTGTTAGTAAACAAGAGATCCTTCATTATCCAATTTGAGAAAATATCTAAGTAAATTATTAAAAATCTGTTAATATGAGATTAGATTTTTGGTGATAACGTCAAAAAAAAAACAACCCAATAGCTTATGTTAATATAGCTCTTTTGGTTTATGAACGAGTTTTGGATTATAATTATTATTTGGAATAAATGTATACATGATTTTTAAGAACACTTTGGAAAATAATAATTGATTCTTAGATAATACAAATCTTGCCTTCAATGCAATGAACTGGACAACATTATATCCATTATTAGTTGAACCATCATTTGACATTCAAAAACGTGTGCATTTTATTCATTGCAAAGCTGAAATGGAAGTTAGAATTAATAAAAACATAATTTACTGAGCTCTTGGTATGCTCCAGGTACTGTTTCAAGTGCTTTACATGCATTATCAATTCCTGTCCTACAAAATGTTTTGCACACTTCCCCATTTTACAGTTGACTAATCTAATGCACAAAAAGTTTAAATGACATTCCCAAGGTCACGGGAACAAGAAATTGTTTTAATTAGAAAGGTGAGATGTGATCCTATACATTGTGGCTCCAGAGCTCTTTATTTTTATTTATGTTTCTCTAAGTATAGAAGATATAATATAAAATATAATAAAAATATTTCCTGATCACTTACAGTGTGCCAGCAATCATGCTAATTACTTTATTTGTATAATTTAATCTTCACAACATGAGTGGGATATATTTATCATCATTTCACAGAAAAGAAAACTATGGTTCAGAAAGATTAAACAATTTCACCAAGGACACTGGCCGACAACATGGTAGGGCCAGTTTTGTAACTATGTTCTGTCAGACTCCAAGTATGCTATACTACAATGATTTGTGAAATGTCACTTCCTGTTTATCAACTGAGAAATATTTGTACGACATCTGTCAATTTATTACACATTTGAAAAGAATAATGGCATTAAGTACATATAACCCTGTGTTAAAGTATACAATGCACCCTGAGTGAAAATCATAAAAAAAATCACGTGGTTACTCTATAGTTCTTCTTTGATAAGATGTTTGTTCAGATTGTTCATTACTACTTATTATTGTGCTACAAGTATTAGTTAATGAAACCAAGAAAGGGATGATAAATCAGTTTTACCCATAGTAACTGGTAAAGAATTGAAACCAGGTTTATTTTCAGATGCTATGATAATTCATCTAAATACCCTTAGAGATTTAGTGATAAACCTAATTGAAACAATAAAATCATTCAGTAAGATAGTAGGTTATAAAATAAATTATTAAGAGGAGAATAGTTTATTAAAGCTAACAGAAGTTATTAGCTTTCATATATAAAAACAGTTATACGTTTCTCTTGGGCTGCTCCTAGCCAGAGACAACACATAATGGTTACTAAAACAAGACCATTTCTTCCCTCTCACCATGAGAGTCCTCTGTTAACATTTGCTCTAAGAAATCGGATCAGCCTGGTTGAGCCTTTTCCAGAACTGTGTTGTGATCTGAGGTTCTTGCTGTCCATTTTTTCTTCCTCCCTGATTCTTTCAAAGGTGTCAGAATTGTTCATGGTCAGAAGTCTTTTCCTATTTTGACTCTCTCTCCCTCTATCTTTTATGGGCATTTCTCCCAATATATTCATTAAAAATTTAATCCTTTCTTGACTCTGCTTCTACAGAGGAACCAAGGTGACACAACTTGCCAACACAATTAATGAAGAACTTTTTCTGATACAATATCATACAAAAGACATCGCAATAAAAAAGCCTACTGACTTATATTCTCCATAAACATAAACAAAAGTAACCATAATAAAATATTAGTAAACTTATTATTTGGATATCTGAAAAGATAAAATATATCACGACCAAATGAGATTTTTTTTATATGTGATGAAGGACATTTATATAAAACCTACAGTTAATATCATAGTTAATAGTGAATGATTAAATACTTTCTCCCAAATAAATGGGAAAAGGCAAGGATACTTGCTCTAATAACTTCTGTTCAATATATTACATATCCTAGCATATGTCATTTTCCAAATGTGGTATTTGGAAAAGGCTAGATTAAAATAAAGACACAGATAGATAGAGTAGAAGTCCAAAAATAGACCCATTGATATATGGCCAACTGATTTTTTTACAAAGGTCCTGAGGTTATTCAGTGGGAAAAGGGTAGTCTTTTTCAACAAGTGGTGCTAGAACAACTATCATATGAAAGAAATCAACATTACTTATCATAAAACATTAACATAAAATAGCTTGAAATGGATCATTCATCTGAAAATATCAAAGATATATTTTAAAATATATAAATAAAATTTGAAAAAATAGACAATAATTTCTTAAGACAAATAACAGTAACAGTGAAAGAATCACAAAAACTGTAAATTACACCTCAATAAAATTAAAAGATCTCTTGAAAAAAACACAGTTAATAAATGAAAACACCAGTCACAGACTAGAGAAAATTTTAGCAATATGTATATCTGAAAAAGGAATTGTATCTAGAATATAAAATAACTCTTAAATATCAATAATAAAAACAGCTCAAAAATATGGCCAGAGGTTTGAAAAGAATCTATAGGATAAAAAGACACATAAATGACCAAACTGTCAACTACTAATCAGGGAAATGTGATTAAAATAGCATTGATTTGCCACTATACATGCACTGGGATTAAAGATTTAAAATAATAAATATCACCTGGGAGCAACTGGCACCCTCACATGCTACTGGCGGAAATGTAAATTTATACAACCACTTTAGAAAAGAGTGTGGCACTTTCTTACAAAGTTAAAAAATATGCCCAACACATGATCTATCTATTCAACTATAAATTATTTACTAGAGGAAATATATGTCCATAAAAAGGCCTGATACATGTACATAGCAACTTTATTCAAAGTAGCTGAACTTCAAAGCAACCTATATATCCATTAACATATGATTAGATAAATTTCGGTATGTCTGTACAATTGAGCACTACTAGCAAAAAAAAAAAAAGGAACAAATGGAATTGACCCAGCAATTCCATTACTGGGTATATATCCCAAGGATTATAAATTGTTCTATTATAAGGACTCATGCACTTGAATGTTCATTGTGGCACTGTTTACAATAGCAAAGACCTGGAACCAACCCAAATGCCCATGGATGATAGACTGGACAGGGAAAATATGGCACATATACACCATGGAATACTATGCAGCCATAAAAAAACAATGAGTTTGTGTCCTTTGTAGGGACATGGATGAACTTGGAAACCATCATTCTCAGCAAACTGACACGAACAGAAAATCAAACACCGCATGTTCTCATTCATAGGCGGGTGTTGAACAATGAGAACACATGGACACAGGGAGGGAAGCATCACACACTGGGATCTGTGGGGGGGATCTAGGGGAAGGACAGCGAGGGGTGGGGAGTTGAGGAGGGATAACATGGGGGGAGAAATGCTAGATTTAGGTAATGGGGAGGAAGGCAGCAAACCACATTGCCATGTGTGTACCTATGCAACAATCTTGCATATTCTTCACATGTACCCTAAAACCTAAAACGCAATAAAATATATATATATATTTATATTATATATATATATTTATATATTATATATAAATATATATATATAAGAACAAACTATTGATGCATACAACTCCATTGATGTGTGTCAGAAAAGTGATGTGTGAGTTAAAAAGTCACCTATAAAAGAGTATGTATTAGCCGGGTATGGTAGCTTACGCCTGTAATCCCAGCACTTAGGGATGCCAAGGCGGGTGAATCACTTCAGGTCAGTAATTAGAGACCAGCCTGGCCAACATGGCGAAACCCCGTCTCTACTAAAAACACAAAAATTAGCCGGATGTGGTGCTGGGCACCTGTAATCCCAGCTACTCAGGAGGCTGAAGCAGAAGAATTGCTAGGACCCAGGAGGCGGAGGTTGCAGTGAGCTGAGATCACACCATTGAACTCCAGCTGGGCAATAACAGCAAAACTCTGTCTTAAAAAAAAAAAAAAAATACATATTATATGATCTCATTTGTCTGAAATTCTAGAGGAGACAAAGTGTATCCATGGTATTATGAAGCTGATTAGTCTTTGCCTGAGGATGGGGATGGTTGAGATTGAATTTAGTGGGGCACAAGGGAACTTTCTGGAATGATAGAAATTTTTATACTTTGATTATGGTATAACTTTATGGGTGTATACGGTTAACAAAACATTAAAATGTATGGATAAAGTGGACCTGCTTATTATAAACAAATGATTTTATTAAAAAATTAAGCGTGGCACAAAAAAAAATCTATTTTTTCATTTCATTATTCCCATATTACCTGAAAGAAAAAATCCAGCTTATAAAGGAAAGTGTCACCCTTTCTTCACCTATTTTTCCTAAGAGCTGGTGCATTAAAAATAAAAAATGTTGAAACAGCCATGCCCTGAGAGAATTTTGCTTAATGTGTGGAAGAATTGTTCTAATATCAAATTAAATTGCATTGAACAATAAAGAACCACACTTCTGTGTAACTCAAACAGTATTTCCTAAAACCTGAAACAGTTTTCAATGGTTTGCACAGTGAATTAGTTCTGTAGCCCCTATCTCATAATAAGAGTTTTACTTATGTTCTACAGCTGATGAAGCTGAAAATGGGCCTTATGCTTTGGGGGTTTAGTTTCTCCTTTGAAATTAATAAAAGAAAGCTTATTTTACCATTTTAATTTTTAAAAAGTTAAAAAAAAAAACAAATATATCATGAGTTCCTGCTTCATGAAATTCTCAGAATGAGTCACATTTATTTGAAACTGCCTCAGCGGCTCTTTTCATTATTTAAAGAATATATTTATAAAAAGATTCCTAGAAATCCTTTGGTAAACAATGCACAATTCATACAAAGCATATGTATTAGCAATAAGGACACCATATTCCTCTTTTTAGACTCATCTAGTAATCCTTTTTTCTTCCTGATTATCAATATTCCAGGAAGCAAATGACAGTGAATATGTTTGTTCTTTTTACCAGGATGCTAGCTATATATTTTTTTCGTTCTGTCTAGTTCTTATCTTTCTCAATGCTAGAAGAATGACAGTGAATGTTAATTTCATTCATTGCTGTATGTGTCCTTCTGGTTTTCATATTTGGAAAGCTTACTGAAGGAAATAAAATAAATGTTGCATTCTGGGTACCTATACCACAGAAAAAAAATGACTAGAACATCTCTTGTAAATAACTTTCAGCTGTTGATATCCTTGTGCATTTGGTACCTTTTCAATATTGAAGCCTCACATATTCCTATAAGGCTATAAGAATGCTATTATTATAAAGCAGGAGCATACTTAATGGGATATATTACTTTATATTTCTACATGTTATAAAGATTTCGATATATATTGTAAAGTCTGCCCTTCTATGAATGTGTACATGTTTGTGTGTATATGTACACACACACACACATATGCACAGATATGTCTTGGCAAAATAATATTCAAACTTAGTCTATTTGCTCTTTTAGAATTCTTATTATTTAGTGTGCTTTGGGTTTCTGTATTTAGAGATTGTTGGGCATAAAAGATTTAATAGATTTTTAGTTGCAACGATGCAGTTTGTTGGAATCAAACTCATTTTCAATCTGCATATGCTACTTCAAACATAGGAAATATGTTCTTGAACGAGTAGAAATAATGTTATGCATAGAGCAGGGAACTGATAATTTTAGTAGCCATTTATTAGGCATCTGTTACTGCCAGGCCAAGATAAATATGACATATTTGTTTTCAAAGAGCTAATAAAATGAAAGATATAGTTCGGACCATATAGAATTCAGGGTTATACACACACACACATACACAGGCGTGCACACACACACGTGACACTAATAAATTAATAGCATATCAGAATAAGAAGGGGTTAGAGCATATACAAGCACTTTTTTAACACTTGCAGTGACTGAGATCTTGTTAACTCTTAAAACAGCTCCTTCCATCGTTGGCTTAAATCAAAATCTATTGCTCTGTCACTTCTACACTGTAGTCCTAGTTATTCCCTCAGAGACCATAAGAAATAAATCCAAATACATTTTTTGAGAATGTTATTCATTTTAAGCTTTCTCTGTATAGAAATGATAAGAGACTCAAATAATCCTTATTCATACAGTCTATCATCACTGAGAAAAATCTTAATATTTCTGACAAAAAAGGATGGCATTTTCTTTTTAAATTTTATGAAAAAGTCCATGTTTTTAGCTTGCAAATGTCAAATATTCAGTTACTTATTTCAGTATGGACTCCTCACAGATATATATTATATAGGTTTGACTACAGTACTATCATTATACATTTTACTCTTTATATTGTTGCAGTTCTGTCCACTGGGAGACTTCTTCATGTTGAAATTCCTGGTCTTTTATCATGCTTTCTCTTCTTTGACCACTTCCAGACTCATTTTGTATTTTTCCTGTCCCAGTCCTAGAATGAACTACTTTATAAGCAATGCTGGTTCCTTTCAGTAGAAAATGATATTTAGAAACCAATGTCTAGGGGAAAGATGTGGACATTGCTACAGGTGTATCATTGCTTCTAGGCCTTGTCATTTGGCACAGCTTGGAAACATATATAAAAAAATAACACTTGCATACACATATCTATCATCCATCTATCTATCTATCTATCTGTCTATATCTATCCATCCATCCATCTATCTACATATCCATATTTGTATGTTTATGCCTATATCTATCCTCTATCTATGTATATATTAAATAAATCATGGGTTCTCACTGATGATATTTCCAATTCCAAACCACAAATCTTATTCTAGCATTCATTTTCTCTTCTTTTTATTTGTAGTTCATTTCTCTAGCAGTGAAGAACTTGGTACTTATCATCTACCATTTTTTACTTATTTTTTCAACTTTAGTGCACTCACACAATAATTTTGGAACTGCTAATTCATACTTCTATGAGAACTAAATTTATTAACTGGAGTAGATACACAGAGTTATTTTTGTTTTTACCTATACAGTACCTAGTCAAAATACCAGTTTCCAAAGTAACATTAGCTCCAAATATATTCATCCAAATATTATGCTGATGTTTTAACCTTCTTAATATAAATAAAGCATTTTTCTTTTCATTCTCAGGTTTTTATCAAATACCCCATGCCTTCATTCTCGTCAATAATGTATCATGAGGTAATGTGTTATCTTGAGGCAGGCCATTCTAAATATGGATAGTTTTACATATGGATAGATGTTGAATATCTGTCAATTTGAAGCCAATACGTATCTCTCCAGCTTGTATATATTAGACCTACATGATTATAAATACCATATTCAAAGGTTGCAGAAGTTGACTTAGAAAAAAATATTTGAATCCTTATGATTTAGTTATTTATAGGCATGTACTGGGATCATTACAGATGCTTATTTGTGCATAATGGTAAACTAGTAGAAAAAATAAATAACTTTATTCCAGTTGTACCTGAAAGCTATGACTAATCTCACACTATGATTGTATTTGTCTAATTATTAGTGAACTGTGGCTTTCCAAATAATTACATATAAATGAATACAATGATATTAATACACCTATTTAGAAAAAAGTCTGTGAATGCATCTTCTGTGTCATCTCTTTTGTGGAATAATTCTGGATGAATTATTTTCCCCATATAAAACTCCTTTGCTATAATTGAGATTTTATTTAAAAAGTAGTCATAATAAAGTGAAAGACATGTACCTCGTGTGGACAAGTGAAGTCTGTGACTCAAAATTTGTTTAGGGTTAAAAAATCAGTCTTTTAAAATAAAATTATTTTATGAATCAGAGGGAAAATAATATTTATCAATTAACATCATTGCCTTCATTGTATATTTTCTAAGCTGCATGTGAGATAGTTCATATTTATAGATTTTATTTTTCTGCATATTGGCATAGGGCCAAGGGAGCAGGCAGTGGAGAAGAAAGATGTGCACAGAACCAGAAGTGCATCTTGATTCTGGGTGAGCAGTGATAGGGTGATGTGCAGATTTAGGAAGGCCATCAAATACTCAAGTCCTTGGTATTCACTGATGCCAAGTATACAGTAGATGTGGCTTACATTGGATGTGTGTTGTCTTTCTTAGTGTTATTTAAATCCTTTTATACCTTATTATATTCTATCATCCTGTTTCTTAATACATAATGCATACTCAAAAGGTGTTTTTGAATGAATGAATGACTTTTCAGATATGAACTGTTAAGAGCCATGGGAAAGCGAGCCGCAACTTTCATCTCAACGGTGAGTGACAGGCACACCCTGGTTTTCCCAGCTGCCTTAAGGCCCAAATTCAGTGGCAAGTGGGGCAGAAGTTTCTGAATTACTCCTTCATCCATAGTCTATGCAAAGTCCTCATAAGCTCAAAGAGGATAATGAAGTTGATCAGTTTCCAGAGAGTTTGGCTTCAGTAATTGATCATTCCTTCAGCCTGTTGATTTTCCCTTTATAGAAAAAATGTTTTTTTTTTTCTCTTCTAGTTACTGTGAATAAACAGTGGAATTCATTATTATGAGCAACTCTAATTTCAATTTAATTTAGCTGTCAAGCATTAAATATTACAACTGTAGGAATAAAGTGGGATGATTGTTTGAAATAATTTTCTCATCTTTTTTTGCCCCCAATTTTTATCAAAACCAATATAAACTAAATGATTTTAGAGTTTCAGATGGGAAAATTACATTCTTATGGGGATATAACCTTGCTACTTAGCTCTTAATAATTATTTGACAACAAATAGTAAGTTGAAATTAAATATATATATAAGTTGAAATTAAATATATATATATTGAAGTTAAGTATACATAAGTTGAAATAAAATGTGTGTGTGTGTATATATATTTTATATATATATATGTGTATATATATACCTCTTTATTAGCAGCATTTATATGCCTTGACATTAAGAATTAGCACAATTACCTAGGAAATTTAAGCCAAAAGCCTACTAGTAGAAAACATATTTGGATGATTCAATCATATTCACATAACAAATTCCCTGAAGCAAATTAGTACAAATGCTTAACCAATTCAGATACAAAATAAAATCGCATCTCCAAATTTATCCATGTTGTCACAAATGACAGGATATCATTTCCCCCTTAAGGCTGAATAGTGTTATATTATGTATACATATCATATTTTCTTCATTCATTTGTCACCATTTAGGTTGTTACCATATCTTAGGTGCTGTGAATGATGCAGCAATGAAAGTGGAGCACAGATATCTCTCTGAGGTATTAATTTCAATACTTTTAACTATATATCCAGAGAAGAGATTGCTGAGTCATTTGGTAGTTCTATTTTTGAATTTTAGTGGAGCTTCTATATGGTTTTCCATAATGGTTACGTCAATCTACATTTCCACAGTGTACAATACTTCTCTTTTCTCTTCAGACACTCACCAACACTTGTTAGCTCTTATCTTTTTGATAGTAATGTGAGATGATGTCTTGTGGTTTTAATTTCCATTATGCTAATCAGTGATGCTGAACACCTTATATAACTGTTCGCCATTTAATGTTTTCTTTTGGAAAACATCTATTCAGGTCTTTTACTCATTTAAAAATTAGATTGCTTTTGGTTTTTATTTTTTTCCTATTGATTTGTGTAAATTTCTTATATATTTTGAATATTTACCACTTATGAGATATATGGTTTTCAAATATTTTGTCACATTCTATAGCCTGATTTTTAATTTTGCAGGCGGTGTCTTTGGCTGTGTTAAATGAAATAAGCCAGGCACAGAAAGAAAAGACTGCATAATCTTTACTTACTTACATGTGGAATCCAAGAAAAAGTAGAATGCATAAAGCCTAGAAGAGAATGGTGACATCTCCAGAGATGGAGAGGTGAGAAAAATATGGAGATGTAGGCAAAACGTACAAAGTTGCAGTGATGCAAGGTGAGTAAGTCTAGAGATCTAATGCACAGCATGAAGACTATAGTTAATACTATTGTATTGTATACTGGAAATTTGCTACCAGAATTGATTTAAGTGTGCTTATCATACACACAAAAGATACCTGTATGACATGATGGATATGCTAACTTGATTGACTGTAGTAATAATTGCACGATGTATTAAAATATCATATTGTAAACCTTACATATGTACAGCAACACAATTTTAAACAAATATTAGAGTCTAAATATTGAAAAATAAATGAAAATAGAGCAACATGGGCAGAAACAATAGAAATTGAAACAAGATATCAACTCTCAAAACAATTTTTTGAACATATCAAAATTGTTCCATTTGCCTTCTAGGAATCCAGATTTATTAACTCAACCTGAATCAGTCAATCATTTTTGAGTACTGAGTTTGTGCAAAGCATATCATACCTAAGGATAGGATGGGTGCCATAAAGAAGGGAGCATAATGTTGTGAATAAATGATACATTTTGGTTCATTGTGCATTTTTGTTATTATCCTTACTGGAATTAACTTGGTGTGATTTAACCTTTTAAAAAAGAACTTTGTCACTACTATCTTCAGAATGCCTTTTAAGACAATTTTAAGGGTCTATAATCTTCTATATCCTTTATATCGGAGAATATCTTGGACATTTTTTTTAATACCCTATCTACATTGTTGGATGACTTTGCATGTACTCAGAAATGTGCCAAAAATTATGACAATATTTATATTACAGTTGTTCATAGTGGCGGAAAAAAAGTGGAAGCTATCCAGTGGCCCACATTGGTTTTATTATGATATGATCATATAATGGAATACCATGCGACAATGAAAAATTATATTTTAGAATCAGGGGAGACAAGATGGCTGACAAGATGCAGCCAGAAAGTGTTGCTCTCAACAAGACCAAATTGTTGAGTAAACCCCATAATTTGGGCAGATCTTTGGAGATAAAATACTAAGAGTGAATGGAGAGGGTATTCTTAAGCCGAGGCTGGAGAGGGAGGAGCTGGGAACCCTGTGGAGGGTACCCAAATGCCAGGGATAGTTCCTGGCCCTAAATGGCTCCTGGGAAAGTGAAAAACTGAGGGATGGCTCAATCTTGTCAAGGACCTCTGGGGTTGTAGCTACAGGGGACCTGGCATTCCCCATGGATATGTGAGCAAGCAGGGTGATCTCCCTGGGGAGCAGACAGAGACAGGGCTTCAGATGGCATGGAGCCTGGAAGCTTTGTGCACTGGTAAGATCCAGTGGATAGTGGCCATAAATGTCCATCCTCAGGTCTCCCATCCCCATCAAAGAGGCACAGTCCCCAGCTGACCTCTGAGCCAGGAGAGAGCAGAGCCAGCTTCTCTGTAAGATTGTGGCACCTGTGCTCTGCAAGCCATTCTGCCTGCTGACTCCTCCCAGGTTCATGCATAGCCATTTTGCAGGAGCAGGTGCACAGCACAGCCTCCACAGACCAGCCTGAGAGTGTTGATGCACCTCCATACCCCAGGAAGCCAGAAACCAAACCCTACTAATGGGATATTCCAGTGCTCCCAAGGTTGCAATGTGTAGCCAGGAGTATGGAGCCCAGACCAGTACTTGGCCAGCACTTGACTGTGTGAGGGGCCCCTACCATCACAGCACTGAAAGGAGCAAGACACATGGATTCCTGGGCCAGAACAGGAGTGGGGTCTGCCTCTCCACAGGGCAGGTCCAGAGAGAGTGTGACATATATTCCTATTGCAGCATCTGCCCACTGGGGCCCTATAGCCCAGAACACACTGTAAAACAAATGTCAATGCAGTTCTAGTGATCTGAGGGGGACTTCCCCAAGATCCAGGGCCTGACCTAGTTAAAAGGTGGTCTTTCTCCCCCAACACACCACAGAACATGCCTGAAAAAGCAAGGAAGTACAAAGAGAACCTGTTTGGATATTAAGCTAGCTACTAGCCATTACTCTTGAGTGCTGTCTACTAGGTTGTAATCCAAACTATAACACCAAAAATCTATCCTGCTAATATATACACCTGTGAAACCAACTTTAGGAATTCACCTGCATATAAAGATACTGTACAGAGCTCAGGCCCTCTGGAAGCATCCAGAAATGAAGCCAACTGACTATATTCAACTTACACTACAGTAAAAGTAACACCAGCTGTATTAGTCCATTTTCTTGCTGTTATAAGGACATTCTTGAGACTGGGTAATTTATAAAAGAAAGAGGTTTAATTGACTTACACTTCTGAAGGGCTGGGGAGGCCTCAGAATACTTAGAATCGTGGTGGAAGGGAAAGCAAAAACATCCTCTTTACATGGCATCAGGAAGGAGAAGAATGAACAAAGGCAGGGAGAAGCCCTTTATAAAACCATCAGATCTTATGAGAATTCACTCATTATCACACGAATAGCATATGGGGAAACCACCCCAATGATTCAATTACCTTCCACCAAGTCCCTCCCATGACACGTAGAGATTATGGGAACTACAATTCAAGATGAGATTTGGGTGGGAACAGAGTGAAAACATATTATTCCACCCCGGCTCCTCCCAAATCCTCATGTCTTCACATTTCAAAACACAGTCATGCTTTTCCAACAGTCCCTCAAAGTTTCAGTTCATCCAAGAATCAACCCAAAAGTGCAAGTCCAAGGTTTCATCTGAGACAAAGCAAGACCTTTCCACTTATGAGCCTGAAAATCAAAAGGACGTTAGTCATTTCCTGGATACAATGAGAGTACAGGCATTGGGCAAATACACTTACTCAAAATGGGAGAAATTGACCAAAACAAAGGGTGTGCAGGCCCCATGCAAGTCCAAAACCCAATAAGGCAGTCATTAAACTTTAAAGTCCCAAATGATCTCTTTTGGCTCCATGTTTCACATCCAGATTACAATGATACAAGAAGTGAGCTCCCATGGCCTTGAGCAGCTCCATCTCTTTGTCTTTGCAGGGTACAGACCATTTTTCAGATGCTTTCATGGGCTGGCATTGAGACCCTGTGGCTTTTCCAGGTGCATGGTGCAAGCTGTCAGTGGATCTAACATTCTCGGTTCTGGAGGATGAATGCCTTTTTCTCACAGCTCCAGTAGGCAGTGCCTCAGTGGGGACTCCGTGGGGGCTCCAACCCCACATTTCCTTTTCACATTGCCCTAGCAGAGATTCTCTATGAGGGCTCCAAAATCCTGCTGCAAACTTCTGTATGGACATCCAGGTGTTTACATACATCCTTTGTAATCTAGGCAGAGGTTCCCAAACCTCAATTTTTATCTTCTGTCCATCTGCAGTCCCAAAACTACATGGAAACTGCCAAGATTTGGGACTTGCATCCTCTGAACCAATGGCCTGTGAGGTAATTTGGCTCCTTTTAGCCACGGCTGGAGTGGCTGGGAGACAGGGCACCAAGTTCTGAAGCTGCACAGCAGAAGGGCCCTGGACACAGCCCAGGGAACCATTTTTCCCTCCTAGGCCTCCAGGCTTTAAGGGGCTGTCACAAAAGTCTCTGACATGCCCTTGAGGCATTTTCCCCATGGTCTTGGCAATTAGCATTTGGCTACTCGTTACTTATGCCAATTTTTGCAGCTGACTTGAATTTCTCTCCAGAAAATGGGGGTTTTCTTTTTATCACATCGTAAGGCTGCAAATTTTCCAAACATTTATGCTCTGCTTCTTTTTTAATGCTTTGCTTATTAGAAATTACTTCCACTAGAAACTGCAGATTATCTCTTTCAAGTTCTATGTTCCACACATCTCTAGGGCAGGGACAAAGCCACCAGTCTCTTTGTTAAAGCACAGCAAGGGTCACCTTTGCCCCAGGTCCCAAGTTCCTCATCTCTGCCTAAGGCCACTTCAGCCTGGACTTCATTGTCCATATCACTTTTTTTTCAAAGCCATTCAACAAGTCTCTAGGAAGTTCCAAACTTTACCACATCTTTCTGTCTTCTGAGCCCTCCAAGTCTCTAGGAAGTCCCCAGATTTCCCACATTTTCCTGTCTTCTTCTGCATCCTCCAAACTATTCCAACCTCTGCCTAATAGTTCCAAAGTTGCTTCTACTTTTTCTGGTATCCTTATAGCAACAGCCCTCTCTACCAGTACCAATTTATTGTATTAGTCCATTCTCCCACTGCTGTAAGGACATAGTAGAGATTGGGTAATTTATCTAAAAAAAATTGCTTAATTGACTCACAGTTCGATAGGACTGGGGGGCCTCAGGAAACACACAATCATGGTGGAAGGTGAAGCAACCACATCCTTCCTCACACTGCAGCAGGAAGAAGAAGAGTGAGCACAGTGGGCGAGCCCTTAATGAAACTATCAGATCTCATGAGAACTCACTCACTCTCACAAGAACAATATTGGGGGAATCCATCCCCATAATTCCGTTACTTTCCGCTGGGCCCTTCCCATGATATGTGCTATGCTTTAGCAAAGAGACTGGTGGCTTTTTGCCTCTACCCTAGAGATCTGTGGAACTTTGAACTTGAGAGAGGTGATTTGAGGTATCTGGTGGAAGAAATTTCTAAGCAGCAAACCATTTAAAAGAAAAAAATTATTTTGTGGGCTGGGCTCATGGCCCCTGTTGCTATGTTCAGCCTGGAGTCATGCCCCTCTGGATCCCAGCCACTTCAGCTCTAATCGTGGTTAAAAGAGGACAAGGTACAGCTCAGGCTATTGCTTCAGAGAGTGCAAACTCTAAGCATTGGTGGCTTCTGCATGGTGTTGAACCTACAGGTGCACAGAAGTCAAGAGTTGAGGTTTGGAAACCTCTGCCTATATTTCAGAGGATGTATGGAAACACCTGGATGTCCAGGCAGAAATTTGCTGTGGGGAGCAGATTCCTCGTGCAGATCCTCTGCTAGGGCCGTGCAAAGGGGAAAGGTGGGGTTTGAGCCCCCTCAAAGAGTCTCCACTGGGGTACTGCCTAGTAGATCTGTGAGAAAGGGCCACCATCCTCCAGACCCCAGAATGGTAGATCCACTGACTGCCTCCACTGTGCACCTGGAAAAGCCATAGACACTCAATGCCAGCCTGTGAAGGAAGTTACCAAGGCTGTGGGAGCCTACCTGTGCATTAGCATACCCTGGATGTGAGACATGGTGTCAAAGGAGATTATTTGAAAGCTTTAAGATTTAATGACTGCCCCACTGGATTTCAGACTTGCATCGGGCCTGTAGCCCCTCTGTTTTGGTCATTTTTTCCCATTTGGAGTGGCTGTATTTACTCAATGACTGTACCTTGGATTATATATTGGAAGTAGCTAACATGCTTTTGATTTTACAGGCTCCTAGGTGGAAGGAACTTGCCTTGTCTCAGATGAGACCTTGGTCTTGGACTTTTGGGTTAATGCTGGAGTGAGTTAAGACTTTGGGGGACTGGTGGGAAGGCATGATTGGTTTTGAAATGTAATCAGAATGTGAGATTTTGGAGGGAGCAGGTGCAGATTTATATGGTTTGGCTCTGTGTCACCACCCAAATCTCATTTCAAATAGTAATCCTCATAATCTCCACGTGTCAAGGGAGAGACTTGGGAGCAGTTTCCCCCATGTTGTTCCTGTGATAGCGAGTGAGTTCTCATGAGATCTGATGGTTTTATAAGGCAGTTTTTCCTGCTCTCTCTTGTGCTCTCTCCTCCCATATTGTGAAGAGGTGTCTGCTTCCCCCTTCTGCCATGATTGTAAGTTTTCTGAAGCTTCCCCAGACACACAGAAGTGTGAATCAATTATACCTTATTTTTTTTATAAATTACATAAATCGCATAACAACGAATCCTACAGAAATATGAAAGTTCCTCAGAGCATACTAAAAACAACTCCATGCACACAAATTAGAAAATCTAGAGCAAATGGAGAAATTCCTGGAAGCATACAATCTTCCAGGATTGAATCAGAAAGAGACTGACAGTCTGAATAGATCAATATAAAGCTCTGAAATTAAATCAAAACAAAATATTTATAAACCAAAAGAAGCCTGGGACCAGATAAATTCACAGCTGAATTATATCAGACATACAAAGAAAAACTGGTACGAATTCTACTGAAACTATTCCAAAAATTCAAGGAAGAGGATTCCTTCCTAACTCATTATATGAAGCCAGCATCAGCTTAATACCAAAATCTAACAGAGACATGACAAAGAAAGAAAATGTTATGCCCATATCTCTATTGAATATACACACAAAAATCCTCAACAAAATACTACCAAAACTAATCCAACAGCACATCAAAAAGTTAATTCATCATGATTAAATAGACTTCATTCCTGGATGCAGGATTGGTTCAACATATGGAAATCAATAAATGTTATTCATCACATAAAGAGAATTAAAAGGAAAAATTATATGATCATCTCAATAGATGCAGAAAAAGCTTGTGATAAAATCCAATATCTCTTTATAATAAAAACCCTCAATATGTTAGGTATTGAAGAAATATTCCTTAAAATAATATGAGCCAACTATGACAAATACACAGCCAAAATCATACTGAATGGGCAAATGCTCAAATCATGCCCTTTGAGAACTGGAACAAGACACAAGGCCCACTTTCACCACTCCTATTCAAAATAGTGCTACTGGAAGTCCTAGTCAGAACAATTAAGCAAGATAAATAAATAAAAGCCATCCAAATAGAAAAGGAATAAGTAAAACTAGCTCTCTTTAGATAATTTGATTCTAAATTATAGAATCAAATTCTAGATGCAAAATTATAGAATCAAATTACCTTTGAATAAAAGATGATTTGATTCTATAATTAGAAAACCCTGAAGACTCTGCCAAAGGGCTTCTAGAACTGATAAACAATTTTATCAAGGTTTCAGCACATAAAATATATGTACAAAAAATCAGTAGCATTTTTATACACGAGTAACGTAAAGGCTAAGAGACAAAACCAAAACACAATTTTATTTACAATAGTCACAAATAAAATGAAGTACCTTGAAATACAGCTAAGCAAGGAGGTCAAAGACCTCTATAAGGAGACTAAAACACTATTGGAAGTAATCAGAGGTGACAGAAATAAACGGAAAAACATGCCATGCCCATGAAGTAAAAAAACAGTATCATTAAAATGGCCATACTGCCCAAAGCAAACTACAGATTCAATGCTATTCCTATCAAACCACCAACATCATTTTTCAAAGAATTAGAAGAAACTTCTAAAATTCATATGGAAACAAACAAGAGCCTGTGCTTTTCAGAGTAACAAAGATGTGAAATCTAAAGACTTAGCTCTACCCTTCGATGGTGGATTGAATAAAGAAAATGTACATATACACCATGGAATATACACAGCCATAATAGAGAATAGAATTCTATTCTTTGCAGCAACATGGATGAATCTGGAGGCCATTATCCTAAGTGAACTAATGCAGAAACACAAAACCAAATACTGCATGTTCTCCCATATAATTGGGAGCTAAATATTGAGCACATGTGGGTTATAAACATGGGAACAACACACACTGTGGACTACTAGAGGGATGGAGGGAGGTGCGGGGTTGAAAAACTACCTATTGTTACCATGCTTCCCACCTGGGTCCAATATATCCATGTAACAATTCTGCACATGTACTCCCTATAGTACCTAAAGTGAAACCTGAAATTTTAAAATAAAAATTTAAAAATTATGTATTAGTTCTTCTACTGACTTACAAGGCATTACATAATCTGACCCTCCACTGACTTCAGAGCTCATTTTCTGCTACACTTGTTACTCATTTCATTCCAAACACATTGACTTACTTGGTGTTCTTCAAAAACAACAGTCATGCAGGTACCTCAGGAATTTTAGCTTCCTCTGCAAGCTGTTTAAAACACTATTCCTTCACATAATACTCATTATAAAGTTTTTATAAGGGAAGAGTTGTACCTTCTAATATATATGAGGCTACATATATTTTGTTCTTATATGCCAAAAAAAGCAGCTATATTTTCATCCCACTGTAAAATTTTAACATCTACAATGATTTTTTTATGTTCTCGAAACAGATTTAGAGACAATATCAAAACTTACTTTTAATTATTGGCCCTATACCCTGTGGGAGAGAATGTGATGTGTCTACCAAATACCATTTGCTTTTCCTCTTGAGCACATGAAGGTCACATTGCTGCATTTCCCTGTCATTAAGGGGAGACCATATGACTGAGGTATGGCCAATGTAATGTAAGTGGAAGTGACACGAGCTACTTCTTGACACGATTAGTACTTTCTGTGTGATCTTCTTGCTTTCTTTTTCTCTTAAAAAGAGCTTGTGTATCCAAGTTACTGTATGGAAAAGAGTTCCACTGTGTGATGTATCTTGGCTTTCTATGTGATTGAGAAATAAACATTTGTACTTTGAAGGCCAAAATTTTGAGGTTATTTGATAACAGATGTTAGTATATTCTGATTTGTACAATACCTTAAATATGACTTGTAATAATGAACCTGTCCAAGTTTATTAATATCTTTTGAACCTTTTGATTCTGATTAATATTCAGGCCTAACATGTTTGGGGTTCATATTTGGTATATTGAATCATCACAGTTGATCCATATGGATGTGTAAATTATAAAGACGAGGTGTATTCTTTCAAAATGGCCACATTTACTCAATTCAATTTTGCCTGTACTGCTACTCAGTCATTCATCTATGCATTTACTAATTTGTTTTTTACACCACCAAGTATCTTCTCGAAAGTATTTTTTTGGAGAGATTTTGTCTATTTATAAGCCAAAATTAATTTACTGACTTTTTAGCTTCTTAAAAAACTTTTCTTTTGGGTTTAGGGGTATGTGTGAAGGTTTTTTGGTACATAGGTAAACTTGTGATACAGGGGTTGTACAGGTTATTTCATCACCCAGGTAATAAGCCTTGTGCCCAACATCTTACTGCTGTGAGTCTGACTTGGCTCTTGAAACAGCTGTTATCTGGTATTTTGGAATGGGAGTGATTTTGCACATGGATTTTATATCCTGAAAATTGTTAAAGTTGCTTTATCAGCTGAAGGAGCTTTTGGGCTGGGACTATGGCGTTTTCCTGATATGGTATTATATCACCTGCAAACAGGGATAGTTTGACTCTTCTCTTCCTATTTGGATGTCCTTTGTTTTTTTTCTCTTGCCTGATTGCTCTAGCTAGAACTTACAAAACCATGTTGAAAAAAGTGGTGAAAGAGGGTGTTCTTGCCTTGTGCTGGTTTTTAAGAGGAATGCTTCCAGATATTGCCCATTCAGTATGATGTTTGCTGTGGGTTTGTCACAGATTGTTCCTATTATTTTGAAGTATGTTCCTTCAATACCTATTTTACTGTGAGTTTTTAACATGAATATGTATTAAATTTTATTGAAAGTCTTTTCTGCATCTATTGAGATAATCATGTTGTTTTTGCTTTTAGTTCTGTTTATGTGATGAATCACATTTATTAACTTGCATATGTTGAACCAACCTTGAGATCCCAGGGATGAAGCCTACTTGATCATGGTGCATTAGCTTTTATATTGTTCTGATGGATTTGGTTTGCAAGTATTTTGTTGAGGATTTTTACATCAAATGTTCATTAAGGACATTGGGCTGAAGTTTTCTCTTTATTGTCTCTCTAAGCAGGTTTTGGTATCACAATGATGATACCAAAGGAATCTCTCCTCTTCAATTTTTGGTATAGTTTCAGTAGGAATAATATGAGTTTCTTTCTTTGTATTATTTGATTGAATTTGGCTCTGAATCCATTCTGTCCTGGGCTTTTTTTTTTTTTTTTTTTTGATTGGTAGGCTATTTATTACTGATTCAATTTTGGAGCTAGTCATTATTCTGTTCAGGGAATCAGTTTCTTCCTGGTTCAATTTCGTGAATATATGTGTCCAGGAATTCATCCATATCTTCTCAGTTTTCCAGTTTGTGTGAATTAATGTCTTTATAGTAGTTTCTGTTGGTAATTTTTATTTATGTGGATCAGTGGTAACAATCCCTTTGTCATTTCTAATTTTTTTTCTATCTTCTCTCCTTCCTTCTTTAATAGTCTCACTAGCAGCCTATCAATCTTATTAATTTTTTGGAAAAGCAGCTCCTTGATTTGTTATCTTTGAATGGTTTTTCATGTTAGTTTGTTAATTTGAGACCTTTCTAACTTTTTTTTATGTAGGCATTTAGTGCTATTAACTTCCTCTTAACATTGTTTTAGCTGTTCCCAGAGATTCTGGTATGTTGTGTATTTGGTTCCCTTCACTTTGAACAATTTCTTAATTTCTACCTTAATTTTATTATTTATTCAAAAGTCATTTAGGAGCATGTTTAATTTCGATGTAATTGCATGGTTTTGAGTGATTTTCTTTGTCTTGACTTCCATTTTTATTGTGCTATGGTCTGAGAGTGTCTTTAGTATGATTTCAGTTCTTTTGCATTTGCTGAGGATTGTTTTATGGCTGATTATGTGGTCAGTTTTAGAGTATGTGCCATATGCATCTGAGAAGAATGTATATTCTGTTATTTGGGGGGTGGAGTGTTCTGTAGAGGTCTACCAGATCCATTTGGTCTAATATTGAATTCAGGTCCTAAATGTCTTTGCTTAATTTCTGCCTCTATGATCTTGTCTAATACTTTCAGTGAAGTGTTAACATCTCCACTGTTATTGAGTGTGATGCTATGTCTATTTATAGTTCTCTAAAACTTGCTTTATAAATCTGGGTGCTCTTGTGTTAGGTGAATATATATGTAGCATAATTAGGTCTTATTGTTGAATTGAAACATTTACCATTATGTAATATTCTTCTTTGTCTCTTTTGATCTTGGTTGGTTTAAAGTCTGTTTGTCTGAAATTAGGATCAAAACCCCTACATTTTCTATTTTTCATTTGCCTGATATTTTCCTCCATCCCTTTATTTTGAGCGTATGGCACCATTACATTTGACATGTATATATTCTTGGAAGAAATGTCTATTTAAGTTTTTTTTCTTTTGCCCATTTCTTAATCTTTTTTAGTGTTTTTGTGCTGGGCTATTAGTTTTATGTATATATTCTTAATATTAACTGCTTATCAGTTATATGATTTACACATATTTTCCCCACTTCTGGATGTTGCCTTTTCACTCTGTTGATAGTGTTCTTTGATGTACAAGTTTTAAATTTTTATGCTGTCCAATTTACTGATTTTTTTCTTTTTTTACCTGTGCTTTTGGTGTCATATCCAAGAAATTATTGCCAAATCCATCATGAACATTTTCATCTATGTTTTATTCTAAGCGTTAACTTTTACATTTAGGTCTTTTATCCTTTTTGAGTTAACTTTTCTTTATAGTATAAGGTAACGATCCAACCTAATTTTCTTGCATATGGATATCCAGTTTTCTTAGCATCATTTGTTGACGAGATATTCTTTTTCCAGTTAAATGCTCTTGGCAGTCTTGTTGAAAATCTCTTTACTTTTGAATGAAGATTAGTTCTTTATTATTATCTGTAGAACAAAAACAGTTGGTCTTTATCTTATCTCAAATAAAATGTTTAATCTGTCACTTCATACATTTAATATATGTTTCCTTTTTTAGCTGCCGTAAAATATAATTCAATACACATTCACCATTTTGGAGGTACTCATTTAAAATGAAGTCACAGTGTATATCAGACCCCCTGGTTTATATATATGCCACTTTTACCATTACTAAAATAATTCAAAATTTTGGAGCTCTGAATAAGTCAGAAGAAAACAAAATATGATAACTCTTATCATTTGGTGATATTGGTCAACAAACTCAAAAGAATGTTGTTAATATTATAATTTATTTTCCCATGTTTCATTAAGAACCAATGGTCATTTTGCCAAGTTGACAAATATTTTATAGCATGAGCTATTTGGGGCTACAGTCCAATGTCAGTAGGATACATATACTACTATTAAATGAGTTGTAAGTAGAAGTGACACCAATGATAAAACAAGGGAAAGTAAATCATAGCATCTTTTCTATTAAGCCACTGTGAACAGCTTATTAAACAGGAAAATCCAGGTACATTTTGAACATTTCCTCAAGAACAAAAGGAAAGGTCTTGAGAAAACACATGTTTCTGTTTGCAGCCTCACTAGAGGAAAATCTGTCATGTTTGTTTACATTTACTATAATAAAAGACTTTAAAAATTAGACAATCTTTATTCTAACATTCTCATTTAATCCAGATATGTATGAACTATGATGAGAATTGCAGCTACCAGCTTTGTAAAATTCCTTCCCCATTGTCTCCTCTTCTAAAGAAAAAAAGTCTGCTATAGTGAGAATATTTACGTGAATAATAAATGAGAGCGTGAAAAATCACATAAAACTTTTGGGAACTATGGAAAATCATATTTTTTTCTTCAATTTTCTTATTTAGGCTATATTTCTAATAGAGTAGATGTTTATTTAGAAATAAATAATGTAGAGTCTTGGAAACTTTACTATCTCCACAAACAATATGTTTAGAGGCTTTCACAAGCTTTAGTTTTTGAACAAAATTCTACCTTGGAAAGAAAGAAAATAAGTATAAGGGTATCTTCTCCATTAGTTTAATGAATTTATTACAAAAATAAATGCAAATTAGCTCAGTTTTCTAAACTACATCAAAACTAGTTAGAGAAGAAGAAAGACTCCAACTTTTTGAGAACTTGAAAGAAATGCAACTGTTTTGCATACAAATAATGTATAGGATAACAAATTGGAGCTAAAGATAGGAAGAGTTTTATTGACTGACAGTGAACATTTCAATAGTTTGTATGAGAATGTAATTATAAAATGCTCAAAAGCAATTTGCTAGGTCTATGAATTTTTTTAAAGTGTTGTCAAATATATAAAATGTAGAAGAGCTCAACTAGGCCTGATTAAATTTGTTAAATATTCCTTAAATAATGAAGTCCATGTTAAAATAGATTTTACTGCTTTTTGGAACTTGCAAACAGGAATCTTTATCCATACTAAAGTTTTCAACATAGTATTTGTGATTTGGGTGTGCAATATTTTCAAATATTTTCATTTCTTTATGTAGATATTTTAAGAGGCTTTGTGTCAATTTTGCAAGTTTAGCTTCTGTTAGTTTTATTACTTTGTCATTTCAATATCCTCATTTCAAAAGGAGGAGGAGAAGGAGGTAAAGAAGTAGAGAAGGAGGAAGAGAAAAGAAGAAAATAGTTCTGTTGTCATGACAGTATCCCTTTGCTAATCTGAGTTTCAATTTGAAAAGATAATTGACTGCATATATAATTCATGTACATAATGATTGATGCCGACAAAAATTACTTCAGCTGAGGATGAAAAATGGCTGTCAATGAAAGTAAGGTTAGTTAGCAGAAAATAACTCACAGACATCAAAAGGGATATAAAAAGAATGTGAATTTTTTTCTTTTTTGATATTTTTTATGAAAAAGAAGGTACTGGAATTATTTCAGAGAACATCATTTTCTAACTATACGTCCAATCTCCAAACTTTTCAAGGTAATAATTTGACCCAGTAGGTTGTTGTGCTTTTTTTTTTTCACTTTAATTTCCTGAGTGGTCATAAAATACTTTATCTACAGCATGGAATGGGCCGGTCTAATATTCCAAAACTTGCTGTATGGAATCTGGTCTACCATTGGTGTACATTTGACTGTCTGCAAAACTTGTTTATTTTTGGGCCCTCTACATAATATGACCATTTTGATAATGCATATTAAACAAGCAAAAAGTAGTTTTGGATTAAATATAGGAATATTTCTGCCATTAGTCACATAATGCAGGAGGTGACGCAACAGATAATCTCCACATAATCAAGTAGTATCCATTATCAATTTAATTAAACTATCAATTTTTGAATACTTAATGTTCACCAAGCATGGTGCATATGAGCTGAGGATACCACAACAGTGAGTAAGACAAAATAAGGCTGATATGGATGAATCTACCTCCCTGAAATAAAAATTAATAAGGATCAGTGTCAAGACCCAAGATAATGTCTTTCAACAATAAAGCAATGGATTTGCTCATTATATTCATATTTAGATATTATATATTAATGTTTTTTTAACATAGAGAGGTCATCGAGATCATTCAGTTACATTAGCCACAAGAACATGGTATATGCATAATATATATGGATATCAAATATGTATGCCTTTTATCAATATGCTATTAAAAATTAATGTGATTTCTCAAACATATTTAAAATGATTAGTATTCTCTACATGGCACAGTATAATGGTTGAGAGCATACACTTCCCAGCCAGAAGGCCGAAGTTTCTAATCCTGGCTCTGCTACTTAGTAGCTATTCTACCTTGGGCAATTTATTTAACTTCTCTGTGCCTTGGTTTCCTCAATCATACACAATTACTATAGATTACCTACTTTATTGGGTTGTCATGGGCATTAAATACACACACACACACACACACACACATATTTGAGATGGGATCTCACTCTGTCACCTAAACTGGAGTGTAGTAGTTCAATCTCAGCTCACTGAAACTTCTGACTCCTGGGTTCAAGCAATTCTCCTACCTCAGCCTTGTAGAGATAGGGTTTGTCATGTTGTTCAGCCTGGTCTAGAACTCTCAAGCTCAAGTGATCCACCTGCCTCAGCCTCCTGAAGTACTGAAATTACAGGTGTGAGCCACCGCACCCAGCCCAAAGATTTTGATAAAGAACTCAGAAGTACCTAAGTGTACCCTCTTCTTCCTTAGCTTCAGATTCAAATAAGTTTTCATTAGCTAAATATTTTAGAGGAATGTCGACTTTTAAGGCAGTAAGGAAGAAAGTTATAGCTGGATATGTTCTCTACGTGATGGAATAGGTAAGGCACACTCACAATCTATCTATGTTTAATACAAAATAACTGTATAAAGACATGCATATTCAGGTACTGAGTACACAAATTTTTGTTGCATTAGTAAGATGGACATAGATCCATCATAAAAAGATGAAGAAAGTAGAATATATTTTCGTGGCTGAGATTTCAATTCTGTAGATTTGATGAGAATAGGTGTCATCGTGAATATTCATTATATATGAGAAGAAAAATGTAATGAGAACCAAATGTTATGAACAATTTCGTAGGTGAAAGCAATGTTGCATCATGCCTTTCCAAGGTGTCAAGTATGATCTCATCTAAGTTTCAGTATGAAGGGAGGAGGTGCCAAGACACCAAGGGGATCTATACCCTGATTCCTATGTGGGAGACTCAAGAAGACAGCAAAATCCCATAAAGGGAATGGTTCTCTGTTGTGTTTCAATAAATGGAGCATAAATAGTCCAGTGGTGATTAATCAGGCCCAACATAGAATGACAAACAGCAGACAAATTCTTAAACCCTTAAGTATGATGCAGAAGTTGTGGGAAGAGTCACATTTGAGAAGCCTGCAAGGAGAAATGAGGAATATCTCAGTAGCTTTGTGTACATATCAGATTGCCTAAGTGGATGGCTAGCACTGGGAAAATGGATGTACCAAACTTCACTAACCTACACCATTCTCAGCAAACTCTTTGGTTCTTTGTAACCCCTGAAGGACTCATATACAAGGCTGGGGAAATGAAAAGAAGGAAATCCTGCAATGATAGTGATTCAGTTTTGGCCTCCCTGGTAGGTATTGGCCCACAAAAATAAGTAGGTTAAATCATGGGGAAATTGGGAAGTTCCATTTTTTCCACACGTGGTTTTGCAGATTAGCTTTACATCCGACGTATGCAAAGGGCCTAGCTCATATCTTGGGATGTTGTAGATGTTAATTAAATGGGAGCTATTGTTATTTTAATTATTTTCCTTACCAAATATCATTTAGAACACCTCAAAGAAATAATTCTTCCTATGTAAAGAAACACAAGCTCTTTTAGAACCAGGAGTCTACATTTATGTTGGGAATATAAGGAGCAATTCATTGAGATTGAAATCTGGCCCACTGCTAGTCATCATCTCATATCTATTTTCATAATGGCAGCTCACCTGGGGGCATCCTACTCTCCTCATCAAGAAAATGAGGACTTTAGGACTTTAGTCTTCTCAGCAAGATGTTATTTTGAAGTAGATGATAGTGCAGTCCTCTTATTATGTAATATGGCTTTTAAAATTATTTTATTTCACTGAATCACAGAATGAACAGAGTAAAATATATAAATTAATAGATAATTATAATTACTAAATAAGTACATTGGAAATGCTTAACCATTTACATCAGAAGATAATTGCAAATATTTACTAACTAATATGTGCCAGGCACTATTCTAAAGGCTGGGAATATATGATCTCATTTGATCCTCATCACATCCTTACAAAGTCCATACCATTATTATCATTTTATAGATGAGAAAACTGAATCCTAAGTTTATACAGCTGGTAAGTAAATAAGTCAATATCTGGGATCCTACATTCTGACTCTGAAGCCTATATGCTCAGTCACTTTCTAAGAATAAACTAAATAAGCATAGGATCAAAGTTGAAAAACCTCTGTGATTCAGATAGGGAGACAACTCAAAGTGCATTTGGTTCAGAGCTCTGCTACTGACTATCCAAATACATTTGTGCAAGTTATTTAATATTTGTTGACCTCATTTTTCTCATCTGTACACTAGTACCTATATGCCATATTTGTGGTAAGAATTTAAAAAGCAATGCTGAGCCTAAAATGTATTATCTATTTTCTTAGATCAAATATGTCATGTTATGTTATGTTTTATGTCCAGGATTCATAGATGATCCATTGAGATAATTTCAGTGAAAACCTTTTGAAAATTATGTCATAGATAAATGAAAAAAATACTATATTGGTAACCACTATTAATATAATTAGCTGAAATTTTTAATGTACCAGGCACTGAGCCAAATAATTTTATACATGAGCTAAAACAAAACTCAAGAATTTTTTAAAACTATGAAGTACAATTCTATAGATAAGAAAACTAAGCCCACAGAAGAAATTAGCAGCATACTTATGGTTACAACCAGGAACTGCTAGATTTTAGAGATATCCTCAAATACAGTTATTTCTAAAACTATGCAATTCATATCATAAAACACTATTGAAAACACACTACTTCAAGCAATTTAGAAAGAATCATTGCACTTGTCCTCAAAATAACTCTATTTTTAAGCAAACAGCCAGTTACTTTAGCTGGTAAAATGATATTTAATGCTAGTGATTTGTATTTTAATGATCACTGCATTTTCTGTAGGCTTGAGGAACTTAAGAGGAGGGGCAGGGAGTTACTATAACCCCTGAAAGAAAATTTTGTAACTCTTAAAAGATGTTATACAATGTTCATGTTATTTCATCTGTCTATTCTTTTATTAATCCATTTGTACATCATTCATTTCTTCAATAAATATATGTAAGTCAGTCTAGTCTGCCCTGATAATCTGCATTGCTGAAGGATGACTCTAACTATGTAGCACCAGAACAAGATATATCTGAGTTCTAATGGCAGCCCCAAAACTTCCCATTTGTGTCAAATATAAAAGTCACATAACTTCAACACTTAAATAATAGTAGTGTATGTCATATAGCTGTGAGTACTAAATGTGATATTTAATATAGAACTCTTAGCACAGTGCTTGGCAAATGACAAGCACATAGTAGTGCTTACTAATTCTCATCACAAAGATTCTCCAATTTACATTAAAAACACTTCTATTATAAAAGTTCACTGTGCCTTAATTGGTTCTCTGGAAATAGAAAGCCTATTTCCTTAGACATAGTTGGTTATCTGGAAACAGAAGGACTTTTCCCTAGAAGCAAATTATAAACATTTCTCGGATTCCTAGGTTACACTGCCCAGTTCCATTAAGGCCATCATGGAATTGTATAAATGTTATTTATCATGTTTCAGCCAAGATACAGGTCAGGGGTCTTCAGAACCCTAGGTAAAAAGTTTGCAAGAAACAGTGGTGGGGATAATAGTCTAAGGGAAGAGTTGTAGCTACGTAGCTACCTAAGAAGGGGAATGAAATCATTAAAAATTAAAGTCTAAGTTTGAATACATTGATTTATTTTATATTAATAATGTATTGAAGAAGCAGAAGTAGAACTGCAAAAAAAGTTAAGATGCAGGTTGAGTGGAAAATGGAAAGTTGGTCCAGATGCAAGACACTGGGTTCTGGGAATAAGGCCTGGGAAAAATGGATGGGAAAGGTTGGGCTGGAAAAGAAACCAATGAGAAGACAAGAAGTCCTGCCCTTTCTGAGGTCAGATAGGAGAGAAATCCTACATCTCATTGCACTTTTTCAACTACATTTGTACTTTGATGTTTTACCCCTGCTTTTGTGACTGGACAGCTATGCAATAATTAGGTCAAGGAAGACTGTGTATGTCCCGCTAAGACATTTGGACTGGATCCTGAAGTTCATGAGAGTCAGTAAAGGAATATAACTCAGGGAGTCAACAATAAATTATTAGTCTAAATTATTGCAGACTACTTTCAATGCAGACTTCATGTCACATCCTGCTTTCACACAACTTTACAAAATACTGTAACTCGAAGCTTTCACCTGGAATCATTTAGTATTTTTCACTTGTAATGAAGCAGTCACAAAAAAATAAACATCAAATATATTAACATAAAAATATTTTGGGTGATGTTATAAAACGAAGTATTTATTAACAGCATAGCTATATTATTTTAATCAGCTGGGAGGCATCATTCATTAATTCTCTTTGCCATTTTTATAGATCACCAGATATAGAGGTCCATGGCAGTATTTCTAGTGGGCTAAACACTTTAATATATAACATAAAAGCTTTTTATAGTGAAATGTAGTTTTAGCTGGAGTGTCCACTCAGCACTAAGATATGCAAGGTTTTTTTTTTTCTATATTAAATCAAATTTGTTGACATGTTGCTCCATAAAGTGTTTAAAGCCTGATGTCTTCCTAGATGTATTATAAACTCTGTAGGGGATCCTGAACCTCACAGAGCACTACCTGTCATGGTGCTCTATTTGTAAAGTGGATGTTCAATGACTTCATCTCCCTGGAAGGAGTTGACACTATGGAAATTACACTACTTTGCTTGACCAGCTAGAGGACAATGGAAAGACGTTTGCAGAGTCTAAAATGCAATAATCGATTGTTTAAACATTTTCTTTTCCCATACATCAGGAAACTATAAAAGTTAGAAATGAGGCAAGAATAGTTGTTCAATCCACAGTGCTACCTGGAAACTACTAGATGTTCTTCCCTCAGAAAATAAAAGAGGCTAAAATTTCTGAATATTTGAATTTTAAAAAGATCAGAATTGTGTCATACTCTAAGATATGTTTAAGTTTATATGTTTCCCAAACATTCCAGTCTCCTAGAAAAAAATTATGCTTAACATAATTAAAATGTTTTCTGATTCTTTACAACCATAATCAATGGTATCAAATATTGCCCATACCAGTTTGCTCTTCCTGGTGTAATGCATTATTACAAACCTGGTGGCTTAAGCAATACAAATGTATTAGCTTAAAGTTCTGTATATCAGAAATCTGACAGATTTCACTAGGCTAAAGTCAAAATATCAGCAGGACCACCTTCCTTTCTTGAAAATCTAGAAAAGATTCTGTTTCCCTGACATTTCCAACTTCTAGGAGCCATCTTCACTCCCTGGCTTATGGTCCTCTTGCTCTATCCTGAAAGCCAGCAGTGTAGTGTCTTCAAATATCCCTCTCTCTGAGCCCTGCTTCTCTCATATCTCTTTCCCCAACTGACCCTTTTACCTCTTGCTGATAAGGACCCTGGGATTATATTGGGCCTTCTTGGATAATGCAGGATAATCTCCCATCTCAGCCTCTTTAACTGTATCTGTTCTCATCACTTGCTTTAATTTCTCCTTCAATGATCAGCTGTTGCCTGCACAAGGTTTCCCCCAACTAGGGTTCTTTCTGTTTCTGTGAAGAATGAGCAAGTAGTTAAATCGGATAGATGTAGGGGAGAGAAAGAGAAAAAGAGGAGAGAGATTGAAGCAGTATTCTGGGCAAAGTCTGAGGTAACCTGTGAGGTGAGTGAGTGATATCCATGTTGCTCATTTAAGGGACTGTTTTGCTTGCCTGTGATTTTCAGATGTGTTCAGAAGAGTTTATTCTGTTGTTCTAACCCCACTCAACTATTCATAAACTCTTCCTTGAATTTCTTCCTCATTCTTTGTACTGTTTCTGTATTCATGCTGTCCCCCTGCTCCATGGAATGCCATTCCCTCACTTTCCTCCTTTCCAGAATCCTTTTCAAACATATATTCTTAATGAATACATTCTCACCTTTTCCCTCCAAACTAATAACTCCTTCCTTTATGCTCTGATGAAATTGTGTTTATGTTAAAACACTGTCAGCTCCATCAGAATTAGTTGTTTGTGTTTATGTATTTCCCTGTTAAACCGTGAGTTCCTCAAGTTTTGCATCACAGTCCCTTGTATAGAGTATATTGCTGGGGGAAATAAACACATAGTTTGTTTACTAGCCAATATGGAGCATCAAGAGGCTGTGTTGGCCAGATGTAGTGAACACTCCTGGTTCTGGGCTCTGGCTATCACAACTCTGTTGCTTTTCACTTGTGAAAAGTCTGCAGGAAATATCTAATATAGATGAATAAATGAAGGTAGAATAATGATTGGGTATTATTATTTTAGTGCTTATTTTCCTTATCACCTATAAAGGAAAACTCAAAAATATTAACAGCCACCATCTAGTTGTGGCTGTATGAGCCACATTTTAGTGTACTCTGTATGAAACCGCTTAATCAGTGCTAAACTTGCTTTATCTTATTTACAATTTCCAATAGCTCTATGAAGTAGGTATTCTTCTTATCTACATTTGACTGTGAGGAAACCAACATGGAAAAGTTATTTTGCCGAAGATCATTATGCTATTATCAAATGTCAGAACTGAGATCTGAACCCCTACCTAATTGATCTCCTTAGCCTCTATGATGTACACTTCCAAGTTCACTGCTTTTGCTGTCAATGTGGTTTATAAAACCTTGTCCCATTCCTGATCTTGAAGGGACAGAGTAATATAATGGTTCATATTTTAACCCTTCTGTCTGACTTCAAGGTTGGAAGTCAGACAGAAGGGTTAAAATATCGGACTCCTTTACTTAGAATCTGAACTCTTTGCAAAAGTTGCTTACCTTCCCTGACCCTTGAAATCAGACAGAAGGGTTAAAATATTGGACTCTTTTACTTAGAATCTGAACTCTTTGCGAAGTTACTTACCTTCCCTGAACCCCAGCTTCATTATTTTCAAGAACAGGAATTTAAAAAATAATTGGAATAATATTTCCTAACTCAAAAGTTTATTATGACAAATAAATGAGATGATACACATAAAATATTTATCAAACTACCATACTATATTCCTCCTAGTGTTGCTGTGAGGAGTAACTTAGGTAATATATTTAGGAAATAGAAGGAATTAACAATGACAGTAGAAATTAAACAGTATTATGTATACTAAATATGGTATAATAATACATAATATATGATATTAAACAATACACAAAGATAAACGTGGTCTTTCTCATTGGGGAAAAAACTATTAACAAACATTCTTTATTTGAGAGGGAAGATTTCACTTGGTTTATTCTTTGCAAAATTCAAAACAGCATGATCTAAAAGAATAGCATTTTGTTTTATTTGAAAATTAAGATCATTGTTTTTGCCTTAAGGGGGACATGAACATAAGACACAAATTCTACCCAAGTCCCTTTATACACAAGACCTTCAAATCATCCCAAGTTAAAGAAATCACATATATGATAAAAAGGCAGGACTCTCATCATAAAGCAGCATACATACTTGGAGAAGAGGTGAAAACCATTGACACAGCATATCTAAGATATTTGCTATCAAGAATAACTTGGATGGGGAATTCACATAGGAAACTCCAAGGTATGGATCACCTCAAAATGTTCTAGAGAATTCAACCTTCTTTCATTTACTCTAAGCTTTATACCCCCGTGTGGTGAGACAGCTAATTAAAATGTATAAACTTCCAGAATATATAAAAAGATAGATCAAGAGAAAGGGATAATAAGGATAGCAAAGAAAATGTGGTTAGGGCTAAGGTTAGCAATAAGAAAATAAGATGGTATACCATAAAGTTATATGCAGTTGCTAAAGATAACTTATAATTTTTTCTTTGAACATTTCATTATTCTTAGTTAAGAGAAAAAATAAGATTTACATGATCGAAAAATAAAATCATATAAAGCAGTTGCTCAAGTGAACCATAACTCCTCCTGGCACTGAGATGTGTGAGAGAAACCTGTGTGGATCCACTTAATCCACTTGATCACTGTATGTTGTCGTGGATACAATCATTTACAGTATCCATACAGTAAATGTCTTGGTGAAGTTCACATTACTGCTTTGGTTGCCCCAGTTTCAAAGTATTACAAGTGCATGACATCAGTGCATGTTTCAATAAAAGCAATTTGATAGAGCCCAAATAAGTGTACTCAACTTCTTCACCCTCTGATGGCTGGCTTGATTCAGGGATGGCTCAAGAATAGCTGGAGTACATTAAAACTCCAAATTGGACTTGGCTGAATCCCATAGTTCTTTACAAGATAACAGAGCAGGAAGGTGGCTAGGTACCTGGATCCCTACCCCTGCTTTAAAAAGAGTAATCCTGCTTTTGTTTGTGTTAATACTGGGGTCCCACATAATATTTAATTTGAAAACAGAACGTGGTTTTCTTCTTTCTTGAAAACACTGTAAATAACTAGTTTAGAGGAATTTATAAATTTTCAGAAAATCCTCCAGCAGTGAATGGCAATTGTTACAGCTCAGATTTTTAAAACTATTAATTCCTATCTTTTTTCTTAAGCTTTATTTTACATTAAAATAATTTATTTTTATATTCTTAATTTTAATATTATTTTAATTCAAAATCAAATTCAATTGAAAAATTATTTCAATAATTCTATTTATAAAACGTGGTTATTGCAATGATTCAGATATCATAGACAATTTGGTAATCTCTTGCCACTTCATTTTATCAACTTAATGAAACTCCTTTGTTGTGGTACATAAACTTACATATGTTTCATTTTGCTTATAAAAACTTGAAAAATATATGTGTATTTGCATGTATTTATATATATATAAATTTTCATACAGACACCGACTCACTATGCACACACTCACAAAAACACAACTCTTAACATGTTCTTTCTGATTAACATAAGAATCATTTTGAATACATGTGGTTAGTTGTACGCAAATATATACATAATCATATATTCTTTTTTAGAGTTGCATAGTAATTCAAATGATAGAAGTAACACACTTTTTTCAAACACAACATTGTTGATATGCATTGAGGTTATTTCTAGGATATATGATTTTTTTTGGTATTACAAAACCATGCCGCTATAAACATTTATTTTTTTACCCACTGAATCCTCATTTCTAAGGATAGAGTGATCCAGACCAAAATGGCATGAACATTTATTTTAACAAATACTTCTTGAATATTTTCTAACAATACTGCCTTTAATGCATGGTCCTTGTAAGAGGTAAAGAAAGAGGGAAGAAACATGAAACGTGGCTGCGAGTTAAAGACAGGTTTACTTTAAACAAAACCCAAGAGACACTTTTGGCCAATTTCAGTCAGGAGCACTTTCTCTTACAGTCTAAGAGTATGTATTGGTTTTAGGGTGAGGGTGCTTTTACAAGCTTGGAATGTTTATGTGTATGGAAAAGTTTATGAGGGGTTTGGAATCTCTTGAGCCGAGGGGAGGTTATCTTGGGGCAGACATCTTTCTGACCCAGAAGGGGATTATCTGGGGTCTAGCATCTTCTGGGCCCAAGAGCGGGGTTATCTTAGGACTACCATGTCTCTGGTCAGAGAAGAGTTTGGAATGTTTTTGTGTGGAGATGTTATTTGTGATTTCTGGTCATGCGACCTTAGCAATTAGGCTGATACCCTTGGATTTAGGCGGTTTTTTAATAAGGTGAACCTTAGAATGAGGGGCTTGTCCAAGATGGCGATGCTCCTGCTCTGTCAGTCCTAACAGCAGTGTACAAATGTCTTGATTGTCTTATCACCCACCCCATCAATAAATATCATCTGTCTCATTTTAAATTTTTTTCTTAGTCAAATCATTTTAATTTTTATTTTGTTTACTCCTAGTAAAGATGTACATATTTCATGTTTTCTTTTCTTAAGTGTAACACAATAATAAAATACATAATGCAGAAACTACCAGAAATACAAGAATCACACATTAAAACAATTACTGTGGAAGACTTTAATACGTCCCTTTAAAGTGTTATCAGATTAACTAGATTTTAAAGGATTTGTATTATGAATTACCACCTGTATGTGTGTCTGCATACTTTGTACCTTACAAATAGAGACTATACCTTCTCATATGCTAATATAGCCTTTACAGAAACCATCACCAATTGATAACAGGTGAACAATAGAATGCTTGTATTTAAATTTTCTGCTAAGAATGTGAAAAGTAGATATTGCACTCTGCATTTTCTTTATCTTATACCACCACAGAGATCAACACACAAGAGCCAGTCTAGTTTCTTCTGAGAAGGATATGCTGAGGATATGGCCTTAGCTATAAAATACTATAGCAATAGGCATGTCTATTTGTTTTCTAATGCTGTGTAAGAAATTAACAGAACTTTAGCAGCTTAAAACAATAAACATTGAAATAAATGTCTCACAGTTCTGTAGGTAAGAAATATAGGCAGAATTCAGACTGGTTCTTTGCTTTGGGTCTCACAAGGCCAAATTTAAGGATTTTCTTTCATGAATATGAAAGAGAAAATTCATACTAAGTGATATTGTATATAACCAAGTATAAAAATGACTTAGTTTTTTACTAATCAAGTAGGGTTAGCCAAGGCCTAAGGTTAAATGTGACTTCTCTTGCTTGCATGTGCGTTATACATATGCGCCTCTCTCAAGAATTCTTATTCTCCTACTTGAATCATGTTCATTTGCTCTAGAGAATTTGGAATAGTGCTCAGCTACTATGATGGGAAAGAAAAATGAAAACCAAGAAAAGGGATTCTTGTTTTAATTTAATTTTTTACCAAACTCAGAATATGGAAAGTTCCAGAAGGTACCTCTCTTTCTTCCTCTCTCTGTCTCTCTCTTCTCCTTTTCTCTCTCTCACATACATACATAAACACACACACACACTCACACACACACATATCTATATACACACACACACACAGAGTGCTCACCTTTCCTGCTCCATCTTACTAAAAGTGTCTAAAAAACCATTTGAAACCTCCAAACTGTTCATTATAATGGTTGTACTACCCTTACATTCCCACCAACAGTGTATAGGGTTTCTCCATATCCTCGCCAGCATTTTTATTTATTGCCTGTCTTTTGGATATAAGCCATCTTAATGAGGGTGAGATTATATCTCATTGTATTTTTGATTTGCATTTCTGTGATAATCATTCATGTTGAACACCTTTCCATATGACCATTTGCCATTTGTACGTCCTTTTTTTGAAAAAATGTCTACTCAAATCTTTTGCCCATTTTTTGATCAGATTATTTGGTTTTTCCCTATAGAATCCTTGTAGCTCCTTATATATTCTGGTCACTAATCCCTTGTTAGATGAGTAGTTTGCAATTATTTTTTCCCATTCTGTTGGTTGGCTTTTCACTTTGTTGATCGTATCCATTGCTGTGCAGAAGTTTTTTAACTTGATGTGATCTCATTTGTTATTTTTGCTTTGGTTGCCTGTGCTTGCTTACTAAAAAAAATGGTTACTCAAAAAATGGTTACCCAGACCAATGTCTCGGGGCATTTCTCCAATTATTTTTTGTAGTACTTTCATAGTTTGAGTTCTTTAATCCACTGTCATTAGATTTTTCTGTGAGGTAGGAGATATGAATCAAGTTTTATTTTTCTGTATATGGATAGATATCCAGTTTACCCAGCACCATTTATTTAAGAGATTGTCTTTTTCCCGGTGTGTGTTCTTGGCAACTTTGTCAAAAGTGAGTTTACTGTAGTGTGTGTATTTGCTTCTGGGCTCTCTATTCTATTTCATTGGTTATCTGTTCTCTGTTATATCCCCTGGAATAAACTTTCTACATCTATCTCTTTCTCCATCTATTCTTTAAGGCCAATAACTCTTAGACTTGCCTTTTTGAGGCTCTTTTCTAGATTCTATAGGCATGCTCTGTTGTCTTTCCCTTCAGAGTGGCAAAGTCCTGAGGCCCCGAATGCGTCCAGAAACGCTGTCCGGGAATCAGGAGCTCTTCCCTCAGCTAAATATTTTCTTTATGATCCAAAGTTCTTTAACACCAAATTTCCTAAGTTAGAGATTTTCAGGCACCTAAGCACTCGTTGTTGTAGAGGAATAGTTATATTTGTGAAGTTCAATATTATTTAATGGGAAAAAGTATTCAATTATCGATGACATATTTGTAAAATTTGTATAAGTGGAGCAATGTGAATCACACATTTAGAGGACAAGAAAAGTCCTTTTGATCTCTTGTTCAGAGATGTCTGTGTCTTAAGCTACCTCAGAATATCATGATGAAAAGTTAACTGTATATGAAACAGTTTATTGCGAATAAAATTTTTATCTAAGGACAGAGATTTGGGTTAGAAAATCATGTTTTAGATTTTTATTCTCTTTGCTCAATTTTGGAATTAAAAAGCTGCATCTCTTGCCTCAGTTCCCCATCTTTAAACGTTGCTACTTCTGATTCTCATTCTACTGAGATTATTGTTAGTGGACGGCAAGAATGACATGAGACAAATAAAAACATTTACAATCCTTGAGATGTTGCTATAAGGAATTGATACTTAATTCAGAAGGCAGCTTGAACACATTTCTGGCTTTTGATGGTTTATTCGGTAGGGCGAAATGCTATGCCTCTGTGACAAGAGACCCAATTTTAAAGACCAGTGGTTTTGTTTCTCTTAGTAAACAGTCCAGCATAAGACACACTACTCTGTTCCATTTAGTTACATAGGAAATTAGGCTACCTTTTATTCCTCTGCCATTCTCCCTTTGTATTGTATACATTAGCACTGTTAAAATTGCTTTGCAGGTTTGTGTTCTAGCCCACAGGAAGATGAATGACCATAAAGAAATTCATTTCCAATGTTTTAAGACCTAGTCGTAGAAGGGGCATGCTATCCTCTTCCATTTATACGCAACCCTAATAGTATGGATGAAAGGCAGAATGGCTAACCTGGTAAAGATGGACATGAGTATTCTGTTGGGGATGAGAAAAGACCATCAAAGTAGTGAGAATGATCTAGTGTTTTCTCAGAACACTGCTTAGGGTCCAGCTAAGAGTTGGTTTGTCTCCTCAAGGAAAGTCCTTGGTTACTATCTTCCTTCTCTAAAGTGAAAATAGATTATTTTCCCCAGAAACAGACATTTGAACTTTCTTCTCAGAGATTTAACTGCTTTTAATATATCAGCACTATATTTTTTAAATCTAAAGATAAACATTTTTCTTTCACCTAACAAAATGAGTCATCTTCTTATATCAGTTCTTGCAAGTTTGCCCAGCTCCTCTGCACATTTTCTGAATGTTCAAATCTCTCATTGCATCAACTGGCCATCCTACAATAAAATCAGGGAATAGGAGGTGTTGTTTATATCATATTTCCAATCTTTGGTGACAATCACATTTCTCAATTATCATCCTGATTTCTGGACCATAATGGAAATATAGTATTTACATGCTTTGTCTGTTTTAAATTTTAAAGGTAGCTTTAGCTTTTGGAAGCTCATATAATTTTTTTAAAAGACTTGATTTTTAAAATATTTATGCTTTTCAAAAGATGACTGATTTACAATACTAACAGCTTTAATTATTCAAGTACTTCAATTTCAATTCAACGCCATGTTCTGATGTTGGTACAGCTTGACATGATCAAATCGATAATAAAGTGTTGCTGACCTAGCAATATGCTGGAACATCTGAGAGAGCGTTGACCGTTTTCCAAAACCTTCCTGATTACACATTTATTCCCCTTTTTAACATGCCTCCACTTCAAGAACTTGAAAAAGATTTATTTTTAATTTTCATATTTTTTTTTTGCAAGCTGGCCAATTGTTTTCAAAGGTTTTCCAAATGACATTTCTTTCTGCATTTCTTTCAGCACCTAGGATTACAGAGGCTGTTAGTTTATAATAGTCTACTATGTTTTTAGCATTTGTATGTCTGTTCATCTTATCAATTGTAAATTATAAACTCTTGAATATCAAGGATTTATTATTTGTATTTTTTCTCAAATAGCATTAAATATATTTCTGAGCATACAGAAAGTATTAGATTAACACTTTTTGCATGTGTGAATGAATGAATAGCCATAACCAGTGAGTATGCCTAGATACATCAGACTGAATCTGTGAATATCGGCTTTCCTTAGCTTCCAAAATTATTGACATGCTAAAAAAATATAATCAAAATGAAGTTTACATATATAACTGTCAAAAAAACAGAAATTCAAAAATAACAGAGAGAAAGCCAGCAAGAAAGAATGAGAGCAAAATAAAGAGGGAGATATTAAGAGGGAAAAGAGAGATAGGGGAAGAAATGGAGAGAGGAAGAGAAGAAAAGAATGATAAAAGACAGAACGAGAGAGAGAGAGAGAAAAGAGAGCAAAATCAGAGCAGAGTAGGAAAGGGGTGGTTATGCTGTATTGGCTCCAATGGCCTATAAAATAACTAGAGTTTTTAGGCTTTATTATATGGAGCCAGAGACTCCAATGAACAATATATGTCAGCTGTTCCTCTGAAAGGCAAAATTTCTTATGAGTTACACGTTGGTGAGGAGGTTTTTCCTTTCTGGTTCCATTTCTACCCAAGGTATCACAGATCTTCACATTCTGTTCGAGGACTGGGGAGGGGGTATACATACATGGAGAGATATTGGAAGGTATTGTTTATCTGTGATGAATAAGTGGGATACCCACACTCAGAGGTAGCTTAATGCTTAGGTCATTACACAACATTAAATCATATAGTCCATATATGATATTAACAATTATCTCTGCCATTGTATTATGAGATACTTGAGGTCTTCCACAAAAAACCTTGCATATAGTTACAGGGGGGTTGAGATGCTCTCTGAAGAACATCTGTTCATTGAACTGATATTAACTAAGCAGTTACTATGTGGCAAGTACTATACTCTGCAATGGGTTATAGGAGCAAGCAGGTCCAACCTGGCTCTTGACCGTATATCATTTTCCTTATTCTTCCCTTACTAGAATCATTTGTGAGCCATCATATTTCCACTTGTGAGATGATGAACTGCTTGAGAGTTTAATCTGGATCTAGCAGAGTTTAGCACATGGCTACAAAAGAAGAAAGTTGCACATTGTGTATAATTTAGCATACTAATAAGAGACTGACATTTCAAGAAAATTAGCTGTTTTTTATTTTTTGTAAATGTCACATAACCTACCCACCCCAACCAGATGATAAGTGGGTCGTGCAGATTGCTGCCCAAATGAGTTAATAAATGAGTAATATTTAATGAATAATCATTCTAGGAAGCTAGAAACCTAATTTCATATCACCCCAGAGAATAGAGACTTCACAATCACACAACCTCAGTGAATTTCATGGCAACACAAACGATAGATTTTTTTTAATTTAAAAGTTCTATTTTTTGTGAGTACATAGTGTATATATTTTGGGGGTACCTGAGATACTTTGATATAGGCAAACAGTATAAAATAATTAGATCATAGTACACAGTGTATCCTTAATAGTATATTCATCATAGTACCCAGTATATCCCTAATAAAAAACATTTATCCTTTGTATTATACACAATCCAATTATATTCTTTTAGTTATTTTATACAATTAAGTTATTATTGACTATAGTCTCCCTGTTGTGCTATCAAATACTATGTCTTAATCATTTTTTCTATTTTTTTGTACCCAGGAGCCATCCCCATGACCCTCTCACCACGCCACTCTCTCCCCCCAGTCTGGTAACCATCCATCTACTCCCTATCTCCATGAGGTTGTTTTTTATTATTATTTTTAGATCCCCCCAAATAAGTGAGGACATGTGATGTTTGTTTTTCTGTGCCTGTCTTATTTCACTTAACATAATGATCTCCAGTTCCATCCATGTTGTTGCAAATGACTAGATTTCATTCTTTTTATGGCTGAATAGTACTCCATTGTTTCACCAGGACTGTTCCTGTTACCTTCTTTAGTTCATTTAGCGAGCTCATTTTTTTCCTGAATTGTCTTGATGCTAGTAGTGGTTCATCTGTGTGTAGGCATTAAAGAGTTAGATATTTATTCTAATGTTCACAGTCTAGGCTTCTTTGTGATTGTCTTTGTTAGGATGGATTTCCATGTATTTGAAGAGACTTGGGCCCCAAGCACAATAACACTGTGATTTTTGCAGATGCTTAGAGGTACCAGTGTTCTGGAAAATCTTACCCGACAAGAAACCCAGGCGGCACTCACGGTATTGGAGGAACACACTTTATTGCGCTGGCTTGCCCAGAAGGGTTCGCACCCAAAAGTCTGGACCCTGGCTTAGAATCGTACACAGTTTTTATAGGTAAGGAGCAGGAGAAGTAACTCAAGACTTTAGGCAACGCAGCAAGTTTTAGACAACGCGGCAGTTTCTCTTAAAGATTTTCCAGTTAGTAAGCAATTAGCTGTTGTACAGAAGCCGAAAGAGGCAGTTACTAACAAAAATAGGGACAGTTTCAAAATAGGGATGGTTGCTGACAACGTGCTGACAAAATTCTGGGCAAAATTTCCACTTTACCACTTTGGTCATCTTGGATAAGACCTGGAAGAATGGAAGAATTATCTGGATTACCAGGCAGAGACTGTTGTTCTCATCCCTTACTTTTCCCCCAAACAAATGCAATCTCTCTCTCTCATTCTCTCTCTCTCTCTGTGGTGAGTCACTTAAATCTACTAAATCTAGGTGTGGGGTGACACAAGTACCCCTGTGGCCACTATCACTATACTGCACTTGGTCACAGCTGAAGCATACACAGCATTGGGTTTGGCCCAAGGCACTCTATAACCACTATCTGGCTACTGCCTCTGGTCACTCAAGGCCCTAGGTCTCTAGTGACAGCAGATGGTGAAGCCAGCCAGGTTTGCATCCTTCCCGTCAGGGTACTGTATTTTTTTAGCTCCAGGCAGGTCCAGAATACTGTGTGGGAGCCATTGATTAGAGTTAAAAAAAACTTAGAAATCTACCTGTTGTTTTATTATACTGCAGCTCAGCTGGCCCTCAAAACACAAGACAAAATCCTTTCTGCTCTTGTCTCCCCTTTCCACAGTCAGAGGTCCCTCTTCATGGCCACCACCACCACTGGCCTGCAGGATGTTCTGCCAGGCCACCACTGATGTTCTCTTAAGGTGCGGGGGCTCTTCAGCCAGCTTGTAGTAAATACTGTCAGGCCTGGGACTCACCCTTCAGGGCAGTGCCTCCCTTCTGGCCCAAAGCAATTTTAGAAATGGTGTTCAGGAGCCTAGGTCTGGATTTGGGGACCCCAAGAACCTGCTTGTTGCTGTACCCCACTGTGGCCAAGCTGATATCTAAGGTGCAAAACAAAGTTCCCTTTTTCCTTTCCCCCTGTTTTTCTCAAACAGAAGGCGTTTGTCACCATAGCCACCATAGTTGGGAATGTGCTAGGTCTCACCTGAAGCCAACACATGGCAGAGTCTTACCCAAGGCCCCATGGCATACTACGTGGATATCAGTGTTAGTTATTCAGGGCCCAAGGGATCTTTAGGCAGCAGGTGATGCATCCTGTCAGGACGGGGTCCTTTCTTTCATAACAGCAGTTTTCCTTCTGGCCCAGGATGTGTCTAGAAACCATATCTGGGAGTCTGGGGCCTGGAATTGGGGCCTCACGATTCTGACCAGTGGACTATCCTATCGTAGGCTGAGCTCTTATTTAAGATGCAAGACAAAGTCCTCTTTACTCTTCACTCTTCTCTCCTCAAACAGAAGGAACCACTTTCATTGCTGCCAGCTACACTACCTATGGTTGGAAGAGGTATGCTGCAAGCCCTTTTTAGCTGGGCCAGCTGGTGTCTCTCTATGTCACGTGCCAACCTAATTAACTGGCTCTCAGCTCAGCTCAGAACTGGGACTTGCCTAGGAACTGCAGTCCTTGTGTCCTAAACTGCCATTCAAGTATACCTAGGACCTCAGCGTACTTTTGCCTGTAGTGCTGAGGCTTGCCCAAATTCAAGTTCTGAGTGCTGGGAAGGGTAATTCTCCTCCGGCTAGGACTGGTCCAAATGCTCCCTTGGTGTGTGGGCATGGACTGAGCCAGCCTCGCTTTGCTCTCCACTGCAACAGGGCAGCTCTGAGTTTAACACTAATGTTATAGGAGTTATTAAGAAATTATTTTAGGTAGATAGAGAGAAAAAGGGGTCCTTGGGAAGTTTTTGTCTCTTTTAAAGCAGCTCCAAAAAACGTTTCTTGTCTAGCAGGAAAGCCCTGGCTCTTAGAACCAGGCTGACTACCTTTAATATGTAAATTCCGGCCATTAGAAACTGGGTCCACCCAAACAGGGCAATTCCCACCATTGTCCTCTTGCCCCCACAGGTGCCTGGCCACATGGCTGCCCTCCCATATCCCCCACCTGTGTAAAATATCTTGGCACCTACATTTGCATATTAAAAGGCTAGGATGGGAGGGCCAATATTTTTGCAGGCTGCTTGAATAGCATGCCTGGTCAAACCAATCCCTTGTGTCCTATGCAAATCAGAGACTGCCGCCTCCAGCCTCCTCATATAACTGGCTGGTTTCCAACGCACTCAGGGTTTCCTCTCTGGACTTTAGAGCCCCCTTCCCTCTGTTTCTGTACAGGGAAGCTTCTTCCTTTTTTTCTTCTCTCCTTTCTTGCCTATTAAACTCTCTGCTCCTTAAAACCACTCCACTCATTGGAGCCATATCACTAAGTCCCCCAGTTGCTGCACGCTCTGTGTCCCACATGCACAGACTCTTTCTTGATGCCACACAGCTGCTGGTGTGGTGGGGGAGGGATGGCTTCAGCAATTCAAAACTGTCTTTCCTACCCTATTCTGTGCCTATTTCAGTGACGTAAAGTTAAAACCATGTACTATTGTTGCTCACTTGATTTTTGTTTTCTTCCTACAGTTCATTTTTGTGTGTAGTTGTTAAAATTTGGTGTTCCTATGAGGAGGATGATTGGTGGAGGCTTCTATTTGGCCACCTTGCTTCACAATGATAGTTTTATGATTAGTACTTCCTTCACTTCAGAATTACATATTATAACAAGTTTGTGAAAAGGGAAAAAATGTAAAACAGCAGAAGAAGAATTAACTTTTCTGAACTAGCGATTAGTTGAACAATTTCATAACGATGATAGTAAGTGAGCCAGATCAATGTTTGTTTCTACTCATGTCCTAATGTTTGTTTTTACATTATTTTGTTCTAGAAAAAGTCTCAGATGTTTTCCGCTTTTATTATTATTTTAAAAAACTTTTTTTTTATTGAATGCTGTCATGTCCTATAATTATTTTCCATAACTATCACATGATTAATCTGTTCTAAAAATACACCACCAACCTGCTTCACATCTCCTTGCAAACTAAGTACAAGACCCAAGGAATTTTATAGATCTGTTTCTACAAATGTTCGTGTAACAGACAATTGTTATGTAATCCAAACTTTTCTAGCAAAACTAAAAAAGAAAACCTGCCTATTCATTTTATAAGACTGGAATAACTTTGACACTGACACTTGAAAGAGACAGTACAATAAAGAAAAATTACAGGCCTATCTCATTAATTAGAATATACATATATAAAACAATCCTCAATAAAATATTAACATTTAATCTAAGAATGCATGAAAAATATGATGCATCATAATAAATTAATATCTAACCAGGCATTGTGAGGATGATTTTATATTAGAAAACCAATTGCTAAAATTTAAAATTTAGTGCCCATTCATAATAAAGCTAGAGAAAATAACAACCATAATAATTAATATATCCTTCATAACAAATCATAGAGAACTAGGATTATAGGATTTTCTGTAATTCATATGTGTGTCTATTAGAAACCTATAATGAATATTATGTTTAGTGTTATTTCTTTATTTATTTATTTATCTTTTATTGCATTTTAGGTTTGGGGGTACATGTGAAGAACATGGAAGATTGTTGCATAGGTACACACATGGCAGTGTGATTTGCTGCCTTCCTCCCCCATCACCTATATCTGGCATTTCTCCCCATGCTATCCCTCCCCCAACTCCCCACCCCCCCACTATCCCTCCCCTTTTTCCCCCAACAGACCCCAGTGTGTGAAACTATCCTTGACAAGTCAGGATCAAGTCAAGGTTGCCTTCTATTATCACTTCAGTTCATGATAGTAATGGGTTTCCTAGTTTGTGCAGTAAGATATGAAAAAGAAATAAGTACTACAAGGAGTTTGTAAAGGACATAAAAGTTATTAATTTATAGATGGCTTGATTGTCTGCATAAGAAAATCCTAGACTATAGAAACAATTAAAGTTACTAAAAATCCATTAAATTTGTTATATGCAAAGAAGACCATCACATAATTAATATTATTCTTCATATTTTAACTACCAATTAGAAATAGACATTACAAAATTCCCATTAAAATTAGCAACCAATAAATTACACTTCTTAGGGTTAAATATGTTTTTAAAATATGCAATAACTTGATAGAGAGTATTTCATGAAGACATGAAATTGTACCTTAAAGAAATATTTTAGCATGTTCTACTATAAAAACATTTAATATTATATTGATGTTAATGGCCTAAAAGTTGATCTAGTAGCACAGTTTTCTTGCAACAAAACTGCAGGTGGAATTTAATGAAACTTAAGAAGCTGAGTTGAAAATAAACAAATTGCTAACAGTAATTTATAGTTTTTTTAAAGAAAATAAATAAGATGGGGAAGTTTGCCCTACCAAATTTCAAAACATTAGAAAGCAAAAGTCCTTAAAACTATGTGATTTGCATGACCAGAAACCCAAAAGCAAATGCAACAAAAACAAAGGTAAATAGATGGGAATTGATTAAACTAAAAAGCTTCTGCACAGAAAAAAAATAGCAGAGTAAACAGACAACCCACAAAGTAGGAGAAAATCTTTGCAAACTATGCATCTGACAAAGGACTAATAGCCAGAATCTACAAGGAACTCAAATCAGCAAGAAACAAGCAAACAATCTTATCTAAAAGTGGGCTACGGACATGAATAAACATTTCTTGAAAGAGGATATACAAATGGTCAACATACAAAAAAATGCTAAATATCACTAAGTATCAGGGAAATGCAAATCAAAACCGCAATGCAATGCCACCTTACTCCTGCAAGAATGACTATAATAAAAGTAATTATAATAGATGTTGGTGTGGATGTGGTGAAAAAGGAACCCTTCTATACTGCTGGTGGGAATGTAAACTAGTACAACCACTATGGAAAACAGTGTGGAGATTTCTTAAAGAACTAAAAGTGGAGATATCATTTGACCCAGCCACCCCACTACTGGATATCTACCCAGAGAAAAAGAAGTCATTATCTGAAAAAGATCACTTGCATGTGCATGTTTACAGCAGCACAATTTGTGATTGTAAAAATATGGAAGCAATCCAAATGCCCATCAATCAGCTATTGGATGAAGAAAATGATATATATACCATGAAATGCTACTCAGCCATGAAAAGAAATGAAATAATGGCATTCTCAGAAATAACGACATTCTCCATTCTCTTTCATCTTGGATGAAACTGGAGACAATTATTCTAAATGAATTAACTCAGGAATGGAATACCAAATATCATATGTGCTCACTTCTAAGTTGGAGCTAAGCTATGAGGACACAAAAGCACAAGAATGAGATATTTTACTAGTAGGACTCGGTGGGTGAGGTAGGAGGGAGGTGAGGGGAAAAAAACTACATATTGGATACAGTGTACACTGCTCAGGTGATGGGTGCATCAAAATCTCAGAAATCACCACTAAGGAACTTATCCATGTAATCGTACACCACCTGTTCCCCTCAAAACCTATTGAAATAAATAGGAAATATTAAAATTTTTTAATGTATGTGATTTGTCCCAATAATAATCAAATGAATCAACGGGCAAAATGTAAACTTCAGAAATTGTGTTATGCATTTATAAAAGAAGTGTCATTGAATAATTATAATTGTATAATCTCTGTAACCCAGAACTACTGGAGTTCAAATACTGCCTCTTCTACTTAGTGATTGTGTGGCTGACACTGGGGAAAATATTTGACCTTTCTTTAAATCAGTTTGTTTAATTATGGAAGACAAAAGCTGAATATCTACTTCATAAAAATGTAATGAGGATTAAGTGATATAATCACAATTACTAACATGTAGCATATGCACAATAGTTGTTAGCTGTTATATGAACATCTGGTATATAGAAGAAGTGGCATTGGAAATCAGTTGTAAAAGGATGAACCATAAATAACATATGCTGACACAGTCTACAATCAGTATGGAGACATAAATGTAAAATTTAAAAATCACACCATAACCTCTCTACTCTAGATAAATTTGAAAATTGAAAAATACACAGTTATAAAAATGCAGAATAGAATATAAGGTTCTATCTTTAGTATAAATGAACAGGGAAATATTTGTAAATAAGACCCCAAAGGCTCAAATCAAAAAAGAAAAATTTTTAATTTGACATCAAAATTGAAATTGTCTTTAGGACAAAAGGCATCATACACTCAGCTAAATTATAAGCACTGACTTGAAGAAGATATTTGCAATGTATGTAACTGAAAATAATTAGTATACATAATATACACAGAGTTCATGTGAAGTGATTTAAAAATTTAAATAAACTAATAAATATAGCCAAAAATAAGTGATAATTCACAAGAGAAGAAACATGGAAGGCTACTAACCCAGGAAACACGCACGATTTTGTTAATATACAGAGAACTATAAAATTAAGAATTGAGATATCTCATAGTCATCAATGGGACAAAAGTTAAAGATATGACCTTGCCACATTTTGGGGCAGATACAGACAAAAACAAACAAACAAACAAAAAACTCTCTTATACTGCTAGTGGGCATGCAAATTTGTAGAACCAGTCTGAAGACTGAAGAGCAATTTGTCAACACCTAATAAAAATGACTATGTGTATTCCCTAGGGTTCATCAATTTCCTTCTTTGCTATATTCAAAAAAAAAAAAAAAAAACACTGTATCACAACTTTTATGAGCTGAATTGTGCCGTAAATGCATGTTTGAAGCTGTAATCCCCATAACCTCAGAATGGGGGTATATTTGGAGATAGAGCTTTTTAAGAGGCAATTGTGTTAAAATTAGGACCTTGGAGAGGGCTCCAATCTAATCTGACCAATATTCTTGTAAGAAGTGGAAATTTGGACACACAGGGACACAACAGGGATATATGAGCCCAGAAAAAAAGACACTGTGTGGCTAGAGTGAGAAGCTGGCCATTTATAAGCTAAGGAGACAAGCCTCAGGTGAAAACCAACCTACCAGCACCTTGATCTGTACTTGTAGCCTTCAGAACAGTGAGAAAATAAATTTCTGTTGTTTAGGCCACTCAATGTGTGGTATTTTGTCATAGAAAATCAATATAACATCTATTACATGTACACATAAATATATGCAAGAGCTTTAGAATATGTATTGAAACAGTGCAACCAACTTAGCCATTCAATAGATGAATAGAAAAAAACATAAATTAATTCTGAGAGGCAGTGATGCATACTGGTTAAGAAAACAGTGTGTATAACCTGGTAAATCCCTAACTCTGTCACTTACTAGCTATATAAACTTCATTAAATTAACTTGTTTTTCTCTGTGTCTCAGATTCCATATTTATATAATGGGATAATAGTGCCTTCCTTATGGGAAGATTTGGGTATTAAATAAGTTAATACATGTAAAGCACTTAGCATAGTGCCTAATATATTGTAAGACACTAATGTAAACATTCATATTATGAGTAAATTATTCATAAGAATAAAATAAATTAATGTATAAAGGTCATGATGAGCATAATTAGAATTAATCTCTGCAATGTTTCATTAGGAAAAGTTCTCACTCAAATATTTCAAAATCTTTATACTTGATAAAATGGTGATTGATTGATTGTAATATAATTCTCCGTACTTTTCTGCATATTTGACATGTATTATAACTTAAAAAAAAAAAGATAAAGTCAATTCAAAGGTTTGGAATGCCTAAATAATAACAACTTTAGGGTTGAATTGCACTGGTAAAACAACCGGAATAATAAAATGCCAAGTTTTTAATTTGGAACTGATTTCAGTTTTCCAAAGCTCTACAAAAATTTATAGAAGCCATGTGAGGTACTGGAGTAGTTTGAAGCAGGCTTAGAAAGGGACTGAGTGAAGAATTATCTATTGGGCTGGAAATCAACACTGGATTTCAAAGTTGTAAACCCAGCAATTTACTATCTATGAGGAAGATGGAAAAGAAAAACAATCATTTTAGCTCCATGAAGACCCCGGAAGTAAAATTTATTTCAGTTCTCAGCAGGGAATAACAATTCCATTATCTCTCTTCTTTAAAAGTCAACAAGGGTTGGGGAAATATCAAAATCCAGATATGTATGTGTGATAGTGGTAATTTAGTTAGGAAAATATATTCCTGTGGAAAAAAAAATGCTTGTGACATGAAGAGAAAGAAAGTGTATATGTGGTCCATACAGGTAGTTGGCTTTATTGGTTTCATTTTCTAATTGATTTAATATTTTTGCAACCTCAGCACCTTTTTGCATTATTCGATTTTAAAATACTCTGCATTATTTTGAAAGTCACTATCAAACTATTCTTATTTCTTAGGTGCATGACCTCAATTTTGCAATCATTCCGAAGACTGTACAGTTATCACCATTACTAAATATTTAATGTTATATCTCTTGCCCTTCTATGTACCTTTGAAGCTAATAGCTTAACTAGTGCCTTCTGATAAGACTGTTGTATTCAAAAGACTAATGAATTTATGAAAGAACATGTGCATCCCATTTCAGCAATTAGGAAAAAGCAGGAGGAGGAATAATGTAAACAAATGAATCATATTATGGTTGCTCTGAAGTAACTGTTTGAACCAACCTCTTTCATGTTGACAAGGCCTGGGGGCCAAGTAAATTTTATTTTTCAAAGAAATAGTTATATTAAGCAGAAAATACCCTTTAGATTTCTCAAGATTAGAGGGGTGAAATGCAGATAACTTCCCCTTTAGCACTGATACTTGAAGATACAATTATTTAATCATAATTCCAGAATATGTTTAAAGGCAAAAAAATGGCATTAGTGATTGATGTTTGATAACATACATTTTTCCTAAAGTAGAGGAGAGCAAATTCTAGTTAATTATTCCCTTTACACTAGTCTCAGTTCCTGGAAAGTATGGAGCCCTTCTTTATAATGCGAACTGTAGAAACAGGGTTCTTTGTTTTAAGTAACTTACTATGCTCGCCTGAGTTTCTCAACTTAAAGGGGAACAGAAATAATTTTCAACAAGCTTCTTTTCCCAAATATATTCAGAAAAAAAAATTGCCACTGAAAATTTATTTTGGTTTTCATAAAGATAAAATTCACACTGAATTTCTGAGCAAAATTTGAGTCAGTGACACATCTTATTTTTTCATACTGTTTCTTCTACCTGGAATTTCCTTTCCTACCATGTTCAAATTTTCAAATGATACAAAATTTTGCTAAGCCACATATTTGGGAAGATTATTTCTGACCCTTTCCCATTTCCTCTTCTCTGGAATCCCTGTTTCATTGTCTCCTATTGCATAAGAAGGAAGAGGAGAAGGAAGACCACTACCACCACCATCACCACCCCAACAGTGACAGCAAATGGCTCTTATTTAGTGGGAATTTTTTATGCAGGTGAGTGTGTGTTTCATATCAATGATCAAATTTAATTTTTCACAATAATCTTGTAGGGCTGGAAATATTATTAACATTTTATTTTACAAAGGAGCACCCAAGATTCTCCTAGATGTTAATTCACTAAAGCCGTTCATTTAATAATTCATGGGATCCAAATTCAACACCAGATCTAATTAAATCCATTGCACTATGTTGCCTTACCATGATTATCCTCTGCTTTATTTGCAAGGCTTTGCAAAAGAAAAGCGTTCAACTCTTTTTTTTTGTTTTAACTAACTATATGTATACCTGTCGAAGAGCAATGAAAAATAATGTATTACTTTCAGGATAAAAAAAAAATATCGAGCTGATAAAGGCCATATCACATATGAATATTTTGGGGGTAATAGTAACAATAAAAGCCTTTTCCAGTTTCCAAACATATTCCACGTGATATAAAACATATTCCACATGAAAAGTTCAAAATATAGCCCATTGATTTAATTTTAATGATTAGCATAACAATAGCTAGAGAGTACACATATTATATTTAAAAATTATTTATTAAAATATTTTGCTTTAACATAGAAAAAATACATTCTATGTGTTAGGCTTGTAGATACTTCCATTGACATTAAGAGCTATTTAAAACATTTAATTATTTAAGCTGTATAAAGTAAGTCAATTGAATAGGTTAGGTATCAGCATTAATCATATACCCAAATCATGTTATCATTATTAAATATTAAGAAAGCATGCTAAGGCAGAATGGATGGGCGTCAGATAGAAAGTCACCGTTTTCATTCTCTAGGACAGAATTTTCAGGTTGTACTAAATTTAAATAGTTGCTTTTTTAAAATTCTTGCTCAATTTTTGCTGTTGAAGGTAAAAACAGCTCTTCAGTATATGCTTAGAAAAATAAAACAAAAAATGCTATTGCTGTGATAGCTGCTGGTGATGCAAATTTCATAGCTAAGCATCTTCTTGGCAGGTACACAACTGAGCATATTTGTTGAAAAAATATGAGACATCTTAAGTTGTTAATTTATTGAACACTGTTATTTAATATCTGTGAAAGACTTACTTATAGTATGATGAGTTTTAAAGTAGTTGAAAATGGATAAATCAAATTTAATGTTAAATAGTACCAATATTTTAATTGCTACCCCTGAAATAATCACTTCTGAAATGTTATGGAAATTTCCACTTTTTCAAATGGTTAAATAAAAAAGAATGTGATACTGTAGAAATGAGAAAAATGCTTGGCACAAAATAGCACCATTTAAGATGACAATATCAGCAAAGGAAATTTAGATAAGAGCTACTGAAATGGGATAAGATTCAAGAAATATTTTTAAGAGCTGCTACAAAGACTTTCGCTGGGGATTTTAAAACAAGGGAACAGATGGGGGAAATAATTGTCTAACGTTTATGTTAATGTACCATAAAACTCCAATTATCCAGGCTGCTTGGGGAATCAGGTGTTTGGCTTAATTTTTTTAATTTTATTTATTTATTTTGGTTAGCTGAGGGTTATTCTAAAACCCAATAGCATCTCAATCATTGTTGTTGAAAATCATTCCAAATTGGTTTAATATTGCCTAGGAATTATAATTGTATTTTCCTTGGTGTATAAGACAATGTTTCAAGGTCATTGTTCCAAACATAAATTCTGATTTTGCCAAACTATGATGGTAGACAGACTGTTGAGTGACTCTAAGATGCCCAGGATGTAATTTTTAAAAAATAAATATATAATGTAAATACATATAACATTAATTTGTCCATTCTTCTAAAGCATTGGCCTCCTATGCAAGTAGTAAGCTGATTGTCTTCTGGGCATGGTTTAGGGATTTTTAGGAGTCTTTTGACTCAAAAAATACTCTAATTATACCTGTAACCATTAAAGATGTAGTAATTTGAAAGAATAAATTAATCATTTAAAAACACAATTGTCTATGGAAAAGCTGAAAATTGATTTGTCTATGCCATAGTTCAAATTAATCCGATTAAATTTCTTTCTATCAAATAGCTACCTAAGGTATGTAAACAGATGGAATGGGACTTTTAATTGGGAAAGGGAGTTTAGAGCATATAAGATTTCCAAGGAATCATGCAGTGCCTACATATCAATTAATGAAGGAAAAAACTCACCTTCATTAGGATGGCATTTTTAAACCTTCCATTTCTAACATAGTTAATGTTAAATAATCTCACTATTTTGTAATTCCCCCTTTTTAAACATTATCCATGAAAACACTAGTATATTCAGTTATGACACAGACTGTCTTATTCATGGTACTTATCATACTTCTATGATTATTTAAAAAATAATTTAGGCATCACTATTGTATTCATTGTGATCTACATAGTGCCTAGTACCTAGTAGATGTTCCTAAATATTTTTGAAATAATCAATGTATTAATGATGTAAAAATATTTTCAAAAAATAAATAGATATAAGAAATTTTTTTTTTTGAGATGGAGTCTCACTCTGTTGCCCAGACTGGAGTGTTGTGGCATGATCTTGGCTCACTGAAACCTCCACCTCCCAAGTTCAGGCAATTCTCCTGCCTCAGCCTCCTGATTAGCTGGGATTACAGGCACACCACCATTCCTGGCTAATTTTTATCTATTTTTTAGTAGAGATGGCGTTTCACCATGCTGGCCAGTGTGGTCTCAAACTCCTGACCTTGTGATCCTCCCACCTCAGCCTCCCAAAGTGCTGAGACTACAGGCGCGAACTACCACGCCTGGCCAGGGCTTTTTATGAATAGCAATTGGTATTATTACTTTTGTCATTCTTATGTCAAAATTACTCTGAATATTTATAAGTGAGAAGATTGATGTTCAGGGAGGTTACATGTATTCATAACACCCTTGACATCTTCTTCATAAAAATTTTCATTATTTATAATTGAATATTTTTTGTTTACTCTTAGTCTACAGTACAGACTACAGGTTCTAATATGTCAGGGGCCAATGTTGTGTTATTTATGCTATATCATTAAATGTAGGTGAGTATCTGCCATATGGTAATTGTTTGAAAAACAGTGGTTAAATAAATCAATGATTAAAATTTATTGATAACATTTATTATTTTCTCCATATTTCAAGAGAAAAGAGGCAGAAATGTTTCAGGATATTTTGTGTTTATGATTAAAATGTCCACTTATGAATGAAACTTTTATTCCATCTAATATTTTGCAATTATGTAACTATTTTTATAAGATGGTAGTTTGTCTACAAGGTATGATATGAAACAGAGAGGACAGTTCACACAAAATCAATAACAAACATAAATTTTGAGCTACATTGAATGATGTATTCTATACTTTAAAATATACCAGCATTAATTTCACATTATGTACAAAAAGATGGCTTCTTTCTATGAGTTTGTAAATGCACACACACACACACACACACACACACACACAAAGAGACATATGTCTTGTAACCTCATCCTGTTATAATATATGTTGCCAATCTGGGCCCACATAATGTGTAATAAACAGCAATTATCAATTGTGTTCTAGATATCACACCTGGCTTTCAAGAAGAAAAATAGGTAATCTGTAGCCCTTATTCTCAAGTAGATTATACTCTATTGAGAAATACAGATACATATAAAAATATGAATGATGCATAATATGTTATGATGGTAGTATTTGTAAAGTGTTATGGGAATAATTTATTCTTCCTGAGCTAAGTGACGTGAACAGAGATAGTAAAAGAAAGAGAGAAAAGTAACATCTGTACTGAGCCTTGAAGGAAGCTTGTATTGGTGGAGTTAATAGTGACAGATATTTTAGGAAAATGGAGTTGTGTGGATACTAGTCAGAGCTATAAAAGACTATTGTATATTTGAGGAAATTATAGGAGATTAAGGGAATATATACTCTGGCAAAATTTTGAAAAGCCTTTTATGTTAAGATAAGAAGTTTGATCTTCAGCGGCTAATGGGGAGCTAAGTGTGTGAAAGCTGGAGAGTGACATGATCAGCAAATGGTTTGATAATGTCACTCTGATACTGTGAATGGTGGCTTTGGGGGAGGAGGGCAGAAATTGGATGCAGAAAGTCAGCATCAAGTTTATTTCAATAACCAAGTAGAAGGTGATGAAAAATTAAATTTTTAAAATGACAGTTATGATAAGAAGAAAAAAGAAACAAATGCTGTAAAAGAGTTTCCATAGTTTTTAGAGATGGTTTTTATTGGTTTCATGAAGGTCAGCTGACATTTTATTCCAAATTTTATGTTATAGTACCTTTTTATTTAAATTCATAAGATATATGTCTATGTGTGTGTGTGTGTGTGTGTGTGTATTTAATAAATATTACTAATGGTTAATTAACATCTAAGGATATGTGTTTGCTATAGTAGAACAGGCTGGTAATATACATCCTGCCTTCAAGGAATTCCCAATTCCCTGGAGATAAAGATATTTTAGTAAAGTGAATAGTATTTAGTATAATGTTTAATAGTTTATCTATGAAGTATGGATAGACAAGATAGCAAGTGGACAATTCAACTAGAGGAGATCAGAGAACAGTTCACAATGAAAGAAGATGCTTAAACTCTTTGAGTCTGTCGGGAAGAAAGGTTCAGAATGGGATACCATATAGTAGATATGAGGAAAAATGAAACCAGTGAGGGTTCTTGGACATATTTAAAACGTCTTTCTTCTATGTCATGCTCAGTGATCTGGATAGATTTTTTAAATGAATTATGATAATGTTATGTATTTTAAGCAAAAGTCAGAATAGATTAGTTCTGGTGTTCTAACTGACTACAGGTTACAGGGTGGAGACCAGATTGGAAGGGTATAAGTTTGGAAACCAGGAGACCATTTAGGCAGCTGTTTTGGTTGTTCAAGAGACAGGCAATGAGGCTCAAGCCAGGGTCTATAGCAGTCAGAGTATAGAGGAGGCAATGAATTGGAGAGGTAATTTGAAATGTAAAGCTACTAGAATTGACATGATAGATGAGGGAGAAGAAAATTTATAAATATGCCCAATGCCAGAATTATTTTTATTATATGGGTGATTTTTTAAGTTTTATTTTTAATTGATAAATAATTGCCTTTCTGGGTACAATGTGATGTTTTGGTATATGTTTATATTATGGAATGATTAAGTCAAGCTAATTAACAAATTTATCACCTCAATTATTTTTTGTGATGACAATATTTACAATCTTACTAGTTTAGTGATTTTGAAATATACAATAATATTTTGTTATTCATTATCACAATTTTTTGTAAGAGATTACTAAAGCTTATTCCTTCTATCTAGCTGAGACTTTGTATCCTTTGATCAACATCTCCCTTTTTCCGTTCATATTGTTCCCACATCCCCTGATAACCACCATTCTACTCTGTTCTTGTTTGAGTGCAACTTTTTTTTTATTGTGCATATAAATGAGATTATGCAGCTTATATTTTTCTGTGCCTGGATTATTTCACTCAAAATAATGTCTTCCAAGTTCATCTATATTACCACAATGAACAGAATTTCTTTTTTTTATAAGGCTGAATAGTATACTCCTGTGTATATTAGTACATATTCTTTATCCATTCATCTGCTGATAGACACTAAGTTTGTCTCCTTGTCTTACCTATTATGAATAGGTAAGATACATATAATGAACATGAGATTATAGATGTCTCTTTGGAATACGAATTTATCAGTTTATTTTGTTATATGCCTAAAAGTTGAATTGCTGAATCATATGGTAATTCTATTTTCAGTTTTCTGAGAAAACTCTATACTGTTTTCCACAATGACTATGTTAGTTTACAAATCCACTAACTGTGCACAGGTGTTCCCTATTTGCCAATACTTGTTATCTTTTGTGTTTTTGATATCATTCTAACAGATGTGAGGTAATACCTAGTTGTGGTTTTAATTTTTGTTCCATGATGACGAATAATAATGAGTATTTTTTCATATGTCAATTGCCCTTTTGTATGTCTTCTTTTGAGAAATGTCTTCTTAGGTTTTTTGCTCATTTTTAAATTGAGCTGTTTTCTCGCTATTGTGTTGTCTGAGTTCACTACATATTTTGGATATTAGATTCTTATCAGATGTATGGTTTGCAAATATTTTCTCCTATTCCACAAATTTGCTCTTTTCTCTGTTGTTTTCTTTACTGTGCAGAAGTTTTTAAGTTTTATGCAATCACATTTGTTTCTTTTTGCTTTTGTTTCCTGTGCCATTGTGAGCATATCCATGACATCTTTACCCAGACCAATGTCATGCTTTTCCCTATGCTTTCTTCTAGTAGTTTTACAGTTTCAAAACTTACATATAAGTCTTTACTCCATTTTGAATTGAATTTCTATGACAGCGTCTAATTTAATTCTTCTGCATGTGAATATTTAGTTTTCCAAAAACTATTTATTGAAGATACTATCCTTTATCCACCTGTGCTCTTAGCACACTTGTAGAAAATAAATTGGCCATGAATGTATGGGCTTATTCCTGGGTTCTCTGTCCTGTCCTGTTAGACACTGTGTCTGTTTTTATGCCTTTCTAATACTGTCTTGATTACTATAGCTTTGCAATACATTTTAAGTCAGTTAATGTGATCCCTCCACCTTTTTTTTTAATCTCAAGACTTCACTGAATACTTGGGGTCTTTTGTCTTTCCATTTGAATTTTGGGGTTTGTGTTTGCTTGTTTGTTTTTGTGAAAAGTAGCATTTGAATTTTGACAAGGATTGTGCTGAAACTGCAGCTCACTTTGGGTAGAATGGACATTTTGACAATATTAAGTCTTCCAATCTATGAACATGGGATATCTTTCTATTTATTTGTGTCATCTACATTTTTTACATCAATGTCTTCTAGTTTTTAATACACAGATCTTTCACCTACTAGGATAAGTTTACTCCTAAGTAATTTGTAATGCTATCATGAATGAAGTTGACTTCTTAGCTTATTTTTTACATAATTTGTGGTTAGTATAAAGAAATGCTATTGATATTTGTGTGTCAATTTTGCAACCTGCAAATTTACTAATTTTATGATTTTACTAGTTGTTTTGTGGAGTCTTTATGGTTTACTATATGTAATATCATGTCATCAGCAAACAGATGATTTCACATTTTCCTTTTCTATTTGAATGCCACTATTTTATTTTATTTATTTATTTAACTAATGCTCTAGGTAGAACTTCTAGCATTATTTTAAATGAAAGTGATGAAAATGGACATTTTTGTCTTGTTACTTATCGTAGATAAATGACTGTCAACTTTTATGTTTGAGTATGATGTTAGCTGTGGGTTTTTCATATACGATCTTAACTGTGTTGAAGTACATTCCTTCTATACCTAATTCCAAATACTAAATATAAAATGTGCTTAACATACTGACATTAAAAATGTCTACCATCAGTTGGCTCTTAAAGTGCTACATGTATGCCAAAATAGCATATTTTAAATGAGATATTCGAGAGATCAAGAGTAGATATCAGCATTGAGAGCAAGGACTTTGCAGTTGTAAATACCTCAGTCTGGTGACTGGCCTATGCCTTTCAAATCACTGTGCTTCTCTGAGCTTGATTTTTCACATTTGGAGATTAGAATTAATGATGATATTTTCTTCCTAGGGTTAACAAGTAACACCTCCTATGTGAAGTGTGTTACCATGGTGGCTAACACACCAAAAATGCTATAAATGCCAATATTGCATTATTTGTTATTATGAAAATGTTAATATGCAGGACAAAAAAGGAAACACAGGCAAAGGAAAAGAAAAGAAAGGAATAGAGTGTATAAGAATTGCTAAACACATGAAAGAAATAAATAAAGGAAGAAGAGGCACAGCAAGCATATAATTATAAGGCGACTCAAAAGCATCTGATGTTTTCTAACACAGCAGCATTATAAAGTTATCCACACAAATGTAAAATATCCATATTTTTTCAAGAATATAAGTAAAACAATGTGGTGATGCTTGTCCTTCTGCTGCCACATAGAAGGGGGACACTGAGTCCCAAGATAAATGAGAGAGGTTATTTCTCTGAACATGGAGAATAGAGGAAGAACAATGGTAATGACATGCAAATGCCCATCAGGAAGGGGTTTGATCTATTGACAAGTTTCTTACTGCTGACCTGCAAAGAATGTGCCTCTTCCTTCAGACTATGCATAGTTTTGTGCTGAACAAAGAATCCTGGAGGTGAGGAAGGATGGGAATCAATCCTTCAAAGTTCAGAAAGCACATTTTGTAGCCTAATATGACTTATTTATCTTAATCTTTCCATAGCATGAATACAAGACAGATATTATGGATTTTCCATTAAAAATTACGGAAAACTCAGAGAGAGGAGAGGAGAGGAAAGGAGAGAGAGAGAGAGAGAGAGAGAGAGAGAGAGAGAGAGAATGAATCATGTCCTTGGATTTCAATCCAGATTTCTGAGTATTCAGTAAGCTATTTTTCCCAATTTTCTTTTACTTCCTACTGAGTTCTTCTCACGGGAGTCTTTCATATTCTCAGTTGAAACTATTTACTCTTTTCAGAAATTTTTCAAGTACTATTGAGCTGGATTTCATTACATGAGCAAAGTATAGCAGCATAGTGATTACATTTCCCCAGAATTTTTTTTTTTCCTTCATGCCTGTGTCTATAATCATAGAGTTCTTGCCTTTTGGGAATTTTTTTGACCGTTTGCTATCCAATTTAGCATAGTCAAAATGCTGACAAGTTGTGCCATGTGGATTAGGGCCATTGAATACAGGTTACCTTAAATGTCTTTGAAGACAGGATCAAAATTATTCCTTACCTGGGATGTAAAGATATTAGAATTCTTAATAAGTATTTTAAAAATTTCACTTTTCATTGTGCTGTTTCATTTCAAACTCTACTGAGTTAATTCACCAAGCACTTATTCAGACACTATCAGAGATATTGCACAAATACTATTTCTACCATTTGAACATGATTCCAAAAAACACTGAACCTTTCTTATGTTCATGAAATTTTGTTTTGTGCATGGATTTGGGAAAAGAGAGAGAATAACAAATTATAATAGGAAGATATAGCTATTGATAAGCTTCAGAAACTTATGGGAGAAATAAAGCATTCATCTTAATAAGTTGGAGCAACTGTTAACATTTTTAAAGTGAATCTACAGTTTTCAAACTAGCGAAATGAACATCTAGTATTTTCTTTGGAAGGTAGAGAAGGAGGAAAGAAATTGAAATAGAAAGAAAAAATTAATTGAGCAAAGACATGATTAAATATGTAGATGAATTTCAACTTGTTTTTCTGCCTAAAACAATAATCATAATGTTTAATTTGAGGAATTAAGGTATAGAATGAAGGCCAAAAAATAAAATGGAAAGAAAAATAAGCATCAGAAAACCAAATAAAACAAAAAGACAGAAAAGGAAACTTATGATTAAAATATTTTAAAAAACTTTTATTTCTTCAGAGAAAAGTGATAAGTCAATCAGCTTTAGAGAATTAAAGAATGAATATTATGATACTTAAGGCATTTGTTGAACACATAAGTAGACTGTGCAACATGCGAAAGTGCCAACAGTAGAGCAAAACATTAAATTAAAAAAATTCTTAAGCCATAAAAATATAAAACCGCAAGAGAAAGAATTAAAAAAATTAAAAACAAACAAAAATCATAAACTAAGATGATAGAAATGCTTCCAATAAGCCAACAATCAAAAGAAATGCTAACAGATGAATTTTGTAGTTAGAAAACAAACATTTTATGGTTGCATTTACAAACTAAACTATACACTGCTTATAAAATATATGTCCAAAATATAAAATTAACAGTAAAATAAATATATATCTACATCTACATGCATACATACACACACGTGTGTGTGTGCATGTGTAGCAAACACTAAATAAGACAACAGAAAAAAAAAAAACCCGGTATAGCTCTATTAATAATAGACAAAGTATATTTTAATGCTGATTTATTGCAAAGAATGAAGCCATTACCTCTAGACTTTTCATTTTTATGAGAAAATGAACCAGTATTTGGTTTCTGTTACTTGCAGCAGAACGTAATCCCAATAGGCATATTAGAAATTGTATTGTTGTGGTAGCTGAGAGTTAGAGACAATCTAAGCATCCTTCACAAATATAATAGATAATGGATGAATAGTCTAAAGTGATCAAACTAATAAACTAGATATGCCTACGCTATTATATCTGAATTTTACATATATAGTATTAAGTGAAAAATTAAGAAATACAATGACATTAGAGTATGATTCATATAATTTGTAAATGTGTACACATAATAGACAGTGTTTCCTGAGAGCTTACTATGTGGCTGATGCTTTTCTAAAGACGTCATGTTTAATTAACTCATTAACTCTTCACAATAATTCAAGGAAATGGAATAGCAGAGATGTTAAGCAATTTTTTCAAAATTGCGTAGCTATTTAGCCTGAGAGCCAGGATTTGCACCGAGGCGATCTATCTCCAGAATCTTCACTCTTAACCACTATGCTATATATTGTATAATTTTGCAAGGACACATACATATCCAAAGATATATATTAAGAGTATGAAGATGGGGCAGTTATATGATTTGGATATTTGCCTCCTCCAAATCAAATGTTGAAATGTGATTTTCAGTGTTGGAGATGGACCTAGTGAGAGGTGTTTTAGTCATGGGGTGGATCCTTCATGAATGGCTTGGTGCTGTTCTTGCAGTAATGAGTGAGTCTTACTCTGTTAGTTCATGCAACAGCTAGCTGTTTAAAAGAGCCCTGCCATCGTTCCCTTGCTCCCTCTCTTGCCATATAACATGCCTGTTTTCTCTCTACCTTCCACCATGTGTAAAATCTGCCTGAGGATTCACTAGAAACCAAGAAGAAATGGGTGCCATGCTTGTGCAACCTACAGAACCATGAGCCAAATAAATTTATAAATTACCCAGTCTCAGGTATTCCTTTAAAGCAATGCAAAATGGACAAATACCAGCAGGAGTCTGGACAAAACAATAGATTAAGATAGGAAACTTGTACAGATCAATAATGAAACAGTACCATGTCCCGAAAGATGTGATTAGCACACCGCTCTGCATGTGAGGTCAAAAAAGCATGTGTGTGTGTGTGAGTGTGTGTATGTGTGTGTGAAAGAGAGTGAGCAGCCCTGATCTAGCTCAGTGTAACTTCATCTGTAATTTTGGAGTTATGAGATGATCTTACTTCCTGTCTTTTAGCTGACAGACCAAAGGGTTCAATAACAATTTTGTAATTATTACAGTTGCTTCCCTTCTTTGATACATGTATGTTATATATAATTATAGATATTCCCTGAAATCTTCTGTTTGTTTTTCATACTGTCAGTATTCAATTGACAGATAATATTAGAAACACAACAACAAGCTCTGTACTGGAGCCACTACATTACTCTTTTTCTGATGTTACATTTATATCTTTTAAGTTAGCTCTTTAAAAACTGCAGTTGAAAACAAGTGTGAAGTCAGGACATATACTAAAAGTGTTTGCAGACAAGTTTCGTATAAAGTGAGTTTACAATTTTTGATAATACCACTTGATTCAATTATAAATCTTATTTCTCACCTCCTTGTTTGAAAGTAAGTATGAGTGAGTTATTAGTCAGTAGTCATAGGTCCATATAAAACAGGAGAGTTCCTTGATCCCTTTCATAGAATGTGCATCAGGGATGTGGCTTGCCTGTGTGGTTACTGCCACTGCTCGAAACCCTGAGGGGAGTGGGAGCACATAGATGGACAGGTGCAGAAGCTCAAATAGGCATGTGTTACAAAGTGCCCTTTTAGCCCTGACATCCACAGACAGCTTTAGTGTTAACCAGCTCAGTGTACCCTCTGCCTTTCGCAAGGGCACAGGGCCAGTGTGGCAGCTTTCTGCATCCCAAGCTCTTACCCAGCATCCTGGGAAGAACTGGGTCACATACAAGCTTGAAGCATGAATGTAAGGTTTTACTGAGTGTTAAAGGTGACTTTCAGCAAGATGGATGGGGAGCCATCAGGGAGATGAAGTGGGAAGATGATCTTCCCCTGGAGTTTGGCTGTCCAGTGGCTGAATTGCTCTCCAACCACCCCCAGCCGAACTCCTCTCAGAGTTCAGGCATTCCTCCTTTCTCTCTTTCTTTGTTGCATTGTTATGCCATCAGTCTTCTTGTCTTCTTGTCTCCTCACCTGCTGATCTGCTTCTGGAGCCTGGGGTTTGAGGTTTATATGGGTACAATATAGGGGGTGTGGCAGGCCAAAAGACAACTTTTTGGACATGAAAACAGGAATGCCTGTCCCATTTTGGGCTGTGGGTCTCCAGGCTTGAGGGTGGGGCCTTTGACAGGGAACTGCCCTATTCTACCCAGTGTTTCCCTTTCTCCTGTCCATATCACTCATATGATCTTTGTTGTTAATAGACAATCAATAGCTTCAGAAGCTCCCAAGTCCAAACATAAGATGAATTTGAGGGGGAAAAAGAAGATCTGAGTTGAGGATTATGTAATATTAAGGACTTTGAACAGCCAGAGTGTCGCAAAAGGCGTCTGGTATTTAGGAGAAAAAATGCACCATTATATGACTCATTGATTCGTTTAAATCTAATGTGGCTGGGCATGGTGGCTTATACCTGTAATCCTAGCACTTTGGGAGGCCAAGGCAGGCAGATCACCTGAGGTCAGGAGTTCCACACTAGCCTGGCCAACATAGTGAAACACCATCTCTACTAAAACAGGAACATTAGCCAGGCATGGTGGCACATGCCTGTAATACCAACTGCTCACGAGGCTGATGCATGAGAATTGCTTGAACCCAGGAGGTGGAGTTGCAGTAAGTCAAAATCATGCCACTGCACTCCAGCCTGGGGTAACAGAGTAAGACTCCATCTTAAAAAAAATGTGGTATTCAAGGTCCCCCAAGAAGCCTACACCAAGAATGGTGATATGATTTGGCTGTGTCCCCACCCAAATCTCATCTTGAATTCCTGCATGTTGTGTGAAGGACCAGGTGGAAGTTAATTGAATCATGAGGGGCAAGTCTTTCCCATGCTGTTCTTGTGATAGTGAATAAGTCTTACAAGTCTCACAAGATCTGAGGGAAGTTTCCCTGCACAAGCTCTGTCTCTTTGTGCCACCATCCGTGTAAGATATGACTTGCTCCTCCTTGCCTTCCACCATGATTGTGAGACCTCCCCAGCCATGTGGAACTATAAGTCCATTAAATTTTTTTTTTAATTGCTCTGTCTCAGGTATGTCTTTGTCAGCAGTGTGAGAATGAACTAATACAGTAAATCTGTAGTAGTAGAGAGGGGCACTGCTACAGATACCCAAAAATGTGGAAGTGAGTTTGGAATTGTGTATCAGGCAGGGGTTGGAAAAGGTCGTAGGGCTCAGAAGGCTCAGAAAAAGACAGGAAGATATGGGAAAGCTTGGAATTACATAGAGATGTTTGAATGGCTTTGACCAAATTGCTGATAATGATATTGACAATGAAATCCAAGCTGAGGTGGCCTCAGTTGGAGATGAGGAGCTTGCTGGGAACTGGAGCAAAGTAACTCTTCTTATGTTTTAGCGAAGAGACTGGCATTATTTTTCCCATGCCCTAGAGATTTGTGGAACTTTGAAATTGAGAGAGATGATTTAGGGTATCTGGAAGAATAAATTTATAAGCAGCAAAGCATTCAAGAGGTGACTTAGGGGCTGTTAAATGTATTCAGTTTTAAAAGGGAAACAAAGCATAAAAGTTTGGAAAATGTGCAGCCTGATAAAGCATTAGAAAATAAAATCCCATTTTCTGGGGATAAATTCAAGCTGGCTGAAGAAATTTGCATACATAATAAGAAGCCAAATGTTAATCACTAAGACAACAGTGGAAATGTCTCCAGGGCATGTCAGAGGCATTTCTGGCAGCCCCCTCCCATCACAGGCCTGAAGGTTTAGGAGGAAAAAATGGTTTCATGGGCTGGGCCCAGGGTCCCTCTTCTGTGTGCAGTCTAGGGCTTGGAGCCCTGTATCCCAGCCACTCAAGCCATGACAAAATGGAACAAAGTACAGCTCAGGCAATTGCTTCAGTGGGCAGTAGCTCTAAGCCTTCACAGTTTCCACATGGTGTTGAGCCTGCAGGTGCACACATGTCGAGAATTGAGGTTTGGGAACCTCTGCTAGATTTCAGAAGATGTATTAAGAGATGGGGCTTTGCAGAAGTAATTGAATTTAGATAAATTCAAGAGGGTGGCACTCCCATGATGTAACTTAATGTCCTTATAAGAAGAGGAACAGACAGTGGAGCTCTTGTGCTCTCTTTCTGCCATGCAAAGATACAGCAAGACAGCCACCATCTACAAGCCAAGAAGCAGGCCATAACTAGAAGGAAATCTATTGGTGGCTCTAGAACTGTGAAAAATAAATGTCTGTTGTTTAAGCCACCCAGTCTATGCTATTTTACAATAGCAGCCTTAATAAATTAAGATAGACGTGAAATGAGGAAGAGGCAGGTCATGTCATTAAAGTGCTAAGAATATACTGGTGGAAGCAGACATACCCCAAAAATATAGGATAATAAAGATAAAAGTGCAAAATAGTATCATTAAACATGTATTACGGAATTAGAATGAATCCGTAATCATAGATGGATCAGGGAAAGTTTCAAAGACAATATTACATTTGACTTTGATCTCAGTTGAAAAGGATATTCATAGGCAAAGTGTGGAAAGACATTTCAGGATACAGGAACAGCATAAGCTGATAAAAGGAGGACTTAGTATGTTTTAGAAGTAGCAAATACTAAGGCAAGCAGTATGGGAGCTTAGGTTATTTGGAGACTATTTTTAGGAAAAGAAGATGAAAGTATAGATTGAGGTTGATGATAAAACCTGATTGGTTATCTTGCTTAAATGTATGTGTGTGGGGATGTGCATGAGTGTGTATGGATGTGTGTGTGTGTGTGAGTGTGTTGTTTTCTCCTAGAATATGGTGAAAAGTCATTGATGATTTTGCACAAAAAGTCTTGTGTGGCATATGATCAGACTTGATTACTGTAGAGATTCTTTAGGCCATAGTATGGAAGGTGAATTTGAAAAGAATGAGACTGAATATAGGAAGGAGACTAAAAATGGAGAAGGCAGTTAGAATGGCATTGCTAGAGTTCAGAGGAAAATATGATGAACTAAGTAAGTGAAATTAGAAAAGAAATGTGCAAAAGCATCTAAGATACATTTCAGAGGTGGGAATTGACAGTAGCTAGTGAGTAACTACATGCAAGATAGAAACAAAGCAGAGAATATTATTACTGTAGAAATTGATCCTGTATTCACAAGCCATTTTGTGATCATATCAGCAGAGAAGCCTCCCGTGCAGATAACTGGACCCTGTTCATGTATATACAGTCATGTGTTGTTTGACTATGGGGATACATTCAGAGACATGCATTCTTAGGCAATTTCATCATTCTGCAAACATCATAGAGTGTGCTTACATAAAACTAGATGGTATAGCTCATTGTAGACCTAGGTTATATGGGATAGCCTATTGCTTCTAGGCTACAAACCTGTACTGCTCGTTACTGTACTGAATACTGTAGACAATTGTAACACAATGGTAAGCATTTGTGTATCTAAATCTATTAAAAACTAGAAAATGTACAGTACAAATATGTTGCAAAATATACAAAAAATATGATTCAGCTGTAGAGGAGACTTACTGTGACTGGAACTTGCAGGGCTGTAAGTTGCTCTGAGTGAGTGAGTGGTCAGTGAATGTAAAATCCTAGGACATTACTTTACACTACTATAGGCTTTATAAACACTGTACACTTAGGGTATTCTAAATATATTGAATAAATTCTTTGGTACTAATAATTAGCTTACTATGATATTTTTACTTTATACATTTAATTTTTTAAACATTTTGACTTTTATAATGACACAGCTTAAAACACAAACACATTGTTCAGCTGTACACATTTTTTTTTTCTTTTTTTCATGTAAGACGGGCTATGTGCCAACATCTTAACAAGGTGGGAGGGTGGCATGTTCATGCATGTGTGTGAATACTCAATCATCATGCTTATGAACTACAAAAGTATTATTTCTTTCTTTATATCCTTATTCTGTATTCTTTTAATTGTTAATTTCTTATTTTACTTCTGAAACATCTTTGTTAAAAGCTAAGACACAAACACACAAATTAGCCTAAGCCTAGACAGTGTCAGGATTATCAGTATTACTGTCTTCCGCCCCCACATCTTGTCCCACTGGACGGTCTTCAGGGACACTAACATGCATGGAACTGTCATCTCCTATGATAACAATGACTTCTTCTGGAATACCCCCTGAAGGAACTGCCTGAGGCTGTTTTGTAAGTAGAAGGAGGGCACTAAAATGCTGAGAAAAAGTATAGTGTAGTAAATACATAAACCAGTAACATAGTCATTTATTGTCATTACCCAGTATTATGTACTGTATATAATTGTACTGCTGTAATTTTATATGACTGGAAGTGCAGTAGGTTTGTTTACATCAACATTACCACAAACACATGAATAACCTGTTGTGCTAGGATCTTATGACAGCTACAGTTTCACTAGGCAATAGGAATTTTTCAGCTCCAGTATATTCTTAAGGAACTGCCATCATATAGGTGATCTGTTATTTACCTCAATATCATTACATGGTGCATGACTATACCTGTCTCGTAGGTTACTAACCTGTCAGTGAGTTTATTATCACCATCTTCTGAGTTTGATGAAGGTTTTCAGTCCCATATAAGTTAAACAGTACTATGTAAACTAGTACCATTGATATCCTGGAATGTGATCATTCTTCTGATTTACTGCTCTCTTTTCGAGACCCTGTCTGAAACTAACATCTGACATTTTTCTTTGACATTTCTTCATAATGGAAATGGAAACTGAATAATTAGCAAGTGAAAATGTTTGTGAACTTTTGTTCTGTCTATGAGGTGCAGTCTATGTCCAAATAATTGATAGCTGTCTCTTAAGAAAGAGAATATATTAATAGTTGCTCTCAGAGTTCATACTGAAGTACCAGTCACTGTGTATCTTCCTCAGAAATTTGGATAGTGCTGGAAAGTTTGTTTTTGCTCTAAAGATACCTCAGAAAAATAAGAGGAACAGCAAATCTAAACATGACAAACCAGTCTTTGACAATTTTTTTTGGTGCCTGTCATATAATAGGCAATATCACTGAAAAAATCATATACTACTACTACTACTAATAATAATGAAATAATATATAAATACAATCATAACAAATAAATTGTACCTCATTTTATTTAAATACTCTCATAAAGCTAGAATGTATAAATCCCATGAAGTTACTACCTATGCTTTAAAGATTTCTCAAATCTATAAATAAATATATCCCCCAAACAAAGATTTACCAGCATCCTCAAGAAATTTTCCATCCTCATGTATATTCAGAATTCATAAGCAGGTTTCTGGTTATTATAGAAAGTAATTTCCATAACCATGCCTCATATACAAAATAGATACAAATGCCCTTCTAGTGGGTCTGTCTCACCATTCAAAAAATTGGATTTTCTTACCTTAAAGTTTTTTGTCTTGTGCTTTATAGAGGTACCAAGCCCATATTAAATTTATTATTTCATTATATATATATATATTGAATACCTACTACTATTTGAGGTGCCTAGGACATACCGCTTTGTAAGGCAGATATGGTACCTTTCTCCATGGAATTTAAGATCTAGTGAAAGAAAGAGATAGCATACAGATAAATAAATAAGATGATTATTTAGAGTGATATAGCTTATGGAAATTATAAACAGATTTTAGCATGTAATGAAGTGTTACAAATACAAATGTTAGACTCACAAACCAACTCCTCCATAAAGTACTTTCTTTCCTTCTTTGTAGCCTTATCTAACTCATGACAAGTGTCACAAATTCATTTACTTAATTAAACTATCTATTGAATATCTACTCTATTGCAATTTTCTAGGCAATGTGGATAAAGGAAACCAGAAATGACTCCTGACATTATAAAACTTATATTCTAGTAGAAGCAGCATTCCTCGTCATAGATGTCATTAATACTTACGGTCAGAAATCCAGAGTTTTCCTAAATTACATATTGTCTATGTCATATCAATCAACTGGTACAAAGAAATTTGGAGCTGAGAGCCCTCAGAGCAGTAAATGTTCTGAGAAAAATCCTAAAATAATTTTAATATCAAAAATCATTAGAATGCTGAGCATACTTATACTTTGTGCTGTATATTTTTGTGCTCACTGTGCCTTTGTACTATTTACAATGTAAAAGAAAGGAACGTGGAAACTTTTTTCCTTCCAAATTAAAGTGAGTATGAAGAAGATCATTAGAGAATATTTTAATTAGGAAGTTACATAAGAGGTTAAGAAAGCCATAGGGCTGTCACATTTTTTAATATCTATTTTTGAAATTATAAAGATCTGCCCAGAAAAAAAAGTCATAAACACTGAATTAGAGCTATGTTCTAACAGTCAAATAAACCATTTATTGAATTTAATGAAGATCATTTGAAGCAATATCACAAAAGCTTCTATACTGAGAAATATGATGTTGCTCCTTTTTAAAAGGGAGTTAACCATCCTTTTTTTCTAGAACTAGTGGCAATTCAAAATATTACACCATTTCCTTGGCACCTTGCTGAGCCTCTACTATATGCATAACACTGTATTACTGAGGAAACAGAAGGAACATGGAGTCTATGCCATAATTTCTTTTTTTTAAATCAACTTTAATTTTATATTAAGGAGTAAATGTGCAGATTTTTCCTGGTGCATGACACTGAGGTTTGGGGTAAATGATCCTCTCACCTACGTAGTAAGCATGGTACCCAATAGATGGTTTTTCAACTCATGTGCCTCTCCCTACCTTCTTCTTCTAGCAGTAAATAATTGCTACTACTAATGATAGTACAATACTATACCACATGCCTACTTTATTGTTTAATAAGATGCAAGGGCTTGATAATGAGTCTAACACTGTTAAGAGTATTCTTGGAGACATCTAAGATGCTGCTAATGTTTTGACTGACTCTTTAGCCACAATTATCTTGGTCTTGACTGTGCAGAATTTTAATTTGTGATATCCTACAGTTACTAGAACATTGGCATGAGTTGCTTTTATTAATTATGGCATCAGAACTCTAAAGTGTCTGAAATTTTATTATGCTTGCAAGCTAAACAGTTAGCATGCCACAATTTCATGAATGATGGCAGAAGACATACAACTTGTGGACCAGAGCCAAAAGAATGTGTTACAGACAGCAGAGGAGGCAGCATGAGCTTCATTTTGCATTAATTTCTCTTGCCCCCAAGTTTAATGGGGGGGGTGATACAGAGTGGGCCAAGTGAATAGTGTACAAACAGGTCTGGTTATAACTTTAAAAAATTGTGCTTGAGAAAAACCCACAATTGTATAAGAGGGCAGATATTGTTTGGCTATGTCCCCACCCAAATCTCATCTTGAATTGTAGCTCCCATAATGCCCATGAATTGTGGGAGGGACTCAGTGGGAGATAATTGAATCATGGGGCCAATTTTCCCCATATTGTTCTCGTAGTAGTTAAATATCTCATGAGAGCTGATGGTTTTATACGGGGAAACCTTTTTTGCTTGGCTCCCATTTTCTCTCTTGTCTGCTTCCATGTAAGATGTGCCTTTTGCTTTTCACCATAATTGTGATGCCTCCCCACTCATGTGAAACTGTGAGTCCATGAAACCTCTTTTCCTTTAAAAATCACCCAGTCTTGGGTATGGCTTTATCAGCAGCGTGAGAACGAACTAATATAGGTGCTGTTGACAACTCTGCCCAACATTTGTTCAGAGAAAGACATTATTTTTAGATTCTATTAAAGAAACAAATCTGTTCTGTGCTCTGAAGGGAGACATTATCTCTATATTCCAAGGCAGCTTGCTATACAAACATCCTTGAAAAGACAGTCTTGTAAAAGGCTGTCAACGCCCCTAAACAAGACTTGCAACCATGTGAGACACCCATGGAAACATGTCTCCAAACATTTTCTTGTAGATTTCGCTATTTTTCTACCCTTAGTTTATTTGAGGTCAACAACTAGCCTTGTGAACTGGTTGATAGCAAACTACTAGCTATCTGAGCTTCTCATTGGCATGCTCATCTTGAAGTAAATGACCACAGGAACTGCATTTACTTTCTACAGGTTGAGTATTCTTTACCAAAATGATTGGTACCAGAAGTGTTTCAGACTGGTTATTTTGGATTGTGGAAAATTTGCATTATACTTAACTGGTTGAGCATCTCATATTTGAAAATCCAAAATCTGATATTTTCTAATGAACATTTCCTTAGAGACTTATGTTGGCACTCAAAAGTTTTATATTTTGGAACATTTTGGATTTCAGATTTTTGAATTTGGGATGCCCAACCTGTATTCTATATTTGAATGGGGCTTCCACATGTATTTTGTTAGGATCCAGGGTTCAATGGGTCCCTGAACTCAGCTTGTGGTTATTTTCTCAGTTCCAGAATGCGCAATTAGAATAGACATACTTAACAGCTGGTGAAATCCCTACATTGGTTTCCTGACCTGAGGTATGAGGGCTATTAGTTACATTGGAAAAGACCAACTGGAAGGCATTAGAACTGTGTTAGCCTAGGAAAATAGTAAATAGTGATTTAAAAGCAATTCTGCAGTCTCAGAAGGAATACAGAGATTAGTGCCACCATCAAGGACTTTAAAGATGCAGAGACAGTGATTCTCATCACAACCCCATTCAAGTCTCCCATTTGGCCTGTGTAGAAGACAGATGTCTCTTGGATAATGATAGTGAATTATCATAAGCTTAATTATGTGGTGACTCCAATTGCAGCTGCTCTACCAGATGTGGTTTCATTGCTTGAGCAAATTAATAAACCCCTCTGGTATCTGGTATGCAGCCACTGATCTAGCAAATGTCTTTTTCTTCATACCTATTCCCATAACCCACCAGACAGCTTTCTTTCAAGTGGCAAGGCCAGCAATACACCTTCACCTTCCTACTTCAGGGTTACATCAGCTTTGCAGCCCTATGTCATGATTTAGTTTAAAGAGAACTTGTTCACCTTTCCTTTCCATGAGATATCATGCTGGCCTATTACATTGATGACATGCTGATTGGACCTTGTGAGCAAGAAATGGTAACTACTCTAGACTTATTGGTAAGACATTTGCATGTCAGCCATGGGAAAGTAATCCTCTGAAAATTCAGGGGCCTTCTACCTTAGTGAAACTTCTAGGAGTTCAGTGATATGGGGCATGTCAAGATATCCATTCTAAGGTGAAGGGTAAATTTTTGTATCTGGTACCTCTTACAGTCCAAAATGAGGCACACCACCTAGCGAACCTCTTGATTTTGGAATCAACATATTACATTCCTTATTTGGGTATGTTACTCTAGCCCACTTACCCAGTGACCTTTTAAAGCAAATAGTTTTGAGTGGGGCACAGAACAGAAGTCTCTGCCACAAATCCAGGATGCTATGCAAGCTTCTCTGCCACCTGAGCCACATGATCCAGCAGATCCAATGGTGCTTGAAGTAGCAGTGGCAGTAGAGATTCTGTTTGAAGTTTTGGGGACAGACCCCTATAGGTAAATGACGGCATAAGCCTTTTAGATTTTTGAGCACGGCCTTCCATTATCCATAGATAAGTACTATTTTTGGAAAACAGCTTTTGGCCTGCCACTAGGCCTCAGTGGAGACTGAATATTTAACTATAGCAACAAAACAGTCATGTATTCTGAGCTAGCCATCACGAACATAGTGTTATTGGACCCAATAAGCCAAAATGTTGGGAGTGCAGAGCAACACTTCACCATCAAATGGAAGTGATATTTATGTGAATGAGCCTAAGCAGGCCCTGAGGCACAAGCAAGTTATATGAAGAAATGACTCAAATATTGCCCACTTCCATAGTAAACATGGCAAGCACTTATTTTCTTACTGGACCAGACACTTATTCTGGATATGGATGTGCCTTCCCTTCACACAATGCACTTGCCAAAACTACTATTCATGGACATATATATTGCTTCATATGCCACATACTATTCTACACAGCATTGCTTCTGATCAAGGAACTCGCTCCACAACAAATGAAGTGAGGCAATGGGGATAGTTTATGAAATTCACTGTTCCTTCCACATTTTTCAGCATCCTGAAGCATCTAGCCTTGTAGAATGGTGGAATGGCCTTTGAAACTTTGTTATAGCACTGTCTATGTGGCAAGTCCTTGCAAGGCTGGCACAAGGTTTTCCAAACAGTTGTATGTGTTCCGAATCAGTGTCCAGTATATGGTACAGTTCCTCCCATAGCCAGAATTCATTGTCCTAGTAATCCAAAAGTGAAAGTAGGAGTCAAATCACTCTGCATCATCTGAAGCAATGTACTGGCAATTTTTTGCTTCCTAGTACTGCAAATTTATGCTCTATTAGCTTAGAGGTCTTAATTGAAAGGGAGGAATGCTTCTGTCAAGGGACAAAATAATGATCCCAATAAACTGGAAGTTAAGATTGTTATCTGGCCATGTTGAGTTCGAACTGTGCTACAGGGCTACAGTAACCAAAACAGCATGGTATTGGTAAAACACACACACACACACACACACACACACACACACACCCCCAATGGAAAACAATAGAGAGACTGAAAATAAGAGCACACATCTACAACCATCTGAGCTTCAACAAAACTGACAAAAGCAAGCAACAAGGAGAGGAATCCCTATTCAATAAATGGTGCTGGGATAACTGGCTAGGTATATGCAGAATTTTGAAACTGGACCCATTTCTTACGCTACATACGAAAAATCAACCCAAGATGAGTTGGAGACTTAAATGTAAAACTCAAAACTGTAAAAATCCTGAAAGACAACATAGGCAATACCATTCTGGACATAAGCACAAGCAAAGATTACATGATGAAGACACTAAAAGCAATTGCAAGATAAGCAAAAATTGACAAATGAGATCGAATTAAAGAGCTTTTGAACAGCAAAAGAAACTGTCAAAAGAGTGAACAGACAACCTACAGAATGGGAGAAAATTTTTGCAATCTATCTGACAAAATCTAATATCCAGACTGTACAAATCTTAAACAAATTTACCAGAAATACACCACCATTAAAAAGTGGAAAAGGACATAGACACTTCACAAAAGAAGACATACACGTGACCAACAAGCATATGAGTAAAAGCTCAACATCACTGATCGTTAGAGAAATGCAAATCAAAACCACAATGAAATACAATGTCACACCAGTCAGCATGAGTATTATAAAAAGTAAAAAAACAAAAACAAAAACAAAAACAAAAAACAAAAACAAAAACAAAAAACAGGTGCTGGCAAAGTTATGGAGAAAAAGGAAAACTTATACACTGTTGCTGGGAGCATAAATTAAATTTGTTCAGCCATTATAGGAAATAGTGTGACAATTCCTGAAAGAACTAAAAACAGACCTACCATTCGACCCAGCAATCCTATTACTAGGTATATACCCAAAGAAATATAATTCTTCTATCATAAAGACAAATGAATATTATGTTCATTGCAGCACTATTCACAATAGCAAAAACATGGAATCAACATAAATGCCTATCAACTCGAAGACTAGATAAAGAAAATGTGGTACATATATGCTACAGAGTACTAGGCAGTCATAAAAAAGAAGGAGATCATGCCCTTTGCAGAAACATGGATGGAGCTAGGGACCATAATCCATAATAAACTAAAGCAGGAACAAAAAACCAAATACCTCCTGTTCTCACTTATTAGTAAGAGCTAAATGATGAGAACACTTGGACAGACAAATGAGGCCTATTCCAGGGTGGAGGGTGAAAGGAGGGTGAGCATTAGGAAAAGTAACTATTTTGTACTATCCTTAGTACCTGGGTGACAAAATGATTTTTACAGTAAACCCCTGTGATATGAGTTTACTTAAGTAACAAACCTGCATAAGTTCCCCAGAAACTAAAGTAAAAGTTTAACAAAAATATAAAACAAATATCAGCTATAGCCACATGGTCAGTTATAGAAACAAGTCCCATAATTGTCAGAAGTATTTTATTCTTATTTTGCTTTAATACATATGTGTATTTTTGTATTTTTCATCTTTGATTACCTTATCATGTAACATAAGATGTATTGATTTTATATTGTACTATTTAAGTATTCCTTATTTTACTTCATAGTATTTAAGTTACAGGATATCTAGGGGAAGCGTAAATATCACTTAAGTCCTTTATTTTCTCTCTTGAGAAAGTTTCAGTGCATTTTGGTTGTACACAAGATAGCTGTACTATTTTAGTTGGAATTATGAGTTTCAAATTGTCTTTATTTGAAGATAAAGTATGGTTAAAGAAGAGGTGTATGCAACAACAACAAAAAAATTTCAGACCAATATCCCTGATGAATATAGATGTGAAAATCCTCAACAAAATACTGGCAAGCCAAATCCAGCAGCACATTAAAAAGTTTATCCACCATGATCAAGTCGACTTCATCCCTGGGATGCAAGGCTAGTTCAACATACACAAATCAATAAATGTAATACATCACATAAACAGAATCAATGACAAAAACCAAATGGCTGTCTCAACAGCTGCAGTGAAGGCCTTTGATAAAATTCCACACCCCGTCATGCTAAAAACTCTCAATAAACTAGGTATTGATGGAACATATCTCAAAATAATAAAAGCTATTTATGAGATCCCACAGCCAATATCACACTAAATGGAAAAACAGCTGGAAGTATTTCCTTTGAAAACCAGCACAAGACAGGGATACTCTCTCACCATTCCTATTCAACATAGTATTGGAAGTTCTGGCAAGGGCAATCAGGCAAGAGAAAGAAATAAAGGGTATTCAAATAGGAAGAAATGAAGTCAAATTATCTCTGTTTGCCAGTGACATTATTGCATATTTAGAAAACCCCAACATCTCAGCCCCAAAACTCCTTAAGCTGATAAGCAATTTTAGCAAAGACTCATGATACAAAATCAATATGCAAAAATCACAAGCATTCCTATGCAACAATAATAGACAGAACCAAATCATGAGCAAACTCCCATTCACAATTGCTACAAAGAGAATAAAATACCTAGGAATAAAACTTAAAAGTGATATGAAATGAATATTATGTTCATTGCAGCACTATTCACAATAGCAAAAACATGGACTCAACATAAATGCCTATCAGCTGAAGACTATTCACAATTCACAATTGCTACAAAGAGAATAAAATACCTAGGAATAAAACTTAAAAGTGATATGAAGGACCTCTTCAAGGAGAACTACAAACCACTGCTCAAGGAAATAAGAAAGAACACCAACAAATGGAAAAACATTCCATGCTCATGGATAGAAAGACTCAATATCATAAAAATGGCTATACTGTCCAAAGTAATTTATATATCCAATGCTATTCCCGTTAAGCTACCATTGACTTTTGTCACAGAATTAGAAAAAACTACTTTAAATTTCATACAAAACCGAAAGCGAGCCCATATAGCCAAGACAATCCTCAGCAAAAAGAACAAAGCTGGAGACATCACGCTGCCCCGACATTATACTACAAGGCTACAGTAACCAAATCAGCATAGTACTGGTACCAAAACAGATATATAGACCAATGGAACAGAACAGAGGCCTCAGAAATAATGCCACACATCTACAACCATCTGATCTTGGACAAATCAAACAAAAACAAGCAAAAATGTAAGGATTCCCTATTTAATAAATGATGTTGGGAAAACTGGCTAGCCATATGCAGAAAACCGAAACTGGACCCCTTCCTTACATCTTATACAAGAATTAACTCAAGATGGATTAAAGATTCAAATGTAATACCTAAAACCATAAAACCCCTAAAATAAAACCTAGGCACTATCATTCAGGACATAGACATGAACAAAGACTTCATGACTAAAACGCCAAAAGCAATTGGAACAAAACCCGAAATTGACAAACGGGATCTAATTAAACTAAAGAGCTTCTGCACAGTGAAAGAAACTATCATCAGAGTGAAAAGGCAACCTACAGAATGGGAGCAAATTTTTGCAATGTATCCATCTGACAAAGGGCTAATATCTAGAATCTACAAGAAACTTAACAAGTTTACAAGAATAAAACAACCCCATCAAAAAGTGGGTGAAGGATATGAACAGACACTTCTCAAAAGAAGACATTCATACAGCCAATAAACATATGAAAAAAAGCTCATCATCACTGGTCATTAGAGAAATGCAGATCAAAACCACAATGAGATATCATCTCTTTCCAGTTAGAATAGCAATCATTAAAAAAGTCAGGAAACAACAGATGCTGGAGAGGATGTGGAGAAATCGGAATGCTTTTACACTGTTGGTGGTAATATAAATTAGTTCAATTCTTGTTGAAGATAGTGTGGCAATTCCTCAAGGATCTAGAAGTAGAAATACCAGTTGACCCAGAAATCCCATTACTGGGTATATACCCGAAGGATTATAAATCATTCTACCCTGAAGACACATACACATGTATGTTAATTGCAGCACTATTCACAATAGCAAAGACTTGGAACCAACTCAATGCCCATCAATGGTAGACTGGATAAAGAAAATATTGCATATATACACCATGGAATACTATGCATCCATAAAAGAGAATGAGTTCATGTCCTTTGCAGGGACACAGATGAAGATTAAAACCAACATTCTCAGCAAACTAACACAGGAACAGAAAACCAAACACCGCATGTTCTCACTTATAAGTGGGAGTTAAACAATGAGAACATATGGGCACAGGGAGGGGAGTATCATACACCTGGACCTGTCGGGCACTTGGGGGAAAGGGGAGGGATAGCATTAGGAGAAATAACTACTGTAGATGATGGGTTCATGGATGCAGCAAACCACCATGGCACATGTATACCCATGTAACAAGCCTGCATGTTCTTCACATGTACCCCAGAACTTAAAGTATAATAAACGAAGAAGAAGAAGAAGAAGAGGAGAGAAGAAGAAAGAAGAAGAAGAAGAAAGAAGAAGAAGAAGAAGAAGAAGAAGAAGAGAGAAGAAGAAGAAGAAGAGGAGGAAGAAGAAGAAGAAGAAGAGAAGAGGAGGAAGAAGTGGGGTGTATGGCTGCCAAGTTGACAAGGAATGGACTTGTTATGGTTAATTTTATGTGTCAACTTGACTAGTCACAGGGTGTCCAGATTAAACATTATTTCTGGATGTGTCTGTTAAGATGGTTTCAGGATGAGATTAGCATCTAATCAGTGGATTCAGTTAAGTGTATTGCCTTCTGCAATATGGGTAGACCTCATCCAAACATTGAGGACTGGAATAGAACAGAAAGCCAGAGAAAGGAGCAAGTCATTTTCGTTGCTTTTTGCCTGCCTGCTTAGGGGCTGAAATATCTCGCCTCATTTTCTCTGACCCTTGGTCTAGGAATTACACCACCAACTCCCTGCATTCTCAGACTTTGGGGCTTAGACTGGAACTTTGCCACAGGCTTTTCTGGTTCTCTAGTTTATAGATGGCAGGTCTTAGGATTCCTCAAGCTGCATAATTAAATGGACAAATTGCTCATTAGATAGATAGATATAGATAGATAGATGATAGATGATAGATATAATTTCTATCTACATGTGCATATATATAGATAGATAAATAATATGTATGTATAGATATACACATAGATGGTTTCCAGCTTTATCCATGTCCCTGCAAAGGACATGAACTCGTTCTTTTTTATGGATGCATAGTATTCCATGGTGTATATGTGCAACACACACACACACACATATGTATATTTCCATCTATATGTACATATATATAGATATAGATTATATATATAGAGAGAAATATGTAATATAGATTTCTGGAGAACCTCGACTGTTTTTCTGGAGAACCTCGACTAATACGATAAGGACTGAAATGCAGCAGATTCAGGAGAGATGCAAAAGTATTAACTAGAAATAGATATAGGTGTGTATAGTTCCCTGAGTCAGATAATATAGACTTAAAACAGTTGAAGTTAATTTCTGGATGTTCTTTGATTTTCAATTCATTTGCTAATAGAAGAGTAGCAATACCATTTGAAGAATGTAATATCATGTACATTTAATAGTTTATACCCTTACCATGTTTATTGCTGAAGCATCCCATTTAAGGAGAGACAAGTTAAACATGTATATATTAAAAAGCTTTTTCCAGATATATCCAAAATTTTAACTTTTTACCAGGGTTTTTTTTTTTTAAGAATTTTAAAAGGAAAGATCTGATCAGTTAATCACCACAATTTCTCACAATCTTTTCTTGACTGAGTCCTTTGATATTTGCATCAATTGATAACAATGACTCTTGGAATTTTGATCATTCAAATTTGAATAATGTTGGCAATGGTTAAATACGAATTCTTCTGTAACTCAAGAGCCTAATCACCATGAGGTCTGAGTAATCCAGTTTTTATACTAATAGCTGTTACCCAAAAGTGTCAACGTGAGAAAATCTTTCCAAAGCCAATGTTCAAACTCACTCAGATTCCCTTGAACTAGCAGAAGATTCAAATAACCCATAGTCAAAGAAAACATAAAATTGTTAGTAAATTAGATTGGGGGACACTGCATCTTTTAGAAAGGACACAGCATGGAGGTAAATGTGTGCCAAATATTGCATCTAATAGGTACTCAGGTAGCCAAATGAAGTCAGTGTTGCTCTTGAAATATACAGTATTTTGTGAGCCAAGTCAATGATTATCAAACAGGAAGAGTCAGCACAAATCTTTGTGGCTAGCTCTTTAGAAGCATGTAGAAGTGGGGACTGTTTGCTTTTTCTGTAGCATTCAATAGGTCCTTTTAGTAAGTTTGAAAGTGCTCTAAAAAATAACAGATGCTGGCAAAGCTGCAGAGAAAGAGAAATGCTTATACACTGTTGGTGGCAATGTACATTCGTTCAGTCCCTATGGAAATCGGTTTGGAGATATCTCAACTAAAAGTTGAACTGCTATTTAGCTCAGCAATCCTACTACTGAGTATGTACCCAAGGGGAAAAAAACATTTTACCAAAAAGACATATGCACTCATATGCTTATTACCGCACTATTCACACTAGTGAAGATATGGGGATCAACTAGATGCCAATTAATGGTGGACTGGATAAAGAAATTGGCCCATATACAGTTGGCATACTATAAAGCCATTAAAAATTGAATCATTTTATTTGCCACAACATGGATGTAGCTGCAGACTATCATTTTAAGCAAATTAATGCAGAAACAGAAAATTAAATACCATATATTCTGACTTATAAGAGGGAGGTAAATATCAGGCATACAATGACATAAAGATAGAAACAATAGACATTGGGAACTTCAAAAGGAGAAAAGGATGGAAGGGAGTAAGGGCTAAAAGCTTCCTATTGGGTACTATATTCACTATCTGGGTGATGGGGGATAGTGATGGGATCAACAGAAGCCCAAACTTTAGTATCACACAATATGCCCTTGTAACAAACCTCCACATGTATCCCCTGAATCTAAGCTAAAAATTGAAATTAAAAACAAGCAAAAAAGAAGTGTGATTACAGTATTCAGGCCCTACTCACCAAACCATTGTCAACATCATAAGTTTCATTTCTGATAGCCTCCTGAATCACTTCATGTTTATCACTTCATAAGTGCAAACCATTTTTTAACAACTCATATAAGACACAAGGCCTAAAGAAGTTGAAAAACTATTATTATTAATGCATTTTCTCCAAAGTTATTTTCTCAATTGTGCAATAAGGATAATGACTACAACTTCAGTGACTACCTAAGAGCAGTAACAATGCTGTACTTATTCCCATTATGTTGCTAGGAGGGATAAAGGAGCGAATACTCATAAAGCTCTTGGAACAGTGTTTGGTACATTGCCATGCTAAATATGTGCTATGTATTGTATTAGTATTCCATTTTACAGAGAGGAATCTGAGAATCTAAAGGCTTAAGAAACTAGCTAAGGATCACACAGCTTTTTTAATTGTAGGTTTAGGAAACCAATCCAGATTTATCTAACTACAAAACCTGTGTCACATTTATTACCACAGAGCTTACAACCTTATCCAATAAACAACTGCTTTTCTTCTTCAATATCTTTCTAGTAAAGACCATTTGAATGAACATTGACCTGTATTGTTACATCTATAAATCTATAATAAGGAGCATTGTACATTCTCTGTATTATGTATTTTTCATAACAACGCAATGTTTTAGGAACTCTATGCCCCGTTTTACAGACAAGAAAACTGAGGCATGTAAAAATTAGGTACCTTGCACAAGATCTCACAGCTGTTATGACAAAACTAAAATTCTACCTGAGTTTTGTCTGACTCCAGGAACCACATTTTTATCCCTTTTAACCAAAGTCTCCATTGCTTTTGACTTTATTGTCTTTGTGTCTATTATTTTTGGAAGTAGTTGCATTCCTGACCATCTCTTTCAAGAAACCATGAAGTATTGTTGCATGCTCCCAGTGAAAACACAGCCCACTCTTCCACAGAAGTTTAGAACTTCAATTTCCCTTTTCATTGAGCACACACACACACACACACACACACTCCTATTTTCATCACATAGATATCTATTGTATTTATTTATTTGTTTGTTTTTGTTTTTAATCTGAATCAAACTCAGCATTAAACTTAAATATAAAAAGTTAAACAAAAGATGTCCCTGCTTTTGGGTTGGTCGTGGTCCTGTGGATTCAAAAGCAAAATAGAAATTACTATTTGAAGAGGCTTTTTTCCCTCATTCTCTCTCTCCCTTTCTGCACTGCCTCTCTCTCTCATATATATATAAGTGTATATTACAGATACACATATAAACATACATATATACATGTAGGAATATAGGTGTACACACATAAGTACATAAATATACACACAAAAATATTTGAGTTACAAAGATCTTCAAGAGACTATTATGAGAGAAGCCACTCATATCTATATACTCTGCTAGCCTTGCTTAAATATATATAATTTAAATTTATATTTTGTTATATATATAAAACATATGTATTTATATTTTGTTATATATATTTATATGTGTGTGTACATATATATACATATATATGTGTATATATATATATCTTCCTTTCTTCATTCATTGCTCCTTTCCACAAATATTCACCAGACCTTCATGAAGCACTTACTAGGATTCCAGAACTTTAGGCATTCATTTTACCTACATGTATTATACCAGTAAGTGTCTAATTCTGACAGTGGAAGCCAGCCACCTTATTTCATACTAATGATATTATGCATTTATATGGATAGTGGAAGTCTCTTCATGCTGTTCAAGAGATTATGGTAGAAGAGCTGTGTGCCACACTACATTCAAACTTAAGTAATCCCCATCACTAGTCTTTGAGAAAGCTAAATGCATTAGAGCCCTCAGGTGAAAACTGTGTGTTCCTTGTTATCTGAAAATAGTGTGTCACTGCCAGAGTTAATTACCTAAAGAGCTCTGCACAGAATCCATGTAACTGAGTCATGCTTTCCTTCTAAATTAGAACAATAATTATAACACATAAAAGTAAGCCTTTGTATTTACAATGAGCTTACTTCTCAGTGTTGCTAGTGACATGAAAAACTAACAGCAGGGTCAATATAATGTCTCTATGGTAATTATTACGCCACTTCTCCTCTCTTCCTATATTCTTCTCATGTTACATTTTAATGTGTTTCTGCTCAAGTCAATTCAATTTATCAGTAGGCAACAGGCATGAAACAGCACTGATTTGCTGTGGATCTACTTACAAGTAAACTGGAAAACTCAATTTTCAAGTTAAGTTTTCAATAAGATATACATGAGATGAACAAAAACCAATTGAAAGATATGATTATTTACAGAGATTTAATGTGATGTAAATAAAAAAGAAAAATATTTGAAAAAATGGGGGTGTATTTTGCATTTGCAAAATATATGTGTCTCCTTCTTGATTCTTCACTACAAAGGAATTTTATGGTTATAATCTATATTATGATAAGCCATAAGTAATTACAGAATAATAAAATGTGAAGAGACCCAAGACACACTCCAATGCAGTGAGTTTTATTTTTTATTTGTTTGAGAAGGAGTCTCACTCTGTCGTCTAGGCTAGAGTGCAGTGATGTGATCTTGGCTCACCTGCAGTAAGTTTTAAACTGGATTGTGTATACCTTTGTGTAGAAGGTCAGGAAGACTTTTGAAGGAGTATGTGTATGGGGCTAGTTCTAAGATAATCTATTTTCAGTTTTCCCACTTCTACGTGTCATCTTTCTAAAATTGGTTTGCCTGGAAATACCTAGAGTATAGGCTCCTGGGAGATATTCTCTCTCACTTCTCTTTTACACTGCCCTTCTCTCACTTTACAAAAGAAAGGAAGTGTTTTCAAGTTGTACCTAATATCACAACACAGGGTGTTGCCCCTTAGGAAGAAAAACCTGCAAGGCACTAAACGCAGGTTCAATAGGAAACATTGTTAGTCACTATTGAGAATGTGAGTCATACTACCACTGGGTTACATATTCTTTGCAATTCACGTGGTTTCCAATGCTTTCCTTTCAACCACATTGAAGAAGGACCTAAGACAGATAAGAGCTGATAAAATTTAATATATAAGTCAGAAGGAGTTTAAATGAGTGAGAAACTTTACTAAAATAAAACTCCTTCCTGATTTTATAATTTACACAAATAATTTTCTAGGCTTAACATATATGCAACACACACACACACATATAAAGTGCTTGATAATAAACTCAATTATAGCACAAAGTAATATTTATTCATGGACATAAAAACTCATTGAAAAATTATTCTTATCCAACTCAGTTAAGAAATAGATTTTACATAAATATTGATTTTATGTTTGATTTCTTTTATTCAAATGGATAATGTATTTTTTGATCAACTATATACTACAAAGTAAATGTAATCATAATTCAATCCTGAATGATTTTTTAACCTACAGGAAATTATGGTAACATAAAATTATTTTAAAATAAATATGTTTTATATATATATGTATAATTAAAATATCTTTTTATAGATATATTTTATACCAAAAAATATGATCTGATGGTCAATAAAAAGCATAAACATAAATAGCATACAGTATGAGATTTTGTGGGGATGACTATATATGTTACAAGACAAAAAGGAAAATGTTAAATTTCTGAGTATTTTAATACCGAATTGTTCATATACTTTTTAATGGATAATGGTGTGTATTCAATTGTTTTGACATATAGATACTATCAGATGCATTTTAAAAGATAAAACACTTTTATTTTAATTTAAAAATTTGATATATTAATATGCTTTAAATTATGCCCTTTCCCATCATGTAAACCTATAGTGGAAAATGTTAGCTTGTCATTTACAAGTGAAGGAGTATTTTTAAAGTCTGATGAACTTTTTTAAACAAGTTTTTAAAAAATCCCTTTTTACAAAAAGCTCATCAAAGAACAACTTAATAAAAAGTTTGATTAACACTGTTCAAATAGAAGTTTCAAATGATTTTCACAGTAGAAACCTTCCTTCAAATGAAATATTACAAGGAGTCCTAGTATATAAAACAGACGTGCTTGGAACAGCTGTGTACCCCATTTCTCCGCATACCGCTGAAACTTCAGCAGCAGCCCTGAAGTATCTTCCATGCAGCTATAAAAACAGTTCTCTAGTCACTGATCTAGTAAAACCTCTTATTTTACAGTTGGGAAAGCAATGGCTCAGAGCCAGTGAGTAGCTGAACTATTCTCAAACTCAAGTTATCTACATTCAAAGCTTAGATGTTTTATATTTAAAAAAGTGTAACATAGACTAGAACAAGATACTATGTGGCCCCCCACGACTCGACCTACCCTTTAATAAATCGTTGAAAAATGCATGTTTGATACGTAAATTTTTTTGTCTTGTGTTTATTAATACACACTATTTTAGACCCCTCATTTTGCAAGTTTATAGCACAATTCTCCTATGTATGTGCTTCTCTTTTCCTAAGAGGTTTAGATAATAAAAGGACTAGAGTAAAACTTTAGTATCATAGAAAGCAAAGGAAAAGCAAACGTGATTAAGTAAAATGTATTAATTTTATGAGACTTTTAAGGAAATAGTTTTATTACTATTAAATCTTGAGATATGGTCTAAACATAAGCACAAATGAGTAAAATAAGTAAAAATGGGTGGTGAATTCATTTTTTTAGGGTTACCACAAACCCAAATCTTCTTTACTATACAAGAATGAATTACTACATTCAGAAGCAATAAGGAAGATGGACATGGCTTTAATTTTTTGAGACCTATGTTTGCAAGCTTGATTATCTAGAAATATGTCTACATAGATTATATACGGGCTTAACATAATTCATTTTGAAAAATTGAATTCAAACTCATTACCTGTATTTCATCTAAATAAATACGTATAACTGTTTTTATACTTGAGATTCTTTCTTATTCAACAAGTTATTTTGATGTCTGTTGAAATTATCTTAATTCTTGTGATAATTAAAAAATATACAAGGAGTTCTCTCCTCAATACAGTGTTATCCTTAGCTAAACTCTGCAAACAGAAAATTACTCCATCCCATATGTTTCTGATTTATTACATGAGTTTTGACTTGAAATCTTTAGCTCTATGTATAGCATAAGACTTACAGTAATGGGTTACTTAGATCAATATTGACAGTCAAATTAGCTAATCCCATTGCCTGCACAAGTTGCCACAGATAATTGAATGTATACATAGAAAACATTTCCCAGCCTTGATGCAACTATATCCCGCCTGTGTCTTAGTTGTATGTGTGCACTTACCTCTCTGATCTGCTATTGTGTTCCTCCTTGCATGCACCTCTGTAGGATCATTGGCCTTCATTGTACTTTAATTCTTTTAACCTGCCTGTTTTCTTCTTGCTTCAAGACATTTGCACTGGCTTTTTCTCTGCCTGGAATACATTTTCCCTAGATAGGTGGATGGCTCACTCTCTCCCTTTTTTCAAGTCTTTTCCATTATCCTTTTATTCTTTATTTGGACTTACTATCATCAAGCATGCTATATAATTTATTTCTATGTTTTATTTTGTATTGCGCTTCCCAAATATAATTCACGCAAAGACAGGAATTTTTTTTTCCCAGAGGGGATAAACAAATCTTGATTTCAAAATGATAAAATATAATAATTAATCTTTTAGTATTAAAGGCTATAGTAATATAATATCACGGGACCTTCCATTTTTGGAAGATTCTAGTTTAGAAAATAATAATATAGAAAGAAGATAACAATTGCATACAAAACAATGTTTTAATGATAATGTTAACAGAAAAGGAAAATGTAAATAAATTCAGAGAATTCAGTACAATTAAATGACATTCATTTTGTGAATAAGACTGAAAAGGGGAACTACTTGCATAATCCCCTCTGTGATGAACTGAATTTTTATCATCTGTGGTGCTGGCTGGTCTTCAGAACCAGAAATAAGTCTGGTGTTAATAGAAATACTCTATCTTCCTTGCAAGTGAAATGTGAATGTTACAGACAATAGAGAACCCGTGTTTTGAAATGTATTGTGTATTATTAGCCTAGTAGCAGCATTTAAATTCAATTGACAAAACCACTTTAGATCAAGGCAGCATAAAAAAGGTATCTCTCAATTCCAATGCTTAGAAGCAACCAAAATTAAATGTTGCTGTGCACTCTAAATTTTAAGGTGACTGCATGTAGTTTAATAAGCTAAGTATATTATCCTTAAAGTAACTTTTTATATGGTGTTAATTATTTGTAAATATGCTAATCTTCTCAAGTAGAATTCTCTCTTATCCCTTTTTTTATTTCTCAATATTGATAAATTCTGGGACATTAATTACGTGTGTGTGTGTGTGTGTGTGTGTGTGTGTGTGTGTGTAATAGAAAAAATGGCAAAGTATCTTTACCCTTGAGATTATGCTCCTGTATACTGTTCCAACAGTACACTCTGAAAAGCACATTAAAGTATATGTAACTTGCTTTCAAAATGTTACTCTGCCTTATGTTGAATAAAAGTCGTGAAAGTGGGCATCCTTGTGTTGTTCCAGTTCTCAGGGGTAATGCATTCAACTTTTCCCCATTCAGGTTAATGTTGGCTGTGGGTTAACATCTTATATATGATTCTGAAAAATGTAAAAGGACACTTAGAAATATAGACAAGGTCATCACCAACAAATAAAGAATAAAAACTGGGAGTCAAGTAGGAAAATTGTAAAATTCATATAAAACATTTCTTTCAATAAAAAAAGCAGCTGCTCTCAGGAACAGATTTTATTTCCAAGTGGCAGAAGGGCTACCATTCTGATAATGTTAACACATGGCCTGCGGTCCCTCAGATAAAAACTATTACCTCAGAGAAGGAGCTGTCATATTAAATGGCCAATCAAACTATACATGTTTGAAAAGACAATCACAAAATGCGCATAAATAAACCCCTAATCAAGTAGTTTAGCCCCAGTTGGCTGTTAGTAGGAAACAGTAGCATGAAGCCAGCATTGGATTCGATGTCTTACCCTGTGCATATTGTTGTACTCACTTGTGATAAGCACCTATATTTCTTGTCTGCTACATTCATTCCCCCAACTCCTTCCTATTTGGTATTTTAAAAATATTATATTAACTCACCATTTTCCAAACTGATTCCACTTCTCCCCTTCCTCTACTCTCTCCATCTTATAATCTCTCTCCTTTCTTTCATTATTCTTCTGAAATCCAAATATGACCTCACATATACCCTGATTTAATTATTCAAAGGCTCCTTGCTTACATTCAATCATTCAATGACTCCTTGCTCCTGAGACAGGGATTTTATTTGCTTTGTTCTCGGCTGTATCTTCAGTGCCTACAAAAGTGCTTGCACTCAATAGGCATTGAACAACTATTTATTGAATAAGTAATAATCAATATTCAAATTTTTGCCATGGTAACTAATTATTCTTCCTATTGCTAGACAATGCTCTTCACAATCTAGACTGAAACCACCTTTCCTGGCTCTTTTTCTGGAATTCCTTCTGTCAAATATGCTCTATGCTTGACTTACTCTGACTATACCAAAAATTCACCATGTTGCCAGAGGCTGTTCACAATTCCGTCTTATATGGGCCTTTCTAATATGGCCAGTAAGGAGAGTTTCTACAGTTAATTGACTAGTAAGATAGAGTCTTACTTGATGTGATATAGTCATGGGAGTGACAGCCTATCATCTTTGTGGGTGTTCTGTTGGTTGGAAGTAAGTTATAGGTCCCACACATACTCAAAGGGAGAAAATTCCAGGAAAGGTGCAAATACCGGGAGATGGGGATTAGGGACATACCTTAGAGTCTGTTTACTGCACTGTCATTGCAGCTGGCTGAATGACGATTTCTTTTACTAAGATGAAGATCAAATGAGGATAGAGTTTGAAGATCATGAATTCTGTAATAAGCATCTTGTGTTTAAGGAGCCCTTGAGACATGTATTTGCATATGTAGAGTAGAAAGTTGGATATATAGATCTGAAAGTTAAACAGAAGTTCAAGCTGTTGAAATAAATTTTTAAAAATTGTTGGCATATATTGGCAGCTGAAGTATGAGAGTAGAAGAGATTATGGAGAATGAGGAAGTCAGAAGCCCCCAAAAGTTTAGTATTTAAGAGCCCAGAAAGAGAAACATTTATATAACAAATATATATTCACTGCCTATTATGTGTCACACATTGTTCTGGGTGTTACCTTGTTTACGTGTGTGAAGCTCACCTGAGATATCTGAGTTGGGATAATAAACAGTGTGTGAACACTATTTAGACAGAGGCACTGTAACTAAGAATATAGAATAAGAATTTCCGGCATGCAGGGGAATAGGTGTTAAATTTACTGAGCTAAGGAATTATCCTTATTTACCTGCTGTAAACATATACAAACACAAACTCACTCATACAGATTACTCCCAGGAATAGAAGGCTACACTGTTCTGAACTGTGATTCTTCCTCACACATTTTGGGACATTTTAATAGACATTTTCCAGATTACACAATTAACCTTTAAGGTTTAACCAAATGACAGGATTCATATTACAAGGAATAAAACAGTGCCATAGAATCAATAAAATAACACTATAGCAAACATAAAAAATACCACTTCCAGTACAGGCTTTGTGCAAACATTTTTTTTTCAGATTTTCTATAATTTCTGGGTTGGTATAATTCTATGTGTAATTAGAAATCAATGGTTTCTCTTAAAGTTATACAGACTGAAGGATATTTTTGTTGTTTAACTAGAAAATGGATGTAGATTCCTAAACAGTAACTACCTAGAAGTTAAATAATGAAGGGCTTAAGTATTCTTGCTTAGGACTTGCATTGAAATATTTCTGAAAGTAATTCATATGCTCAAGAAAATCCACATATAAGTAGTTCTTGATAAATCAAGAAATAAATTAGAAAGAGGCAGCTATGCTAGAAACATGGTTTCATTCATTATGCTTTACTTAGGTACTGTAGTTGAGAAAAGTAGATTCAATATTCTGTACATCTCTGAGAAAAAGGCAAATGAAAAATTACTGTCATGTGCAAGAATGTTAATTCCTAATGCATAAAGGTTTATGAGAAGACAAACCTTCAGAGCAATAACTCACAAGTAAGTGAAAGAATAAACCACAAAAAGTATAAATAACCTGAGCTTTTTCTGCATTGAAATAATAAGGTTTTATGGAATCCAGACCTTGTCACTTTACCCTGCTCAAATGAGGTCGATCATATGTAAATAAATACAGCATAATAGTGAAAGAGTCTACTTGGCAACATTTCAGGAAGAAAAGTTAAGTCTTAATAACTTCATGAAGCTCTCAGTTGAAAATACCACCATACTATATGTTTCTCCCTATCAAATGAAATGCAATGTATATTTAAAAGTAAATAACCCTTTGAAACTCATAACGTTTTACCTAGTACTTCATGAACAGTTTTTTTTCATCAAATTAAAAAGAAATTATATTTATCTTAGTTCCATACAGAACATTTGGAAGGTTGGTTTGTTGACACCAAGGATGTGAGCACCCACAAAATGCCTCCTTCCCTTTAACTTAGGCCCAGTTCTATTACTTCCTTTTCTGTCTAAAATCTATCTCTTTTAAGACTCTGCTGCTCCTTTCCTTTCATCAAGAAGCAGGTGAATTTATTCTGGAGCCATTTTTTCCCACAAAGACATAACAGTTTAACCAATGTCCAAGAATTATAGCATGGATGTCAAGACAAACAAATAGAGAATAATGAAGCCAAGCAGAGATGCAGATGTTAGAACACCGGTTGCCCAAGCTCACTGGCCATAATTTTAAAATATCAAACACAACCTACTGTAGATTTTGTTGGTATCTCTAAACAGCTAAAGTATAAAATTAATTTTATAAATTAATATTCCAGAAGGCCTCATCTGATTGAAACTCCAAAAAAGGTAGGTGAACTGACAAGTGCAAATAGATGTAGAGAGATAATTTTTGTTACAATTTTAAGACATTTGCAACTCTCTAGAAAAGAAAGTATCAATGATAAATTAGAGAAAAATACATCAGAGAAATTTTCATTTTGAATTTTCACTCTCATTTGGGCACTAAAATGTGAGTTCATAATTTTCAGTCACTAGAAGAGTCTTCCATAAAAGTGAAGATACAGGGGAAAATGCAATGTGTCTCTAAAGCACTACAGAGATCTGATTATTATTACTGCAGGCTGGCTGGAGAGCTAAGACATGAACATAGGTAATGGATCTAAGAATGTGATTAGTCATGCGAAAGGTTCCATGAAGTTCTATGAAAAGACAGGAAAATGAGAGAATCTTATGAGACTTTCAGGACTTATGCCTTGTATGATGTATAAATGAGGATAACAGCATTGCAGAGGGAGATAATCTTATGAGCAATGGTAGTAAGGTTCAAATGCTTATGCCTCAAAGTATTCATTGTGGTTTAAGCATAAATGATGGGTACTGGGAAATAATAGAAGGCAAAGGATACACAGGTAGTTTCAGGTTACACTATAATTTAAATCAAATTTTTACCATTTTTCCAGCAGAGTGACCTTGGATAATACCTTCATGTATTAGTCAGGGTTCTCTAGAGGGGGACGGAGAACTAGTAGAATAGCTGTATACATATATATATATATATATATATATAAGAGAGAGAGAGAGAGAGATAGATATAGATATAGATAGATAGATACACACACACACACACACATTATATATATATATATATATATATAAACACATACAGACTAGTCCTAGGAATAGAAGGCCACATGTGTTCTGAATTTATTAATGAGTATTGACTCACATGATCACAAGGTTAGTCCCACGGTAGGTCATCTACAAGCTGAGGAGCAAGGAAGCCAGTCTGTGTCCCAAGATCTCAAAAATAGGGATGCTGACAGTGCAGTCTTCAGTCTGTGGTCGAAGGCCCAAAAGGCCCTGGAAAGCCACTAGTGTAAGTCTAAGAGTCCAAACCTGAAGAACTTGAGAGTCTGATATTTGAGGGCAAAAAGCATCCAGCAAAAGAGAAAGATGAAGGCTGGAAGATTCAGCAAGACGAATCCTTCCAACTTCTTCTGTCTGCTTTATTCTAGCCATGCTGGCAGGTGATTCGATGGTGCCCACCCAGATAGAGGGTGGGTCTGCCTCTCCCAGCCCACTGCACAAATGTTAATCTCCTTTGGCAACACCATCACAGACACATCCAGGCGTGATACTTTGCATCCTTCAAACCAATCAAGATGACACTCAGTATTAACCATCACACTTGATTTATCTGAGAATCAATTTTCTCATCTTTAAAATGGGAGTGAAATGATTAAGATTACCACAAGGAGCACATATGATGAGCCTAACTTAATTTTTGCATATAATTGGTAGTGAAAAATGTAGTGCCCATTACTTTAAGTTTCTGTCCTGGAATAACAATCTACAAAAAATTATAATATATACAGATGCAACCTACTCTGCAAAATAGATGGAAATCTAAAAATGTTTCTGTATAAAATAGATGGAAATCTCAAAATGTTTATGTATGTCTACATTTTTTATAACTAATATTGTATTTAAAGGTACTCTTGTGAAACAGTAAAGTAATACTATAGATAAGCCTTAGTGTTACTTTATAATAATACTATAGTAAAGTAATACTATAGATAATACTATAGATACATAATACTATAGATAATTATAGTATCTATACTATAGATAATACTATATATAAGCCAATAGTATTACTTTATAATACTATAGATAGGCCTATAGTGAAGTATAGAATGATGTCACTCCTATTTTTCCCATTTCATAAATCGAGATTGTTAAATACCGGATGCACTTAATGTGCAATATACCTTTATAAACTTGCCTTGCAGACAAACTTTGAAGTCAGAGAGAGATGTATATAAATCAAAGGTCTCACAGCCTAGAATTGCTAACTTATAAGAGATATGTGATCAAAGGGTCAGTCTTTAGCTACCACCAGGAATACCTCGTCGGCCATCAGAGAAATATAAAAGACATGGGACAATCTGACTTTTTTATACTTTCATATCAGTGGCAGGACAAGAGGGAGATTATCAGACATGGCATAGTATGTGTTCAGTTTTTCATTGTAATGGAAAAATGAAATTTTTACTTTTGCGTATGAGAAGTCAGACAGAAGAACCTAGTAAACTGCCTGGATTTAAGTTTGTAAAATCAGTTTACAAATATGTTTAATGTGTCCCTTATAGTCACTGTGAAAGAAGGTTTATGAAAGTATGTTAAATTAAGTTTCTAAAATTCTGGCACATTGAAATCTATAGGCGATGAATCACAGGGTGTGTTAGAGCCACCAGTTGACTCTGAGAATTAAATATGGCAGCACTACAATCTGATCTGATTTGCAACTTGACTTTCTTGACACAAACTATACTGGGGGGATGACAGTTTGTAGTAATGAGACTAACTTGTTTAATTGCTGAGTGAATGAAAGACAAATGTGGGCTTGAGGAGAATAGGTGCTACAATGACACCTCCAATATATGTTGAATATGAAGGACATATATTGGTATTTTCACTTTACTAATAAAAACAAGTAAAGTTCAGTGTAGTTAACTTTTCTATGGTCACATAGCTATTAAGTTGTACATCTATCCCAGTTATTATTGCTGTGAAGTAAACCACCTGAAAATCAAGCATCTTAAAAACACAACTATTTAATTACAGCTTATATATTATGTAATTAAGGAGTAGGATAATTCTTCTGCTCCTCACATTGACCAATGTTGCTTTGTGGCATTTGCCTGATGGATGGAATAGTCTAGAGCATGGGTGCCCAATCTTTTGGCTTCCCTGAGCCACACTGGAAAAAGAATTGCCTTGGGGCATACATAAAATACACTAACACTAATGATAGCCAATGAGTTAAAAAAAAATAACAAATCTCATAATGTTTTAAGGAAGTTTACAAATTTGTGTTGGACCACATTCAAAGACGTCCTGGGCCATGGGTTAGACAAGCTTGGCTTAGAGAATCTGAGACTGCTCTACTCACACGTCTGACGCCTTGTAGAGAATGACTGGAAGAAGGCTAGTATCAGCTAGGACTTTTTACCAAAGTGTCTATTTGTAGCCTCTCCAACATGGTAATCTCAGAGAAGTCAGACTTCTTAGATGGTAGTTGACATCCCCCAGAAAAAGTGCCCGAAGAGAACCAGTTAGAACCTTTTCTGGCATTGTCTATCTCAGGGGTCCCAACCCTTTTGGCACCAGGGCTCAGTTTCATGGAAGACAATATTTCCCTGAATTAGGTGTGGAGGGGTGGATAAGGGTAGGTGTAGGGAGATGGGGATGGTTTTAGGATGAAACTGCTCCACCTTACATCATCAGGAATTAGATATTCATAAGGAGCACAAAACCTAGATCCCTTGCATGCACAATTTACAATAGAGTTTGTGCTACTATGAGAATCTAATGCTGCCACTGATCTGACAGGAGGTGGAGCTCAGGCAGTAATGCTCACATGCCAGCCACTCACTTCCTGCTGTGCAGCCTAGTTCCTAATAGACCACAAACAGGCACTGGTGCACAGCCTGAGGGTTGTGGATCCCTGGTCTGCTCAGTTTTCAATTAGACTTTACCCCTTAACTAGGGTGTGTCAAAATCAAATTACGAAAGAAATATTTTGGGGGACCTTCTTTAGGAAATGCAATGTGTTGTTAATGCCATCACTAAAACTAGGTTTTCATGACTATTAGATTTTCTTAGCTTCTGCTAAATCTCTCTGCTTCACATATATGCAAGTCTGTACCTGAAGACATATACAGAGACATATACAATGACAAACAAAGGTACACACAGTATAAATTAGAATGTAAACTCTGCTGTTGTTTATTTTTTCTATTTTGTTTTCTACTTTTTGACAGTATATTGTCTATTTACTATTTTTCTTCATTATTGTACTTCCTCAGAAATTAGCATGGTAAGTGCTCAATACATATTTGTGATGTGACTGGATGAATAAAGGTGTGAATATCAAACATAAGAAAAGTATCCTTAGTATATAATTTCAGTTTTCTGTTTAAAAGATGATCAAATAAATTTGTATTTTGATTAATTTAATTATAGCTATTTTGTTGAATTTTAGAAAATAGTTTGGCTAGTTTTGACTCACACTTCCATGTAATACAAAATAGAAACAATTTGTAATTCTAGAAAATGAAAAATAATTTAGTTTTTCTCTATTCAAATAGTCCAAGAATTAAATCTAGGCATAGGTGCTTGTACAAGGTAAAATTTTGATGAGTACCTTCTATGTTCTTGAATAAATTGCTGCTTCGCAAAGTAGCAATTTTGCTGTTTAACATGTCTTTTCTTCAAAGATATGTTAAATGTCCATCTATGCTATGAAGCTCTCTATGGATTCCTGGAATTGTGACAGTCTACCTTTCCCTTTGCGCTTGGTTTGTGGGTTATTATTTCACAATACACAGGGTTTCACTTTGTAATGATTTTCAAGTTATCTCCTAAACTAGATGAGAAACACCCTGACGATAGTCTGGCTTAATTTATGGTAAGAAGAAAATATATCCTGTCTTCACTTCTAAATATTTTTTCTTTGACCAAAAGAAAATCAATTTTTATAGTAAAAGTAAATCATAAACTGGGGGCAATGCTGAAACAATTTTCAATACAGAGATCTGTTTTAGGGGACAATTTGTCATGTGTGGTGAAAGGAATATTTTGTAGGAGGAATAATTAAACTTGGCCTACATCAAAAATGAATATTCTTATACCCCCAAAAAAATGTCAGTTTCACAAATGAGCAATGATCTACAGTCCTTCAAATACACTAGAAAAAGTCAGCTTCAAACAAGCACACATAAACAATGAGTAAGTTTCTTGATTAATTCACTGTTATTATGTTCTTTGAGGTTTATAATTCATCTAGATGAATTGCCACTGAGTCAAACAAACTCTTTGTTCACAACCAATTTTGACCCCTGGTTTATAGCAATCACTTTGATTTTAAGACAAAATGAAAACTGTAGTTTATAATCATTTTATGACACTGAAAACATATGATAACGTGATCCCAAATTTCTGAGCTTTGAATTATTTTTAATATCCAGAGGGAACATAGCTTGGGACGAGAGGTAATTTTAGCATCACGGTCCCAACCCCTAATTTTCCAGATAGGGAAACCAGCTAAAAGAGAAGGGGAAAGTATAAGTACATATATGGACACACGCACACAACACACACACACACACACACACACACACACACACACACACACACACACACATTAGATGAGTATCCATTATCCATTATTCAACATGCATAAGTCCAGAATGGTTTTGGATTTATTTGATTTTTGAATACTTTCATATAGATACTGAGGTATTTTGAAGAAGGAACCCAATTCTAATAGCTTGAAGGTCATTTTATACAACATGTTTGATAATTTCATGCATGAGACAAAGTTTTGATAGCATATTGACTGTAACCCATTACATGAGGTCAGGTGTGAAATTTTCCTCTGTTGTTGTGTTGGCACTCAAAATGTTTGGGATTTTAAAGCTTTCAAATTTAAGATTTTTGGATTAAGGATGCTCTGTCTGTATACAGGCATACCTCATTTAATTATGTTTTGATTTATTGTGCTTTGCAGATATTGCATTTTTACAAATGAAAAGTTTGTGGCAATCCTGGGTTCAGCAAAGCTATTGGGACCATTTTGGTTTTTTTCAACAGCATGTGCTCACTTCAAGTCTCTGTGTCACATTTTGATAATTCTGGTGATATTTCAACCTTTATTATTATTATTATATCTGTTATGGTGATCTGTGATTGCTGACCTTTTTGCTATACTTGTAATTGTTTTGGGGCCCCATGAACTGCACCTATGTAAGATGTTGAACTTAATCATATAAGATGGTGAACTTAATTCATAAATGTTGTGTGTTTTCTGACTGCTCCATCAGCTAGTTGTTCCCCCATCTCTCTACCTCTCCTCAAGTCTCTGTGTTCCCTGACACACAACAGTATTGAAAGTAAGCTAATCCAGCAAACCACATTGCCATGTATGTACCTATGCAACAATCTTGCATGTTCTTCACATGTACCCCAAAACCTAAAACTCAATAAAATGTATATTAAAAAAAGAAAGTAAGCTAATCAAAAACCCTACAATGTCTCTTTAAGTGTTTAAGTGAGAGTTTCACATTTCTTACTTTAACTCAAAAGCTAGAAATAATTAAGCTTAGTGAGAAAGGCATGTGAAAAGCTGAACTAGGCTGAAAGCTAGGCCTCTTGTACCGGTTAGCCAAATTGTGAATGCAAATGAAAGGTTCTTGAATAAAATTAAAAGTACTCTCACAGTGAACAAAAATATGATAAGAAAGCTAAACAACCTATTGCTGATATGAAGAAAGTTTTGGTTAGCTGATAATCAAATCAGCCAGAACATTCTCCTAAGCCAAAACTTAGTCTACATAAGAGCCATAACTCTTTTCAATTCTAGGAAGGCTGAGAGAGGTGAGGATGCTGTGGAAGAAAAGTTTTAAGCCAGGAGGGTTTAGTTCATGAGGTTTAAGGAAAGAAGCCACCTCCATAATATAAAAGGACAAGGTGAAGCAGCAAGTGCCAATGTAGAAGGTGCAGTAACTTATCCAGAAGATCTAGCTAATGTAAATGATGAAGATGGCTACATTAAACAACAGATTTTAAATGTAGATAAAACCACCTTTTATTGGAAGAAGATGACATCCAATACTTTTGCAGCTGCGGAGAAGTCAGTGATTGACTTCAAACTTGAAAGGACAGGCTGACTCTCATATTAAAGGCTGATGCAGCTGGTGACATTAAGTTGAAGCCAATGTCCATTTACCATTCTGTCTGAAAATTCCAGGGCCCCAAAAAAATTATGCTAAATCTACTGTGTCTGTGCTCTGTACATAGAACAGACAAAGCCTGAATGACAGCTCACCTGTTTACGACATGGTTTACTGAATATTTTAAACCCACTGTTGAGACCTACTGCTCAGACTATAAGATTTCTTCCAATGTATGACTATTCATTGACAATACACCTGGCCACCCAAGAGCTCTGATAGAGCTGTGCGTAAGATTAATGTTGTTTTCATACTTGCTAATACAACATTCATCCTGCAGCCCACGAATCAAAGAGTAATTTTGACTTTCAAGTTTTATTATTTAAGAATTATGTTTCATAAGACTATAGCTGCCACAGATTGTGATTTCTGTGGTGGATCTGGGAAAAGGAAATTGAAAACATTCTGAAAAGGATTCATAATTCTAGATGTCATTAAGAACATCTGTGCTTCATAGGAGGATGTGAAAATATTGATATTAAAAAGAGTTTAAATAAAATTGATTCCAGCCCTTACAGATGACTTTGAGGGGTTCAAGATTTAAATGGAGAAAGTAGCTGCAGATGTGTTGAAAATTATGAAATAACTAAAATGAGAAGTGGAGCCTCAAGATGTGACTGAATTGCTAATCTCATAATAAAACTTCAATGGATGAGGATTTGCTTCCTACAGATGAGCAAAGTAGTTGCCTGAGGTGGAAACTAGTTCTGATGAAGCTGCTGTGAACATTGTTGAAGTGAGAACAAAGGATTTGAATGTTCCATAAACTTAATTGATAAAGTAATGGCAGGGTTTAAGTACGTTGACTCCAAATTTGGAAGAAGTTCTAATGTGGTTAAAATGCTACCAAACAGAACCACATGCTATAAATAAATCTTTCATGAAAGTAAGAGTCTATCTATGAGGCAAGATTCATTTTTGTTTTAGTTTAGGAAATTGCAGTCACCCCAACCTATAGCAACCACCATCCTGACCAATCAGCAGCCATCACCATCAAGGCAAGACTCTCCACAAGCAAAAATATGATCACTCTCTGAAGGCTCCGATGGTTGTTAGCTTTTTTTTTTTAATATATATTTTATTGTATTTTAGGTTTTGGGGTACATGTGAAGAACATGCAAGATTGTTGCATAGGTACATACATGGCAATGTGGTTTGCTGCCTTCCTCCCCATCACCTATATCTGACATTTCTCCCCATGTTCTCCTTCCCCAACTCCCCACCCCCCGCTGTCCCTCCCTAGTTCCCCCCACAGACCCCAGGGTGTGATGCTCCCCTTCTTGTGTCCATGTGTTCTCATTGTTCAACATCCGCCTATAGAGTGGGAACATGTGGTGGTTGATTTTCTGTTCCTGGTTGTTAACTTTTTTATTTTTATTTTTTGAGATGGAGTTTCACTCTTGTTGCCCAGGCTCAAGTGCAATGGTGTGATCTTGGCTCACTGCAACCTCCCCCTCCTGGGTTCAAACAATTCTCCTGCCTCAGCTTCCCAAGTACCTGAGACTACAGGCACATGCCACCACACCTGGCTATGTTTTTATGTATTTTTAGTAGAGACAGGGTTTCACCATGTTAGTCAGGCTAGTTTCTAACTCCTGAACTCAGGTGATCCACCCACCTTGGCTTCCCAAAATGCTGGGGTTACAGGTGTGTGCCACCACACATGGCCTAGCATTTCTTTTTTATCAATAAAGTATTTTAATTAAGTAAATACATTTTTACACATGCTATTGCACACTTAATAGACTATTATAAAGTATAGACATGTAAAAGTAATATGCAGTGGGGAAGTCAAAAAATTTGTGCGACTCAATGTATTGTAATATTTGCCTTTGTGGTGGTCTGGAAACAACCCACAATATCTCTGAGGTATGCCTGTGTTTATGTGTGTATGTGTGTGTGCATATATATATATGCACACACACAAATGCACACATACACACATACATAAACACGCATATACATATATGTATGTGTATGAATACATGTATGCATATATAGACATATGCATGAACATATACATATATGCATGCATGTTTACATATATGCATATATACATATATGCATGCATGTTTACATGCATATGTACATATATGTGAACATATTTGTGTGTGTGTATATGTATAAAACATAGCTAGTCTGTAGTAGAAATACAACACATGTTTCTAAACTAATGCTGGGCTTATTCCAAGTCTGTGAAAACTGCAATCACCTCTAAAGTTTTGTTCAAATGTTCATTTTTGATGAAGTAATGTTAATCATACAAATGTCAAATATCAGATGTTTAATATAAAATAATACCATATTTTGAAGTATATTATGCATCTTATTTGTCAAGTTTTTAAAAAATATTATGGTTAAGATTGTGACCTGGGCCTGTAGTGTTCTTTATTGTTTATGCTGCACCATTAAAAGCATGAATGTCACTGATTTAGGTAGCATACGGGGAGACAGACAGCTGGAAAATAGGACAGATGATAAGAATTATTGAACTGCACCGGACCAAGGAGGATTCATCAAGAGAAAAATGATTATTTATGAGGGGAACTCTCAATTGCTCCCACTTTTCACCTACTAGTAGTATATAAATTTAAGGTAAGTCACCTCATTGTGGACATAGAAAAACAAAAAATACTATATTGTCAATTGGACTTACTTGAATATGAATTCATCATAATTTACTCTAAGTTCATGTCTCACATTTTTAAAGAAAAAATGTAGATGTTTATAAATTTATTTTTATAAACCATTATGCTTTTCTCATAGGTAGTAGATATTAATTCTAAAATTAAAAACATATATATTTATAGTAACAAAACTTAGTTATTAAGCTCAATAATATTTTGGAGCCATTACATCTAGCCTTTTTATAATATATTCATAGAGGTATGCATATACATTCATCCACCCATGAGCATACATTACTTAAATGTTATTAAAATGTTATAACTTGCGTTAGGGCCTAACATGATATTTTGAGTATTTTCCAGGTCATTGGAAATTCTTTCTAAGTAACATCGTGATGAATATATACAAGATCATAACACTGTATCACAGGTTCTTTAAGCATTCTTCTACTGTTGGATATCTAACTTACTTCTAAATTTTCTATTGTAAACACTGTTGTTACAATTTTGATATATTAATTATTTTATGTTTCTGATTATGTATTTAAAGTATATGCCTAGATATTGAATTCCTTTATTAAATGATATATTTTGATATTTTAAACACATATGACCAGTTTTTTCTCCAAATTATTGATGGCGTTTGTACAGTTTCTAACTGGTCTAAGCTTTGTGGTTCTGATACAAAGCTCAGGTATTAAACTGATTTGCTAACATTTTCAGTATTCTTCCACCAAGTCAGCTTAGGCTACTGTGGCCAAAAAACTAGTTTTCAGCCACAGGTATGGTTAAATGCATGACCTTTAGCAATTGTTTCTTGTAGTTGTTTTAGATTGATAATTCTTTCTCCCTAACAATTCTACATAATATATTAAGAAACATCGTATTTCAAAAAATGTTGCTGAATTTAAACATACTCTTTAAGAATAGATTTATTTGGCACACATCATACTTTCTCTCCTACATTTTGATAATAGATCATAATTTAAAACTTTTTTGCTCACTTTCAGAAGACTAGTCCAAGTATTAAATTTAGGATTCAGCTAGACATCACCAAGTTTACTGAATGACTGAGTTTGATGGTTAATACAACTTAATTAAATTGAAGAATGAAAAGTACTGATCCTGGGTTTCTCTGTGGGGGGTGTTGCCACAGCAGATTAACATTTGAATCAGTTGGCTGGGGAAGGCAGACCCACCTTTAATCTATTGAGCACAAGCTAATCAACTGCCAGCAAATATAAAGCAGGCAGAAAAACCTGAATAAGAGAGACTGGCCTAGCCTCCCAGCCTAGGTCTTTCTCCTGTTCTGGATGCTTCCTGCCCTCAAACATCAGATTCCAAGTTCTTCAGTTTTGGAATTCAGACTGGCTCTCCTTGCTCCTGTCTGAAGACAGCCTTTTGTGGGACTTTGTGATCATGTGAGTAATACTTAGCAAACTCCCCTATATATATATATATATATGTATTCCATTTGTTCTGTCCCTCCAGAGAACCCTGACTAATACAAATGTTGGTACCGGTAGTGGTTCTAGAAGAACAGAATGTTAAGGATGGACTTTTTTCGTTGGTTTTGGGGTTCTGGAGTTGATTGCTTAATACAATTAGGCCTAAAAATGTCTAAGGACTCTACTTCTAATATGCAGAACACTGATAATCCTTGGTGTGAACTGTTTAGAGACTTATGCAAAATGAATGCATTTGACACTCCTGATTCATGACTTGTGAGAGGCAAGGAGTTTAGTGAATCTATACATAATACCTTTAACCATATGTGGAGAACCAAGGCACATAATGAAGCTGGTTGGTTGCTTCTAAGTTCAGTAGACAAAGTGATGAAAGAAAATAATGAACTCAGGGATTCTATCTCCTGGCTTCAGAAGCAAATACTGAGCCTCAAATCCTCTAAGATTGCCCTGAGAGTCTCATCTCCTGTAGAGAAAGAGCTGAAATTGTGGGAAAAGAGACACAAGCTCTTATTACGCAAGTAGCTGACCTGTAGGGAAGGGTGCATGCACAGCCTCACCAGGTGTCTATTGTTAAAGTGAGGGCATTGATTGGAAATTAATGGGACCCTGGAGCTGGAATGGGAACATATGGGAGGACCCCAATGAAGTTGGGGACACTGAGTTTGTAAACTCTGATGAACATTTTTTGCCAGAAGAAACAGTTTCCCCATCCCCAGTAGTGGCAACATGCCCTCCCCAACCCATACTGCCATCAGCCTTTTGCCTTTGACTGAGGAGATAAACTCTGTGCTGCCTGAGGCAACAGTGATGGCCTCCTCTAAGGCAGTTGTCAGGCAAGATAATGTTGATTCTCCTCAGGAGTCACCTACAACACTGCTGTTTGCTTTTAGACTTATAACTAAAGTCCCGGTAGGTCCCTAGAGGTGAGGTTGACAGTGTGACCCATGAGGAGGTGCACTACACTCAAAAATAACTGCTTTGGTTTTCTAATTTATATAAACAGAAATCTGGAGAACAGGCATGGGAATAGATGTTAAGGGTGTGGGATAATGGTGGAAGGAACACAGAATTGGATCAAGCTGAATTTGTTGATTTAGGCACAGTAAGTAGGGACTCTGCATTTAATGTCATAGCTCAGGGAGTTCAAAAGGGTTCTAATAGTTTATTTGCTTTGCTTGGTTAGGTGAAATATGGACTAAAAGATGTCCCACTGTCAGCAAATTGGAAATGCCTGATCTCCCTTGTTTAATGTAGAGGAAGGGATCCAAAGGTTTAGGGAGATTGGGATGGTAGAGTGGATTAGTCACTTTAGACCTACTCAACCTAGTTGAGGGGTCCAGAGGATATGCCCTTGACCAATGTCTTCTGAAATAGATTTTTGAGGGCAGTACCTGCGTCTTTGAAAAGTCCTATAATTGCTCTTCTTTGTATGTCAGATCTAATAATGGGAATCACAGTCACTAAACTACAAGATTTAAATCCAATGGGAATGATTGAATCTTGAAGTGGCAGGGGCCAAGTGGTGACACTCAACCATCAAAGGCGAGGTGGGCATAGCTACCGTCATGGACAGCAAAAGTAAAGTGGCAATCAGAATAGTCTGACTCTGGTAGATCTCTGGCATTGGCTAATTAATTACAGTGTTCTTAGAAGTGAAAATGATAGGCAGTCTACTGCATTCCTACTTAATTTATATAAGCAAAAAAACCTCTAGTTTGAATAGACAAAAGGCTACTTTGAATTATAAAAACAGAGAATCATGGCCCTTCAATCAATTTCCAGACTTGAGCCAGTTTACAGACACAGAACCCCTTGAATGAAGAGAAGGCCAGATCCCTTTGAGAAAGGACCCCACTACATTACCCAAAACTTCTGCAGTGAATCTTTCTCTCATCCTTCCCCAAGGAGACCTCTGGCCTTTTACCAGGGTAACTGTGTATTGGAAAAGGAAATGATCAGACATTTCCGGAACTACTGGACACTGGCTCTGAGCTGATGTTGATTCCAGGGGAAGCAAGATGTTATTGTCGTCCCCAGCTAAAGTAGGGGCTTATTGAAGTCAGGTAATTAATGGCGTTTTAGCTCAGGTCCAACTTACAATGGGTCCAGTGGCTCCCAAGTCTCATCCTGTGGTCATTTCCCCAGTGCCAGAATGCATAATTGGCATAGACATACTTAGCAGCTGGCAGAACACCCACATTGGCTTCCTGACTGGGAGGGTGAGGGCTATTATGATGAGAAAGGCCAAATGGAAGCCATTAGAGGTGTCTCTATCTAGAAAATAGTAAATCAAAAACAATATTGCATCTCTGGAGGGATTGTGGAGATTAGTACCACCACCAAAGACTTTAAAGATGTAGGGGTGGTGATTCCCACCACATCCCCATTCAACTCTCCCATTTGGCCTGTGCAGAAGACAGATTAATCTTGGAGATTAGCAATGGGTTATCATAAGCTTAACCAAGGGGTGACTCCAACTACAGCTGCTGTACTATATGTGATTTCATTGCTTGAGCAAATTAACACATCTCCTGGTACCTGGTATGCAGTCAATTACTTGACAAATGCCTTTTCTCATTACTGTTCAGAATACCCACCAGAAGCAATTTGCCTTCAGCTGGAAAGGCAAGCAATATACCTTTACTGTTCTACTTCAGGGGTATATCAAGTCTCCATCTTTGTGTCAATCTTATTCAGAGACCTGAATCACTTTTCACTTCTGCAAGTTATCACACTGGTTCATTACATTGATAACATTATGCTGATTGGATCTAGTGAGCAAGAAGTAGCAAACACACTGGACTTATTGCATGCCAGAGGATGGGAAATAAATTCAACTGAGAATCAGGGATCTCTACCTGGGTAAAATTTCTAGGAGTCCAGTCATGTGGGGGCTGTCGAGATATTCCTTCTAAGGTGAAGGATAAGTTGCTGCATTTGGCACCTCCTGCAACCAAGAAAGAGGCACAATGCCTAGTGGGCCTGTTTAGATTTTGGAAGCAACACATTTTATCATTTGGGTGTGTTATCTGGCCCCTTTATCGAGTGACCTGAAAGGCTACTAGTTTTGAGGTGGGGTCCAGAATAGGATAAGACTCTGCAACAGGTCCCGGCTTCTCTGCAAGCTGCCCTGCTGCTTGAGCCTATGACCCAGCAGATCCAACAGCACTTGCAGTGTTAGGGGCAGATAGAGATGCTGTTTGGAGCCTTTGGCGGAGTCCCATAGGTGAGTCACAGCAGAGGTCCCTAGGATTTTGGAGCAAGGCACTGCCATTTTCTGCAGATAACTACTCTTTTTATGAGAGACAACTCTTGGACTGTAACTGGGCTCTGGTGGAAACTGAACGTTTCACTATGGGTCATCAAGTCACCATGTGCCCTGAATTTCCTATCATGAACTGGTTGCTTCTGACCCATATAGCCATAAAGTGGGTCATGTACAGCACCATTCTGTCATCACATGGAAGTGGTATATACGTGATTGGGCTTGAGCAGTTCCTGAAGGCACAGGTTAAATGAGGAAGTGGCTCAAATGCCCATGGTCTCCACTCCTGCCACCCTGCCTTCTCTTCCCCAGCCTGCACCAATGGCTTCATAGAGAGTTCCCTATGATTAGTTGATAGAGGAAGAGAAGACTAAGGCCTGCTTCACAGATGGTTCTGCACGATATGCAGGCACCACCCAAAAGTGAACAGCTGCAGCACTGCAGCCCCTTTCTAGGACATCCCTGAAGGGCAGCGGTGAAGGGAAATATTCTCAGTGGGCAGAGTTTAGAGCACAGCACCTGGTTGTACACTTTGCATGGAAGGAGAAATGGCCAGATATACAATTATATACTGATTCATGGGCTATAGCCAATGGTTTGGCTGGATGGTCAGGGACTTGGAAGAAGCATGATTAGGAAATTGGTGAGAAAGAAATTTGGGAAAGAGGTATGTGATGGACCTCTCTGAGTGGCCAAAAACTGGGAAGATATTTGTATCCCATGTGAGTGCTCACTAACAGGTGACCTCAGCAGAGGAGGACTTTAATAATCAATGGATAAGATGACCATTCTGTGGACACCACTCAGCCTCTTTCCCCAGCCACCCGTGTCATCGCCCAATGGGGCAATGAACAAAGTGGTCATGGTGGCAGAGATGGAGGTCACAAATGGGCTCAGCAACATGGACTTCCACTCACCAAGTCTGACCTGGCTATGGCCACTGCTGAGTGCCCATTTTGCCAGCAGCGGAGACCAACACTGAGCCCTTGATACAGCGCAATTCCTCAGGGGGATCAGCCAGCTACCTGGTGGCAGGTTGATTATATTTGACCTCTTCCATCATGGAAAGGGCAGAGGTTTGTCTTTACTGGAATAGACTCTTACTCTGGATATGGGCTTGCCTATCCTGTACACAATGTTTCTGCAAAGACTACAATTCGTGGACTCACAGGATGCATTATCCACTATCATAATATTTCACACAGCATTGCCTCTGACCAAAGCACTCACTTTACAGCGAAAGAAATGCAGCAGTGGGCTCCTGCTCATGAAATTTACTAGTCTTATTATACTCCCTATTATGCTGAAGCAGCAGAATTGATAGAATGGTGGAAGAGCCTTTTGAAGTCACAATTACAATGCCAACTAGGTGACAATACTTTGCAGGGCTGGGGCAAAGTTCTCCAGAAGGCTATGTATGCTCTGAATCAGTGTTCAATATATGGTACTGTTTTTCCTATAGCCAGGATTCACAGGTTCAGGAATCAAGGGGTGGAAGTGGAAGTGGAACCACTCACCATCACGGTTAGTGATCCACTAGCAAAATTTTTGCTTCCTGTTCCTGCCACATTACGTCGTGCTGACCTAGAGGTCTGAGTTCCAGGGGGAGGAATACTGCCACCAGGAGACAAAACAACGATTCCATTAAGCTGGAAGTTAAAATTGCCATCTGAACACTTTGGGCTCCTCCTACCTTTAAGTCAACAAGCTAAGAAGAGAGTTACAGTGTTGGCTGGGGTGGTTGACCTGGAATATCAAGATGAAATCAGTCTACTACTCTATAACAGAGGTAAGGAAGAGTATGCAAGGAATACAGGATATCCCTTAGTGTGTCTCAGTATTACCAAAAGTCAATGGGAAGCTACAACAACCCAGTCCAGTATGGTCCAAACCCCTCAGGAATGTTTGGGTCACACCACCAAAAAAAAAAAAATGACCTGCTGAGGTGCTTGCTGATGATTAGTAGAAGGTAGTCATCAATACCAACTACGACCAGCAACCAGCTACAGAAACAAGGACTGTAACTGCCATGAGTATTTCCTCCTTCTTTTGTTAAAAACATATTTGTGCATGATACACTTGTATTAAAAAAATCTCCACTTTATTTCCTTTTTCTTTATCATGTGACATAAAATTTATTGACTTCATATCAGCATTTAAGTATTGTTAAGTTTATCTAAGAGCATTTGGGTTGGGGGATTGGTGCATTTCTGGTTGTATGAAGGATAGTTGTATTATGGTAGGTGTAACTATGACCTTATTATTTTATTTATTTGAAGATTATGTATGATATCAGGAGATGTTATGGGTTCAAGTTGACAAGGGATGGAATTGTGATGGTTAATACTGAGGGTCAACTTGATTGAAGGATCCAAAGTACCGATCCTGGCTATGTCTGTGAGGGTGTTGCCAAAGGAGATTAACATTTGAGTCAGTGGATTGGTAAAGGCAGACCCACCCTTAATCTGGTGGGCACAATTTAATCAGCTGCCAGCAAATATAAGGAAGACAGAAAAAAAGTAGAAAGGAGAGACTGGCCTACCCCTCCCAGCATACATCTTTCTCTGGTGCTGGATGCGTCCGTGCTCCCAAACATTCGGACTCAAAGATCTTCAATTTTGTAACTCGGATTGTCTCTCCTTGCTCCTTAGCCTGCAGTCAGCTTATTGTGGGACCTTGTGATCGTGTGAATTAATACCTAACAAACTCCCCTTTATATCTATCTATCTGTATAAATACTTAATAAACTCCCGTTTATATCTATCTATCTATATAAATACTTAATAAACTCCCCTTTATATCTATCTATCTATAGATATAAAGATATATATCTATAGATATAAAGGGGAATTTATAGATATAAATATCTATAGATAGATATAAAGGGGGAGTTTATTAGGTATTAACTACATATATATATGAAGGGGAATTATATATATATATAGAGAGAGAGACAGATAGAGAGACACAGATGTATAGATATATATTTCATTAGTTCTATCACTCTAGAGAACACTGACAAAATACACTGAACCCATTGCATCTCATTTTAAAGTTTTTTGTTTTATTTTTTTGTTTTTTTAAACCAAGACAAGTGTAGGAGGCTTTTTTTTTTCAACACACTTTGGATCTTCTTAGATTCATAAGAACATCTAGAAACATAATCAAATCCTAGGATTTCTGCCATTTCACTGAGAATTTCTCTAACCTTTCTTCCTCTAAATCCAGAAGCCAGAAGTTTATCTTGCAAGTAAGATCTGCTTACAGACCCAACGGCAGCTACTAGTTTGTCTTTCCTGAGTGTCTTTCCACTTTAAAGAGTAAAGAAAGAAAAGTCATATGCATTAAGTGTATATCAGGGTGTTCTCCCATATATAACTTCATCCTCAGCTTTCCTCTGAAAAGTGAGGATTATGAGTGCCTTTATCAGAGGAGGAAACTGAGGAGTTGAGGTTTTGAAGTAACCTCTGCAACAACATTCGGGTAGCAAGTAGCAGAATGTGTCTGACTCCTCAAGCTGTTTTTGATGCACGACACGAAGATGTCTCTAAGCTCCTGACAGTTTTTCTTCTCTGCTTTCAAGTCCTGTTTCTTTGGAAGCCTCTGAACCAGAAATAGAGGGATTACTGTCACACTCTGTCTCTCCCCACTGTCTGCTGCTTACCCACCAAGTCAGCCTTTCCAAACTGGCATTCCCTTCATCCTTCTTGTCATGCTGCAGACTGAAATAGAAAATATGGTGGGATTTAAATAATTTTTCTTGCATATTTTCCATAGAACTAGGTTTGTTAAGATAGCGAAAAAAACAGAAAGGAAAAAATACTGTTTTATCTTCCTCAGGAATTCAGCTTATAGATTAAGAACATGTTTAAATCTATGTGTCTCAGGGAACACAAGGAATTCTAATCCCACTTAACATGCACTTGATGCACATTTGAAAAATTGTTGTTCTTATCAAATTATGAATATAAACTCATGCATTTGGACAGACATAGATCTTCATATCATATTATAGAAAAAATGACTTCTAAACATTATAGAACTTACCTTATTATAGATAGCAGAATTTCCATTACTGTTGAAGATCTGAAACTAATTTATTATATAATTAAGTTTTTTCCCCACTTCTGTGTTTCCTTTGTTTTTCCCTCCTTTTTATGTTTGTCCTGAAAAGATTTAGTAAGTAAGCCATGTAGCAGGGGTTAAGAACAATGAGGTGACTAAGATAGGACATTTACTAAAATGTACTCTGTCAACGTTTCAGGGGAACATTCACAAATATCAAACATTCACAGGGACAATAATACCTAGGATTTGTTTAGTATGTGAAAAATCACAATTAATTAATGAAGTCATTTGATCTTAACCACAAAAAGTAGGGCCAACTGAGCCAAGATACTGCAGAATCTGCTGGCTCTTTGTCAGATTGGGCAGAGGATCATAAACACTGCTTCCCACAGGCATTTTAAAAATAAATTTCCAGAGAAACAAAAGCTGTTCCAGGGGGGATGATGGAATTCCAGTTTATCTAAAGAGTAGGGTAGCTGATGTGCTCCTGTATAGAGCCACCATGATTTTTTCAGTTGGTGGAACAGCATATGCCATATATCAGCTGGCTATGGCTTCATTTCCCAAGAAGCGGCATTAACTTCAATCATTCCAGTAATTACTTGGTGTAGTTTCATTCAGCTCTCTATGGACCAATAATCTGATAAATAACTGAGCTCTTCTTTGCGGATTAATATTTATTGACTTGTACTAAGTGTTGCCAATAAAGCAGTCTTTACCATCCAAAAAAAAAAAAAAGGTAGGGCCTCTATACTCATTTAACTGATGAGGAAACTAAAGTTCAGATAATTTTAGTGACTTTCTATATATCACACAACAAGTAACAGGTGGAGTCAAATTAGAATGCTTGTCTGCCTGACTCCAATGTCTGTGGTGAATTATGTACCAAGCATGGTCTTTATTTCCCTTTATGCCATAATATTGTTTTTCTTCTTTAGCTAATTAAACAAACATAGTATTTTAGTTACAGAACATTAGATTTAGAAAATCAAGAACCCTCAGGAATATATTGCATTAGTGTTTTTAATCATAAAACATAAACTAATTAAATCACTTATCAGACATATATAATTGAAATAAAGAATACCAAGTAGAATAAAGTCATTTTATTCAATTGAAAAACCATTTATGGTATCCTATGGGCAAAACACAATTGATAATATAAAGATTAAAGAGCTATAGACCCCCAGGACTTAGAGCTTAGGGTTTGACTGAGGAGTCAGAGGCATATAAATGACTTCAGTAACGCAGCTAATGATTTTAAATACAGTAAAGAGAGGTTCAGAAAACAGTGTGTGGAGTTTGTAAGAAAAAACACATTAGGTCTCCACAGGAACAATTGAGTTATACTTTTTAAAGGGCATTGGATCTATAATCTTTTTTTTTTTATACAGAGTTTTGCTCTTATCGCCCAGACTGGAGAGCAATGGCACAATCTCGGCTCACTGCAGCCTCCTTCTCCTGGGTTCAAGCGATTCTCTGCCTCAACCTCCCGAGTAGCTAGAATTACAGGCACCTGCTACCATGCCCAGCTAATTTTTGTATTTGTTGTAGACATGGAGTTTCTTCATGTTGGCCAGGCTGGTCTCAAACTCCTGATCTCAGGTGATCCACTCACCTCGGCCTCCCAAAGTCCTGGGATTATAGTCATGAGCCACCGTGCCTGACCAATAGTAATTTTTTAAAAATTAATAAATATTGCTTCAATAAATAGGCAGAAGCCATTGAAGACAGTGTGAATTGTTTGAGCAAAGGTCATACCTAGTGCTTTTGAACTGTTTTCAGTCATGGTCACCAATCTGTAGATGACTAACCATGGCAAGATGACCAAATATCTTTATCTAATTTCTCAATAATGACAACAGTAATATTATAATGAATATTTAATCACATCAGTAGGCAAGAGATACCAACAAATTCCTTGCAAACAAAAAGCATTAAGAGGTGACGTCCAATGAAGCAGGACAGGAGGGACCATATTATACAAACCCATTCTCATAATAATGTCATCAAGTAGACTCACAGAAAAGCTCGTGATTCAGCAGATGTCAATGGTTGGAGGACTGGGAAGTTAATGATAATTATGCCACTTGATCAATCAGACATCCTTTTTTCTTTACCGAACTATGATATTTACAGTAGCCAATCACATACCCACTAGGCAAAAAGAGAGAAAGAGGTTGGGAAGGGGGGAGATGAAAGAAAGAGGAGGAAATTCCTTTTAAAATAATTGAACGGTCCTACAGAAAAATTATCTTTGTTCCTGGCAATAATCCGTCTCCTGGTTTAATAATCCACCATTCCTCAAGCCCTGCCCAAGTATAGAAAGAAGTACAGGGCTGAAGATAGTAATATTAAGTCAAAGTCTGCATAAGAAAGAGTTGGACAACTAACTTCACTCCTCTATTAGACTCGCTGAATTCCTGCAATCAATTTTATAGCCTGTAGGCAAGTTAGCCCTGTGTAATATGGGGATGACACTTAACCTTCCCAAACCTAATTTTTCTGATCTTTAAACTGAAAAAGATAATATATAACCTCTCTATTGTTAAAGACACTTTATTAAATCTAATGTGACAAATGTTTTATGAGAATTATCATATCCAACCAAAACATGAAGGAATTAGAATACATAGATTCTGAGTTCATGAACATTGGGTTGCCATGTGCAGAAGAATGAAACTAGACCCCTATCTCTCAACATATATAAAAATCAATTCAAAATGGATTAAAGACTTGATATAAGACCAGGGACTATAAAAGTACTACAAGAAAATTTAGGGAAAACTCTTTTGGTTTAGGCAAAGACTTTATGACTAAGACCTCTAAAGCACAGGCAACAAAAATAAAAATAGACAGTGGGACGTCATTAAACTAAGAAACTCCCACACAGCAAAAAGAACAATCAACAGAGTTAATCAATAACATGCAGAATAGTTGAAAATAACTGTAAACTATTCATCCAACAAGGGACTAATGACCAGCATATACAAGAATCTCAAACAACAGAAAAACAAAACAAAACAAATAATCCCATTAAAAAGTGGGAAAGGACATTATAGACATTTCTCAAAATAAGACATACAAATGGCAAACAGGTATATCAAAAAATGCTAAACATCACTAATCATCACAGGATGCAAATCAAAATCACAATGAGATATCATCTTACCCCAGTCAGAATGGTTAATATTTAAAAAGACAAAAAATAATGGACATCATTGGTGAGGAGGCAGGGAAATCTTTTATACTTCAGTGAGAATGTAAACTAGTACAGATACAATGGAACAGAGAAGAAGATTTCTTAAAATATTAACATTAAAATTACCATATGATCCAGCAATCTGATTACTGGGTATCTACCTAAAGGGAAAAAAGAAATCAGTATCTCAAGGGCATTCACATCATTATTGCATCAATATTCACAATAGAAAGACATGGAATCAACCTAGGTGCCCATCAGCAGATGAATGGACAGAGAAAATGTGGTGTATATACACCATAGAACACTATTAGACCATAAAAATGATATCCTGTCCTTTTCAGCAACTTTGATGGAACTGGAGATTATTGTCTTGCATGCAGTAAGCTGCACTCAAAAAGAAAAATATCATATATTTTCTATCACATTTATGTGGGAGCTAAATAATTTGATCACATGGAGGTAGATTGTGGAAGGACAGATAACAGACTGGGAAAGGTGAGTGGAGAAGGGGAAGGATGAGAAGTGTGTTAAAGGACACAAACATGCAGTCAGACAGAAGGAATGAATTCAATGTTTGATAGTAAAGTGGGGTAACTATAGTTAACAAAAATGTACTGTAATTGAATGATGGACACCTTAACTACCATAAATTGACCACTGCATATAATTTCCAATAACAAAATTTCACATGTACCCAGTAAATTTGTACAAGTATAATTTTTAAAAAAATTATGTAATTTTTAAGAAATTAATATTGTAGATATAAAAAATACATGGTATCATTAATTAAGGCATATTTTAAACTCACTATCTTCCAAAGAGTTTAGAGTTGATTGTATCTAAGCTAATATTTGAGCTGGGCCTTCAGCACTGGTGTAGGATTTCATGAAGAAAGAAGATTACACATGGTATAGACAAAAGCACAGGGATAGAAATACTTCAAATGAGTTTGGAAATTAGCTTGAATGGAGAGAGGCTTCAAAAAACAAGGAAATAATTGGGAATCAGATTGAAAGGGTAGATTAGGAAAGGTGGTGCCATTATTTTATAGATTCAGACCAAAACATACACATTTTGCCTGAAGTTACTGGAAAGACTGATTGCACCAGAGTAGAGTTTCATATGATGAGGACGCTGTCAATAAATAAAGTTTGAGCAGATCGAGGATTAGATAGGTAAATCCATATCAATAATCTAATCCTTCATATTTGAGCAAGCTCTCCTACCCTATAATATATACCCGTTTGTGTTAACATTAAACAGTCATTATCAGAATGTTTATAATAGCTGACCTTTACTGAGAGTGTCATCAAAATTGGCCCTACAAGCATTTTTTATTCCCCACTCACTGCTGTGGCACAGAGAGCCTAAGGAACACTCCCTCCTAAATGGGAGTACCACTGATCCACAGAGTCTCTCTAGGCTTCACCTTCTCATTCATCCTTTCAAACTGTGCAATTCATTCTGCCTGTCTCCATTTCCAGGACCTTTACTGTCAGAGATCTTCTAAGCACTTTGTCCCTTGGATTGATGCTTTGGATTAATTCCTAAGTCTCCACCCTGGCTTCACCAGAGGTACTATATAGTGTTTTCCCCTTGTGTTCAGAAATGGGAGTCAACCCCACTCTTGCCCAGCCTCCAATTCCTAATGTCACTCCATACAGAGCCCCGAGTTCTCCTCTTTACTCGAGTAGGGCATTCAAACACTGACCCCTTCCTTAGTTAATGCTAGGCCCTCTGCTAGGTGCTTTAAGTAATTTTTATTAACATGCACAACAGTTATGTCATATCAATTTAATTATTTCCATCTTCCAGGTGAGAAAATTAAGTTAAATATTTCAACCAGGTGTCCAGTCACACAGCAAGTAAACCAGATTCCAAGTGAAGTCTGCCACACTCCATAGCCTGAACTCTTTCCAACTCATCACATTGCCTTCACATTTCGGGTTTTCTTTGCCAAGCGCACTCTTTGAATTTTAAAGATACTGATCATGTCATGCTGTCTGCAGGATAAACCACTTCAATCACTTCAACTACTTATCTCTGAATATTATCTTCAGTCAGCTCCTCATTTAGCTGCTCTTTTCTGGCCATAATACACAATGAACTGTATATCCATATGATCCACTGTGACTATATACCTATATGCAGATATAGATACAGTTGGCTCTATTTATCATTCCCCTGAAACATACTATTGATTTGTTGTTTTTAAAAGTTGCACCCATTAATATTGTGGCTTATCTGAAGCATAGGATGGCAATTTGGTTCTATGAGTAAATAGAGAATATTCTAATGTAAGCATCATTTTCTTTAATTTTACCTTGGTTGCTGTGCTTTCAAATCAGTGTGAAGAGAAGCAGACAAATAACATATATGGTGCTGCTCAGCATTAAAGACAAAATGTGCTATAAACAAAGACTTCATATTTTAAAACAGGGTGAAGGAGCAATTTTCTTTAAAAGCCAGTAATTTGCTTCTAACTACTAAGGGAAGACGCTGTTCCTTTGTTGGCCCGTCTTCATTGCCAATCTGTTTTTCTAAAATTGCAAGTACTTACATAAAATTAAATACAAAGGAGTTCAAGAACATCTTTGGATTTCAAATCCAAAAGATAGCTCATAATATGTATAATGATTTTGTTCTCCAAGATCACCCTGTAATTTGTATATTTTTTCTATTTTAATTAAAAAGCAAGATTATGAGGCGCCTCCACTAGGGCAATGTCTCTTTGGACATGTTGCCATAACTCAAAGCAAACATAACCTGCTTCAGTATGTCAGGGAAAGAGACCACCTGAGAAAGCCAGAGTGAGATGCATATTTCAGAATACTCCTAATATGCAGAAGGAAAGAAAAAAGAAAAAAAAAGGAAAAATATCAATCTAACCCAACAGACTAAAAGCTAGACTTTCTCTAGCTTGTAAGATGGGACCAAGGGTTTCATACTTTGTTTTGCTTGATAATATTTTTATGAGAGAAATATTAATCAAAACAACGGGATGAGATGCTTAAGAGGAAGAAAATAGCATTGTAGTTCATCTTGATTATTGTCGACAACATAAAACAAGATTCTTCTCTGAAGAAGGCATTTTATGAGTAGCATATTTATTTAAAAGTGCACTTGACTCAGAAAGCTGACTATATCTAGCATTGTTTGAAGGGCAGAGCACCAATTTTAAATCTAATTTAAAACCACCGGATTTGGTTTGATGTTATTAAAGGTTACAAAATGTGATTTATAAATATTTCATATGGTTCATGTCCTTAGCTTAGTTGTAGATTATTTTTGCTACTTTTTTACAGTGCTATCATATTGTTTCTAAAACTATGTTTTTACATGTTATAAAATAAATTTCCATAGTAAGAAAGCTTATCAATGGAGAAAACCAGTGGTTAGACTACTAAGTAAGTGCACTTGATTTTTTATTATCATTGTTTTATTCAGAAGTCAGCCTCACTGGAATGCAATTCACTTGTAATTTACTAAGTTTTCTGGATGGCTAGGGTGCAAAGCTCACTAACTTGCTGTGTGACCTTGCATAATTTGCATAAGTTACTTAACCTCTATAGGCTTCAGTTTTCTCATCTGTAAAGTACAAAAATTTTTTAATACATGAACTCTAATGACCCTTGCAGCTATAACACTCTATGAGTTTCTTTAGTGGTGAGTATAAAATATTAACTTAGAAATTCTTTAGATACTGGTAAATAAAGCATGGTTCATTCAGCCACGTTTAAAAAATCTACAATTATTTATTATCACCTTGCACATTTATGCTTCCTCTCTCAATTAAAATGTTATATATTAAGAAAGAGCAAATGTTTATACAATAAACTACAAAACAAAGGAACACAGATGTTAAGATTACTGTGAAGGAGCTGTAAGATGGTAGAATGCAAAAATATCACTCTGCCAAGGATGATATTTGGTAAAGATTATGTGGAGAGAAAAATACAAAGTTACAATTAGAACAAGTAAGTTCTGGTCTTCTACTAACAATGTACTGTATATTTCAAGATAGCTAGAAGAGAAGATTTTGAATGTTGTCACCCCTCAGAAAATAATAAATATTTAAAATGATGAAAATAATAATTACTTTGACTTGATCATTTCATAATGTATACATGCATTAAAATATCACACTGTATCCCATAAATATGTACTGTTATTATGTGTCAATTATACACAAAAACTTATTGATAAAAAAATATATGTAGAGAAAGTTGCACATAGTGCTATCTTCAAGAACAGAAGCTTCATTTAATATGAGGGACGTAAAGGCAATGACATGGGTGAGATGCTGCCTATAAATAAAATGTTGCTACAGGTATGGAGAGGGTGAGGCTAAAGGCAGGTATTATCTTCAGGAAGCAATTCCAGTAATCCAGAAAAAAGGGTAAGAATTGTTTGAACTGGGATGTTGGTAGTAGAAAAGTAAAAAATAAGGCTGAGGTCATGGATATTTGGAAGGAAGAAGGGATGAGTTTTGGTGGAAGAATGAAAAAAAGATGATAGATGTACAAAGAGGAATAAAGAATCAGTCTGAGGGTAGCTTTAAAGAACAAAGAGACACATGTATTAAAGGTATTGATAAAAAGCCATAGAAAGGTAGAATGCAGAAATATCATTCTGCCCCAGGATGACACAGTGAAGATAGAGACATCAAGAAAAGAATCTGAAATTGGCACCACAGGAAAAAAAAGTAAGTTTGGTTGTATACATGGTGCAGGAAAGTTCTGTCCAGGTTTTCAGATAGAAATTTTTAGTGGAATATTAGACATGAGAGACAATTCACTCTGGAATCCATGACACAGAAATGATCATTGAAGGCTGGAAAACAAATGATATTCATAAAGGATAGGGTAGCCGGAGAAAATATTAGAGGCATGAGGCCATAATTAGAAGATACATCTTTGAGTAGAGTGATACTTAACTATTATTAGGTATGCATGTATACAGATGGCCCTGACTTACTATAGTTAAATTTGTGATTTTTTTTTCTTTGCTATAGTGTGAATGTGACACAAATTCAGTAGAAGCTGTACTTGGAAGTTAGAAGTTTGGTCTTTTCCCAGGCAAGCCATATGTGGTGCGATGCTCCCTTGCTACGCTGGGCAGCACAGAGAGCTACGGCTCCCAGTCAGCTATGAGATCAGGAGGGTAAACAATCTGTATGCTATAGCGTATTATATTGCCAGCCTTTTTTGAATACTGTGTTTTATGTTTTTGCATCCAATCATGTCCATAAAATGCCCATCTGGGTATAATATTCTACACGTTATTATAAAATAGGCTTTGTGATAGATGATTTTGCCCAACTGTAAACTAATGTAAGTGTTCTGAGCACGTTTAAGGTAGGTTAGGCTAAGCTATGATGCTTGGTAGGTTAGGTATTTTAACCACATTTTTGACTTATGATACTTTCAACATATCATGGGATTATCAGAATGTAACTTCATCGTAAGCTGAGGAGCATGTATAGTCTCCTTCATGACTGGTGATAGATAAATCACTTGTTTGTGTTTTCGACAAACTAGATTGCCCAATTCGATAGATAATCAATGGAATTATAAACCCAAAAATCTGAGACAGGTCTCAGCTAATTTAGAAAACATATTTTGCCAAAGGTTGAGGATGCACCCCCATGACACAGCCTCAGGAAGTCCTGACAACATGTGCCCAAGGTGGTTGGGGCACAGCTTGGTTTTATACATATTAGGGAGACATGAGACATCAAATACATGTAAGAAGTACATTGGTTCCATCCAGAAATGTGGGGGACAACTGCAAGCAGAGAGGGGGCTTCCAGGTCACAGGTAGGTGAGAGATAAATGGTTGCATTCTTTTGAGTTTCTGAAAGACTTTCCAAAGCAGGCAGTCAGATATGCATTTACCTCAGTGAGCAGAGAGATGACTTTGAATAGAATGGGAGGCAGGTTTGCCCTGAACAGTTTCCAGCTTGATTTTTCTTTTTAGTTTAGTGATTCTGAGGGCCCAATGTAGTTTTCTTTAACAGAATCTAAATATGACTGTGATAAAAAGAATTTGATCTTTTCACTTTCTTCCAGTGTTCTGAGGTGGAAATAAGAAGCTGCAACAATAATGATAAATTATTATAATTTGTAACTTTAGTGTTCATTTATTGAAATTCAGTCTGTGCCAGGCCCGTCCTTTAGAAAAATTAGATAAATAATGGTTGTCATTAAGGAGTTTATTTTCTAACTCTAAGGAAGGGCAGAGTGACCTCTCAGCAGAACTAAAATCAGAATGTTTTCTTTTTCTCCTTTACTAAATATTTGCCAGTGTTTTAGCCTTTCAAGGTTAGGAGGAAGCAGAAACTGGAACCAGGGATCATATCTTCAGGCATTTTGAATGCTAAGTAGGCATGGCTATAATGGAAATGTTCAGTATGAAAGGGCCCAGCAGATTGGGTCTTCTTCTGTTGACTTTTGGAGTTAAACGTTGAGGTAAAAGTAGAAGGGTACATTTTAGTGGGGTCTGTTTGTTACCCAAAGAAGCAATTTAATTCCAACCACATAGCTAAGCCATCCCATGACAATTCTCACAATTTTCTGAACAGTATCAATATAGCAGAAAATGTATTCATGAACTGAATATTGCACTATTATTAGAAAACAAAGCAAAAGTAGCTTAAAAAGTATTATCTTGGTTGAAGAAACAAGAAATAATTAAACATTGGAGATTTCAGCCAATGAATAAGGCGAGTGCATAAAAATATCCCCCAGGAAATTAATGTTGCTTTCAAAGAATATTGAAATATTAAATCCATTCCAACATCTGGGAGATAAATTCTCTTTATGTGTGTGTGTATTTTTCTTTAACGAAGACCAAGCTTATATTTTTGTCTTCATAAACAGGTAAATAATTTGATGAAATGACTGTAGCCACAAAGCAAATAACACAAATCATTTTCTGTACTTTTTCTCATTTTGGCAATAAAATAATGTAGATATATTTCCTTTAAAAATACAGTCATATTAGTTCTATACTGAAGCTTGGACTCTATGAATGCAAACTTATTTGTATTCAAACCTAGTCCAGTTATAAGACTGTGCATCTTGTTGAAAATCTTGGTTTCTTGTCTTCAAGATAAATGTTGATTTAAAGATTATAGCAGAGAATTAAACAAAAATTATTGATGAAATTTGCCTATAACTTTCATGTTTAAGGACAGCTGCTAAAATAAACCCCTTTTGGTTATCCCCAACTCCCCCATAATTGTTTAAACTCCTACCTGTGTTTTGATGCCTGTGGGTCAAAAAGGTTGCTTAAGAAGAATAAAAGAAAATACTGAATTTAGAGAATTTGACCTTAGTATTTGAAGTTTCCAAATTTATTGCATTGCTTTTATTATCATTTGCATCAATTGATATTTGAAAATGGATGCTTTTTCTCAGAAATTCACTTCCTTTAGTGATGTTATTGTTGCTATATGATGCACTTTGATTAGGATTAGACTTGTTTTTCCCCCCCACTGTCTTTCTAAAAATATCCTTACAATGAATTTCTTTTCCTAATATAAGTGACCCAATTACCTTTGAATTACATTTGATTCTTGGTATATGTGGATGGGGGATGGAGGGGTCCAGTATATTACTAATATGCTTTTCTAGGCTCCAATGAAAGCTGAATATCCTTCAGGGTCTGTCACCAATCTTTTTTTTTTGAGACAGAGTCTCACTCTGTCTCCCAGGCTGGAGAGCAGTGGCGCATCTTCTTGGTCCACTGCAACCTCTGCCTCCGGGTTCAGGCAATTCTCTTCCTCAGCCTCCCTAGTAGCTGGGATTACAGGTGCCCGCCACCACACCCAGCTAGTGTTTGTATTTCTAGTAGACACAGGATTTCACCATCTTGGCCAGGCTGGTCTAGAATTTCTGATCTTATGATCTACATGCCTCAGGCTCCCAAAGTGTTGAAATTATAGGCATGAGCCACTGCACCCGGCCTATCACCAGTCTTTTATCCCATAATCTCTTGGGGAAAAAACAAAGAAACAAACAGCAACAACAACAAACATCTGTTCTCTCTGCTGCAGAAATACAGAAAGCCACCATGACTCCCACTGCAAAGATACATACAATGCATGGATATAAGAAATGATTGAAACCAGCCTGTTGACAAGAGTTTGAAATTGTGATATATAGTAGGACAAAATTAGTAGCTTTTTTAACCAATCATCTATGTGTCTATCACCTACCTTTCTATTTATCTATCAACTTACTTATCTATCTATAATTTTGCCATTGCTGAAGTCTTACTTTTTTCATTGTAAGTTATTTTCATTTCAGTTATTCACCTTGCCTATATTCACTCCCCCTTATAAACCACCCTGAATTCAACAGCAATGTTAATTCCTTTAAACCATGACCCTGATCATGTCGTTCCCCCCTGTTCAAAATCCTGCATTGAGTCCACTTTCAAGGGTCTTCTCTATCAAACTTCTTGGCCTCCTCTTTGGTGCCTCCTTTTCCTATACCATACCGCTCATCTCAGTGAATCACACACCATGTTGCTTTCTTATCTCTGTGCCTCTACTCATTGTTCCCTCTAAAGATGATCTTTTCTCCCATTACCTTATAACTAAATCCCATTTGTTGTTCAGACTTTAATGCAAATATCACATTCTTTATCTAACTTTTTAAGAATCTCCCACTCTCTTTCTACCTGCTCTCTCAGTTGGAAGTATTTTTCCCTCTTCTGAACGCTTACAGCCCTTTATGTAACTTCTGTTCACACAATTAACCATTTTCTACCTCTTTCTGTGTTGTAGGTAATATATTCACATATTTGAATGTCTTATTTTTTCTACTATTCTATTGTCATGTTAAGGGGACTACAGAGTTGTGTCTATTTTTGTGCCTCTCAAAATGCCTGGTGCAGCACCTTGCATATTGTATATACTTTACAGTTACTAAAAGAATAAATAACCATTGTTGCTTATATGCCTAAAGGTAGAGTAAGAATCTCTATTCGAAACAAAATGAATTGTATTGCATCTTTATAATGAATAATAGCATCACATAAATGGAAGATCATGGAATGGAAAAGATATGGGTTCATCACTATCCCAACTATTTGCTAGAAATTTGGATTGGGGGAAATTAGACTGTTTATTTCAATGACTGTCCATTTTTAGAGTGATTAATATTATCTATCACCCAAAGTCATTGCAAGTATTATATTTTATAATTCATGCACATATAAACACAATAGCTAACAAACTCCTCGTTGATATTTATTTTTTCCTCAGTACTTTGACACCATCATCCCACTGTATCCTGACTTCTGTCGTTGCTATTAAAAGCTCTGTTATCGAGTCAGTTTTGGTTCCTTGCTAGGTCATTTGCCTTTTTATTTTCCTCCAGGTACTTTTCACTTCCTTCCTTTGACTTTTCTGTTTTCTCATTTCACGGATATATGTCTAGGTGTATATTGTTTTAAATTAATTCTATTGGGGTTATTCTGTGCTAATTGATTCTTTGGATTTATGTCTTTCATCATTTCTGGAAAACTCTATACAATTTACTTATAATATTCATCCCTCAGTCTCTATTTTTCTACTATTATTCTAGTTAGATATTTATTACACATCTTATCCACCATATTGCTCAATCCAACTTAATTTCTTTGTCTCTCTGGGCTGTATTCTATGGAATTTCTTCAGAACTATCTTTTATAAAAACAAATTCTTTTTTCTACTGTGTCTAGTCTACTATTTAATCTGCTCATATAATCACTATTTCTGAAATTATATATTGGTTTCATGTCTATAATTTTTATTCTGTTTCTTTTTATGTCTATAACCTTCATTGGGTTTTAGACTTTCATGGTCATTTTTAATAGTCTCCATGTTTGCCTGTTTTTTTAATCCTTTTATTTCTTTAAATATTTCCAGCAGACTTATTTGATACTCTATATCAGCTAATTCAAATATATAATTCCTTGGGACTTTAAATCTGGTGTTAATGTTCCTATGATCATGCATCATACATTGTTTGCTTACGCATTGCACAATCTTTGGTTATGTGTTTATGTTACATGGATCTCAAAATTCGAGAACCCCAGGGAATAAAGTGTAAATTTTTTTTTTCCAGATGAGGTTTTACACTTGTATCTACTTGTGGACTACAGATTCTACTGATCTGGAATCACAGTAGTCTCTGAGGAGTCTCCCCTCTGTGTGACACACTTAGCGTCAATTCTGCCATCTTGACACTGGCCCAAGTCTTAGCTTCTTCCATGCAATGGTGTTATCAGCATTTTTACACAGCATGACTCTTAGCCAATTTTGTTTGCTAAAAGGAATATCTGAGGCTGGGTAATTTGTTAAGAAAAAGGATTATTTTGGTTCATGGTTCTATAGGCTGTACAAGAAGTATGACACCAGTATCTGCTTTTGATGAGGCTGCAGGAAACTTTTACTCACGGCAGAAGGCTATGGGAGCTGTCATGTCACATGGTAAGACAGGAAGCAAGGTGGGGGGTGGGTGCCATACTGTTTTAAGCAAGCAGATCTCCTGTTAAGTAGTAGAGTGGGAACTCACTCATTACCATGTGGGAAGGGCACCAAGCCATTCATGAAGGATCTGTCCCCCACAACCCAAATACCTTCCAGTAGGCCCCGACCTCCAACATTGGTCACATTTCAACATAAACTTGAAAGGGGAAACATATGCAAATTATATCAATAGCCTACTTACTGCTTAAAGTAGTACTTACTTGCTGCTAAACCCTCTAAATACTGAGCTCAACTCAAATATTTTTGGTGGGAAAGAGACCTAGAAGAACTCTTTCACCTAAGAAATATAATGCATCATGATAATAGTTTCATATAAAATTAGTTATTTTGCAGTGACAGAGACCTTCAGTGTCAAGTTTCTGCCATAACTGAAGTGAAAGATTTCTGATTATACACATCATTTATTGGTGTATATAATTGTGGAACATGTATTTTTTTAAAAATATTTTTCTGCTGGTTTTCACATTTTTATTTTCCCCCCTCCAGGGTTTTTGAGCTGACTTTGAACAAGAAACACACAGTCTACTTCATTTTATTCCCATAGTATCTGTCACATATTAGGTTCTCAGTAATTACCTTCTTAATATATACAGAAAAATTCCATGCTCTTTAGTTTATATGAAAAAGAATATATGACAAAATCTAAGAATGAAAATTATCTGGTAAAAGCTGTAAAAGTAAAAGATAAGAATCCTCAGATGTGAACTTATATGTCTATTTAAGAATCAGAGAATATAAATTTTCCCCTTTTAGGAAATTCTGAGACTGTAACATTTATGCCTTTTTCCCCCACATTTTTACTTATTTACCTTCACACCGAATCCCTAGACAGCAAAAAGATCAAAAGCATCAATACTATTTATGACATACTCTGTAAAATGAAACCGGTAAGAGATACAGATAAAATACTAACTTATTTTAAATGTAGAATTTAAAAAGCTGTGATTACTGAGATAATATCCTATGTATTAATATGACCTTAATGTGAATAAAGAACAATTCTACCATCTGAGTATTTGGTGATACAAAAATTAAAATTATAGAAAAAGTTCTGAAGTAAAAGTGATAATTAAAAGATCAAAGAAAAATGCATAGTCAGTGCTTAATTATCTAAATACCATTAACTCAAATCACGTGCTGCTTCATCCTCTGTGGCTGCCTCTTGCTACTTAGAAAACTCATTATGATCTGCATTATAGGGTGAAAGAGAACATTAAAAGAATAAAAAGTCTACTCTATCCATTCAGAGAAATTTTAACAGTTCTGATAAATAATAGAGAAAGATAAAATTGAACCTTTAGTTTCAAAGGAGGCTAGTAAATCATACATATGTGTTCCTTTGTTCATTGACCCTATCCCCATTATTAATTCAAAATTAGTAGTACATACAGCACCTACATATGTTATGTCTGAGAGTCAAAAATGCAGAAGGAAGGATTTCTGGCCAGATAGTTCTGACATTATTCACCTCTCCTGGCCAAAGCCCTGAAATGAATCTTTATTTTCAATCTGCAAATTTAATATTGCCTAAATGGTTCTGTCAACAGGCTCTGTCCAAAGGGAAAAAAAAAGAATTGGTAGTAATATAAAGGATATAATTATTGAATTCTGACCCAAATCCTCCTCATATTAGTCTTCCATAGCAACTAAAATTGGTAAAATTGTGCTGAAAAGAGGACAGGCCTTATCTATTGGGATACAAGTACCATTGACCCCATAGAAGCAAATAATCTGTCAGATTACTTAGCTGTTATGGTGAAAGGCAGAGACCGGGGCTTTTACGAAAGCAGATATAGTGAATATGAAAAGTCTCCAGCCTATGGAAATATAGATGTACTTATTTCAGAAGGGCATATTTTCAAAGATAACTTTCACAGTTTTAGCTTCTCATAGCCAGCCTGTCAGTGTGCTGTAAAGAATTACTTCCTAATATTGCAATACCAGGCTCTTCAATGAGTACAGTGATTAAAATTCCTAACATCAAAATATTAATTATTTAGAATACATACAGAATGTATAGACTCATTTTTTAAAAATTACAATATACGAGAAAGCTGCTTCAATGCGTTTTCCTAATACCACTTAAATTCTGTAGATGCCTTAATTTCAGCACAATTCTGAGCACATTATAATTAAAACAAGCAAATAGCCATGTACTCAGGCTGGTAAAAGGTGTTACAATATATATTTGAATAACATGTGCTTAGAAATTAAGTTAGATGGATCTGGATTTGTATACTTGACCTGATACTTACTAGCTATGTAAATTCTCTCAGCATGCATGTTCTATGACCACTCAATTCTTTAAGTTAGAGTCAGGTAGTAGTAGTTATATCATAGTTTTTTTATTGGGTTTAAATAAAATAATCTATATAAAGCATTTTTATAGTGCCTGAAACATAATAAACACTCGATAAATGTTATATCGATATTTTAATATTATTACAAAAATTATTTTATGTAATTGATTTTTTAATTGTTTACAAAATATTAAACCCAAATTACCAGGAACAGTATATACCTTATTTTAATCCGTATTTATTATTGTTATTTCACTAAGAAGAAAACACACTTTCAGGTATTTTAGGTAGATTACCTGAAGACACATAACCATAAATGAGATGATTGAGTGTTGAATGCACAACTGTTTCACTCCAAATATTATGTTTTTTCATTTCACACACTAATTCTTAAATTAATATTTCTTGTAATTATGGTTCAGATCCAGGAAGAGAAAAATGAATTGCATTTGGGAATTGATTAATTGGTCTTCCAATATAAGATAGCAGCATATTCAATATGTTGATATTAGGCCACCTGCAGGACCACCTGTCATGATAAGTCAAAGCCCCACATTATCCTGCCCCACCATTGTCAACACAATTGTTTGATTCTATGGAGTTTACTCCTTGTCATGTACAAAAATACCTAACAGGCCTATTGTTTATAGTTCAATAAAATAGAGCCCACTTGTTCAACCTGAATTGAGGTGCACTTTTAAGTATACAATCGAAATGTTTTCCAGCTTAAGCCACATTAATGTGTCACACTGATTGAATTCCAATTTTGAAATAAGTTCAACTAAAACACTAGCAAAACATAATAGAAAAAAAATGAAAGGGATTTGTGCTAGAAATAACAGGTACAGCAGTGAACATATGTAGAAGCTGACATAACAACAGTGAAAGAATATATAGCTTCTGAAGCACCATGGCAGTCTGAGCCTGCAAAATCCTTTTATTAGCTGCCATAGCAGTATGCAGAAGAGTAATTAGGGATTTGAGCAGCATAACACAGAGTAATAGAAGGGGCTAGAAATAACTGCAGCATGGCACAATAGCATGTGCCAGTCAGAGGAAGGCTGCGCACTCAGTTTGAAAAATCAATGAAAGGAAGAAAATGTTGTCAGTGCCTATGATTGTTGGAGAGCTGACTTCAAGGTGATGGGTAAAGCTGAATTTGGTTGCAGTGAACCAAGGACAGGCTCACAAATTTTTACTTCCCAAAAAACCATTTTGAGTCAGCTCTCATTTGCAGATCTACAAAATTTCAAAAGGACTAGGAACTGCCTAAGCAGTCAGTTTTTTAATAAGCAGTATTTTCTCTATGGGGCCCCTTGAATGGCATGGCGTAGTATCTTAAACCATGAATTAGTATCAGGCTATGTATAAGCTATAAAAGTAAATAAAAGTTTTACCAGTAATCCAGATAAAATAATTAATACAATTAACCAGAAATAAAACAAAGGTATAAAAATTTATTCATCTTTGCATTAATTCAGCAAATACTTATTAAATACTTAATGCATAGATAGGTCTGCTAAGAAATGTGTAAAGATATCAAGAAATTCAAAACACAATCTTTCTCTAAAGAAACTGAGGAAAAGTAAATTACATTGTAAAAACTTAAAAAGTAAAACACAAGAATGATAGGTATCTTGACAAAAGTGTGAATGTAAATGTCAGTGGTTCAACTATTAAAATTAACTTACCTAATCACTGTTATTTTCAGTTTGCTCATCCAAATAATTGCCATGTGGATTGTTAACTTGACGTCATTGTCTTCATGAACTTAATTTTTAAAAATACGTTAAAGTGACTTCCTCTTCTGGAAGATGGAATAGATATAATTTTGTTTATTTTTTCCTTCTAAATACTACTGAAATCCCAGAATATTATATATAACACAATCATGTAGAACATTGTGAAAGATGGAAATAATAGATTGTTTAGAGAGCTCAGGACCCAGGAAATGACATGGTGGTAAGCTTCCTGGGTTTCTCTCTCTCTCTCTCTCTCTCTCTCTCTCCCTCCCCCTCATTCCTTCCTTCTTTTTTCTTTCTTTTTCTTTCTCTCTCTCTTTCCCTCCCCTCCCTCCCTTCCTTCCTTCTTCCTTCCATCCTTCCTTTTTTATGTGTCATATATTTGAGAGTTGTAGCTAAAGAAGCCAACAACTTTGAAATGCCAAAAGGCACAGACAAAAAACCCAAATAAAATTCTGCTTTGTCTAGCCAAAGGACAAGAAAGAGGTAGCCTAGGCAAGACAGAAAATTTTGATAAAATAACTCCTCTACTGCAACCAATCCCTATGCTTGAAAAAGCTATTCTTACCCCCCAATTTGTGTCCAAAGTTGGACGGAGAATAATTCTAACTTCATCAGGATGTAATGAGGAGTTCCAATATCTGGGTATGCATGGTGTCTATTTGTGCTTGGCAGTGACAAGGCACCCATGCAACTTTTTTCAGGGATGTTGTCAGAAGAGAGAGGCCTGTTGAGTAGCAGTAACGAGACACTTTACTTCCTAAGCAAGGTTAAAGTACCACCCCAACTCACAGGTGGCAATGGAAGCTAAGTGGACAACCTGGATTTCTGCCCTTAACTTGCAAAAAGGAGAAAGTGGCTCCCACTTCCCCCTGCCAGAGTGATGTCAAAGAAAGCCAGCTAAACAGAGGCTTAAATAAGATCCAAAGGGTTACAACACAATACATAAGATTCCTTCTATGGTGTGAATGTTTGTGCCTACCCACCCCTGCCAAATATATATGTTGAAGACCTAATAACCATTGGGATGATATTAAGATGTGGGTTCAATGGGAAGTGATTAGATCATGAGGGTGAGACTAGTCCCTTTATAAAAGAGGCCCTAGAAAATTGCCTTCCCCTTTTCCACTATGTGGGGACACAGCTAGAAGGTACTACCTAAACGCCAGGAAACAGGCCTTTACCAGATGTTAAATCAGCTGGTACCTTGATGTTGGACTTACTAGCCTTCAGGACTGTGAGAAATCCATTTTTATTTGTAAGTCACCCTGTTGATGGTATTTTATTATAGCAGCCGAAATACCCTAAGACAATGCACATGTCTTAGTAAAAAAATAAGTCATCACACAAAGAACCAGAAGAATCTGACTAATTATTACTCTCTGTGCTATAGGAATGTTTTCTTAATGCAGACCAATGAGCTGAAGTCAAAGGAGAGTGTGGCCCACCTATTGATCTGAGGAAATAGAATTCAGAAATTGTAGCAATTAAAGCAGATAAGATTTGAAGGTTAGAATGCCCAGAAAGAAAATGTCATGCAGGAAAGGAGGGTGGAGTTAGAGAGGTCTATTGAGTGTCCCTTGTGAGTTACTTGCTAAAGGCTGGGCTGCACACTCAGAAAATGAGTCTGCCTAAGATTTACCAGAAAATAGCTACTATGGGGTTGGTAGTGAAATGCAGATACTAGAGGTAGAGTAGTTATGGACATATTAGACATCAAACCTTGACAGAGAGTATAGACATCATTAATACCTGCAGATTTTGCTCAGACACCAGAAAGCCTAAACCTTATGTGTAAAGGCCATCCTCTAGAATAGGGAATGGAAAAGTATGATTCTCAAGTCTAATCCATCCTGTCATTTGTATTTGTAAATAATATGTTGGAACCTGGCCATGCCAATTTGTTTATATGTTAATTACTACTTTTCCGCTAAAATTGAAGAGTTTTGTAGATTCCACAGAAACTCTATGGCCTACAAAACTAAAAAAAATAAAATAAAATACTTACTAGTAAGCTGTTTATAAAACAAGTCTGCCAACCCCTGCTCTGGAGTAAAGACTACCCTAAATCTATTTTAACAAAGTCTACCAAGTCCTCAGTAAAGACAAAATGCCTGCTTAAGACTAAAATTTACGTAGCAAGACAAAAAATACATTCTCATTCCTGGTCCTTACCACTAAGCAAAGTATCAAGTAGCAAGTAACTTGCAAGAGATACAGCTCACTGAGACACAATGCAAAGAGAAAACTTAAAACTGAGTTTAGAGTACATATTGAGAAATAAATCCACTGGCAAACCAATCCCTATATTGAACATGAATTTTGCTAAACCTATTTGAAGACTTATATAATGAGTATAAACACAGCAACAACACACCTCAAATTATTTAGATTAACTTAAATACCCATAATAAAGACCTAGTTGAAGAGAATGTATGCCAATTTTCAAGCATTTAAAAAGAGTTATCTCAATCTTTACTGTGTTATAAGAGAGCTGGCTTAAAAAAATAGGAAACAGAAATCAAGTAAATCATTATAACCAGACTCAAATATTATACAGATGTTGGAAGTATCTGAAAACGAATTTAAAATAATTGTGATTAATATGCTGAAAGTTAATTTTAAAATGTGGACAAAATTTAAGATCAGATGAGTAATTTTAACAGAGAAAATGGAAACTATAAAAAAGAATGAAATGTAAAACCTAGACATGAAAAGCACAATAACATCACTAGATTCAAGACAATGTAGAAAGTAATTAATTTACTCAGATATACCAGCAAAAAATACTTAAACTGCAGCACAAAGACACTATAGAATGAAGAAAGCAGAACATATCATCCAAAACCTGTGAGACATCAGGAAATGATCTAATATTTGCATATTTAAGATTGTACAAGAAAAAAAAGAAAATAGGGAAGAAAATATATTTTTTAAAAATTGGCCAAGAATTTTACAAATTTAATTATATAATCAAAAGCACAGAGCTAAGCAGCTCAGAAAACACCATATAAAATAAACAAACATACACAAATTCACAAACTCACACATTTACACATATCATTTTCAATTTGCTAAAATGAAAGATAAAATATTAAAGGTTTTCAGATAAAAAGGAAACATCACTGATATTGTTAGGCCTTGTGTCTCCACCCAAATCTCATCTTGAATTGCAATCCCCAGGTGTTGAGGGAGAGACCTGGTGGGAGGTGACTGGATCATGGGGCCAGCTTGCCCCATGCTTTTCTCATGATAGTGAGTTCTCATGAGATCTGATGGTTTTATAAGTGTTTGAAATTTCTTCCTACACTCACTATCTCTCTCACCTGCTTCCATGGAAGACATGCCCGCTTCCTCTTCCACCATGATTGTAAGTTTCCTGAAGCCTCCCAGCTATGTGGAGCTGTGAGTCCATTAAACTTCTTTTCTTTATAAATTACCCAGTCTCAGGTAGTATCTTTATAGCAGTGTGAGAGTGGACTAATACAATTTCATACAGATGAATAACTTGGAGCATAAAACTCTTTATAAAACTAAGCAAGCTAGAAAGTATGGGGTGAAATCTCTAAAGGGCAGAAGAAAAAACTTCTGTCAACTCAGTAAAAATGTTTTAAATAAATAAATTAGAATATCTCAGAGAAACAAAATGTGTAAGAATTTACTGGGAGAAAGAGAATTGTTCAAGGAGTAAGTTGAATGGGAAGAAATAAAAATGTCCCTCTCTGCAGATGACATGTTTGTATACGTAAGAAAATCTTTAAAACTTTATGAAAAAGCTCCTAGAAGTAGTAAAGTGAGTTTTTTCAAGGGCACATATACAAAAATCAATATGCACAGGTAAACCATATTTCTATTTAACAGCAATTAAAAATTGGAATTCGATTTTAAAAAATGCAATACGATGACAATAATACTGGCCCCCAAAAATTAACTCAGGTTCCTATTTTGCAAAACATGAACAGGCTTTGTGTGTTGGAAATACAAAAAATATGGATGAAAACAATTAAAGAAAATATTAATTCTCAAGCAAATCTGTTTATTACAATCTTAATCAAAATTGTGACAGGCTTTTAAAAATAGTTATCAACAAGGAGATTTTGAAGTACACATGGAAAGGCACAATAATTAGAAAAGCCAAAGATATTTTTAAAAAGGACAAAAATTAGAGAATTTACAATACCTGAGCTCAGGACTCACTGTGAAACTACAGAAATTAAGGTAATGTGGAATTGATGAAAGTATAGATTTACAAATCAATCGAATGAGAGAACTGAGCAATGGGCTTACACAAATATAGTAAAAACAAAAATCTATAGACTATTTTCCCCTATATGGAGGCATGTTATACCTTTGTATTGGTATATTTCTGTTAATAAGATCAAAACTATCTCTAAAACTGTGGTTCTTATGCATTTGTGGGGTATGAGTCTTGTTGAGAGTGGGAACTGTGTCTTGTTCATTTCTATTCTCCTCAGTTTAAGGACAGTATTAATTCATTAAACTCAAATTCCATCACATATTAATGCTATAAACTTGGGAAGGAAATTTCTCTCAATTTCGTCTCCTGTAAAATTGAGATAATACTACATAAAAAGATAGTTGTGTTTACTAAATGACATCATATATATAAGGCAATCAACAGAGTGAATAATATAATATACCGGTAACCCCTTTAAATATTAGCTGGTGGCCTTAGATTGGGATTTTTATACATAGACCTTTACTGTGTAATAGACATTCTTGTGCAAGTAATTATTGAGGAAGTGTCCTCAGAGGGAATAAAAATGAGAGAGAGTATCAGAATAGGGCCAAGGAATTTATCAAATGAGAATAAGGTCTCAAAGTCAAATACATCCAGTGTGATCCCAAGGGCAGCTCTGAAGTACAAAATGCATGACAGAAGTAGCTTCCTTATAAGAGAATAGTATGGGGGTGTAACTTAGAGGTAGCTTCTGTATGGCAGACAAAAATTCACTGGAGAAAGGGATCAATTTTGAGCAGTCAGCACTCACAGCAGTTAGAGGCAAGACTGCACTTGCTGGTGAGATGACATCTGGGCATGGCATTGACAGCATCTTCTAACTTATTGTGACTATCTAATTATTCTACCAAGATATTCAAATGTAAACTAAGACTTTAAAACTAATATAATACAATTAAGCCATATTATGGAACATCTCTCTCCCAACCTCAACTAAAAGATGACATTACCAGCATCACATACGCACAATATTAAGTAGTTGAAATGTAGCAGAAAATGACAGAGAGATGGAATATTTATGAAATTGGCCTAACTTACAATGCTCTCTATCCACCTTCTACACTCAGTCTTCCAAAAACTCTTACGGGAAATGTAAAGTGAAATCTTTTTGAAAAGTATGTAGTGATGCATTTCACTTTACATAAAAATTCAACTGAGCAGCTATTTTATCACAGACAGAAAAGAAAACAACAATAACAAAAACAACAACAAGGTTGAGTATTGTTGTTTCCTCACTGGGAAGAAACCTAAAGAGGGAAGATGGAATGATCACAAACACCAATAGTTTACTACTGCCAATGAAAATTGGATTATGGTGTAGATAAGAAAGAAAAAAAGATCTTCCAAGGAACCAGGAGGATGGAAGGAGAAGTACCTAGTCCTGCTCCTCCTGCCACCCACTACAGGATAATAAAATAATGGCCAACCTCATGTATTTTGCCAGTGTTTGCCTTTCACTTTCAAGGAACGGGATAAGATTGTTGCTAGAGACTTTGAGTGAAGAGTAGGGAGTAAAACACCTGATTTTGGCCCTGACATTCTCACTTCAGAGCAAGGGTTTCAGGGCTCTATTCTGAAAGGAAAAATTATGCAAAACTTGAAGGTAATCTCTATGGATTGGGTACTCAAATAAAATAGAGGATGCTCATGTAGATTTAAATTTCAGATAATGATGGATAATTAAGACATACTTACGACTGAAAAAAACTACTGTTGGAGTGAAATTAAAATTTCATTGGGCTTCTTGTTTTCTACCATTGGAAATTCATATGTGGACATGTTACAGAATGTAGATTTGATGTCTGGAGCTCCAGCTCACTTTTTGGAGCATGAGGAGACATGCTTGAGTACAAAAGGTCAATCCCTTGTTTCCTGTTGATATGAAGGTTTTACCATGCCCACACAAGGGAGAATTTTGGACTTGCAGTTTAAAAGTGAGAAATAAACTTACACCTTGTCTCAGCTATTATGTATTTCATGATCTGCATAGAACACTCTCTGGGTTTTAACTCAATAAATATTTGTGGAATGGATGGATGATTGAATTCCAATAGATTTCACCTATAATCTGTCAGAGAAAACAAAAGGTCTTGATAGAACTGGTCACATTACACTTGAAAAAATAATATGAGTGAAAGAAAGAAAGTAGCATAACAAGCAATATATAAACATCAAGTTTATAAGAAAATACTATCAAAAACAATTTTTTACAATATGTGCTTTTTGGTATTAAAAATACTTGAGAATGCAAATTGGGTTAAATAAAAATGATAAAACAAAAAATAAGATGAAAGGGTAAATCATATAAATAATAATAACTTAATGCTTCAAAATCCAAAAAAGAGCTAAGTCAATGTAACATAGAATGGAAGAGAATAGTGATGGCTGTAAACCATATTAATGATGTAGATTACAGGCTTAGGATAATAGTGATTGTAACTGGAAGAGGAGCAGACTAAGACTTTAAATAATTCTGAAAGAAAACCCTATGTAAGGAGAATACAATAACAAATTAATATACCCATAATATTATATAGAAAGTGCAATAAAAGAACAACAAATAAAACTTAAAGAGGAGACAAAGCAAGATGGCAGAATAGAAAACTTCACCAGTCCTTGCCCCACATCTTCCTTTGCTATTTCACACCCACCTCAGACCCTGGAAACCACCATTCCACTCTGTATTTCTATGAGTTTGACTTTTATTGACTCCACTTATAAGTTAACTCACACAGTATTTGTCTGTGTCTGACTTATTTCATTAGTATAATATCCTCCAAGTTTATCCATATTATTGCAACTGGCAGAATTTTCTTCAGGTTGAATAATATTTCACTGTGTATGTGTATATATACACACCACATTTTTTATCTATTCACTCATCAACAATCACTTAGCTTGTTTCCATATCATGGCTATTGTGGATAATGCTGCAATGAACACTGGATTTCATATATCACTTTGATATTCTGGTTTCATTTTCTTTATACCCAGAAGTGGGATTGCTGTATCATATAGTAATTCTGTTTAGTTTTATGAGGAAATATCCATACCATTATTCCTAGCATCTGTACCATTTTACATTTCACCAACAGTTTATGAGGATTTCCATTTCTCCACACTCTTTTTCACATCTTTTTGATAATGGCCATCCTAAAAGGTGTGTGGTAATGTGTCATTATAGTTTTGATCTGCATTTCCCTGATGATTATTAATTTGAGCAACTTTTCATATACCTGTTGGCCATTTGTATTTTTTCTTTGAAAATTAAATGTCTATTCAGGTACTTTGCCCATTTCTCAATTGGGTTATTTGGTTTTTTTGTTTCGCTTTTGTTTTCGTTTTGCTTTTGAATTGTATGAGTGCCTTTATGTATTTCAGATATTAGCCCCTTTTCACATATATGTCTTGCAAATAAATTCTCTCACTCCAAAGATTGTTTGTTCATTTTGTTGACTGTTACATTTGCTGTCAGAAGCTTTTAACTTTATTGCAATAATATTTGTCTGTTTTTGCTTTTGTTTTCCATATTTTTGTGTCATGATTGCTAAGGCCAATATCATGAAGGTTTTTCCCTATGTTTTCTTCTAGAAATTTTACAATTTTAGTTCTTACGTTTAAGTTTTTAATCCATTTTAAGGTAATTATTGTATATGGTGTGAGATAAGGGTCCGGTATCATTTTTTTGGATGTGGATACCCAGTTTTTCCAGCATCATTCGTTAAAGAAACCACAGTTTCTACTGTGTATTTTTGGCATTCTTGTAAAAGATTAGTTGATGGTATATGATAGATTTATTTCCAAACTTTTTATTCTATTTCACTGGTCTATGTGTCTGTTTTTATGTCAACACCATACTGTTTTTTATTACTATAAATGTGCAACATAGTTTTAAATCAGGAGTTTCATGCTTCCAGCTTTGTTCTTCTTATTGAAAAATGCTTTGACTATCCTGGACTTATTGTCATTCCATATATTTCCTAATTCAAATTAGGGCATATTTCCTAATTGCTCTGGATAAGACTTTCAGTGCAGTGATGAACAGAGGTAGTGAGATTGGGCATTCTGGTTTTATTCCTGATCTTGGAAAAGTTTTCAGCTTTTTTCATTGAATATGGTGTTGTCTCTGGTTTGTCACATATGACCTTTATTATGTTCAGCTTTATCCTATCAATATCTACTATGGTGATAGTTTTTATCATTGAATGTATGTTAAATTTTGACACTTTTCTGCATCTATTGAGATGATTACATGAATTTTTCCCTTTATTTCAGTAGTGTGGTATATCAATATATTGATTTGCATATGGTGAATAATCCTATCACAGCAGTAAATTCCTTTTAATGTGATGTTGGATTTGGTGTGTGCTATTATTGTGTTGAGAATTTTTCACCTTTATTCATCAGACTAATTGGCCTCTAATTTTCCTGTCTTGTAGGGTCCTTTTTTTGACTTTGGTATCAAGATAATGCCAGTTTTATAAAAACATTTTGAATGTGTTACTCCCCCTTCAATTTTCTGGAACAGTTTAAGAAGGGTTAATGTTAATTTGTCTTTAAATATTTAGTAGAATTCAGTCATGAAGCCATCTCATCCTGGAGTTTTTTTGTTGGGAGGGTTTTTATTATTGCTTCAATCTCATTACTCATTAATGACCTGTTCAGATTTTTTATTGCCTCATAATTCAATCTTTGGAGGTTTCGTGCTGTCAGGAATTTATCAATTTTTGTCTGTGTTATCCTATTTATTAGGATATTACTGTTCATAGCAGTCTCTTATAATTCTTTGAATGTCTGTGGTATCAGTTGTAATGTCTCCTCTTTCATTTATGAACTTATTTTAGTTCTTTATATTTTTTCTAGGTTAGCCTATCTAAAAATTTTCAGTGTTGTTTATCTCTTCAGAAAAACAAATTTTAATTTGTTGAACTTCTTAGTTACCTTTCTAACCTCTGTTGCATTTATGTTTGCTCGAATCTTTATTTTTTTCCATCTGATAACGTTGAACATGATTTGTTATTTTTCTTGTTTCTTGAGTTGTAAAGGTAAGATATTTATTTGCTATATTTCTTTTTTCTTAATGTAGGAATTCATTGCTATAAAGTTCCTTGTTAGAATTGCTTCTGCTGCATCATGTAAGTTTTGATAATTTTTTTTTTGTCTTGTTACTTCTTGGTTTCTTTTCTCTATATTTTGTCTTCTTTTACTCATTAGTTGTTTATCAGTGTGTTGTTTACCATGTATTTGTGAATGTCCCAATATTTCTCCTGGTTGTTGGTTTCTAGTCCCATATATTTGTGGTCAGAAAAGTTACTTGACATGACTTCAGACATCTTACATTGACTTGCTTGTGGCTTAACATACAGTTTATCCCGGAGAGTTTTCCATTCATACTTGGGAAGAATGGGCAGACTAGTGCTGTTGAATGGAATTTTCTACATATATCTGTTAGGTCCATTTGTTCTATAATGGTGTCCAAATCTACCATTTCTTTATTGATTTTCTGACTGAATAATTTATTCATTGTTAAAAGATGATATTGAAGTACCCTACTATCATTACATTGCTATTTTCCCCTTTCAGTTATGTTAAAATTTATATTTGTTTTGATGTTTCAAGGTTAGTTTGTGTGTGTGTGTGTGTGCGCATGCGCGCATCCACATATATACAATTATCTCCTTTTGATGAATTTACCTCTTATCATTGCTTAGGGACCTTCTTCATCCTGTGCCAGATTTTTCTTAAAAGTCTTTCCCTGATGTATGTATATCCTCTCCATTCTCTTTTTACTATCATTTGCACGAATTTTTTTTTTCCATCCCTTATTTACAGGTTACGTGTGTCCTTAAAGATAGAGGGAATCTTTTGCAGGCAGCACATTAGCACATTGTTGGATCTTTTTTTTAATTCATTCTATTATTGTGTCTTTTGATTGGAAAATTTATTTTCTGTAAAAGTAATTATTGCTAGGTAAACATTTACTATTGCCTTTTTATTAAACGTTTCTTGACTGTTTTGTCCATCCCATTGTTCTTTGCTCCTCTTTTCCTGTCTTACTTTTCGATTTGTTGATCTTTTGTAGTAGTAAGCTTTAATTATTTTCTTTTTCTCTTTCTGTATTTACTAAATGTTTTGACTTTGTGATTACCATGAGGGATACATAAAATGTGTTATAGGTAGAACAGTCTATTTTAAGCTGACACTAACTTCAATTGCATACAAAATCTCTACACTGTTACTCTTCTCATACACTATACGTTTTTTACTATTGATATCACTCTTTAGATCTTGTTATAGCATGCATCCATTAACAAATTATTGTAGCTGTAGTTATTCTTAATACTTTTGACTTTGAACTTTTGTACAAAGATTGAAGGTAGTTTGTGCACCATCATTACAGTATCAGAGTACTCCGAATTTAGTGATATATTTACCTTTGCCAGTGAGTTTTATACTTTAATATGATTTCATGCTGTTATTTAGTATTGTTTCATTGTAAGCATGACTTGTAAGACAGGAATAGTGGTAATAAAATTCTCAGCTTTTGTTTGGGAAAGTCTTTATCTCTCATTTCTGAATGACAGATTTGCAAGGTATCATATTCTTGACTGAAAGGTTTAATTTAAAAAAAATCCTTTATCACTTTGTATGTATTTTCTCACTCCCTTCTGGCCTGCAAGGTTTCTGCTAAGAAATCTCTTGATAGCTTATGGGTGGGTGGGGGAGGAGTCCCTTGTATAATTTGCTTTTTTCTTGCTGCTTTCATGATTCTCTGATATTTTTATAATTTTGTTATCATATTTCCTGGGGTAATTGTTTTTGGTTTCATCTTGCTTGTGGACCACTAAGCTTCATGAATATTATTATCCGTATTCCCCAAATATATGAGAGGTTTTCAACCATTATTTCCTTCAATAAAATTTCTGCCATGTTCTCCTATCATTTTCTTTGGCAGCTATAGTATTTATATTGATTCATTTGATGGTTTCTCATAGGCGCATATGCTTTTCTAAAATTTATTTTCATTCTTCTTTTCCTTTTTGTTCCTCTAACTGGCTGATTTCAAATGACCTATCCTTGAGTTTACTAATTCTTCATTTTGTATGATTTAGTCTTCTATTGAAGCTCTCTATTGAACTTTCATTTCTATCATTGTACCCTTCAGATGTAAGATTTATGTTTGGTTGTTTTTTATACTTTATATTTCTTAATTAAACTTCTGAATGTATTCAAGCATTTATCTGATTTCATTCATTGTCTGTGTTCTTTTGCATCTCATTGATCTTCTTTAGGGTGATCATTTTGTATTTTTGTCAGGTAACTTATAGATCTCAATTTCTTGGGGATCAGTTACTAGAGATTTATTAGTTTCCTTTGATGTGTCCTGTTTGTCTGATTCTTCATGATGCATGTAACTTTGCAATTGTGTCTCTACATTTGAAGAAGCAAACACTGCTTCCAGTCTTTACAAACTGGCTTCAGCAGGCATAGTATTTCTCTTGTTGAATCCTTGGGCTGGTGAAATTTTATCTGGAATTGCAGTTTAATGGGGTTGGAGCTGGTTCATGTAGGGGCTGTTGGCTCTGCTATATACACTGGGTGAGCCTGTTATTATGGGACCAGGTGAGTATTTATTCTACCTGATTCCTGGGTAGATCAGACTTCCTCCAACAAGGGTCTGTTTTAGTGTCTGTAGTTGGATTTGTACATGGTGTTCCTATTACCAGTTGCACTGAAAGATTGCCTCCCATTGTGTCCCTGAGAGTACTCATGCTGGGTAACTGAATGGATCCCCGAGTGGGCAACATTGCCCCTGTACCACAGCTGAGAGGGGCCAGAACTAAGTTACAGGGCTGCTTCAAGGTTCACAGCATAGACCAGCGTGTCCATGCCTGCCTCTGAGGATATGGATATCCAGGCTTCCTATTGGGTTCCTGTGTGGTCAAGACTGTCCCCAGCATGCAGCTTAGAGGGACTGGAACCAGATCAATATTCTGCTTTAAAGTTTGCAGTCACTCCACAGACAAGAGGCCTATTATCTGAGGCATGAGCGAACATGGCACCTTCTAGTTCCCTTGACAAACACTGCTATTAGCAATAACAAGGCTTAATAAGCCTGCAGGCCAAGTCCACAGGAGAATGTGGCTATATTTCCTGTACCATAGTTGGTTATCCTGCCACCTGAGCATGGGTCTGCTTTCTCAAAATGGTCCTCCTTAGTCTTAAGCTCTACTGGGATTTTTGCAACATTATACCCACATCCCCCAAATCCCATAAAGGCACTTTTGACTGTGGATGGCTGCCAAATTATTGTTACCATGGTGGGACATCAATGGGAAACTTCTATTCTGCCATCTTACTAATATCACTCCCAGATAATTTTTAATCTGAGCAAGCTGATTCTAAGGTTTATACAGTTTATATTCTAGTTTGTGAGGAGAACCAGGAAAATTCTTAAAATCAAATAGTAATTTGGAGTCCAGTTCTACCAAATGCTAAATATTTTATAAAGTCATTTCTATCTTGTCAGTTTTCAATAATTAATTTACCATAATGCCTCTTAAATTACTACTATACCACTGAAGCTGCTCTTGTTAAAGTCAGTGATAATATCCAAGTCTTTAACACTAATGAATCACTCATTTAGCCTTTATATAGCTTGGCCTCTAAGCATCATTGGACACTGGTGACAATTTCTTCCTACTAGCAAGCCTTTATGCCAGTGTTTTTCATGATCCTATTCTCTTTATAGTTTTCTCCAGCCTCTCAGTCCTGCATTTCATGTTCTTTAGCTGGTTTCTCTTATTTCCCAAACACTTCAAATGCTGACATTTTGTAATGCTCTGTCCTAAGCCTCTTTTCTTCTCACTGTGTGCATTATCACTAGGTTGTATGATTTACTCTAAAGGTTTCAATTACTAGCTAATATTTAAAGTGTGGGCAATAAATAAGTAGATTAAAAGGGGAAGGAGAGAGCATTCCAGAAGGAGGAAAGAGTATGTGGAGACAGGCCTGTTTGAGGATATACATTAAGTAAAATAATAGCTCTCATTTATTGAGTACTCAGTATATGCTAAACTCAAATCTAAATGTTTTCAATATTTTATATTTCTTACTCCTAAACCATATGAGATAGTTCTCCATTTACAGATGACTAAAAATGGGGCACAAAGAAGTTACATGATTTGCCTAAACTATGCTGCTAGTAAAGAGGGGAAACCAGGACTCCAAGCTAGGTAGCAAGACTCCCAAACCTGGATTGTAGTCACAATCCTATGATTCACTGTAGCTTTAGCACTGAAGTGAGGAAGAGAGGCTGCTAGGAAGAGAGGCTGGATGGGTGAGGACTACAAAGATCATTACAAATATTTATTCCTGGTATCTCTTTCTTCTTCATGGGCCTTCCATTCTTCTGCTACATTCTGCTAGCTCCTAGTCATTCTGTAGTTCTACGTTTAAATTTGACTTTTTTCTAGGAAGCCCTCCTTCACCACCTCAGGCTTGATTAGCTTTCTACTGCTATACATTTATAAAGCTTTTTATGCCATTTATCTTCCTAGTTAATTTCACTTATCACAGACTCAATACAAACATCATCTATAGAATCTTTCCCTGACCACCTCCCCCAGTAGATTACATTTTACTGCAATAACCTTCATCCCACTTAAACCTAGATTTTCAGTTTCTGTTTTCCACTCAAACCTAATTTTTTTGAGGCAGGGGCATAGTATGGTTCATCCACCATGGTGTTACTAGCACCTAGAGAAGACATAGAGCAGACATTCATTAAGTGTTTCTTAAATGAATTACCTAAAATGTCACTAGTAAACAACATGGCTGCTACCATGGCCATGGCTGCTCACTATCAGGAGAACAGCAAAGAAAGACCCGCCCACATGATTCAATTACCTCCCACCAGTACCATTAGTGAGCACTTAATTTGTGCCAAGTACTAACTAAGTTATTTTTATACAATATTACTAACCTCTCTAACCACCCAATGAGGTGGCCTTATGATTTCTATTTTAATGGAGACTGAAATGAAACTCAAGAAAGTAAATGATTGCCTATAGTAATAACAATAGTTTATAGTCATTTAGTGCTTATTTGCTATTCCCAAATTTACCTATGACAATGAAATTGTTACTGTAGTATAGATGGAAGCACTGAGGTTCAGAAGTAAGGCACTTGTATAGTGTTATGTATTTGTGAATGTATGTGTAAGAACAAACAAGTCAACCTAGGGCTTTCTGATCCTGAAACCTGGATTCTTTCCACTATATCACTGTTGTTATTCTTCCATCAGTGAATGATACATAAAAAGCTACTTCATGCTGATAAAGAGTATTTATCGGCATATCTAGGTCTTTTATAATTTTCTCTTTTTTCCTCTAAACAAGACACAATAAATTAATCTAATTTGGTAAAGTATTTAAAAATACGGATGTATCTGGTAAAAGTAACAAAATAGGTCTTGCTTTATTTTGTTTTTAAAGAAGAGACTTGGTAACCATTTATGTAGGAGACTAGTTTTTAACTGGGCACCTGAAACTTGCAATTTGGCATATTATTTATAATTCCAGGTCTCCCAACCAGTTCTTATGCATTTATCTATTTATTTTGCAACAGAGTATCACTCTGTCACTCAGGCTGGAGTGCAGTGACACAATCACAGCTTACTGAGACTTCAAATACCTGGGCTCAAACAACCCCTCCCACCCCAGCTTTTGAGTAGCTGGGACTACAGGAGCACACCACCACTCCTGGCTAAGGTTTTTAAAATTTGTTTGTTTTTGGAGACAAGATCTTGCTATGTTGCCCAGACTGATCTCAAACTACTGGTCTCCATCAATTTTCCTTCTAGGCCTCCAAAAGCACTGGGATTATAGGTGTGAGCCAGTGTACCTGGCCCCAGCTCACTTTAATAATAATATTTAGTAGGAATCATTTATTTGGCATATGTACTGTCCAGCTACATCATTTTTTAATGAAATCTTATTGTGGAAAATAGTGTAGTAAAGGGGACTATCACAGATTGTAGATGAGTGTCTTGCTCCTTATATACCTATCAAAAATGTTGATGAAAATATGTTATAGTTAAAAAGTTTTTAATCACATCGTACGTAGATGATTACCTAATTATAATCCCCAAAATCTTTGCAAATTTTAATTTAGCTTTATGCATTTTTAAAATGACAGTTGAAATAAATTATCTGGTCAGAATACTAATAATAAGAATATCAACTGTCTTAAATAAAATCAAAATGAACAAACTGTTTTGTATTTTAGTATGTTGCTAATGAGTAACAGAAAATTTAGTATGTTGTTAATGAGTGACCGAAAATTATGTGTTACTGATTTATCTTCAAACTCATTTATAGGAAAATGCTTTTTCTTTAAGTCAGGGATGACAAAAATAAAGTTGCCAGTCAGTAGGTACTCCAGTTAAACTGGTTATGATTAATATGTGTGTGTCAAATTGTGTAGAAGGAAAAATAAGGAATGATTAAGGTAGAAGCAGTTCTTACCAGGGAAAGAGGTAAACATTATGCATTTTCTTACCTATTAGTCATTTACTTTGTATAGAATTACATAAGATCAAGGTGTTGTTATAATTCAATATAACTGGAAAGCTGTGGGATGTTCTCATAATGTTTCAACAGTTAGGAAAAAAATGGTGTTTAGCCCTTTTAATAAGCTGTTTGCATCTTTCCTCCAGTTAGATCTTAAGTAACTATATAGCTGCTGGTATGCTGTAACATGTTTCACCTACAGTATATGTCTTCAAAGAAAACACAGAAGCCATCTTATTGACAGAACTATCTCATAACCAGCAAAGTGAATCGGTTAATTTTTTTTCTAACACATTCTATAGGTTTGTGTTACTTCCTTCACATACTCAATTCAATGGTAGATTATTAAATTGTAGATTATTAAATAGGAGAATAATTGTAGATGAGCACAAAGGCTTCCATGGAGAATATAGCAGCAGATAAATGGCAAAATGGCTGGATTTGGAACAATGATTCATCAAACATATGATTAGTGAAATGTCACTAAGCACTATGTGAGGTAAAGATAGGTATTATTAACAGGAGGCAAGTCATGGCCTTTATGAGCAGGGCTACCAAACCAACAAGGGAAAAGGCTGAGGAAAAAAAGAAAGGGTTAGAGAAAAAGATAATATACAGAGAGGAAAGTGGAAATGGACAGTATAAGAATATCCATGAAACGGCTGGGCACCATGGCTCACACCTGTAATCCTAGCACTTTGGGAGGCAGATGTGGGTGGATCACCTGAAGTCAGGAGTTTGAGACCAATATGGTCAATATGGCAAAATCCTGTCTCTACTAAAACTACAAAAATTAGCATAGTATGTTGGTGGGCACCTATAATCCTAGCTACTCAGGAAGCTCAGGCAGGAGAATCACTTAAACCCAGAAGGAGGAGGTTGCAGTGAGCCAAGATGGCGCCACTGTACTCCAGCCTGGGTAAAGAGTGGAACTCCATCTCAAAAAAGAAACAAACAAACCAAAAAGAATGTCCATGAAACTAAAACGAATAGCAGATTAAACCACATTACAGGAAGTTAAGCATAACATTGACACCATAAAAAAATCAAATGATTGTTATGAGAAGCCTTTTCCAAAATGCAAAAAAGTATGAAAAATATAAAAATTATGACTGAGAATTTGGTAATTATTTAAAATATAGAATGACAATCCAAGCAACAAGTTATAGGTGTTCTTAAGTAGGAAAACTTAACAGTTCTAAAATAATTACTGAAAGTAAAATTGAATAAAGTTATCTAAATCTAATAAGAGAAATAAATATGCAACATTAAAGCCCTTCTTGTTTTCCCTGTAAATTTAATGCAAAGAATTCTACAGGTAGCCACATTGACAAACATTTGAATAATTGTATTATTAAAATCCTATAAGTATCAACTAATGAATTAAAGAAAGTTACTTCAGATTGCCTTCAAATTTCCCTCAGCAACATTGACTATCAGAGAACACTGTAATAATAACGTGTTATAAAATTTGAGGGCAAATTGTTTCCTACTGCCACCTACAACCAAGTTGTCATTTATTTGTAAGGTGAAATCTTCAGCTTCAGGACCTTTGCATTGCTGTTTCCTATCTTCCCCAAATTGCTTTGTGATTTGTTCTTTCAGTTCATAAAAGTATCTGTCCAAATCTTCCCTTCTCAGAAATGTCTACTCTATTGATATTGACCATCATTCTGTGCTTCTCCAGATTTTTTATAGCGATCATCACTACTTATTACTTGATATTTATTTTCCACTGTTTCTACTGAAATATAAATTCCATTAGATTAGTAGTTTCATACAAAATTGTAGTTTTTCTTACATTCATCATGCCTAACATAGTCACAGACACATGATAACTATTTAATATATAGTTGTTGAATGAATGAAAATTTATGAATTCCCTCATAATCTGTCATTTGGATTAATAACTGGTCTTCTTGCTCCCAATCCACAACATCATTCCCCCTCCTAATCCATTTTCTACACAGAAGCTAGGTTGAAGTTTTGAAATTATAAGTGAAATTATGTTACTGTATTTAAATCCCTTCAATAACTGCCAATAACATTCTTTTTATAATATCTCAATTTATTGTGTTCTAAAACATCTTATATATTCTGTGTGTTGGTTGTTTCTTCGACCTCTTTTTATGTCATTGCAAAACTTGAGTGGAGACAGGTAAATGCCAATAATAGCTTGCTCTTGAATTTAACTTAATTATATAAGGATATAAAGCTGTTCTACATTGATTTATAAAGTTAATATAATCCAAATTAAAAGCCAGTCAGGTTTCATTCCAAGAAGACAGAAGTCTGACCAATTATGTTAAATATATTTAATACCACAGAAAACCATTTTTCAAAAGCACCTTCTCATCCTGGAATTATTGCTACAGGGGTATTCCCAACTTCTTTTATAACCCAAACTTGCTACTAAATCATATTCATTAAATCAAAAGATCATTGCATGAGCCTTTCAGTATCTTCTCACTAACGTTCTAAGTTTCTGTATTTTATATGATTGTAGTTTGGTTCTAAGTATTCACCCTCATTTTGGTCTCCCTTTCACTCCATTTGGCAGATATATTTCATAGTTTATATTGAAGGTTGGAGTCATTGTTTCTAAAAATATAGTTTCTCTCTCTATTTTCATTTATTTTTCCCAGTTTGTCAAAGTACTCTAAAATTTAACCAAAAGTTGATTAGTTTACCTTACCAAAAAAAAAATGAATATGGTTGCAAAATATGAATTTTAAAGTGTAAGTAACACAGAAGAAGAGAATATTAAATGATTAAATTACAACAACATGTTGGTAATTAAAATGCTAGCTATTTCAACAAAACTGAAAATCTCAGAAATTAACCACAGCATATATTCCAATCGGTGACATGATAATGGTTGCAATATCTAATCCATGAGAGAAAGATTGGTCAATAAATTATAATAGAACTAAACCAGAACTAAATTTCAACAGGATTAGAGTTTTTATATATAAAATGAAATTGTAAAATTATAAAATACATAGTTGTATATCTTTCACATTTAAAGATCTTAACATTGATATATTTAAATACTTTGGAAACTTTTTCTTATATAAATATAGATACAAAGAGCAAAACAGATATTACAAAGATTAAAACTCGTCATTTATAAAGACATATACATCTTTAAGAAAAGCTCTAAAATGTAAATAGAAAATGAACAAAGAATAGCAACAACCAATTCATGTAAAATTAAATGCAAATGATTTATTTTTAAATACTTAAATTCAGTAGTAATCAAGATGTAAATTAAATCAATATATAAATTTCTTTTTCAAACTAGAAAGCTAAATATATTACTAAAAGTACAGCTAAAACTGCACTCTCATAGCATGCAAATGGTTATTTCAGTCTGCTCAGGCTGCCAAAAAAAAAAAAAAAACAAACCACAGACTAGATAGCTTAAACCACAAAAATGTATTTTCTTACAGATCTGGAGCCCAGAAATCTGAGATCAAGGTGCCAGCAGGGTTATGCCTCTCTTCTGCCTTCTGCCTAGCTTGCAAATGACCATTTCTCCCTGTGTACTCACATGGACCTTTTTCTGTTACATGCATTTCTGGTATTTTCTCCTGTTATTATAAGTATACCAGTCCTATGAGATTAGGGTCCCACTCTTGTAACCTGATGTCATTTTAATTATGTCCCTAATGATCCTATCTTCAAATGTAGCCATGTAAGGGATTAAGCCTTCAATGTATAGATTTTGTGGGTGCACAATTTAGTATAAAACACAGTAGTTTAAGTTTTTCACAATTTTATAAATAATAATTTGCCATATATCTATAGATCACTTATTATTTTATAGGAATCAATAAGAAAGACATATTCAAATATACATTCAAAGATTTTGATAGAATGATGTTTACCCAGAGAAATATTTGTATTATTCCTCAAAAGTGAAAATACCTAAATAGGCAACAATAAAAGTCAAGTTAAATTAATGGTACTTGTAATCACGTTTCAAAGTGTATTTAATAATGTAAAGTATACACTCAGTGCAAAGTTCATTGCATAAAACATTACTGTTCATCCTCTATGCAATATTAATGCTAATGGGAAATATATATATCTAACATATATATAACTTCATTTCAGCATAGTATCCTCCAATGTCGTATAGATATATAATTGTATATTATGTATGATGTCATATATATTTATACATATACATATCAGAAGGCACGACACTAAAATTAAGAAAAGGTTTAGTTTTGAGTAGAGAATCTGTTTTCTATATTATTATTTAACAATTTTTAGTTTGTGGAGTATTTTCTATACAGATAATATACAACACACAAAATCAAAAAGAAATATTTCATATGTTCTTGGCGAACACTCAGCTTTTTTCCTACTTATCCTGACCCATCATCTCAAGAATGTTTCAATGGAAACATCAGGCATCTGTATCAAAGCATGCCAAGCCTTCTGATAATTTATTTTAAAATTCATTTTATAGAGTCTTTCTTGATATTTAGTCATGTCATATTTTATTCTAGTTATTTACATATCCTCCCAAGGAAATACTAAGATTAAAGAAACATTCAATTTTATATCAATGATTCTTCAAAACTTTTTCTAATAGTAATTATTTTAATGATTTTATCAAAAAATGATCTGTCAGTATGAGAATTTTGGAGACATTCTAATATTCAGCATCCTGTGCACTTCTGGAGGATAGCAAAATACATAATATATATTCTCAAAAACATTTGGTAAAGAAAACAGCCACAATCACAAATACCTATAATGTATCACTGAAATAAGACTTGCCATTGAACTCTAGAATTTGTTATTTTTAGACATATTTCTAAGTATAGAATTTGTTGCCATAGTAACTTGTAACAGCTATGAATAATCTGGTCCTAATCTGAAACACTAAGCAGAATTACAAAGGCTCAGTTCAATTACTTCTTTGTCTTGAAAGATTTGGATTATATATTGAGAGATAAACACCCTGAGCCCTGCATACTAAAAGTTCAATAGCATCAAAACTGTAAATGCTTAGGAATAAGTTTACTATGAAGATGAAAGACTTGTATACTGGCAACTATAAAACGTTCATGGAAAAATATTAAAGCCAACACAGATAAATGAAAAGACATCCGTGTTTATGTATCTGAGCAATTAATATTGTTAAAATGTTCATATTACCCAAAGAAATCTGCATATTCAATGAAATACTTGTCAAAATCCTAATAACATATTTTACAAAAATAGTATAAAAACAATTGTAAAATTCATATGGAAGCACTAAAGGCCACAAATAGCCAATGCAATTTTGAAGAAGAACAAATCTGTAAGCATAACACCTTCTGATTTCAACTTATATCACTAAGCTACAATAACAAAAACAATATGGTACTGGCATAAAAGCAGACATATAGCCTAATGGAACAAATTATAGAATCCAGAAATAAAGCCATACAATTGATCTTTGACAAGGTGTCAAGAAAAAACAATGAGCAATGGATAGTATCTTCAACAAATGGTCCTTGGGAAACTGGATATCTGCATGCAAAAGAATTAAGTCAAGACCAGTCAGTATGCTGTATTCAGGAGACCCATTTCACATGCAAAGACACACATAGGCTCAAAATAAAGGGATGGAGGGAATATTTACAAGCAAACGGAAAGCAAAAAAAAGCAGGGGTTGGAATCCTAGCCTCTGATAAAACAGACTTTAAACCAACAAAGATCAAAAGAGACAAAGAAGGGCATTACATAATGGTAAAGGGATCAATGCAACAAGAAGAGCTATCCAAAATATGTATGCACCCAATCAGGAGCACCCAAATTCATAAAGCAAGTTAATAGAGACCTACAGAGAGACTTAGACTCCCACACAATAATAGTGGGAGACTTTCACACCCCACAGTCAATATTAGACAGATCAATGAGACAGAAAATTAACAAGGATGTCCATATCCAGGACTTGAACTAAACTCTGGAACAAGCAGACCTAATAGACATCTATAGAACACTCCACCCCAAAGCCACAGAATATACATTCTTCTCAGCACCACAAAGTAAAACACTCCTCAGCAAAGGCAAATGAATGGAAATCATAAGAAATAGTATCTCAGACCACAGCACAATCAAATTAGAACTCAGGATTAAGAAACCCACTCAAAACTGCACAACTGCATAGAAACTGAACAACCTTCTCATGAATGAACTCCCATTTGCAATTCCTACAAAGAGAATAAAATACCTAGGAATACAACTAATGAGGAATGTGAAGGACCTCTTTTAGGAGAACTACAAACTACTGCTCAAGGAAATAAAGAGAGGACACAAACAAATGTAAAAACATTCCATGCTAAGGGATAAGAAGAATCAACATCGTGAAAATGGCCATACTGCCCAAAGTAATTTATCAATTCAATGCTATCCCCTTCAAGATACCATTGACTTTTTCACAAGAATTGAAAAAAACTACTTTAAATTTAATATGGAACCAAAACAGAGCCCACATAGCCAAAACAATCCTAAGCAAAAAGAACAAAGTTGGAGGCATCACACTACCTGATTTCAAACAATACTATGGGCTACAGTAACAAAAACAGCATGGTACTGGTACCAAAACAGATATATAGACCAATGGAACAGAACAGAACCTTAGAAATAACATCACACACTTACAACCATTTGATCTTTGGCAAACCTGACCAAAAAAAAGCAATGGAGAAAGGATTCCCTATTTAATAAATGGTGTTGTGAAAGCTGGCTAACAATATTCAGAAGCTAAATTGTACACAAAAACTAACTCAAGATGGATTAAAAACTTGAACATAAGACCTAAAGCCATAAAAACCCTAGAAGAAAACCTGGGCAATACCATTCAGGACATAGGCATGGGCAAAGACTTCATGACTAAAACATCAAAAGCAATGGCAATAAAAGCCAAAATTGACAAATGGGATCTCACTTAATTAAAGAGTTTCTGGACAGTAAAATAAACTATCATCAGAGTGAACAGGCAACCTACAGAATAGGAGAAAATTTTTCCAATCTATCCATCTGACAAAGGGCTAATATCCAGAAACTACAAACAACTTAAACAAATTTAGAAGGAAAAAAAAAACAACATTATCAAAAAGTGGGTGATGGATATGAACAGACACTTCTCAACAGAAGACATTTATGCAGCCAACAAACATGAAAAAAAGCTCATAATCACTGGTCATTAGAGAAAGGCAAATCAAAACCGCAATAGGATACCATCTCAGACCAGTTAAAATGACAATCGTTAAAAAGTCAGGAAACAACAGATGCGGGAGAGGATGTGGAGAACTAGGAATGCTTTTACATTGTTGGTGGGGAGTATAAATTAGTTCAACCATTGTGGAAGACAGTGTGGTGATTCCTCATGGATCTAGAACTAGAAAGACCATTTGACCCAGCAGTCCCATTACTAGGTATATACCCAAAGGAGTATAAGTCATTCTACTATAAAGACACATACACATGTATGTTTATTGTGGCACTGTTCACAATAACACAGACTTGGAACCAACCAAGTTGGTTCATCAATGATAGATTGGATAGAGAAAATGTGGCACATACATACCATGGAATGCTATGCATCTATAAAAAGAATGAGTTTATGTGTTTTGCTAGGACATGGATGAAGCTGGAAACTAGAATTCTCACAAACTAACACAAGAACAGAAAACCAAATACCGCATGTTCTGACTCGTAAGTAGGAGTTGAACAGTGAGAACACATGGATGCAGGGAGGGGAAAAATCACATAACAGGGCCTGTCAGGGGTTGGGGGCTAGGAGAGGGATAGCATTAGGAGAAATATCAAATGTAGATGACAGGTTGATGGGTACAGCAAACCACCATGGCACATGTATACCTATGTAACAAACCTGCATATTCTGTACATGTACCCCAGAACTTAAAGTATAACAATAAAAATAATAAAGAATTAAACTCGAATTTTTTCTCTCTCTTCCTCCCTCCCTCCCTTCCTTCTTTCCTTTCACTCTTTTTTTCTTCTCTCTCTCTCTTTTACTCGCTCTTCTTCTCTCTCTCTCTCTCTCTCTCTTTCTTTCTTTTTCTTTCTTCTTTCTTTCTTTCTTTCTTTCTTTCTTTCTTTTCTTTCTTTCTTTTCTTTCTTCTTCACAGGGTCTCATTTTGTCACCCAGGTAGGAGTGCATTGGCATGACTATGGCTCACTGCAGCAGCCTCAACTTCCTGGCCTCAATCGAACCTCCCACCTCATTTTTCACAGTAGCTTGGCACTACATGTGTGTACCACCACACCTGAATAACTTTTGCATTTTTTTTTATAAATAGGGTTTTGCCATGTTGCCCAGACTGGTCTCAAGCTCCTGAGCCCAGGTGATTCACCAACCTCAGTCTCCCAAAGTGCTGGGATTAGAGGCATAAACCACCATTCTGGCCTGGACCTATTTCTTACTCTTTACACAAATGTCAAGTCAAAATATCACTAATATCACTAATCATCAAGAAAATGTAAATCAACTCAAAATATCACTAATCATCAAGAAAATGTAAATCAAAATTACAATATCTCAGTTGATACTGTTTAGAATGCATATTATTAAAACAAACAAACAAATAAAACTTTTGATTTAAAATGGCTAAGGAAGCATGCTGTCTTCACTCCCTGCCTCAGAAAACCAAAAGCCTCAGAAAATCAAAACAGCACTGAGATTTTCACAGCAAAACCCCATAGCTCAAATGTGAGTATAATACACACCCTGGGGCTACAGAGAAGTTAAAAAACTCTCCAGGCTGGGCACAGTGGCTCATGCTTGTAATCCCAGCACTTTGGGAGGCCGAGGCAGGTGAATAATGAGGTCAAGATATTGAGACCATCCTGGCCAACATGGTGAAAACCCATCTCTACTAAAAGTACAAAATTTAGCTGAGCATGGTGTGCATGCATATAGTCCCAGCTACTCAGGAGGCTGAGGCAGGAGAACTGCTTGAACCTGGGAGTCGGAGTTGCAGTGAGCTCAAACTTTCATACCTTTAACACTCCTCTCCTTCATTCTGCCTAGCAATAATCACGTGGAAAGTTTTCCTCTAACTCAATTTCTACACTGGAAAAAGTAATGTTGAAGTGGTAAAACAGCTTTCCACCACCTTTGGCTTCCAAGAAGGACACTGTCCTTGCCTTATCCCCATGAGAAGCATCATGACTGCCTGAAGGGAGAAATATCCTGAGGACAGGCAGAGACAAAGTGGGCAGGTGAGTCTACCATTCCCAGTCCTGAGAGACTGTGCTCTGAAACTCGACCAAAGGAGATGACAAATTACTTTGGGTTGTCAGCAGCACTACACTTAGGAGGTAAGCTCCACAGTTCTCTTGGGCATGAACCCTTATGTAGCCTGGACACACTGCCAGAATAATCCTTTGGGACCTCAACCATTCTGGACAAGTAATGCTCAGATCTTTTACTATAGCCAAGATGAACCAAGGCTTATGGTGTCACCTAGAGACAAAATAGAGGTAGCAGTCTAGTAGTAAAAATTTGCTAAGCAAATATATCCAATAAAAACAAAACAAGTTGTAGGAGAAAACTGGAATAAATAACTTATCCTTCAATGCAAAGACATACACATACCCACAAGAAATAACCATGAACTCCCCAAAAGGATGAAAGAAAAAAAAATCATGACTGACTTTAAAGAGATGGTGATTTGTAGAATTCTCTGGCCAACAATTTTAAATAGCAGTATTAGAAAATTCAGTGATCTCCATGATAACACAGGAAAACAATTCGGAAATTTATCAGAGAAATTTAACAAAGAGATTTAAATAATAAAAATATTAAACAGAAACCTTAGAACTAAGGAGAACATTTCCTGAACTAAAGAACTCATTAGATGCTCTCAACAAAGTAATTGATCAAACATGGGATTCATGAGCTTAAGACTATGCATTTGAAAATACACAGAGAAGAAAATAGGAAAAAGAATGAAGAGTATCTACAGTACATATAGCATTACCTCAAAAGACAAAAATCTGAGAGATATTGATATGCAAGAGGGAAGTGGGCAAGGGAAGAGTAGGGGGTAAAAAGTTTATTCAATGAAATAGTAATTTAAAAACTTGAGAAAGATATAAATATCCAGATATAGGAAAGATCTGAGAACACCAAATAGATTCAGTGCAAATTAGACTACCTCTAGCCATATATTAATATTATTCAGAACTCTCAAATGTCAAGGATAAAGAGAGGATCCTAAAAGCAGCAGGAGAATAGATTCAAATAACATATAAAGAAGCTCCAATTTTTCTGCAACAGACTTTTTAACAAAAACCAAACGAGCCAGGAAGGAATGTGATGACATTTTCAAAGTGCTGAAAGACAACAAAGGCTACCATCCAAGAATACTGTATCCAGCAAAGTTATTTTTGAGTATGAAGAGAGAGATGGTCTTTCCCAGAAAACAAAAGCTGAGAGTATTCACCACCACCAGATATATCATACAAGAAATGTTAAAAGTCATTATTCAATCTTAAAGAAAAAAAGCACAAAACTAATATGTGAAGAAAATTTTTCTGTTTTCCATTTGCTTGGTAGATTTTCTTTTCTTTTTTCTTTTTCTTTCTTTCTTTCTTTTTCTTTCTTCTTTCTTTTTTTTTGACAGAATTTTGCTCTTGTTGCCTAGGCTGGAGTGCAATGGTGTGATCTTGGCTCACTGAAACCTCTGCTTCCTGGATTCAAATGATTCTCCTGCCTCAGCCTCCTGAGTAGCTGAGATTACAGGCATTCACCACCACACCCAGCTAATTTTTTTTTTTTTTTTTTTTTTGGTTTTAGTAGAGACAGGTTTTCTCCATGTTGCTCAGGCTTGTCTCAAATTCCCAACCTCAGGTGATCCACCCACCTCAGCCTCCCAAAGTGCTGGGATTACAGGCATGAGCCACTGCACCGGCTGCTTGGTAGGTTTTCTTTCATCCCTTTATTTTGAACCTATGTGTGTCACTGCATTTGAGGTGGCTCTCTCGAAGACAGCATACCAATGGGTCTTGGTTCTTTATCCAGCGTGACACTCTGTGTCTTTTAGTTGGGACAGTGATGCTGTTTACACTCAAAGTTAGTATTGAAATGTGTGGATTTGATCCTGTCATAATGTTAGCTCGTTATTCTGCAGAGTTGTTTATGTGGTTTCTTTATAGTGTCACAGGTCTACGTACTTCAGTGTGTCTTTGTAGTGGTGAGTAACAGTCTTTTCCATATTTAGTGCTCCCTTCAGGAGCTCTTGTAAGGCAGGTCTGGTGGTAATGAATTCCCCTCAGCACTTGCTTATCTGAAAAGGATCTTATTTTCCCTTCACTCATGAATCTTAGTTTGGCTGGATATGAAATTCTGTGTTGGAATTTCTTTTCTTTAAGAATGTTGAATATTGGCCCCCAATCCCTTGTGGCTTATAAGGTTTCCACTGAGAGGTTCCCTGTTAGTATAACGGGCTTCTCTTTGTAGGTGACCTGTCCTTTATCTCTAGCTGCCTTTAATATTCTTTCATTTTGACCTTGAAAAATTTGATGATTATGTGTCTTCCTGGGGATGATTTTCTCATGGACTATATTACTGGACTTCTCTGTGTTTGCTGAATTTGAATGTTGGCCTGTGTAGCTAGGTTGGGGAAATTCTCATGGATCATATCCTGAAACATATTTCCAAATTGGTTTCATTCTTCTCATCTCTTTCAGGACACCAGCCAGTCATATGATTGGTCTCCTTACATATTCCAATATGTCTCAGAAGTTTTTTCATTATTTTTTTCTCTATTCTTGTCTTCCCATCTTATTTCAGAAAGACAGTCTTCAAACTCTGAGATTCTTTCCTCCACTTGGTCCATTATTCTATTAATATTTGTGATTTCATTATGAATTTCTTGCAGTGGGTTTTTTCAGCTCTATCAGGTGAGTTACATTCTTCTCTATACTGGCTATTTTTTGTCAGTCAGATCCTGCAATGTTCTATCATGAGTTTGAGCTTCCTTGCATTATCTTACAACATACTCCTTTGCCTCATTGAAGTTCATTTCTATCCATACTCTGGATTTTTATTCTGTCCTTTCAACCATCTCAGCTTCAGCCCAGTTCCAAATCCTTGCTGAAGAGTTGATGAGGCCATTTGGAGGAAAGAGGGTACTTTGACCTTTTGAGTTTTCAGCATTTTTGTGCTTATTCTTTCTCATCTTTGTGGGCTTGTCTACCTTCAATCTTTGAGGTTGCTTACCTTGGACGGTATGAAACCCACTGGTAAAATTAAGTTAATAGGCAAACCAAGAGTATTATATTACTGTAATTGTGCTATTCAATTCATTCATAACCCTAGTATGAAACACAAAACATAAATCACCCCAAAACAATAATAGCTACAGTAGTCTTCTAAGAGATAATTAATATAAAAATATGTAAACAAAGGCAATTAAGTAAAAATATAGGGGAGATAGAGTTAAGGTATATAATTTTAGTGTTTTTGCCTTTGTTTCTTTTATTTTATTTGTGATATGTTTTTATCTTTTTAAAATAATAACATTTATAGAATATTTCACCCAACTGCTGAATAATGCACATAATTTTCCTCAGCACATGAAACATTCTCATGAATAGATAAGATCTTAGGCTAGCAAACAAGTCTAAACAAATTCAAAAAAATAAAAATCTTATCGAGTATCTTTTCTGATCACGATGAAATAAAGCTAGAAATCAATAACAAGAGGAACCTCAGAAAACACATAAACACATGGAAATTAAACAACATGCTCCTGAAAGAACAATTGGTCAATGAAGAAATTAGAAAGAAATTTAAAAATTTCTTGAAACAAAAGTAGAAACATAACCTACCAAAATCTGTGTATATTGCAAAAGGAGATAAACACCTGTATCAAAAACATAGAAAGACTTCAAATAAATAACCTAGTGATGTACCTGAAGAATCCAAAAAAGCAAAAACAAACATTTCCAAATTATTAGAAGAACATAAATAATAAAGATTAGAAATAAGTGAAAAGAGACAAAAACAAATACAGAAGATAAACAAAACAAAAAATTGGTTTCTGAGAAGATAAGTAAAACTGACAATCCTTTTGGTAGACTAAGAAAAACAGAAGTACCCAAATTAATAAAATTGGAAATGAGAAAGGAGACCTCAAAAATACAAAGAATCGTTGAAGACTTTTATAAACAACTATATACCAACAAATTGGAAAACCTAGAAGAAATGAATAAATTCCTGGACAACTAAAACCTACTAAGCTAGAAACATGAAGAAATATAATACCTCAACAAACCAATCGAGAGTAATGGGATGGAAGCAATAATAAATGTTTGCCATCAATAAAAGCCCAGGACCTGATGGATTCACTACTAGATTGTACCAACCATTTATAGAGAAACTGATACCAATCATACCCAAACTCTTAAAAAAAATTTGAAGAGGAGAGAATATTGCCGAAGTCATTCTACCAGGCCAGCATTACCCTTATACCAAAATCAGACAAGGACATAACAAAAAAAGAAAAGTGCAAAAGTGCAGGACAATATCCCTAATGAATACAGATGCAAAAATCCTCAAGGAAATACCAGCAAACCAAATTAAATAGCCCATTAGAAGGATCATACTACATGATTATCCTTCTAATGTTTTCATGTGCTATGATCAAGTAGGATTTATCTCTGGGATGCAAAGCGTTACAACAATTACAGATCAATGAATGTGATACATCACATTAACAAAATCAAGAACAAAAACCATATGATTATTTTAATAAATGCCAAAAAAGCATTTGATAACATTCAACATCACTTTATGATAAAAACTCTCATTAAAATGGATATAGAATAAACGTGCCCTCAAAATAATAAAGATCATATATAAAAAACCCATATCTGATGTATACTGAATAGGCAAAAAATGAAGGCCTTTCTCTAAAGACTGCAACATGATAAAGTTTCCCAATTTTACCACTTTTATTTTACATAATATTGGTAGCCCTGGCCAAAGCAATTGAGCAAGAGAAAGAAATAAAAGGCAATCATATTGGAAAGGAAGAAGTCAAATTAGTCTTATTTGCAGACAACATGACTCTAGACTTAAAAAACCTAAAGAGTCAATAAAAAAAGTTATAACAAATGAAATTAGTAAAGTTGCAGAATACAAAATAAATATACACAAATCAGTAGTGTTTATATATGACAACAGCAAATAATCTGAATAAGAAATCAAACCATTCCATTTATAGTGGTTACAAAAGTGTGAGACACTTAGGAATCAATCTAACCAAATAAGTGAAAGATCTATACAAGAAAAACTATGGAATTCTGATGTAAGGAATTGAAGAGAACACAAAAAATGGAAAAAATATTTTATGATCATGGATTAGATGAATTAATATTGTTAAAATGACAGTACTACCCAAAGCAATTTATGGATCCAATGAATTCCCTATCAAAATACCAATGACATTCTTCACAGAAATAAAAACATTCTAAAATTTATATGGAACCACAAAAAATCCGAATTACCAAAGCAAACCTGAGCAAAAAAGAACAAAGCTGAAAACATCACATTACCTGACTTCAAAATTTATTACAAAGCTATAGAAAAAACAAAACAGTATTGTTACTGGCATAAATACAGACATATAGACCAGGGGAAAAGAATAGAGAACCCTAGATATAAATCTATGCACTTACAGCCAATTCATCTTTAACAAAGGCACCAGAACATACAATGCGGAAAGGACAGTGTTTTCAACAAATGCTGCTGGAAAATCCAGATAACTATATGCAGAAGGATAAAGTTAGACTTCTATCTCTTACCATACACAAAAATAAAATAAAATAGTTTAAAGACTTAAATGTAAGACATATAACTAAGAAACCACTAGATGAAAACACTGGGAAAACACTCCAGGATGTTGGTCTGGGTAAGAATTCCTTGGATAAGATCTCAAAAGCACAAGCAACCAAAATAAAAATGGACAAATGGGATTACATCAGACTAAAATGCTTCCCTCACACCAAAGAAAGCAATCAATAAAGTGGAGAGAAACCCAAAGAATGAAAAAAAGGAACGCAAACTATGCATTTGAAAAGGGGTTAATATCTTGAATATATAATGAGTGCAAACAACTCTATAAGGAAAAAATCTAATGATCTAATTAAAACATGGCAAAATATCTGAGCAGATATTTCTTAAAAGAAGACATACAGATGGCTAACAGTTATATGAAAAAATGCTCAGCATTTGTAATTATACACAGAGAAATGCAAATTAAAAACACAATGAGATATTACCTCACCTCAGTCAAAATGGCCTGTATCAAAAATACAGGCAATAATGAATGCTGGGGAGGATGTGGGAAAAAGGAACCCTCCTACACTGTTGACAAGAATATAAATTAATACAGCCACTATGGAGAATAGTATAGATGATCCTCAACATACTATAAATATAACTAACATATGATTAAGCAATTCTACTACTGGCATATATACAAACAAAAGACAATAAATTTATGGAAAAGACTTCTGTACTTCCATATTTATTGCAGCACTATTTAGCACAATATCTAAAATGTGGAATCTACCTGAGTACCCATCAATGGATAAATGGATAAAGGAAATATGACATATACATAAAATTGAATATTATTTAGCCATAAAAGTAATGAAATCCAATTCTTTGCAGCAACATGAATGAAAGTGGAGACCATAAGTGAAATTAGCCAAGCACAGAAAACAGAATATCACATATTCTCACTCATATGTAGAAACTAAACAGTGGATCTTCTGAAGTTAGAGAGTAGATGGTGATTACCAGAGGCTGGGAAGAAGAGGAGGTTGAGATGAATGGAAAAAAAATACAAACGTAGTTATTATCACTGAACTGTATATTTAAAAATGGTAAACATGACACTTTTTATATTTTACCCCAATAAAAAATAAAAAACAGAAAACAACAAGTGTTGGCAAGAGTGTGAAGCAAAGGGAACCCTTGTATACTGTTGGAATACAAATGGGTGCAGACACAATGGAAAAGAGTATGCAGGTTCCTCAAAAAAATCAAAAGTAGAAATACCATGAGATCCAGCAAATCCATTTCAGGGTATACATCCAAAGGAATTGAAATCAGTATATATGAAGAAATATCTTCACTTCCATGTTTATTGAAGCATTATTCACAGTAGCTAAGATATGAAAACAACTCAAGCATTCATGAACAAACAGATGGGAAAAGAAAATATGGCATATACATATAGTGGTACTGTATTTAGCCAAAAAAAAAAAAATAGGGAAATTCTTGTCATTTGTGACAACATGGGATGAAATTGTAGGACATTAAGCTAAGTAAAATAAGCCAGACACCAAAGGACAAATACTATGTGATATCAGTTAAATTAGATATCTAAAATAGTCAAATTTGTAGAAGCAGAGTGTAGAGTAGCAGTTCTCGGGACTGGGAGGTTGAGGATAGAGGGAGGTACATAGTTTCAGTTATGCAAAATGAACAAGTTTTAGAGATTTACTGTAAGAGCATGGTAGCTATAGTTAACAACGGTGTATTGTATACTTTAAAATTTGCTAGCAGGATGAAATCTTATGTTAAGGGTTCTATCACAAAAATAATAACAGTAATGATAATAATAAAAAACAGGGAGGGAGGAATCTTTTGGAAGTGGTGGATCGGTTGATTACATTGTTTGTGGTAATGGTTGCACGGGTATGTACTTTGTTTCTTAACCTCATCGAGTTTTATCCATTAAATATGTACAACTTTTTGTATCAATCATAGCTCAATAAAGCAATTTCTAAAAATATGCACATCATCATTATTTGTGGCTTTGTGTCTTAGAAATTGTTATGTTACATTTTCTTCCCCTGGGGAAACATGCTCTTCTCAGAAACCATGTACTTCTTCTATGCTCTGTGCCCCAGGGAATTTTCAAGCTCACTGTCAGTGTCTGGAACTCAACAAAGAGAACACCTACATTTTACATGATATACAGCACTCACCTTTGCTTAGGACATAACTGATATTGTTTCTGGTTGCAAAATAAGTGAATTTTGTCTAGTGTCACATTTATTTTCATACGGTTGAAATGTATAGTGGGAGATAGTCAGCCAAGACCACCAGTAAGCTTGGCCTTAACCCCTGTCTGCTCCGCCTGGCTCTAAAGTGTCTCTTTGGGGCAGTCTAATAGTCTGGCAGAGCAGATGTCACTGCAACTGTACCACACGACAGCTCCTTCTATCTCCTTTCCCAAAGAATGGAAGAGAAGAAACATACTTTGAAACCTGTAGATGTCCTAGCATCAACACAAGCTTGCACAGCATGTGTGAAATTCTTATTGATGGCTCTGTGTAAGGGTTTTTGCTATTATACAAAATGAGGAAGCTGAGATACAAAGAGGTAAAAACATGTAACATTATTTACCCTAGTTATCATTTGGAAAGTGGTACAATTGGGTGTGTAACTAAGTCTCAGAGGCTCCAAAGCCTGTACCCCTTCAGATGTATGTCACTGATCAGAAATTTAGGTGAGATATTAGAGAAAGAGTCTAGAGGAGAGGTCACACATCAAAACCCAGAAAGAGAAAGAGGGCTCAAAGGCAGCAGTATATATAGCTTCAGGTCTCCACTTCAGAATCTTCCTGTGAATTTGTAAATGAATTTGTGTTAACTTTCATGTTCTACATCCAAACCACAGTATTTATTTTCTTGTGTAAATTGTGTAAATTCTTCAAAAACTTAGATTGAATACTGCAAACGATTACCCTTTACAGCTTTTTTTTTTAATTTCAAAGGACTCTACAACCCTTAATTACTCACCTACATCTGTAAGGCAAAGCAAGAATTATCACCTGAATTGAACCAGAGGAAATCCAGAGGTCAAGCAGTTCCCTGCTGTCCCCATAGCAAAGAAAAGTGATGGAGTGAATCAAGAATGGAAAGCATACTTCCTCATTTCAAGTCTATATTTAGACATTGACTTTTCAAAGTTTTCTAGTAAAAGAAGGGAAGTGCTGCTAATTATAATGAGCAGAATTACTCTGCTTGTCACTCAGACAAAAATGTGTTTATTAAAGATAGGCAAGACAGTGAGAGAAAGAACAGAGAGACAGTGAGATAACAAAGAGACAAGTACAGGGAGACAGTTTGTCAGTATAACGAATGAGCTGTCACTTTCCTTGTTGGGAGCAACAGGGAGCTTTATGAAGAAAGAAAGGGAAAGCTTAAGATAGACAGGGGGAAAACACAGGCCAGGAGGCCAGTGGAGAAGGTCAGCAGTCCAGAATAATTTCACACCACACGTGCTGCTCTCTCATCAGGGTTAAGCATTGTTAAAACCTGCGCTCTGAATGAAGATATCCCTCCCCAAACAGGCTTTGTGTGAGCAAACATGGCTATTTATTCAGCTGAGTGGGGGAGGGGCTGAGTCTAAAAGAGAGTCAGTGGAGGGCGGTGGGATAGGAGTTTGTTTTGTACGTTTGGGGTAGTTTACAGAAGTTACAGTTTAGGGGTAGTTTTTGCAAGCTGGGAAGGGGTCATAGGGACTGGAGTCATGAGATTGACCAAGGTCGATTACAAAGTCCAATAGCCTTATCAGTAGAGGTGGGAATAAGAACAATAGAAGAATGTCTCAAGTTAATTAGGCACCACAGGGTTTGATAATTCTTCTCCTTTTCATGGTCTTCCAGTTACTTCAGACTTTCTATTTCCAGGAACTCATCTGGAGTGTCCATGCAGATCACAGAGGTTACCATGGCATCCATGGTGCCATAGAGTCAGCCTAAAAGACCTTACAAGCATAAAATGAGATGACTATACAAAAAAGATGTGAGATACCAGATCTTTGACTCAGATATCTTTTGTTCAATATTCCTGGAGTGTTCCTTGAGTCTCTCCAGGAATTTTAAATTTAAAAAATTGTGCAAAAATTATTTGAAAAGTAGAATAAGATTCTGAGAGTCTATAAAGTAAGGAACAAATTTGGCTAAAATCATTTTTTCCTGAATTAGCAAACATGTAGAAAGCCTGTAATCCTCTTCACTTTAAGCACTTATTTCTGTGGTTGCATGTACTCCTCATTCTTCTTAGTATAAAGCAATTATTTCACATTAAGAAGCCACTTAGTTACCAAGCAGCATAGAATATGCAATAATTCCATAGTTTCCTGAAATGTAAGTTTGAAATACTGAATAATTTTTTTTGTTATTTCCAAATGAACCACCTTCCCTGAGTAATCACTTTCATTCTCATATGAAACAATAAACAGGCTGGGCACGGTGGCTCCTACCTGTAATCCCAGCACTTTGGGATGCCGAGGTGTGAGGATCACCAGGTCAGAAGATCGAGACCATCCTGGCTAACCTGGTGAAACCCCACCTTTACTAAAAATAGAAAAAATGATCTGGGCATAGTGGCACACACCTGTAGTCCCAGCTACTCAGGAGGCTGAGGCAGGAGAGTTGCTTAAACCCAGGAGGTAGAGGTTGCAGTGAGCTGAGAACACACCACTGTAGTCCAGCCTGGGTGACAGAGCAAGACTCTGTCTCAAATAAGAAACAAACAAAAAAACAATAAACCAAAGGGCAAATACTACATGATGCCACTTATATAAGGAATCTAAAATAATCTAATTAACAGAAGCAGAGAGTAGAATGATGGTTATCAGGGCCTGGGATACACAGCATGAAATGCAACATCACTACTAAATGAATGTAGTAGTAAATCTATATGAAATGCCTTAGAAAAGGAAATATCTAAAATCTATATTAAGTGAAAAACAGTAAATTGCAATGAATGTGCTATGTGTGAGCCCCATTTTTTTTTGTGTTTGAAAAATGCAGTCATAGGTAGAACATGTTGGGCAGCATACATGCATAATTCAAATGGGCACCAAACACTGATTGACCGTCCTGCTGCACTTCCCTTGTAAGTTTAATTTATTACACTCCAAACCACCTTTTTGACCCTTCCTCTCCTCAAATAACACATCCCTGAGCTAATGACCTGCTTCATATTTTATTGAGAAAATAGAAGCCCACAGATGAGACCTATCTTATCACCCCACCAGCAAACCTACAGGCTACCTCTCTGCTTTCTGTGCCCATTTTGTCTGCCTTCCCTCTAGTCAGCTACAATGGAGGGTGTATCCCTGTTTCTATCAATATCCAACCTCAACACTTGTGTACTGGAGTCCATCTACTCTTGATTTCTCAAATATCTGATTTCTATTCTCAGTAATATTCTCTCTCTCTCCCCCCTTCTGCCCTTTCTCTTTATACTTATGTTGATCTTTTACCATCAGAAATACAGCATAAGTACGTTGTTTCTCTTGCTTTTTGATTAACAGTAACAGCAGAAACATTCCTTTGAGCTCACAACTCTTTCCAGGGATTGCCCCATTTTTCTGTTTTATTTCACAGTGAAACTTTTTGAGAATTGTCTGTAGTCTCTTGTCTCTGCTTCTTAAACTCGCATTCTTTTTTCACCTTTACCTGTGGGTTTATATTTCCTCCACATCTTCACCTGATTCTACCTTTGTCATGTCACCAATGACCTCTATATTGGCAAATTTTATGATAATTTCACTGTTCTTAGCATATTTACTTTCTCAACAATATTTGACAGTGAATCTTACTTTCTCCTTATTAAATTTTTTATTTATTTATTTTTTAAATTTTTGATATGGAGTCCCACTTTGTCACCCAGGCTGCAGTGCAGTGGTGTGATCTCAGCTCACTGCAACCTCCACCTCATGGGTTCGAGCAATCATCCTGCCTCAGCCTCCTGAATAGCTGAGATTACAGCCACACCACCATGACTGGCTGATTTTTTTTTTTTTGTATTTTTAATAGAGATGGAGTTTTACCATGTTGGCCAGGCGGGTCTCCTGACCTCAAATGATCTGCCTGCCTTGGCGTCCCAAAGTGCTGGGATTATAGGCTTGAGCCACCACACCCATCCACTTTCCCTAAATAAAAAAAAAGAATGTATGTATACACACACACACACACACACACACACACACACTTTTTGCATATCACAACAGTCTGGGTTCCCTTTTACCTAACTGGCTTCTTGGTTTTTAGCCGGTTCCTCCTTGTCATCCTAAATTCTAAATGCTGGAGTTCCCTGGGGCTCTGTCCTGCGCTTTCAGTCTCTAAATCCTCTCTATAGATTACCTCATCCAATCCCAAAATTTTTAATCATGGCTATCAGCCAGTGATTTCTCAAACTTTATCTTCAAACATTCTTTATGAGCCAAAAACTTCCTGAATGTAAGCCCATACCCTGATTTTCTCCACTGGAAGTCCAGGTACAAATATCCAACTGCTTCCCTAGGATTTCCAAATAGTTCTCTAATATGTATTGTAAACATTAAATGACCAAAAAAGAACTTGATTTCCCCCCAGAATCTGCTTTTCTTCTAGTCTTCTCTACTTCATCAAAGTATACTACTATACTCCCAGATGCTTTTGCTCCAAATAAAAAGTTTTCATTGATTCTCCTAATACTTTTATTTTATTTATTTATTTATTTATTTTTTATTGCATTTTAGGTTTGGGGGTACATGTGATTCTCCTAATACTTTTAACAGCCCCACCCACCTGTATTAAATGCATCCTAAAGTTGTGTTACCTCTATCTATAAAACATCTTTAGAATCATTTGAATTCACATTATTCCAACTTGCAATCACTGTGGGCCAATTGCCATCTTCTCTGGCCTGGTCTACTGCAATACACTGATTCATAAATGAGGAGTATGGTTCCAGGACAAAATCCTATGTGTGATTTTTCAGGCCTGACCATAAGTAATTATCAAGGCTTTACCTGACAGGCCTTACAGAGGAAGCTACTCTCCCATATCAGATTTAGTGCACAGCTAACACATTGCACTTTTACAGTTACAGACTCATATGTCACATGCCAGCACCCTCCAGCTTGTTATGCTCTAGGTATATCTGCATCCTTAGCTCAGTTACCTTCATTCAGGGGTTTCTTTACTTGAGGTTTTGGTAGAAGCCTTCCTCAGGTGCCTCTGCATCTGAGGATAAAGAATATAAAATCTTGAAGACACTTTTTTTCTCCTCTCTAACTTCGATACTTTTCCAGTCCCAATGCTTCACCCTCCCCATTCTTCCTTTCCCCTGGTCTCTGAGTCCATAGAAATGCAGGAGCCTTTTCCCGATAATAGATAGATAGATAGATAGATAGATAATATATGTTTATCCATGAAGAAAGAGAGATCTCTTCTGTCCCCACAGTGAGATGACCACCATGATGGTATTGATTTACCTGATCTTAGACCCAGCATGCCATTACCTGGGAGAAAATAGAACAGGGAGAGTGAGTGTTTTCTCTGGTTTAGCCTCTTGCTTGTACTATACCAGAAAGTAATTAAATCTGGACAATGACTTTCATTTTGTCTTGTTATTTTAATCAACTACTTGGACACCTGGCAATGCATCTCTCTCTAGTTCAGCTGAGCTCCTAACAATAGCTTTACATGGAAAGATAAGGGAAGAAAATAGTCAAAATACTTTTAAAATGAAGAATACCATTGAAAGATGCACACTGTCCTGTGGTAAGATTTACTCTAAAGCTATAGTAAACAAAACAGTGTACTATTGGTTAAGGGGAAAGACACATAGATCAAAAGAGCAGAATGATATGTTCAGAATAAATCCAAAGAAATAGGCCAACTGATTTTCTACAAAGGTACAAAAACATTTCAGTGAAGAAAGTATGCTATTAGACAAATAGCGTTAGAGAAATTAGACATCCCTATCAGATAATAAACCTCACACATTATATAAAAATTAACTGATAGACCTAAATATGGAATGTAGAACTATGAAACCGTTAGAAGCAGAAATGAGAAAATCTTTATGACTGTAGTTAGGCAAAGATTTCTTACACATGACAACACAGGCACAATCCTTAAAAGAAAACAAAAATACTAAATTGGACTTTATCAAAATTAGACATTTTGCTCCGAGAAGAATGCTGTTAAGAGAATGAAAACACAAGCTTCAGAAGATGTGTCACATACATGACAAAGAACTTGCACTAGAATACATAAAGAAGACGATAAACTCAGGAGTAAGAAAAAATAACATGGGGGAAAATACTTGAAGCAACAATTCACAAAGGAGAAAATATGGCTGGCATATAAGAAAATGAACATATGGGCAACATAATTATTCATTAGAAAAATGCAAATTAACACCATGATGAGATAGCTGTATATACATATTAGAATGCTAAAATTAAAAAAAAAATTGTGTCAATACCAAATACTAGAGAGGGTACAGCAAGTTTGAACTTTTAATTCACTGTCATAAAATACAAAATGGTACAGACATTCAGAAGAACAGTTTGGCACCATATATAAAGTATTACATGCACTTTTATAAGCCACACATTCTAATGCAAGATGTTTACCTTAAAGAAACAAAAATATACGTTCACACAAATTATTACACACAAATATTTATGGAATGTTTATCATCTCCAAAAACTGGAAATAACACAAATAGCCTTCAATGAGTGAAGGGATAAAAAATTGAAGTGTAACCATGCAATGGAATACTACATAGCAGCAAAAAACGAACAGAAAAGCCCCACAAAAAACTATTGATATGCGCATACACAAGACACACAATAATTTGGATTAATATGAAAGAAGTCATGCTGAGTAAATGAAGCCAATCTCAAAAGGACCTATATATAATTTTAACTATATAAAATTCTGAAACAGACAAAAGCTATAGCTGTGCAGAACCAATTAATACTTGTCAGGGGTTAAAGGTAGAGAGAGGGTATAATTGCAGAGGGGTGGCCCAGGGAGATTTGGAGTTGAGGGATATGTTCTGTATTCTGATTGTGGTGGTGGTTATACAAAGTTACATATACGTTAAAATTCATAGAACTGCATATAGAAGCATATTTTAATATATATTAATATTAAAAATAAAACGTTAAATGTGAGTTATTCATTTGCCTTATTCAACCAATGCCATTTGCATATAAACACCAATTATTATAGGACTGAATTGCTTTTCATAAATTCATCTAAAATTAGTCAAACTCACCTAAAGTTTATTCAGATAAATGTCACTATTAGGTACTCTGATAGATTTGCAAATATAATAACTGAACTTTCTTTTGAAACCATCTGAGCCATTTTGACAACCACCTTGACTAATGCAGCTTAAGGAGAAGTTACTGGTCAGGGAGGATTCGTATAGGATATACCCTAAGACTATTGCATAGATATTTCATCATGTTTTCATTAAACATGTTCTTGCCAGTACTTCTACTTCCTTCATCCTGCTGTGAGCCCACACAAGGACTTGAGTGAACATGTCTTTCTTTATAAAGTTGAAGCAACAACCTTATGACTTTGTTCTCTTCTATACCACCAAGATGGGAGTGTTCTCAGCTAAGGCTGACATTTAATAACTGCACTAATTTTTAACTTTACATTGAATTCACATACATAATAAGTAGTTTGATGTTAATAATTAATTAAATGAACATTTCCTAAGAAGTTACTAGCTGTAAGTTAGTCTGTTAGGTGATGTTAATACAAAGAAGAATAAGACATGATTTCCGACCATAAGGGTATCATAATCAATAGAGGACATGAAGAATGGTGATGTGAACAGAAACCACCAATAAGTAAGCTATTCTTGGGGCATAATATTTTTACTAGGGGAGGAAATATTACCTTGTTTTGAATCTAAAAAGTCACTAGTGAGTGAACCTATTAAATGCTTCTTAATGGAGTGTACCTCAAGTTCAAATAAGTTTTTCACATGCTAGATTTCATCAGGTTCATGATCTTTAAATTGAACATTTTTCTAGCTTACCCCAACTAAAGGAGTTTCCCAAAAGTCCAAACCCCAGTTGGATGAGTACATGAACAGTCAATGTAGTACATGACGTATGTCTCCTTAGTTTTGGACTCCTCTTTCAACTATTCAGTTCTGTGGGAGTTAGGATATGCATGACAAATGATGCCATTTATTTTTCATTCAGAAACCATGTCTCTGAGAAAAGTTAATTTTATTGACATGTCATCAAGATAGCTCATTTAAGATGTATTTAATGAGCCCATATATATTTTTATTTTTTTTTTTTTTTTTTTTTTTTTTTTTTTTAATTTTTTTTTTTTTTTTTTTTTTTTTTATTTTTATTTTTTTTTATTGCATTTTAGGTTTGGGGGTACATGTAAAGAACATGGAAGTTGTTGCATAGGTACACACATGGCAGTGTGCTTGATAGTGCAAACATACACATGAATAAGACTAGGTAGATATTCTCCATCAAGTGGCTCAAAATCTATTGAATTAAGTTAGGCACACAATGAAGTTTATGAGGAAAGAGTAAGCATATGTATGAAGGGTGGAAGTAGCATAGGGAGGTTGGAGGAGAAGTTGCTGGGGATGAGGGGACAAAGCATGGCTTGAAAGTTTACTGTCTTACTGAAACATGTTGCAGCGTTTGAAATTATGACTTTCCCCTCGCATGAAAACTCTCCTTTAGCTCCTGAGTACCATATTTACCTGATTCTCATCCAATTTTTGTTGATCCTTTTAAAATTTTCTTTCTTATCTTCCTTTTTTAAACTTATATTTTAAGTTAGGAGTACAAGTGCAGGTTTGTTAGATAGGTAAACTTGTGTCACGAGGGTTTGTTGGAAAGATTACTTTATCACCCAGGTATTTAGCCTAGTATTTATTAGATATTTTTCTGATTCTCTCCCTCCTCCCACCCTCCATGCTCTCACAGGCCCCAGTGTATGTTGTTGCTCTCTGTGTGTCCATGTGTTCTCATCATTTATGTCCCGCTTACATGTGATAACTTGCAGTATTTCGTTTTCTGTTCCTGTGTGAGTTTGCAAATAATAATGGCTTTCAGCTCCAATCATGTCCCTGCAAAAGACATAGTCGTGTTCTTTTTTATGGTTGCATAGTATTCTGTGATGTATGTGTACAATATTTTTTTTTATCTAGTCTATCATTGATGGGCATTTAGGTTGATTCCATGTCTTTGCTATTTTGAATAGTGCTACAATGAACATACACACACATTTGTCTGTATAATGGAATTATTATACTGCCTCTGACCCTTAAATGATACTGTCTCCTAGGGTTCAATTCTTTATCTTGTCCTCTCTCTTCACCCAAAAGGAATTTTCTTGGAACTCTCAGCCAGCTCAGTGGCCAATACCACCACATCTATCACCCTCATCCTTAGCTTCTCCATTGATTTCAGATGCATATCTAATTGCATATTATACATTTTGTTCATTCATACATTTATCTATTTGTATTGCAAACAAATCTCAAATGCTTACTATGTACCAGGGACTTTGCTAGGTATGGAAATCTGAAGTGGTAAGCAAAAACAGATGTGGTTATTGTCACATGGCTATTCCATATGCACATAAATATTAGTATATTTAAATCCAAACAAGTACATTTTATCTCCCAAAAGAATAACAACAGTTAACATTTCTGGACTGTTTATTGACATCCATGGTTCTGAGAACTTTATATGCATTAATCTATTTAATATCAATAGCAAAATTATGATATAGGTATTATTTCATTTCCCTTCCTATAAATGAGAGGAAACTGTGACAAAGGAGCATTAAATATCTTACCAAGGTCACACAGAAAATAATTGGCACAGGTGGGATGTGAATGAAGATGATCTTTTTTTCAAAGTCTGAGCTTATATTTGTTGCATTTCTACTTTTTTGAATCTCATTCAATATTCTCTTTCTCAGGGACACCATCAGCCATTGTGTAATCTTTGATCCTTTCTTCTTGTTTAACTTTTATACTTACCCTCTTTCCTTTTCCTTTTTCTTCTTCTTCCTCCTCCACCACTACTACTTCTTCCTCTTTTCTTCTTTCTTCCTTCTCCCTTCTCTTTATCCTTCTCCTTCTTCTTTTTCCAATCACACAACCCTGTAAATTTTGTTTCTCTTCCTAGTTTGTATTGTCATTTTATACATCTTCCATATTTATACTACATCTGCCACTTAAACAGCCTTCATCATCTTTTGTCTGGGACACTTTCCTTTCCATTTCCAGAATGCTGCCAGTATAATTTACCTAAAATGTCACAGCTGATCATACCACTCCTTTGTTTCAAAGTGGTTTTAATATCTCCATTTTTTGCAGAACTTCAGGATATAGACAGAGCCCTTCATAGTCTGGTCTCTGACTTCCTTTCCTGCAGCATCTTCTCAGCTTCTTTCTTCATAGGTCATTCATTGGGAACTCTAAAATGATTGCAATTATCTACACGTGTCATGTTGTTTCTAATCTTTACACTTTTGCTTATGCTCTTCTCTCTGCTTGAAACTCCTTTCTCCAATTCTACCTCATTGATTTCTTCTGATATTTTCAAAAGTCAGCTGAAAAATTAGTCTTCTCCAACCACCAGAAAGTTACTGTATTTCATCTGTGATCTCACAGTGCCACGTGCATTCCTCAATTTTGCACTTATCACTGAATCTCGTAATTGTTTTTTACCTTTTCCTAGACTAGTGATATGGTTTGGCTGTATCCCCACCCAAATCTAATCTTGAATTGTAGCTTGCATAATTCCCATGTGTCATAGGAGAGACCCAGTGAGAGGCAACTGAATCATGGGGGCAGTTACCATTATGCTGTTCTCATGATGGTGAGTGAGTTTCGTGAGAACTGATGGTTTTATAAGGGTCCCTTTCCCCCTTTGCTCAACACTTCTCCTTCCTATTGCTATGTGAAGAAGGATGTGTTTTGCTTCCCTTCTGTATGATTGTAAGTTTCCTGAGGCCTCCTAGCCCTGCATAAGTGTGAGTAAATTAAATCTCTTTGCTTTAAAAATTACCCACTCTCAGGCAGTTCTTTATAGCAGCATGAGGATGGCTAATAAACTAGAAACACATAAAGATTAAAGAAATCTCATTTTCCATCCTCAACATCCCTACCTTATTATATTTATTATACTGCAATTTTATTTATTTATTTATTTATTTATTTTATTATTATTATTGAGACAGAGTCTCATTGCATCACCCATGCTGAAGTGCAGTGACATGATCTCTGCTCACTGCAACCTCCACCTCCTGGCTCAAGTGAGTCTCCTGCCTCAGCCTTCCAAGAAGCTGGGATTACAAGATACACAATACCACACCCGGCTGATTTTTTGTATTTTACTAGAGATGAGGTATTGCCATGTTGGCCAGGCTGGTCTCAAATTACTAGCCTCAAGTGATCCACCCACCTCATCCTCCCAAAGTGCAGGGATTACAAGCCTGAGCCACTGCACGTGGCCCTACACTGCAATTTTAAATCTGTCTGTATGATTATTTTGATTATTTGATTGATGTCCATCTCTCTACTGCAATGAAAGGGCCATCTATGTGACAAGAATGATATCTATGTTTTGCTTCACATAGTATTTGTAGTGCCTGATAAAATGTCTTGAATAAGTAAATGAAGAACATAACAAAAGCTTCACTTGAATGCCAACTGTTTGCAGGTAGAGAGTTAAATACCAAGAACCCAGAAGAAGCAAAGGTCCCTCCCTGATGGGAATGTCATGCTGGAGACATGAAGCTAGCAGTACATGAAACTGAGCAAATGTCTAAGTGGTAAATGATGACATGTCCAGTACTCACATGTTCCTCATTATAAGAGGAGAAGTGAATACAAAGTGAAGGTGGTATCTATCTGTGCGATGTTGAGAAGTGATATCAAAGGATACCATGTCCTCTCATGGCACTCATTAGCCTACCCTGAACTCTTAAACCCAGAAGATGATAAAATATTTTAAAAGTTAAGCAACATGAGATAGCCACTGAATTCTCCAGCTTATTATACCAAGCAAATAAGGAAAAAATATTCAATTTGTCTCTTCTTACTCTTTCTCCCATATTCTGTGGTAGCCCATTATGGGCACAAGAATTTCAGGTCTCGATAATATGGCCTAGACCAAATGACCTTCCAGGAGAGGCATAAATGTGATACCCAAATTTGTTCAGCATTTCAACAATTTTTCTACCTTCAACATATTTGCCATATTTTATTTATTCTTAGATGGTTAGTGTGGTCTTCTAAGACCCTGATAATAAATATTCTAAGAGAGATAATAGGTTTTCTCAGCCATATTACAAGAATTCTATGGAGTAGTGACTGGCTAACTCTGGAAGATCCCCTTCTTCAGAAACAGCAGTCCAGGCAGATTAAGTTCATTGCCTGGGGTCACAAAGATAGTACTTAGCAGAGTTGTGATTCAAAGGATGTGAGGATTCAAGATACTTTTTTTTTCTGGAAAGGCTTAGTACACAGTAGGAACTAGGTACATGCTATATATGCCCTGATTAATCTTGACTTCAGGTAAAAGGCTAAACAATACAACCCTTGACAGTCTCCTCTGCGCTTTTGAACTGTGATCTTTTCACAGATAACAGAGGACATTATGAAGATCATTGTTTATCTCTCTAAATAGAGGCTAAAATAAAGTATGAGCCATCTGTGAGTTTGGAACTCTTTTCCTAAATTTTAGTAGAATACATTTACCATGACATAATAAGTCTCTGCATAATTTTTACTTTCCCTATGATTTACTTAGCCTCAGTCTTTCTTTGCCCTTTGTATTGACTCTTGTGCTCTCAATCTCTGCAGCTTTTTGTTATGAACACTTATTAATAGACACTGCATATCCAAATGAGTGCCAAACTATGACCCAGAATATTAAAACTTGTTCTTTTCTTTTGCATTGGAAATAATAAATAACATTTTAAACATTGTACTTAGTTTTATGTTTACATTCCATATTTAGGGGGAAAAATGTGCAGATATGTAAAAATGCTTTTTTCCCATTCAATGATATCTAACAATAATCATTAATAATTTTGACTGCTGATTGTCATTTTTATTGTATTCTATCATTTTCTAAGTTTAGACATTCTGAGTTTGGATTAACTCCACTCTTACAGTTTAGTGCTGGGATTGGAACACTGAGGCCCATAAGCCAAATCTGAACTGTCACCTGGTTTATTAAATAGCCTTTTATTGAATCACATACATTATATTTACATTTGACTGCTTCTGTACTATGCTGGCAGAATTGAGCAACTGTGATGAGAATTTATGGCTCACAAAAACAAACATATTTGCTATCTGGACCTTTATGGAAAAAAGTTCTTGATCCCTAGTTTAATCCATACTACTTCTTATATTATTCTATAGAACATAATCTTGTGTGAAATGGGAGAAACGAAACATTATTCATCCCTACTACTGAGCAATAGTCTTACCCCTTCCAGTAGCCACAGCCCAAAATTAATGCATTACCTTGTGGCAGTCTCCTGAGCCTTCGTTTCCCAGAAAATTTTACTGAGGAAGTTGCTCAATGCCCACATGGAAAATCCTGCTGCTGGACATGCCTTCATGGGTTGGTTGTCTCAAATTATGTCACATTTATGAAGTCATAAACTTTTCCTAAAAAAGAAAAACAAGGTTTCTAGAACTCCATGGAATTATAGAAAAGTGGACTTCACTATTACTCTATACTTTTCTATTTTTGCTAGTTCTAGTCTACTTTGAAATGTTGTACGTATTTCAACAAAAAGATTCAGAAAGCAGTTGCAGATGAATTTAATGAACCCATAAGAGGACATTTCCAACTTGTATTGCATGTGATAAATAGAGCCCAATATTGATTTTGCAAAAGAATTCTAGCATTTCCAGATTAATCAGAAGCCTTTTGGAAAATGTAAAGAATCACTGCAGAATATTTGTTTTAATAGAAGTTAAAGGTTATAAGCATTTTGACATGTCACATCTACAATAAATCTGTATTTGCTTAAATTTTCATTTCCTATTGCCTTAGGCACTGCTTCTTGCTTCAACTCTAAAAAAGTATTTCCTTTACGCTGAGTCATAGAAAGGTATAAATCTACAATACATTCCTCTTATAAAATAGTCCTGAATTTAAGAGTTATCTGTTGCTCTCAGTGCAGGTGTATAATTCATGGTAGTGTTATATATTAAGGATACTACACCTTAAAGTTGCAAATTCTAACAGGGATAATTATACTCCAGGTTTATCTAAATTTCCTTCTGCTGCCTCAGATTGATAGGTTAGTCTATCTAGTTACATGAAAATTTAGAATTCCTGAAGGATAAGCCTTTAAAATAACAGCCACTTTTATGTATTACTTTTTGTCTGGTCAAAAGAGACGGAATCTCAGTAGTCAGTCAGTATAGCTATCTTTAATTTGTTACCTCCATTTGGGTGATAAGGAAGGATCCGGCACAGCAGAATGTTTCTAGGTTTAAAATACATTACACACTTGATGTGAACATATACAGCTAGCCTGCACTCTTCACAAAACATGACTTCCTGTCTCTATAAAATAACAAACCAGACTACTCTTTGGCACGTCTACTATGTTACCTTTTACAATAGTGAACTTATCTATCTGGACCTTAAATGCATCAATAACTGTTGATTTCCTCTAGTACCATGTGGAATTTGGGAACATAAAATGTCTAAATCTAATAACTTCAATGTTATAACTTCTTTATGATTTGATTTTTAACCTATCTGAAACTTAATTTGGTGTTTGGTATGAGGGTAAAAATGTACATTGATTTTTTTAAATATCTGGCTGATATGTAAACACCCTCTTTCTTTAAAGAAATCTCATATTTGCCACTTTTTAGTGATGCACTAGTCTTTACAAGTTGAATATTTTTATGACTTTTTGATGTGTGATGGATATCAAATACATAAAAGGCACACATAGCCTATATATACTTTAAAAATAGCTGAAATACACATAGACATCTATGTATTCACTACTCATCTTAAGAAATAGAGGAGTAGTAGTAAACTTGAAACTTTCTCAATTTTATCCTCTTCTTTAAATCCAGAAGTAACCAGCGTTCTTTGCAAACTTTATAGTTTGAGTACATGTGTACTACCTTCTCCAAAATGATGTGTACTAATTGGTTTTACCTGTTTTGAAATTTATTTAGTAGAGCAGAATTGCATACATTCTTCTGGACTTTATTTTTTTATTAGATAATATTTTTATAATTCTTGATGTACATATATGCATTTTCATATCTGTATAATGTTTTGGTACATTAATGTACTGTTTATCTACTATGGGCTAAATATGGTTAATTTATTGATATTGCTTACTGTCTTTCTGACACAAGTAAATTTAAGCCCCATAAGGCAGCATTTTTCTCATTTTTCTGTTTTGTTCACCACTGTATCTGTGAGAGAACAGCCCACTGTCAAAATACAATGAATATTAAATATCAAACATGAATGAAATTCTTCCTGATGTAAAATTTTTATGTTCCATAAATACTACTATGTATTTCATGGAAGATGTCGGTAAATATCTTTATTTTTATAAAATGCTCAGCATCATTAACCATTCAAAAGTACAAATTAAAAACCATAATCAGACACCATTTCATACCCACAAATTGTAAAAAAAAAGAAAACAAAAACAAAACATAACAACAAAATAGATTAGCCAATATGTAATACGAAGGAACCTCACATTCTGCTTGCAGGAAATTAATTTATTATAAAATCTTCAAGAAGCATGTTGACATAATCTGGCAAACCAGAAAAAGAAGACAGTCATAACTTATAACTCCACAATTACACTTCTAGGTATAAGAAAACAGATTGTTTTTAATGGAAAAACAAAAGAAATATCAAAAAACAAACAGAAAACACTGTGAAAACAACACAGATTTTATTTATTCGTTAATTCAGCAAATATTTATTGATTGACTACTGCATATCTGCTAAGCACTTCAAATGTTTTAGCTCATTTATTCCTCACAATACCACTGTGAAGTGAATCCTATTATTATTCCTATTTTGCAGGTGGGGGAGATTGATGCACAGAGAAGTTAAATACCTTGCCAAAAATCAAACCTATTATGTGTAAGAGCCATAATTCCAATCCAGGAAATGTAACCTCTGAGTCCAAATTCTAAAAGGTAACTTTCTGAGAGTGATAATTCACAAAGGAATTTGTGGGGAGGATCGCAAATATAGTCAAAATTATCTACATTCTACTTTAAATATTGAGTAAACCACGTCCCCAATTTTTTTCACTATTGAAATATATTGCTTAATCACACAATAATGTAAAAAGTTATTTTCTCAACGGCCAAGACTATGTGATTATATTTTGTTCAGGTACAACCTAAACTGAAATTCTCTTGAGCAGTGGGTAATAGGCTGAATTGTCTCTAGAAAGCTATTCCAGCCTAAAGATTTTGTGATTGAAGTTTTATATCAAGCAGATTTTTTTCCATCAAAAATTAATAAAGTGTAGCTATTCATATTCTGTAATATCCCTCAGGCTATCTCAGTTAAAAAAAATCATGAAATAAACTGTGGCTTCTAGCAGAGCCCTCATCAGTTCAGGTTTAGCAGTTTAAATATAGATGGGTCTCTGGACACATCAAAAGAACGATTTCCCTAAGAGAGAGAAAAAGAAAACCCTTTAATTTTTTGACACTCACTCATCCTTGCTCGGTTAGACATGAATATGTAATGATTATGGGCATATTTTACTATTATTAATTATCTCTATTTACATTTACATGGTTTATGAAATTTTCAAAGTAATTTCAACTTCATTCGTACCTTTGATCCTCAAAGAAACTTTATTGGCTTTTAAGGGCAGGGATTTTTTATTTTTCCCTATTTCTCAGGTCAGTACATTGAAGTTCCTTCATCTAATACCATTTATAACACAAAGAGTCTTATTATGCTTTAGTATTTATGAAATCACAGAGTTTCAGGAGGTTTCCTAGACAAATAAGTGGAAAAAATGTCCCGGCCTCTAAGATAAGGTAACTAAAACACATCAATCACTCATCACCATGTGATGATGAGTGATTGGCACTGAGGAGATATATTTGGCAACTCATGTTATTTTAATTATCTGTGTCCTACAGAGCCCAGAGTCTTCATGCAGATGGAAGAGAAATTGATGGCCAGGAAATATTCAATTAAATATTGTGCTTGGAGGAGGGATTTGCCCTTTGTAGCAGGAAAACAGAGGCAGCATAGATAGTAAGTGTCTTTGCAGAGGAACTGCTTGGAAGAAAGCAAGACAAGGGAGATGTAATAGCTAGAGATGCAGTATACTAAGGATACAGTTGCAAATAATATAGAGTCCTTGCTATGTGGGGCTTATATTCTAGTTGAAAAGGGAGAGGTAAATCAAAATAAATAATTAAAACATATTATATATTTATTTTAAGTGATCCAGAGAAAAGTAGAGAATAAGGTGAATATAGCAAGTGCCAGGGTAAGGGTGGGGAATTGTTACTTTTTCTATATGGTCACCACTAATATGGTGATAAATAAGCAGAGACCTGAAATAAGTGAAGAGTTTTCCAGGCAGAGGAAAGAGTATATAAAGACCCTAAGGATGGAGTATTCTTAGAGTTTGAGAACATCGACCAGGTTTATGTGATGAGGCAGTGTGATCAAGGGAAGTGAGTAGGAGATGACTTCAGGGAACTAGATGAGAGCATGGGCATTGTAAATCATGCAAGGTTTTGTCCATTATGGGAAGGATTGCAGCCTTTAATGTTAGTAAAGCGTGGAGTCATTAGAGAATATTGAGCAGAACAGTAACACAATCTTACCTAACCATTGAAATGATCATTCTGTCTGCTGTGTTGAAAAGAGACAATAGAGACCAAAGGTGAAAGCAGTTGGCAAACAGATGAGGTGAGAGATGATTATGGTTAAGATGAGGTTGTTTCAGTAGAAATAATGAGAAGAGGTTAAATATTGGATATTCAGAAAGATGTGCTGTCAGGTTTCGCTTCTAATTTGGATGTGGGATGAAAAAGACAATGGAGTAAAACATAACTCCAATGATTTTGGTCAAACAATGAGAAGAATGGAGTACCACAAAGATGGAATATATCATGGAAGGCCAGGTGTATGTGAGGTGGAATAGAATAGAAATTCAGTTTCATACAAGTTAAGTTTAAGGTACTTATGATGTGTTTGTTTCAGTTTATTTTTGCAAAACAAACGACCCTATAAATTATTGGCTTAAAACAGTACTAGCATTTATTTTGCTTAAATGCCTGCTATTTTTAGGGTTTATTTGGCTTGGCCTATGTCTGTTTCACTATGTTAACCAGGGCAGCTCAAAGATGGGGAACTGGGATGATCAGAAACTTCACTGACTCACCTGTCTCGTAGTTTATACTAGCTGTTCAGAAAGGACCTTGCCTATAATGCCCAGTTCACTTTCAAGTGACCTGTTCATGTAGCATGGGCTTACTTACATATGGTGGCTGGGTTCAAAGGCCAAATAAAACAGAGAGAGAGAAAGAAAAATCATAGGCTTTTAAAAATGACCTAGCCTTAGAAGTTACTCACTGTTAGTTAGGTTGCATTCTTTTGTGGAAACAATTACAAACACCTATTCAGGTTCAACTGAAGAAGAAATAGACACTACCCCTGAATGGGGGTATGGTGAGGTTCTAGCAGAGTATGTGATATTGGAAATATTTCTGTTAGTTACAATTTTTTATAAAATATAATTCATCACAACATTCAAATTGACATTATGAATATGCAGTTAGTTGAATGTATGTCTGAAGTTCAGGGTAGCAGTATTTCCGGAGATATAAAATAGAAATTGTTCAACCAAAATAGATTAAAATAAGTAAGATTAAATAAGATTACATAGAGAGTTAGTATGGATAGAAAAGAAAATCAGTCTAAGGACTGAGTTTTGGATCTTTCCAACATATAGAGATCTGGAAAATGAAGGAAAACAGCAATGATTCAGCCAAAACAATGAGGAAGTTGGAAAACAAACAAGAAACTGTGATATTTTGAAAGCCAAACAAAGAAAGTATTAAGAGCAGGAGCTGTCAGCTATATAAGAAACTAACCAGTTGAGTGGCATCAGGCTAAATTAGTGACAGTTGGTATTGGAAAGGTAGAAATTATTGCTCACCTTGATAAGAGCTAGTTTAGGGGAGTGGTACGGGTTACTATCTGAATGAAGTGGTTTAACAGAGAATGGTAGTGGATAAGTTGGAAACTGAGAATATGGACGTTTTTTGTAGATAAATATTGGTGTTTTCCTTTATTTTTGCATGGTATATTGTTTTCATTTAGATGTTACTTGTATTTCTTTTTCTGTTGCTATTGTAATGGATGACCACATGCTTAGTGATTTAAACAAGTTTGTTCTCTTATAGTCCTAGAGGTCACGAGTTGGATATAAGTCTCACAGGGCTGAATAAATGTATTAGATAGGGCAAGTTTTTTCTAAGGGCAACACAGGAGAATCTGTTTCTTGTCACTTCCAGGAAGTGGAAGCTGCCAGCATTCCTTGACTTGTGGCTCCATCACTCCAAGGTTTACTTTCCTCACTATGTTGCCTTCTCTGACTTTCCAGTGTTCTAATAACGACATTTGTGTTTAGACCTGGCTCACTACCTGGATAATCCAGGACAATCTCCCCCATTGCAAAATCCTTAACTTAATCACATTTGTAAAGTAACTGTTGCCATGCGAGGTAATATTTACAGGTTCTAGGGGTTAGGAGGTGAACATTATTTTTGGGGGGTGACATTATTCAGCTAACCATATCCATCCATTCTAAAATAGATTTATAAATGCAGAATGAAAATGGTCTTTCTTCCTTGAAAATTGTTTTTCTCTTTGTAACATAAGATATTCAATATCTACCCTTTTCTCTTTACTATTATCATGTTAGGAATATAAATCACTTCTACTGTCTTCATTTTTCTATATATTATGAGAACTGAATAAAGGTCATTATTACAAGGCCATTTAAAAGAGAATATGTAGTGACTTGTGTATATTTATGACATCTTTGCTCTATGAATTCTTAAATACATGACTGTACATGTCTGTAAAGATAGAGGAGGGCACTTGGTGTGTGCCAGATGCAGAGGCAGTAACAACACATGTTTTTTTTGGACTCAAACATGAATGCTTTGCAGGTGACAGCAGGTGTTAATACGGGGAAAACTGCTTTCAGTGTATGTGTTTCAGGTGGATGTCAATAGCTACGATAGTACAGTGTCATACAGGCATGTTTAGAATCCTTTTGCAGTGGGAAGCCATCTCAGTTTATTAGAGGTCAAAGACAATTATGGCATGGATTGAAGAACTGTATTGAATTCTACCTCCTGTAAAGTCAATAAAAATTAATGGTAATGTGAGAAGGAGTGCCTCATGTCATGATAAATAGAGCAAGTTTTGCACTCAGTAATATGGCAAGCCATTTTTAGTCCAAATTTGAAGCATGAATGGAGAAGAGTAAACCCAACCTAAATATAACATAATTTGCTATGCTATCCTGTGACACATATTTAGTGTGTACCATATTCTAAGCACTTTACATATTTCAACAAATTTAATCCTCACAACAACGTTATGAGATGAAAACTATTATATTTTTACTTTTATTGTACTTTATGTTCTGGGGTACACGCGCAGATCATGCAGTATTGTTGCATAGGTGCAGACATGGCAATGTGGTTTGCTGCCTCCATCCCCCCCATCACCTATATCTGGCATGTCTCCCCATGTTACTCCCTCCCCCAACCTCCCCAGACCCCGCTGTCCCTCCTCTGACCCCCTCAACAGACCCCAGTGTGTGATGCTCACCTCCCTGTGTCCATGTGTTCTCATTGTTCGACACTCGCCTATGAGTGAGAACATGCAGTGTTTGATTTTCTGTTCTTGTGTCAGTTTGCTGAGAATGATGGTTTCCAGATTCATCCATGTCCCTACAAAGGACACAATCTCATCGTTTTTTATGGCTGCATAGTATTCCATGGTGTATATGTGCCACATTTTCCTTGTCTAGTCTATCATCCATGGGCATTTGGGTTGGTTCCAGGTCTTTGCTATTGTAAATAGTGCTGCAATGCATATGAGAAAATTGGTACAGATGGGAGAAATAACTTGTCAAAAGTCACACAGTAATTAACAAGTGTTGCTACAGATAAAATCAAAGCATTCTGCATTCAGAATCTATTCCTGTATCCACGATACTATACATCTTTCTTGTTTGGTAGTAAATCTATTTTCTTGCTTTGGATCTTTTATTCTGACTGATTTGTCCAAACTTCAATGATCAAAAGGAAATGGTTCATTATATGAGTTGTTGTCTGCATTACAAAATTGAAACCACTTTTGACCATGGATCTAAACAAACTTACATGATATCACATAAAGACAACTACCTGGTTAATAATTAAAATACTTTAATTATTGGTTAATAATTAAAATTGTAAATGCACATACCCAGGACTTGAAAATACACATGGATATGTGCATTTATAATTTTCTATTCCCATACACACATCATCTCATTTTACCTTCATATCATCTTTGAGGAAAACAAGACTTTCGTTTTAAAAATCAGTAACTGAAGCTCAGAGAAATTAAGAAATTTGTTCAATGTCGCACAATAGATGAAACTACCTCTGCCACTGCCACCTGAACAGACAGTGGTTATGAATCTTATTGTATCAATGAAAGTCCTTTTGCACCATTTCTTAAGCAGTCTTATTCTTCTTTTGGCATGATAGTGGCAGCTACACCCTGAAACTGGTGTGTGTGTGTGTGTGTGTGTGTGTGTGTGTGTGTGTGTGTGTGTTGAAGGGAGATGAATGACTTGATGACTATAAATTTCCACCCTTGAAGTTCTATGTTTTTCTGCTTTCTGGGAATGTGACATGATTAAACACATTAATAGATAATATGAGCTATATTTTTCCAGAAGCCAAATTTACCTTGGAATTTACTATGTGAAAAATATTATTAACCAAGCATCAGTCTGAATAGTTGTCAAAAATAGGACAACAAAAATATAGCACAGCTATAAAGTTTGAAGATTTATGTCAATCAGGGCAATAAATATTAGGCAGTGTAATAAGCCTAAAATCTGTGTCTTAATATAACTAATATGTATTTCCCCCTCAGTACAAATCCAAAGCTGTTCCTAGAAGCACCACTTCTCCATGTCAGAGTTCTCTACTTCCAATCACAAGCAGAGAAGAAGTGCTGGAGAGCACAGTGTAAACGATCCTACAGAGAATTTTAGAAGTCAGAAATGGAAGTGGTGTACAGTACTGCCATACATATACATTCCATTGCCCAAAACTCAGTAACATGGTAACTTCTAGATTTAAGAACTGAAAAGAAGGGAGTTCTGGATAGTGTTGTCTTCCTGTGTTCTCAGGAACAAAAGAAAAATTTGATGAACATGTAATATGCACTCTGCCACAGGAGTGGCACATCAAAAGTTCTAACAATCTCAAAGCTATCACCTCACAGTTCTTCCTACATGATGGAAAATTCTCATGTTCAGAGTCAGACATGGTTGAACAATGGAAGCATGTGCTTATTGTGATGTGCATAAGTGAAAACCTCAGGTTCCTCTATCATCTCTTTGGCTTGATGGAAATAATTCAGCTGTATGGTGCTTATCACATTTATTGAAATGTTAAAATCATCGTGATTGTTGTAATCCTTTTAAGTTATCATCATCAGTAACAGCATTTACATAGTATGTTACAATCCACAAAGAACTTTGCAGACCTGCTGTCATTTTAGTTTCACAGTAATCTTCTGAATCACTTGGGCAGGAAGTATCTCCCTATATTATAGAACAAGAAACTGAAGTTCTGAAAGGTTAAGAAATTTCCCCTTATTTAAACCAGCCAGAAGATAATCAAGAAGATAGTCAAGCAGAAACCAGGACACAGGTCTCAGACACATGATATCTACTACAGTGCCATTTCCATTATGCTGATGTACCGCTCACACTTACAACGTCTGTTGCAAGATTCCTAAATTAGGTCCAGCCAATTAGGCACTGAGATATATACATATATATATATCTTTTCTTTTTTGAAGTATGGGATTTAGTCACAGTCAAAAAGTCTACCAGTCAATAAGTATTTGAGTCTCCACAACAGGGAATATCACTGTTAAGCAATGCCTTCAGACAGACTTTATACTTTGTTAAGTGTTTAGAATCGACTTTCACTGAGTGAAAATCTTTTGCCTTGTATTTGAGCAGAATGTTGATCTGAGTGAACAACTTTTTGGGTAATTAAATACAGCAGGATTTTATAGCATTGGTAAGTCAGGCCACTTTCTTTTGGCTGCCAATCTTGAGACAGTGTGACATTAGATATAAAATCAATTAGTGTGTTGGGATAAATTACTTCTACTGTCCACACAACAAATTTCTATCGTCATACTAGGCCTGGATAAAAAATAACGATTAAGGTCTGTACATTGTGAACAAAGAGGTGAAAAACAGCTAGAGGTTTCTGAGCTGCCAGGTGTTGGCAAACCATTGGAATGGCAGATCTTACTATACTCAAGAATTGAAGGCAAATAATTTTTGCCTAATCCCCTGCCTCCATATTCAGGATTTGGATGTGAGATTACATGTAGGAGTTAAACTATAAAACTTGAAAATTTCCTAAGATGGGAGAGGTTGGTAGTCTACAGAGACACACTAAAGAAATAAAATGAGTAAAGAATACGGGCTTGTTAGCTTTCACTGTCCATCAGAAGGAAAGTGTATTGGCCATAAAATCAAATAATTATAGCTACGTTAATTGAACACCTGCTGTGTGCCAGGCATATATGCTAATTATGTTCCATGCATAGGCTTAATTAAGTCTATATGTGAGACAACTAGAGATTAAGTTATTCGTTTCATCAGCGTCATTTTACACATGAGGCAACAAAGGTTTAGAGCAATTAAGTGAGTGAGTTTCCAAAGGTCACACAGCTAGTAAATTATGAACTTCAAACCAGGATTCAGATGCCTATGGATCTGCTTTCAGAATCTGAACAGGAGCTCAAGTGGTTTCCTCATCAGGATCACCTACATAAGGCTTAAAGTTGTAAGTGTGTTAGTCCTGCTGCTGTATGCACTGAATCTGAATTTTAGGGATAAAAATCTAAGCATCTGTATTTGAAAAAAATCTTCATATATTTATACTCTGCAGTGAGAAGAAGAACCGCTGCATTAACGTATACCACGTAAAACGAGGAGAGTGACTGTGGTTGAAAGGATACTAACTTGGTCTCCAAAATTCTAGTTAACTGGTGCAGGCACCCTGTATAATCACCACCCTTTGCGTGTGGGTGGGGCGTGTGGATATGAAGGGATAATCACATAACTCAATTAAGTTATATGTCAAAAGTGATGGGCTAGTCATTCCTATAATGCTACCTTGTATAAGACTGTATCTTAGCAGACTGGAGGAGAGGGCCTTCTGCTGGCCTTGAAAGAAAAGGCTACCATGTGGGAGGGCCTATAAGCAAGTCACATGGTAAGGGACTATGTGAAATTTCTTGAGGCTAAGAACAGCCTTCTGCTCAGAGTCAGTAAGAAAAGGAGAGCTCACTTTTACAACTTGAAGAAACTGAATTTGCCACAGTTGCATGACCTTTGAAGAGGACCCCAAGTTTTAGAAATGAACACAGCCCAGGTGAGACCCTGATCAGAAGTCCCATTTAAGACATGCTTAACTCTTAACTCGTGGAAACGATTAATTCATAAGTGTGTGTTTTGAGATACTAAGTTTGTGTTGTGCAGCAATAGATTACTAATACAACTATCACAGAAAAATTATCCGTACCCACTTAAGCCTAGTCTAGGAGACAGGGTGCCCTGGTCCAGGAAGTCTACCAATGTTAACTGTATTTATATTGTGGTGGCAGGCTCATATCTGATGTAGCTATTTAGCTACTCCCCCTCATTCTGATGCCATACTCACCAATAAACTTTGTGAATTTGATTTAACTTCTCACATTGGTGCTCCTAAAATACGTGTTAACTAAAAAGAAAGAAGAGCTTTTGTCCTTCGAGGCTGTCATATATAATGATAAAGAAATCAATTGGCATTATGTTTAGACCACATTCTCTGTGACTTTGATTTGTGTGAGTCTGCCCATGATATATCAATGAGTTTGGGTGCTAGAAAAGCAGTTTCTGAAGCAGTTTGCCTTGGAAAAAGCCCTGTGCATCACTGCTCCTTCATTGAGTAAAGATGTATCAAGTGCTTACTATGTGGCAAGCATTATTGGCTCACATTATGGATACTCTCATTGAAACCTCATTATTAACAAGCTATTCATTTGATAAAGTCAGTGAAGTCACTTAAGAGAAATACTAAGTGGGGAGGTATATGGAGGCAGAGAGATGAACAAAAAATGTCGCGTACATAAAACAGTCTAATGCATTACTCGAAATATAAAGCATGAGTTTTGTTCTTTTTATGACAAAAATATTTGCAGCCTGGCATTAACAAGTTTGACATTCACTCTCTTTTATCTGGTATTTTCTTGCTGGTAAAATCATATCAGTGAGCATTTTGCACCAGAATTCTGACTCCATTTATTTTAATAGCATGTGAAATAGAGGAAAGCTGGTGCCATTGTCCTCTATTTGTCCTCTACTGCAATCTTACCTGTCAAGCTGCAGGAATCAGTACAACAGTTAATTTCTAGATAAGTGTATCTTAAGAGGCCATACAAAAATCACCTGCAGGTTTAGACTGCAAGATTGAATTTTCTAAGCATAATAGCTAAGTTGTAGGAGGGATAGTGTAGATATTTCTTCTCTGATGCATTTCTATCCACTGATAGTGGATATGGACAGTTAAAGGGATGGAGCCTATTATTACTATCTTTCTTACTGCAAGTAGTTTTACACAGATTCATGCCTTTTCCTGCCTATCTCCTGGGTTCAGTTACCAGGGTATTTATGAAATGTCCCTAAAGAAAAAGAAAGGTCACTGAGTAAGAATGAACTGAGGCTGTGTTTTCTCAAGTACTACTTGACGTCAAGTACAAATATGAAATACAGTACTGTGCTGTTTACTATGAAAATGCAGTTTCTGTCCTTTGCAATTTTTGTTTAATTCAAATACTTAGGCAGCACTTGACCTGGATCAATTCCCTGGTTACATGATGGGTAGACTGTGGTGGACTGAAATTAACACAGTTTTTGTCCTAATGACAGCAACAGCGTAGTTAAAGAGACTGATACATAACAAATCAATTACCTAAAAACAAATGATATATTATTGGAAAAGGATTCAATAACAAGAATAGAAAAATGGTAATCCCTTTATACTTGTGTGTTGCTTTTCAGGTTTGTCTTAATGTCTCTGAGAAAAGTGTTATTAACCCCTATATTACCTATGAAGAAACTTAAATAAGGTCTGGAGAGATTAACTGACATGTTGAATATGACCTGCAATTCAAACCGGATCTATAAATTTCAAATTCAAAGCAGCTTCATCAATTCTCAAAGCAGGATTTTCTGTAGAAAAAATGAATTCTCAGGTAAATGTGATCTCATGTGAATAGATACAACAAGTAGGGGAAAATTAATGATACAAAAGGGGGCAAGGTGAACAGCTGATAATTACAGGCATCCCATGGTTGAAGTGAAGCTGAAGATAAGATAACAAAAGAAAACCAAGGTGTAGGACTGAGCTAGCAGCATAACCAGTAACAAAATGACCACAGTAAAAACTAACATACTCTCCTGTTGTCATTGTATATCCTTATGTACAAATAAAAGGAATCATTTCTCTAGTCACAAGAACAGGAGAAATGCATATGACTAGGTAGAGATAAGGATCATGAAGTTTGGAGAGTAATGAGTGCTCTCATCCTGCTTCTTCTGGCAAAGGGATGGAATTTACAAAACCTAAAGGTTCCACATCTCCCCTCAATTAGCGCTATCGTCTGTATACCATGAATGATACTCTAAGGCTTTTATAGATGCCCGAGAGAGTCAAAGGATAGGGTTTCTGCCATATCTGCTAGCATACTTAGTGTCCTCACTGTGAGAAGAGTCAAGGTGAAAGGAGCAGGGACAAGGCTTCTCTATTTTCATTTCTCATATACTTATTTCTTCATATGGTGGGGATGGTGAGGTGAAAGCAGGATAGAGACTGTCTTGCGGTTTACAATTCATCTACTCACAGTGGAATTGCGAGTAATGCCAATCTGCTGTTTGCTCTCAATAGAGAAGCAAGCACATCCTGCTGATGGAATCCCCCCACATAAAACCTATCTTATGCATTGGGGTGATGCAACAGAAAAGAGGAACATACAGTTAGTCTTTGTACTTAACCACCTATATTATTCACGGTTCTCTGAGAGAAAGAACTAATAGGATAGATGTATGCATATATAAGTGAGTTTATTAAGGATTATTGACTCACACGATCACCAGGTGAGGTCCCACAATAGGCTGTCTGCAAGCTAAGGAGCATGCAAGCCAATCTGAGTCCCAAAACCTCAAAAATAGGGAAGATGACAGTGCAATCTTTAGTCTGTGGCTGGAGGTCTGAGAACCCCTGGCAAATCACTTGTGTAAATCCAAGAGACTAAAAGCTGAAAAATTTGGAGTCTGATGTTTGAGGGCAGGACACTTCTAGCATGGGGAGAAAGATAAAGGCTGGAAGACTAGGCAAGTTAAGACTTTCTGACTTCTTCTACCTGCTTTATTCTAGCTATGCAGGTAGTAGATGATTAGATGGTGCCCACCCCTATGGAGGGTGGGTCTGCCTCTCCGAGTCCACTGACTGAAATGTTAATCTCCTTTGGCAATGTCCTCACAGACACACCCAGGAAAAATATTTTGCATCCGTCAATCTAATCATGTTGACAATATTAAACATCACACCACCTATGAGAGAGAAGCAGAATATTCAGATTATTTACAGGAACTCTTGAAATTAGCAGTGTTGGAAAGAAATGGCAATAATTTGATATCGAAGGAACTAGAAGTTTGCAGGTAGCTTCTCACACTGGACATTGCTTTGCAGGTTCCCATGGTCCTTAAAGTTATGTGCAACACATTGGCTGCAGTGGTTTTGCCTCTACTCTTAAGCAAAACAGCAAAAAAAAAAAAAAAAAAAAAAAAAAAAAAAGCTCATAAAATGAGAAGAAAGATAAAATATTGCAGTTCCATTTATAATAAGTGTGCAACCTATGTCACGGGCAAAAAGGTAAGGAATAGTGGGAAGGTTTTAATAGAGAAAAGATAGCAGACTCAAATTGAGACAATCATCCCAAAGGGCCATTTTGCCAAGTGTAGGCATACAGGAACATTGAAGGAGGATGCATTAGTGAAGAAAGGGAGCAATTTCCATAGCTGGAAAATAGAAAGTCTTCTATTATTATCTTGGAGGGGCAAAGTGATGTTTGGTTTTGAATACAGCTAATTCAAGATGATGTTCAGTAAGAGGATGTCCAGGGGAATTAATAACTCTACCTAACTCTCCTCCTTCAGCTCTCTTGCTCCCTGGCCCCCAACAGCCTAACCCATCAGAGAGACTGGTAGAGAAATGCTGCATTTAATAAAGCTCTATTTCTTCATGTAAGTCCTTAAGGGTAGGAGGTATGCAATGCCACAGATCTTCAACACCAAGAACTCAGTCTTAGTTATCATAAAGACGTAATTATCATTATACAGCACAGCATTAAAATGTTTCTGCTACTTACTCGCTCTGTGACCTTGGGAAAATTCCTTCGCCTCTTTGAAACTGAGTCTCTTCACATATTACAATATAAATAATAATAATATTTTCACAAAATTGTGAAGGTTAAACATAAAGCATCACAAAGCTTAACATGTAGTAAGTATTTTGTGACTAGTAACTCATTATAAAAGAACAAATGAATGAATTAATGAAAAATAAGAAAAAAATACCTTTTCATAAGGTCTTCCTAGCAGTAAAATTTTTGAATATTTTTTACAGATAGTATTTCTTGGCCTCAGAGACCTCTTAGGAATAAACTATTGTGCCCATTAAAACATGGATTTTGTCTTAAATGAGGCCAACCTGTTAGTATAGCATGCTATTTTGAGACTATTAAAGTGCACAGGTAAAAAATGATGGAAGGTTTCACAGATTACTGAGGCTTGGGATACATCATTTGAAAAATTTCTACAACCCAACAGTTTCCGTTTTGCACTTCTGAGTTTTTAACAAATTGGATTCATTGCACAAAAGGATACCACTGACAGTCGTTTAGAATGACAAGGGCCACCAATAACCTGGATCGTTATATTAGCTTGCAAAGTGTATCCAAATGTTCCTTTCTTAACAAATCTAATGATTAAAGTAAAGTTTAGGTTAGATGACTGTTCGGTCCCAGGACGACCTGCAGAAATTGTCAGTTAGTCCCAAATCATGCTCTAGATATGCAGCATTTGGCCCTTTAATCATTTATCTGCCTCTAATTACCACCAACTTATATCAAGGAGCAATTGCTCTTTACAGTCTAGCGTGATTGACTGAAATCAAACTCCAATTTGAATTTGATTATGCCAATAAATTTTAAACTTTCAGTTGGTAATAAATCACAGTGATGCTAGTAGTGTTGTTTTTGGTATCATCTCAATTTTCAGCTCTTGACTCCCTGGGCATGATTAAGGTAGGCACTTTCAATGAGATCTCTGACCCACCATATTTTTGATAATGAAAATAAGCAATCTGCTTCAACTTTTCTCCTGGCTTCTCAGCATGTCATTGGCCAGATTACCAAGGCACAGGCTGGCATAATCTAGCCCATCCTAGAATCAACCTACTTTCTCCTTACAGAGATGTTTACAGATTTGTACATGCTGATCAGGACTTTATTTATTTGAAATAAAGATGCTCTGAAATTCTAAGGTCAAGTTCAAAACCTGTCTCTATCTGGAGGCACCTAGACTTTCTGTTGAAGGAAACGAAACAATTCCTTTACTTTAAAACACTTCCACAGGACTCATAAATTTAAGAAACCACAAAACTCCTGGTAGAATCTCAAAGTATTTTAGTTTTATATTACACTCCACCACCTGTGTCCAACAGGAAATGAATATTTTATTATACGTACTATAATATCTAGCCCAAGGTAGCCTGAAAAAAATCTTAATTTGATCCCAATGCTTGAATGGATAAAGTATGACTCACTAGGGTACAGCAACAATGACAACTTGACCCTCTGCATGTTCATTCTTTTAATTTGGAGAAGTATGTGGTGATATATGTATTTTTAATCCCCAAATTCCCACTTTTATACCACAGTTAAGCAAAGTTACAGCTATTTCTACAGTTATAGCATGATGCCCTTCCCCTCCATGTTTAAAAAAGTACAGTCTATGGCTCTGACTTCTGAAAGCTGTAGATACCCGGAGACATGCATTATTATAAAGATCCAAGCCAAGATAAAGTGCCTGATTGGGAAATATAATGCTTCCTTCAGCCACCATCTAACCCACAGTGATTGCAAATCAAGGTCTAGAATAATATTTCCTTAGCAATTACCATGGAGTTAGGCTATTTATCTTGGAAGACAGGCAGAATTTAATTGAAGCCCATAGAGCTGTGCATACTTCAGGTAAAGCAGGTAAGGCTTTTACTCTAACCCACATTTATAAAATCACTATGAAACAGACATACCTGCCTTACAATTCCCCATTGCCTATGAGAAGGAAACCGCTATTAGCACTTGATATTCACCTCAGAGTAAAAGACCATCAGAACTAAACCGGCAACTCCCTGCATCCCTAATTAGGTTCTTTAAGGAGCCTACTTTGCCCAGGGCATTCTTCATCATCTATATGTTCTTCCACATAAAACTCTGTACATTTGCAAATCTACCCTTCTTCTCACATCCTTTAGCAACTACCAAGGACTCACTTTCTCTATTTTACCATTTAGATGTTGTCTCTAATGTCAGCTAATCTACAATTTGACCTAAACAGAATCCCAGTTGGCTTTTTTGTATAATTTGAGAGGTTAATTATAAAAATAATTGTGGAAATATGAAATATCTAGAACAACAAAAAATGAAAAATAAAGAAGTTGGAGAACTCATCTGATTTCACAATCTACCGTAACAACTACACTAATGCAAATAATGTAGCATCAGCAAACAGATAGACTAGTAATCTATCAAGGGAAAGGACAAGAGGTCTAGATCTACAACTAAACATGTATGGTCAATTTATTTTCAATAAAGGGGCTAATATAACTAAATGTTTTTTTTTTTTGGAAAAAGTAGCTGAAAATTGGATATCTGTATGCATATACAGATGTGTGTGTGTGTGTGTGTGTGTGTGTGGGAGAGAGGGAGAGAGATGGATATATGCCTATATATGTGTGCGTATATCCATACGCATATATCCATCTGTGTATGTATACAAAATTGTATATACATACACACATATACATGCTATATATGTGTGTATGTATATCTTAAGCCACCTATAAAATTAAATTAAAATGTATCATTGATTTAAACATAAGAATTAGAACTATAAAACTTTTAGGAAAAATATAAGAATAATCATTATGACCTTAATTAAGACAAATAGTCCTTAGGAAGGTTATACAAAGTAATAAAAGAAACAGAAACCTTAAAAAATGATATATTGGACTTCATTCAAATTAAAAAACTTCTTATTCAAAAGAAACTGGTAAAAAATTAACAGGCAAACCACAGGCTAGAAAAAAGCCAAATCTTTACCACTTAATGATTACATAAATCATTTTTCTATTCATGCCATGTAGTAGAATTCAGAAATGAGAAAAAATGAATTACTAATATATGCAACCATATGAATGAATATTGAAAACAATATAATAAGTAATATAATAAGAAGCCAGACACAGCACTCTACCTGCTGTACAACTTAATTTATATAAAACTGTAGAAAACACAAACCTATAGTTACAGAAAGCAGATCAATGGGTTACCAGGGCAAAAAAAGTTGGGAGGAAAATGACTACAAAATGTCAGAAGAAACTTTGGAGAAAAATGGAAATATGATATATATCTTTATTGTGATGGTGGTAACATGACTGTATACATTTGTCAATACTCATTGAATTGTACACATGAATTTGGCAGATTCATTTTATGAATATTATATCTCAATAAAATTGATTAAAATACATCTATGTATCTATATACTTGATATGTATATGTATTTACTTTACGTGTATGTATATATTTGATTTTCAGTAAAGATAAAATTAGCTCTGTAGCCCTGTTTCTTATGTACCAGTGGGTATACTAACTGCTAATAATTAAGCTACATAATAAATATGAGTGGAATTAATAAAGAAAAATGACATAAATTTTAATTAAAAACCAATATAAATAAAATACAACAGACTTTTCAATTAGAAGTACATACGAATGGAAGAACATGGAAGTTTGCATGAGTGTATTTGTTAATTGATTGATTTTTCGGTATACCTGAGCAACTACCTTGAGAATTATTGTTGATGCCTTAAGGCCATGCTATGTACTGGATACCCATGTTCATAAAATATATGATTAAAAAATAAGTTAATTCAAATTCCTATTTTATATGAAATTGACTCAGGATAAGCAATAGCAAGAGGGTCAATCAATAGTGGCTAAGATTGGGATACAAAGAAAATGGAATAATTCAAAACCATACAAGACTCTTGCAATTAATATGTTTAAATATCGGGAATAAATACAGAGGAACTAAGTTAAAAGCCTTTAAAGAATCACCTACACATGTGTATAACATTATTTTACCTCAGCAACTTCTAACTAACCAATTATATTAACTATAATCATGAATCAAGGATCTCAGCAGTGCTTACCTGTCTTACAATGAAGAATGTCTGCTTATTCTTCATCCCCCAAAGAGGTCTGCAGCTCAGATGGACTGTGGTATATAGAAAACTGTGAAGCCAGCTGCCTTGATGACTCTGAGAAATATGTCAGGCTAAAAGATACAAATGATCAAACAAATAAATCAATGATTATTCTAATTCATATTTGCATGAGAAAAAAAGTAATTCATATATTGTGTATGAAAGAATGTTATTGACCATGTTAGTCTGCAAACAGTATCTCATGCTGTTTATTCATCAATGGCTCCTTTTAGCACTTTTTTCTGCCACAGTTAGTAAGCACTTCATGTAAAACATGGTGCTTCTGTGTATTCATAACACATTCGTGAACCATCTAACCAGATTCACATTGTATACTTTTCCAGGTTGAAGTCTCCAGCAGCCAGTTTCACAATTCTTTCTTCTATACAATTCTTACTTTACTCTTACAATGTGGTATGAAATATAGTTTCTTAATCCTGATTTTGGCTTATCTCTCATATGCTCTGTACTTGCACCTCAGTGCTGCAACCTTGGGGAAACCACTGGCGTAGTTATATGCAAATTATTTCTGGCCTAGGAATAGAATTAGGACAACTATCATCAGATCTTTGTGGCTCAGTCTACCTCCAACAATGGAAGTGAATTATCATGATAAGAAAACCTTGTTTATGTTACTTAAAATGTATTATACCAGTCTTAGAAATAATAACTGCTTGGCAATCTGAAAGGTTTTCATTTAGTAAGCAGCAGAGAGGTTTAGTATTGTGTAACACTTTGTTAAAAGAACAAAAAGCATGGTATTACAGTAAAAAGAGGATTTGAAACTTTTATCTCATTTTAGAAGCAGGTAAAGCTTTATGGAGCTATCACCCTGAATAAGTACAATTTATTTATAAAGCACATTTATTTATTTTATTTTATTTTATTTTTGTTGTAATTGAACCCTTATAACTATCATAATTATTAAATTTAACTAGTTCTTCTCCTACCTCTGGAAGAGAAGTTGCATAAGCCTCACAGCTTTTTTAATAAGTCTTATGTAATATAAGGTCCTCTGGGAATACATTAAAATAACCAGTCCCATGTAATAAACAAACTCCAAATTTAATATAAAGTTAAAGCTCCATCTTTTCCCTAAAGGCATTGAAATGGGTTACACTGTGGTTGGAATATGTCCCCCAAAAAGCATGTGTTGGAAACTTAATCCCCAATGCAATCATGTTGGAAGGTGGAGCCTCATGGAAGATGTTTAGGTCATGAGGGTGGAACCTCCATGAATGGATTAATGCAGATTATAAAAGGGCTTGAGACTGTGAGTTAGATCTTTTGCTCTCTCACACACATCCTCTTGCCATGTGATGCCTACTACCATGTTATTGTGCATCAAGAAGTACCTCACCAGAGGTGGTCCCATGACCTTGGGCTTCCCAACCTCCAGAACCATGAGCCAAATAAGGTTCTTTTGTTTTTAAAGTATCCAGTGTGTGGTATTCTTTTATTATTTTATTACAACACAAATCAGATTAAGACAGGGTATGTGCCTTTCTCATTGTGTTTCTATTCTTTTTCTACCAATTTTTAAACTAAGAATTTGAGCAAGAATTCCTCAGAATTGGAGCAAGGAGATGAAGGAGAAATAATGGAGGTAGAGTATGTGTCTGCATGACTAATATTATCCTGGTTGTCTAATTTTACCATTCTCTGGATGTGAGGCTGCCTTTCTGGCAGGGTGATTTCATGGGTTCTTCAGGCATTTCATACTACTATGGATCTTCATCTGAAGGTTCCTTGATGAGAGCTGTATCTATGTATCAGGGTCCCTTTAATTTACAGATGGTATGTTCAAGTCTAGATAATTTGAAAACATTTACTTTAAAATAGATTATTTACAAAATTGTGAATGGCGAATAGGCAAATGGTAAAGGAGAGTAAAGTGACCCGGTGATAATGGCAGTGACTGTTACTACCTCTAGGCCTAAAAAGATGAGAAAAGGGAATGGTGGTCACTAGTACCTGGAAGGAAACTGTCATGAAAAGAAGGCCAAAATGAGAGGAAAAAAAGACCTTGATCAAAGGTTATAATAAGGTGAGGGGCCTCAGATAAAAATAACCAAGAAACCAATATTCTAATACAATTTTCTACTTTCTTTATATTTTCTGCTATGGATTCCCTTTGTAAAATCCAACTGGAAGCCAGAGAGCAAGGGAACCCTATTATGCAGTGCATCAAGATCAGCCTTTTAAGGCAAGGAATAGATGTAGATAAGTGGAGAGAAGAGGTCTTAGAGTGCAGCAAGATGGCAGAATAAAAGGTTCATCCATCGCCCCTGTAAGGACATCAATGTAACAAATATCTACATTGAAAAAATTATAAGAACCCCAAATCAAGAGAATACTCACAGTACCTGGTTTTAACTTTATTATCACTAAAGAGGTAGGAAAAATAGCCTTGACTTACAAATGCCACCACCACCAACACCCCGGCAGGATCAGCATGGTGCATAGAGCATTTCTGTGCACTGGGGGAGAGGGAGAGCCCAGCAACTGTGAGGCATTGAACTCATTACTGCCCTATCATAGCAGAAAAAAATATAGACCAAACTCAGGTAACACCCAACCATGGAGAGAAAAATTAAACCAGCTTTATCCAGAGAAGAATTGCTGATCCCAGCAGTTGAAAATTGAGCTCTTGTAAGCCCTGCAACCATGGGCTAAAGGGCTTCTTGTCCCTAAGCAAACCTTAAAGGCAGTCTAGGCCATAACAACTACAAATCTTAGTCGAGTCCTAGTGCTGAACTAGGCCCAGAGACAGTGGACTGTGTGGGGCACCTGACCTACTAAGACACTAGCTGGAGTGGCTAAGGGAGTGCTGGGATCTCCCCCTATGTACTATCAGGCTTCATATCTCATAGCTTCAAAATATATTCCTTTCTTCTGCATGAAGAGGAGAAGAAAGAGTGGGGAGGGCTTTGTCTTGCTTTCTGGATACCAGTTCAGTCAAAGCAGAATGGGGCAACAGTCGGAGTCATGAGGTCTTCTATACAGGGCTTAGCTCCCAGATGACATTTCTGGACACACTCTGGACCAGGTAGGAACCCACTACCATGAAGGGAAGAACCTAGTCCTGGCAGGATTCATCACCTGCTACCTGAATAGCCTTTGGGCCTTGAATAACCAGCAGTGATATCCATGTAATACCCAGGTACTACATAGAGGGATTTGGGTAAGATTCCGAGACTTGCTGGATTTAGGTAAGATTCAGCACATTTCCAGCTGTGATGACTATGGGGTAAGAATCCTTCTGCTTGAGAAAAGCAGAAGGAAAAGTAAAGTGTACTTTTTCTTGCACTTTGGGTACCAGCATGGTCACAGGTGGGTAGAGTATCAAGCCATGAGAACAGGGGGTTGAATTCTGGACAAACCTTTTGTTTTAACTTTTATGTTTTTCCAAGTTGAATAGCTGCCAGCAAGGCAGCTGAGGGCCTGATAGAAAATGTTGGGTGGGGGAGGAGGTGAAGGCTGCTTGTTTTTGGAGAGAGAGAGAGATAAATGACCTTAATAATTAATAGCCATTGCGGTCCTAACAGGGCAGAAGGCTAAAGGTTGCAGTTGAGGGAATTGTTTGTGCATTTTTTCCAGGGAGCGCCCCTTGAGTTGGATACATGGACAGCAGGGCTGGCAGAGAGGGGAGGGGTTGGCAAGAGGTGTTTTATGGAATCCGACTTGTAACCTTAGTTAAGAGGCTATGAGGCGAAGGAGGGTGACAGCCCTGTGTGTGACGGTGTGGGTGGATTTGATGGATTGGGGGGAGGTGTTTAGCTGAGCAAGATTATAAACAGGTTTTGGGGATGAATTGGCTGAGTAGGTGAGATGCAGGTTTATTCTGGACTGGATTTATGTGGCCAGGTTGACAGGAAGGGCTGTGAGCTGCTGGATTTGTGTGGACAAACAAATTTAACTGTTGGAAGTAAGAGAGAAGCATGACTGATTTCAGAGGCAATGTGTGACGCTGAGGAAGGGGGTTCAACTAATAGAGGTTGGGGGTGGGAACTTAAGAGCTCCCACAGACAAAGAGGACAAAGGAAAAAAAGGAGATTCGAGTAGGAGTGAAATTTTGGAAGGTGCCCTGCAGTCATATCTCATCGATTAGCGTGAGAAATTGGCATGGACTCTCCAGGGACATGGGGAAGAAAAACCAGGGGAAGATCTGAAAGAAAGTCTGAGACAAAAGATTTAAAATTGGAGATGGAGAGTGTTAAGGACTAGGGCCTTCCAGATTGGCAACTTCTGGAATTCTTGTTAAGTGCAGTGAGGTTGGTTCTGTGAGAGAGTGAGAATAATCTGGGGGTGAGGCAATTTCTGGATGTAGACCTGGTGCTCTTTTTAGTTTGGAATGCTGTATTTAGTGTGGAAAGGATGTTAGTTTTGCCACTGTAGGAGTAGTTAGGATAACCTGGTGTGGACACCTCCACATAGGTTTGAGAAAGAGGAGTCTGTGATTCAGACCCAGTCCCCCTGGTTGTAGGGACAGAGAGGAGTGTTTTGAGGATGGACTTCTGGGCTGGGGAGAGTAAGTCTTAGGCTGAGGGGCTTTTGGTAAATGGCTCATAAATGCATGAGGACAAATGGAAGAAGTGAAGTCTGGGCCATTTTAACCTCTAGGGAGTGGTTTTTTTTTTTCTTTTTTAAAATTTTTCCTGAAGATTGGGGGTGGTAAGGAATATGGAAGACCCATTTAATGTTTAGAGCCTTTGCCAGCTGTTGTTTAACCTGTAAAACCAACAATGGCCCCTTGTCTGGATGCAAGAGGGGGAGTTGAAACCAGTGGATAATATGGGTGAGGAGAATAGAAGCAATAGTGTGTGCCTTTTTGGTGGTGGTAGGCTGCCAAATGTGTTGAGAAGTTTTCCTTTGTTATGGCATCTGCAGTCTTTTGGTGTCTCTTGCAATGGTTAATGACAGCCTTCAGTGGTAGTTTAGCCACCTCCAGCAACTTGTGTGCAAGTTTGCTATTTCTTATGGTGGTTCCTTTTATAGTTAGAAACCCCCTGCCAGATTAAGGTGCAAGAGTGTAGGATGTGCTATGCATATTTGGAATTGGTGTAAATGTTAACCCTCTTTCCCTTTGCTAGGGTGAGAGCCCTGATTAGGGCTTCTAGCTTTGCCTGTTGAAAGGTAATATGGAGTGGGAGAGCATTGGATTCTAGGAGTTTATTTTCGGCAATGATGGAATAGCCAGTTGCTGGACATGGCTCCCCTTAAAGAGCTTCCATTAATTAACTGTGTATGTGTTCCCAGCAAAGGGGCTTTTGAAATGTGTTGGAAGGGGGAGGAGAGGAGTTAAGAGGTCCAGGTAGGAGTGAGAGAGCTTAGAGTTGGAGATATTGACAGGGAGGAGGGTGGCCTGGTTGGAGATTTATGTCTCTGGAAGGTGATTAGAGGGTTACCTATGAATAAGGCGTGTACTTGCTGTAAGTGGGATTGTGAGAGTGATATAAGGGACAGATGGTTTATGAGGTCCTGTAGGTTATGGAAAGATGCAATAGTAATGTGTTGGTAGAGAGTGAATTTCTGTGCCTCTGAGGCCAACAATGTGACCACACCTAGAGTTTTAGTCAGAGTGATCAGCCCTGGATGACAGAGTTCAGTTGTTTTGAGAGGTATACAAACAGCTTGTGGGGCATTGCTGTATCTTTGGCAGAGTAGTTCGAGAGCAAGGCCTTGGTCAGAATGTACATACAAAGTAAAGGGCTTGGTGAGGTTGGGCAGTCCCACTGCCACGCCCATTAAAAGGGCATTTTTTAGATTTTTTTAAAAGTAGGAGCTGATGAGGCAAACTGAGTTCAAGTGTTTTATCATTGGCCCATGTGAGAGACCCGGTAAAGTAGCTTGGCCAGCAAATGAAAATTGGGAATTTCAGAGCTGGAAGTATCCCATGAGGCTCAAGAAGAAGAGGAGGTCCTTTTTTGTGTGGGGAAGGGACATGTCCCTAATTCACTCATTTTGTTGGGCTGGGATGGTCCAAGAATTAGGGGTTAGGACAAACCCAAGGTAAGTAACCTGGGTTTGGGATATCTGAGCTTTTGTTGGGTGAGACACCAATATCCTCAATTATGGAGGAAGTTTAAAACCTGAGTGGTGTGTTGGATGGACAGGTTAAGAGAGGGGCTACAGAGAAGGAGGTCATTGACATATTGGAGGAGGGTGCTAGGAGGAAGGGGAAGTCCAACTAGATCCTTGATGAGGGCCTGTCTCAATAGGTGGGGGCTATCCTAGAACCCCTGTGAGAGTACAGTCCATGTTAGTTGGGTGAACATGTGAGTATTGGAATTTGACCAAGTGAAAGCAAAAAAAAAATTGGGAAGCCAGATTTAATGGAATACTGAAAAAGGCATATTTTAGATCCAATACAGAGAAGTGTGTGGTAGATGGGGCAATATGAGAGAGTAGAATATATGGGTTGGGGATCACCAAATGTATTGGTACCACCACCTGGGTAACAACTCGGTGATCCTGGACCAAGAGGTAAGACCCATCTGTCTCTTAGACAGCCAGGATAGAGATGTTGTAGGAAAAGTTGACAGACTTGAGAATTTGAGCTTGTAAAAGTTTACAGATAATAGGTTTGAGGGCCTTGAGGCCAGCTGGGTTAAGGGAATATTGAGACTGATGAAGGAAAATGGAGGGGTTTTGAAGGGTTATTTTAACTGGGATGTGATGTGTAGTGATTGTGAGTTTAGGAACGTTCCAAACTTTAGAATTAACAGAAGATAACAGGGTAGATAATGAAGATGAGAGGGAGAAGAGTGGGAAGCATTTGGGTGGCATAGTAAAATAAAAGGGGTAGAATTGTAGGAGGCAAATTGTATGGAGTCCTTGAATTTACTTACTATGTCCCATCCCAAGATAGGGGTAGGGAACTGAGGGATAACTGAGGAAGGAGCGGGTGAAGGGGGGTGTTGAATAGATTGTATATTAAATGAACAGTCTGTTTGTGCCTAGAGAATATTTTATTGACTCTCACAATAGAGATAGAGGAACTGAGCAGAGGTCCAAGAATATTCTGGTAAAACTGAATAGCTAGCCCCTGTATCTAATAGAAAAGACATGGGCTTACCAGAGACTGACCGTGTTACCCTGGGTTCTGAGGTGGTGATGGTGGTGGAGGCGCTCGACTCCAGGCCCTGTCAGTCTTCAGTTAGAGGTAGTGAAGCAGGATTAAGAGTTTCACTGAGCACAGGCTGACTTCCCCTGAAAAAAATATTGTTTTTATTAGAGGGAATACAATAAAGTGGTTTTTCATCAAGTGTAGAGGGCTGAGTTATATTCCTTGAGTGAATTGCTCAAGACCCTCTACTGTTTATTTACTCATTCACTCTGCTTTATTTTCATGACCTAGTTTTATTTCTCTTGTCTACATTGGCAATCATTGTAATGCATTTGATGTGCATCCTTTCCTCTGTATGAGTGTCATGTTTTTTATTGTTTGTGGACATTTGTTTTCAATTTATGTATCCATTGTCAATATTTAATGTTTCACTCTGCCCTGTTTATAAGATGCATCTACATATATGTCTAATCTGTTCCTCCCTTGTCAAATATATTTTTATATTTTGTAAATTTTTGAAAGATATTTGGATTTTTAATGTTTGTACACACCTTCTGTTCTATATGTTGTTTATACCTTAGTATTACATTTTCTTTTGAGTGACTGTAAATAGTATCATGTGTTTAATTTTGATTTCCACATGTTCCATGTTAGTATATAGAAGTGTGATTGATTTTTTTAATTTTAAATAAATCTTATTTTGTATATTTGAGGTTTACCACGTTATTATGGGATACATATATAATGTAAAATGGTTACAATGTGAAAATGATTAGCATATCTCTCTTCTTACTTTTTTAAGTGTATGACAATAGCAGCTAAAATCTTATTTAACATAAATTCATGATATAATTTCATTGGCTTTAGTCCCCCCTGTATATTAGATCTCTATACTTGTTCATCCTACATATCTGTTATTTTGTATCTTTTGACTTACATCTCCCATTTCTTCTCCCACCCACAATGTTTCATTCTCTACTTCTGTCTATTGGAGCCGCTTATTTATATAGTCCACATATGAGATCATAGAATCTTTGTCTTTCTGTCTGGATTATTTAAGTTAGTGTGATGTCTTCTAGGTCCATCCATGTTCTGGCAAATGCCAAGATCTTTTTTTTTTTTTTTAAGTAGAGGGAGGATGTTGAAGAGCAGATAGATGGTAGCCAGAACGGAGAATGAATCTTTCTCTGGGTCTTTTCTAACATTGTCTTCAGGACCTAGGCATATTCTAATATCCACAATTTCTCTGCCAAAATCTGCTGTCACTACAGGTATCCATCTTGGAAAGAGCCTAACATAATATGGACATGGCGCTTGATGTCTACAGAAAAATCTCACAGATCCTCACACTGAATCAGGGAGCATGAGAAACCCTACTAAATCTCTTTTCCTTTGGTTCACCAATCATTGGTCAATATTTCTCTGTTCTAGATAGAACTTCCATAATTCCCAAGTATACTCTTGCATTTATGTTCATTTATTTGCATGTGGATGTCCAGTTGTCCAAGTACCATTTGATGAAAAGATGATTCACTGAATTATCTTGACATCCTTTCCTATGTTCAATTTACCATAGCTTTATCAGTTTATTCCTGTTCTCTAAATTTTATTCTATCGATTAATACATTTAAAAGTATCTAAGCACCATGCTGTCTTGAATGCTATCACTTTGTGGTAAGTTTTGAAATAGAAAGGGAGAGTCATTCTTTTTTTTTATTGGTTTGGCTGTTCTAGGTCCTTTAAATTTACATGAGTTACATAAGATAAGCTCGTCAATATCTGCAAAAAATACAGGTGGAATCCTGATTGGGAGTACATTAAATCTGTACCTCAATTTGGGAAATATTGAACACAGACTTTATCTCTAAGATCTAGCAATGCCAGGATGCTCCAGAGTTCAGTCCTTAGATATACTCTTTATGCTTCCGTACTTTTATTGCTTTAAATGACATCTATATGCCTATAGCAAACAAAACTATATCTTCACCCTATATCTCTCCTTGAGGCCCAAACTGACTAGTTTATGCATTCATTTGGGTACTTAATAAACATTCCAAAATTAATATGGTCAATGATAATTTTAGAAGAAACAATACCATTGTGCTTATCACATGCCAGGTACTCTTTTTAAGACCATATATAACCTGATGAGGCAATTATCATCTTTCCCCCTTCAAAAGAACCTAGGTAAACACTAGATACATAAATGACTAAGTTCACTTAGAAAAGTGTCAGAATCCAAGATTTGAACCCATTCATGCTGATTCCAGAATCTGCACACTTCACAATACCTCATATCATTTCTTCTAATTAGATCATATGCTTTCTCTATCTGCATACTTATCTTCTCCTTTTTCTAGGAAGATAAATTTCTTGGGGAGAATTCTTCCCCTGAGCCATATCTACAATAACATAAATCATACAAAAAAAAAAAGAACACAATAATGAATTCCTGCAGTTTCTCACTTCCCCAACACTTTACTAAGTTCTCAGACTATACAGTTGAGTTGCCTTATGGGGAGTTAGTATGAAGAAGTTAGTGTTTATGGTCTATCAGTAGAAACTGCTGTTTATCAATTCCTAACCATTTCCTGCATGTTTTCTATTGCTATGGTTAGGCTTTGTGTTCCCATACAAATCTCATCTTGAATTATAATTCCCATAATCCTCATAATCGCCAGGTGTCAAAAAAGAGACAATGTGGTGGTAATTAAATAATGGGGGCAGTTTCCTCCATGCTGCTCTCACGATATGAGTGAGTTCTCAGGAGATCTGATGATTTTATAAGTGCTTGGTAGTTCCTCTGGCATTCATTTTCCTTTCTGACGCTTTGTGAAGAAGGTGCCTTGCTTCCCCCTTCTCTTTGCATCACGATTGTAAGTTTCCTGAGGCCCCCACAGCCATGATGATCTGTGAGTCAGTTAAACCTTTTTTTTTTTTTTTCAGTAAATTACCTAGTCTCAGGCAGTCTTTGTAGCAGTGTGTAAATGGACTGATACATCTATAGAATCTATAAATATCTTAAAGTCAACAGAAGAAAATAATAGACAATGGTCTTTGGATAGCAGTTCAATGCATGATGAATCCCAGTTGATTCTTATTTGAAGTGCTAGAACTCAGGTCTTTACGTGGTATCTGTAACTACTTACTCTCTGATCTCTTTTTTTTCTTTGCACTCACGACATTTCAATCTCTTTATTGTTTTTTCTAAGAAATATAGAATCATATAACTGTTGGCTTTGTGAGTGTCTTTCAGTTTGCTACATGTGCTAAGGTCCTTTCTACCTAGAGACTGTTTCTCATTTTCTTCTCTTTGCCTGAAATTATTTTCTGCCTTCTATACACAGTGCCAAATCTCACTTAAATTATTATAGGTTACATTAATTAACAACTTTAGGTCTTTAGCCCGTGGGTACCTCCTCACTTGAGTTCTTCTCTGGCCACTTTATGTAAAGTTTTAATCCAACCCTCCTATCCCCCAGAGTTATCATTTTATATGCCTTCCTGACATTATTGTTTTCTTTTTGATAATTATCATTCTCAAACATATTTTACTTTCTTCTTCTTGTTTGCAGTTTGCTTTCTCCAGTGTATTGTTAACTCCATGATAAGAATTATCTGCTTGTTTGGTTCACTACTGTATTCTCATGACATCAAAAAGTGTCAGCATGTAATAAGTACTTAATAAATATTTGTTGTACTGACTCTTCAATATATATCATTTATTCAAGAAACACTTATTAAGCACTTATTATGTCCCCGGCACTATGCTATGTACTGAGGATTTGATGCAGAACAAGACTGACATTAACACTGCACTTAAGCCTGTGAAAAGCGGGTACGTAAATGGACATTTATAATATAAAGTGTAAGGAAGTAATGTAGGAGTAAGCAAACTGTTGAGGCATATTAGAGGAGCATCTTGTCTAGCCTGTGGCATCAGAGGATACTTCTGAAACCTGAAGAACTGAGATGTGAAGTTTTGGGGGGGAGCTTATGTAGATTTCTGTAATATATTGTCTGAACAAGGGTCAGCAAATTTTTATCTATCAGATTTTCTCTATCAAGAGCCAGTTAACAAATATTTTAGGCTTGTGGGTCACATAAGGTCCCTATTATGATTAACCAATTTTACCCATTGTCACAAAAGCAGTCATAGATGATGCATAAACTAATGGCGTGGCTCTTTGCCAATACGACTTTAATTGCAAAGGGAGGTGGCAGCACAAACTATCTTTTCGTAACTCCTAATATAGCCCCATGGATTTCAAACCATTTTTCTTTAAGTAATAGAATCCTTTCTTCAAAAATACTTTATGTGGAATACTAGTATCTAATTAGACAAATGGCCTTGGTTAAAACTGTGGTGGCAGTCTGGAGACACTTACCTCCCTTTCCAAATGATTAGAGAAATAAGTAGGTAAGCTTCCTTCTTCCAGCATAAGAATTATCCACTTTTCCTTTCTCTCTCTTCTTACATGGCTTTCCCCCCATCCCTTATAATAATAGTTGAGGTCAATGAGGTTGTTCTAACTAAGATAATCAAGCCAGGAAAGTTGATATTCAAAAACAGAATCAGCCCAATTTATTTGGGAAATTCTCAAAGATACTGCTATATATTGAATTGTGCACAATTGCCTCCATCCCACCCACCAAATTCATATGTTGAAGCACTAATTTTCACTGTGATTGTATTGCTCCATTCTCATACTTCTATAAAGAAATATCTGAAACTAGGTCATTTATAAAGAAAAGAGGTTAAATTGACTCAGAGTTCCATAGGCTATACACGAAGAATGGCTTGGAAGGCCTCAGGAAACTTACAATCATGGCAGAAGGCAAAGGGGAAGCAGGCACATCTTCACATGGTGGCAGGAGAGAGATAGTGAAGGGGGAGATGCTACACACTTTGAACAACAAAATCTCATGAGAACTCAGTCACTATCATGAGAACAGCAAGAGGAATGTCTGCTCCCATGATCCAATCACCTCCTACCCAGCCTCTCCTCTAATGTTGAGGGCCAAAATTGGATATGAACGAGATTTAGATGAGAACACAGATTTAAACCATATTAGTGACTGTATTTGGAGACAGGGCTTATAAGGAGGTAATTAAGGTTAGATTAGGTCAGAAGACTGTGGCCCTGATCTAGTAAAATTATTATCCTTCAAGAAGAAACAGAACATTCCCCTCTCCTTACTCTCATCTCCATTGTCACATGGACCACAGGAAGGCTACATAAGGGATTAAGGAGAAGGCAGCCATCTACAAGCCAGAAGCCATGAAGAGAAACTTCACCAGCTACCAACTCTCAAGGCACCCTGCTCTTAGACCTCCAGCCTCCAGAACTGTGACAAAATGAATTTCTATTATTTACACCATCCAGTTTATAGTATTTTGTTATGACAGCTGGAGCAGACTAAGGCAGACACTCCTAAAAAAAGCTGAGCTATAGTTCTATGTCCTAATTTAGTATCAAAGTTGATCTTTGACCTTTTATAAATTTTTTTACCAAGATGCTTCCTGGAGCCCACAAATTATCTTTGATATGGCATTTACTGTTTTAAATTTCTTGCTGAGTCACTCAATTACTACTTATGTTGCCTGACTACTTAATGCTGCCTTAGCTTTTGAGGGGAGCTTGTTACCAAGTGTGTATAAACCAGGAGATGTTACCTAAGAGATCAGGATTCGTTGCTGTGACATAGGTGGATATATTCTTTGTCATAAATAGCTTTTATTGTTTTGAGATACGTTCCATCAATACCTAGTTTATTGAGAGTTTTTAGCATAAAGGCCGTTGAATTTTGTCAAAGGCCTTCTCTGCATCAATTGAGATAATCATGTGGTTTTTGTCTTTGGTTCTGTTTAGGTAGTGAATTATGTTTATAGACTTGCGTATGTTGAACCAGCCTTGCATCCCCGGGATGAATCCTAGTTGATCATGGTGGATAAGCTTTTTGATGCGCTGTTGCAATCGGTTTGCCAGTATTTTATTGAAGATTTTTGCGTCTATGTTCATCATGGATATTAGCCTGAAGTTTTATTTTCTTGCTGAGTCTCTGCCGGGTTTTGGTATCAGGATGATGTTGGTCTCCTAAAATGATCTGGGAAGGATTGCCTCTTCTTGGATTGTTTGGAATAGTTTCAGAAGGAATGGTACCAGCTCCTGCTGTATGTCTGGTAGAATTCGGCTGTGAACTCATCTGGACCTGGGCTTTTTGGGGTGGTAGGCTCTTAATTGCTGCCTCAACTTCAGACCTTGTCATTGGTCTATTCAGGGTTTTGACTTCTTCCTGGTTTAGGCTTGGGAGGATGCAAATGTCCAGGAATTTATCCATTTCTTCCAGGTTTACTAGTTTATGTGCATAGAGTTGTTTGTAAAAATCTCTGATGATGGTTTGAATTTCTGTGGAATCTGTGGTGATATCCCCTTTATCGTTTTTTATTGCATCTATTTGATTATTCTCTCTTTTCTTTCTTATTAATCTGGCTAGTGGTCTATTTTGTTGATCTTTTCGAAAAACCAGCTCCTGGATTTATTGATTTTTTGAAGGGTTTTTTGTGTCTCTATCTCCTTCAGTTCTGCTCTGATCTTAGTTATTTCTTGTCTTCTGCTAGGTTTTGAGTTTTTTTGATGTTGCTCCTCTAGCTCCTTCAATTTTGATGGTAGGGTGTCAATTTTAGATCTCTCCTTGTTTCTCATGTGGGCATTTATTGCTATATATTTTCCTCTAGAGACTGCTTTAAATGTGTCCCAGAGATTCTGGTATGTTGTGTCTTTGTTCTCGTTGGTTTCGAAGAACATCTTTATTTCTGCCTTCATTTCATTTTTTATCCAGTCAACATTCAAGAGCCAGTTGCTCAGTTTCCATGAAGCTGTGCGGTTCTGAGTTAATTTCTGAATTCTGAGTTCTTGATTGCACTGTGGTCTGAGAGACTGTTTGTTATGATTTCTGTTCTTTTGCATTTGCTGAGGAGTGATTTACATCCAATTATGTGGTCAATTTTAGAGTAGGTGCGATGTGGTGCTGAGAAGAATGTATATTCTGTGTATTTGGGGTGGAGAGTTCTGTAAATGTCTATTAGGTTTGCTTGGTCCAGGTCTGAGTTCAAGTCCTGGATATCCTTGTTAATTTTCTGTCTCGTTGATCTGTCTAATATTGACAATGGGGTGTTAAAGTCTCCCACTATTATTGTGTGGGAGTCTAAGTCTCTTTGTAAGTCATTAAGAACTTGCCTTATGTATCTGGGTGCTCCTGTATTGGCCGCATATATATTTAGGATTGTTAGCTCTTCTTGCTGCATTGATTCTTTTACCATTATGTAACGTCCTTCTTTGTCTCTTTTGATGTTTGTTGGTTTAAAGTCTATTTTGTCAGAGACGAGAATTGCAACTCCTGCTTTTTTTTTTTGCTCTCATTTGCTTGGTAAATCTTCCTCCATCCCTTTATTTTGAGCCTTTGTGTATCCTTGCCTGTGAGATGGGTTTCCTGGATACAGCGCACTGATGGGTTTTGGCTTTTTATTCAATTTGCCAGTCTGTATCTTTTGATTGGGGCATTTAGCCCATTTACATTTGGGGTTAATATTGTTATGTGTGAATTTGATCCTGCCATTTTGATGCTAGATGGCTGTTTGCCTGTTAGTTGCTGCAGTTTCTTCATTGTGTTGATGCTCTTTACCATTTGGTATGTTTTTGGAGTGGCTGATACTGGTTGTTCCTTTCTATGTTTAGTGCCTCTTTCAGGAGCTCTTGTAAAGCAGGCCTGGTGGTGATGAAATCTCTGAGTACTTGCTTGTTCACAAAGGATTTTATTTTTCCTTCACTTATGAAGCTTAGTTTGGCTGGATATGAAGTTCTGGGTTGAAATTCTTTTCTTTAAGGATGTTGAATATTGGCCCCCACTCTCTTCTGGCTTGTAGGGTTTCTGCTGAGAGATCTGCTGTGAGTCTGATGGGCTTCCCTTTGTGGGTAACCCGACCTTTTTCTCTGGCTGCCATTAGCATTTTCTCCTTCATTTCAACCCTGGTGAATCTTGTGATTATGTGCCTTGGGGTTGCTCTCTTGAGGAATATCTTTGTGGTGTTCTCTTGTATTTCCTGGACTTGAATATTGGCCTGCCTTGCTAGGTTGGGGAAGTTTTCCTGGATAATATCCTGAAGAGTATTTTCCAGCTTGGATTCATTCTCTCCATCATATTCAGGTACACCTATCAAATGTAGATTAGGTCTTTTCATATAGTCTCATATTTCTTGGAGACTTTGTTCATTCCTTTTTACCCTTTTTTCTCTAATCTTGCCTTCTCATTTTATTTCATTGAGTTGATCTTTGACCTCTGTTATCCTTTCTTCTGCTTGGTCAATTCGGCTGTTGAAACTTGTGTATGCTTCACGGAGTTCTCATGTTGTGTTTTTCAGCTCCATCAATTCACTTATATTCCTCTCTAAGTTGTTTATTCTCGTTAGCATTTCGTCAAATCTTTCTTCAAGGTTCTTAGTTTCTTTGCATTGGGTTAGAACATGTTCTTTTAGCTCACAGAAGTTTCTTATTACCACCTTCTGAAGCCTGATTCTGTCAATTCATCGCACTCATTCTCCATCCAGCCTTGTTCCCTTGCTGGTGAGGAGTTGTGATCCCTTGTAGGAGGAGAGGTGTTCTGGTTTCGGGTGTTTCATCCTTTTCGCACTGGTTTCTTCCCATCTTTGTGGATTTATCCACCTGTTGTCTTTGTAGTTGTTGACTTTCAGATTGGGTCTCTGAGTGGACGTCCAGTTTGTTGATGATGAAGTTATTTCTTTCTGTTTCTTAGTTTTCCTTCTAACAGTCTGGCCCCTCTGCTGTAGGACTGCTGAGGTCCACTCCAGGCCCTGCTTGCCTGGGGATCACCTGCAGCAGCCGTAGAACAGTAAGGGTTGCTGCCAGTTTCTTCTTCCGCTATCTTTGTCCCAGAAGGATACCCGCCAGATGTCAGTCTGAGCTCTCCTTTATGAGGTGACTCTTTGGATATACAGGGGTCAGGGAGCTGCTTGAGGAGACAGTCAGTCCTTTATAGGAGCTCAAGTGCTGAGCTGTGAGCTCTGTTGTTCATTCAGAACTGTTGGGCAGGTACATTTAAGTCTGCTGCAGCAGAACTCATAAACCCCTTTTTTTTCCCATGTGCTCTGTCCCGGGGGGTTAGGGCTTTATTTATAAGTTTCCATTGTGCTGCTGCTTTTTTTCAGGGCTGCCCTGCCCAGTGAGGAGACAGTCTAGTCACTGTCTGCCTACAGAAGCTTTGCTGAGCTGCTGTGGGCTCCGCTTAGCTGCCGTGTGAACTTCCCTGAAGTCCTGTTTATACAGGTATAGTTGGAACTGCCTCGGCAATGGCGGCCCACCTCTATAATGGCGGACTCTCTCTGTAATGGCAGGTTGCCTTGGCAATGGCGGGCTGCCTCAGCAATGGCAAACTACCTCCATAGTGGTGGACTGCCTCGGTAATGGCGGACGCCTCTCCCCCCACAGAGCTGGACCATCCCGGGTTCAGCTGTGCTTGCTGTGAAACTCTCTATCCAGAGAGTTTCCGATTGCTGTTTTTTGTGGGGGTGGGACCAGCCGAGCCTGATCACCTGGCTCCCTGCCTCAGAGCCTCTTTTTAGTTGAACGGTCGACTGTCTCCCCAGGTGTTCCAGTTCCATGTTGAAAAGGCTCCTGGATCTGTGTGATTTCCCGTGTGGTGACCCACTGCACCAGCTGAAACAGCGGTGCTGAGATTCGTGGTGCTTTTTTGCCTGGGAATCTCCTGGCCTGGCTCCCTGTTGCAGTCCCCTTTTTAATCAGATGAATGGGTGACTGTGGATTCCCAGAGCTCCAGTCGCCAGCTAAAATGGCGCCCGGACCTGTGTATTTTGTATGGAGAACTGCTGCGCCGGAGCACCGGCAAAACAGCTGCGCAGGCCAAAACAGCCACACTGGCCAAACCAGCTGTGCTGGTGAACCATGGGGCTCCTCTGCCTGGGAATCTCCTGGTCTGTGGGCAATAAAATTCATCTGGAAATGCGGCATCCACTCACCCTCTGCACTTTCACTGGGAGCTGCAATCCTGAGCTGCTCCTAATTGGCCATCTTGGATCCCTCCGGGCCTCTCCTCACAGTTTTTGTCTTGAAATCTATTTTGTCTGATATATCTTTTTCCATGCCTTTATTTTCACTGTATGTGTATCTTTAGAAGTGAAAAGTGTTTTTTGTATGCAATAAATCAGTGAATCTTGCTTTTTCATGTACTCAGAAAGTTTATGTCTTTTGATTGGAGAGTTTAGTTTATTTACATTTTATGTTATTATTGATAAGTAATGACTTACTCTGGTATTTTGCAATTTTTTACTTGTTGTTTTGTGGCCTTTTTTTAACTTTCTTCCTTTCTGTTCGCCTTTAGTGAACATGATTTTCTCTAGTGATATCATTTACTTTCTTACCTTTTATTTTTTGTTTATCCATTGTATGTTTTTGGTTTGAGGTTACCATGAGGCTTGCAAATACTATCTTAATACCATTATTTTGACATGATAACTTGTTAACATTGTTTATATAAACAAACAAGCAAAAAGAAAACTAGTAATAACTCTATGCCTTAAGTTTATCCTCCCACTTTTAACATTTTGTCATTTCTATTTATACATTATTTCTAGCTATAGTTTCTTTCTGTTTCTTGAGGACTTGTTGTTATTAATTTTTTCCTTATTTTTAATTATTATTTTTAGTTCAGGGGATATGTGTAGGATGTGCAGGTTTATTACATAGGTAAATGTGTGCCATGGTGGTTTACTGCACCTATCAACCCATCACCTAGGTGTTAAGCCCAGCATGCATTAGCCATCCTATGTAATACTATCCTTCCACCCACCCCACCCTCCAACAGGTCCCAGTGTGTGTTGTTCCCCTCCCCATGTCCACATGATCCCATCATTCAACTCCCACTTATAAGTGAACATTTGGTGTTTGGTTTTCTGTTCCTGCATTAGTTTGCTAAGAATAATGACATCCAGCTCCATCCGTGTCCCTGCAAATTACATGATCTAATTCCTTTTTATGGCTGCATAATATTTCATGGTGTACATGTACCACATTTTCTTTATCCAGTCTATCATTGATGAGAATTTATGTTTATTCCATGTCCTTGTTATTGTGAATGGTGCTGTAATGAACGTACGTGCTGCATGGATCTTTGTAATAGAATGATTTATATTTCTTTTGGTATATATACAATCATGGAATTGCTGGGTCCAATGATGCTTCTGGTCCTTGCTCTTTAGGGAATTGCCATACCATCTTCACAGTGGCTGAACTAATATACATTCTCACCAATGGTGTAAAAGCATTCCTATTTATCTGCAACCTCACCAGTTTCTGTTGTTTTTGACTTTTTAATAATGGCAATTGTGACTGGCATGAGATGGTATTTTCTTGTGGTTTTGATTTGCATTTCTCTAATGATCAGTGAATTTAGTTGTTTTTCATGTTTGTTGGCTACATAAATCTTTCTTTTGAAAAGTGTCTGTTCATGTCCTTTGCCCACTTTTTAATGAGATTGCTTTTTCCTTGTAAATATTTTTTTAGTTCCTTGTAAATTCTGTATATTAAACCTCTGTCAGATGGATAGGTTCCAAAGATTTTCTCCCACTCTGTAGGTTGCCTCTTCACTCTGATGATAGTTTCTTTTGCTGTGCAGAAGCTCTTTAGTTTAATTAAACCCCATTTGTCAATTTTTGCTTTTGTTGTAATTCCTTTTGGTGATTTTATCATGAAATCTTTACCCATGCCTATGTCCTGAATGTTATTGCCTAGATTTTCTTTTAGGATTTTTATAGTTTTGAGTTTTACATTCAAGTCTTTACTCTATCTTGAGTTAATTTTTGCATAAAGTGTGAGGAAGGGGTCCAGTTTCAATTTTCTGCAAATGGATAGCCAGTTATTCCAACACCATTTGTTGAATAGGGAATCCTTTCCCCAGTGCTTTTTTTTGTCAGGTTTGTCGAAGATCAGATGGTTGTGGATGTATGAGTTTCTATTCTGTTCCATTCATCTATGTGTCTGTTTATGTACCAGTACCATGCTATTTTGGTTATTGCAGCCTTATAGTATAGTTTGAAATCTGGAAGGGTGATGCCTCCAGCTTTGTTCTTTTTGCTTAGTATTGTCTTGGCTATATGGGCTCTTTGTTGGTTCCATGTGAATTTTAAAATAGCTTTTTTCTAATTCTGTGAAGAATGTCAATGGTAGTTTAATGGGAATAGCATTGAATCTATAAATTACTTTAGGTAGTGTGACTATTTTCATGACATTGATTCTTTCTATCCATGAGCATGGAATATTTTTCCATTTGTTTGTGTCTTCTCTGGTTTCCTTGAACAGAGGTTTGTAGTTATGCTTGAAAAGGTCCTTCATTTCCCTTACTAACTGTATTTCTAGGTATTTTGTAGCAATTGTGAATGAGAGTACATTCATGATGTGCCTCTCTGCTTGCCTGTTGTTGTTTTATAGGAATGCTTGTGACTTCTGCACATTGATTTTGTATCCTGAGACATTGCTGAAATTGCCCATCAGCTTAAGAAGCTTTTGAGCTGAGATGATTGGGTTTTACAGAGATAGGATCATGTCATCTGCAAACAAAGACATTTTTCCTTCCTCTCTTCCTATTTGAATATCCTTTATTTCATTCTCTTGCATAATTGCCCTGGCCAGAACTTCCATACTAAGTTGACTAGGAGTGGTGAGAGAGGGTATCCTTGTGCCAGTTTTCAAGGAGAACGCTTCCAGTTTTTGCCCATTCAGTATGATATTCCCTGTGTGTTTGTCATAAATGCTTCTCATTATTTTGAGGTATGTTCCTTCAATACCTAGTCTGAGAGTTTTTAACCTGAAGGGATGTTGAATTTTATCAAAGGCCTTTTCTGCATCTATTTAGATAATCATGTGTTTTTTTTGTCTCTAGTTCTGTTTATGTGAAGAATTATGTTTATTGATTTGCACATATTGAACTAGCCTTACATCCTGGAAATGAAGCCAACTTGATCGTGGTGGATAATCTTTTTGATGTGCTGCTGGATTCAGTTTGCCAGTATTTTATTGAGAGTTTTTCCATTAATGTTCAGCAGGGATATTGGCCTGAAGTTTTCTTTCATTGTTGTATCTCTGCCAGCTTTTTGTATTAGGATGAGGCTAACTTCATAGAACGAATTAGGGAGGAGTCTCTCTTTTCTATTGTTTGAAATAGTTTCAGAAGAAATAATATCAGCTCCTTTTTGTATTTCTGGTAGAATTCAGCTGTAAATCCATCTGGTTCTGGCCTGTTCTTGTTGTTGTTAGGCTATTTATTATTGCCTCGATTTTCAGAACTTGTTATTATTCTATTTAGGGATTCAAATTCTTTCTGGTTCAGTCTTGGGAGGGTGTATGTGTCCAGGTATTTACTCATTTCTTCTAGATTTTCTAGTTTATTTGCATTTAAATGCTCCCTGCATGGGTGGGTGATAGCTGAGTTTGGTCTAGTTCTCCTTTCTGCTCTAACAGGACAGCACTGAGTTCAATGCCCCTTACAGTTGCTGTGCTCTCCCTCCCCCAGGACCCAGAGACACTCTTAGCACCATTCTGCCACTGCTGGGTGCTGAAAAGGTGGTGTTTTTGATTCTGTTTCTTTTACCTCTTCAGTTCCTATTTCAGCTATATGGAGTTAAAACCAGGCACTATGAAGGCTCACATGGCTTTTGATTCCTGTGAAATTGTTTTTTTCTGTGTAGATAGTCATTAAGTTGGTGTCTTTCATGGGAGATGATTGGTAGAGCTTTCTATTCTGCCATCTTGCCACTATTTAAATTTCTTGATGCTAAAGATTCTTTAGGTCTTAGCAAAGTGCCTGAAACTATCTGAAATAAAGGAATGAATTAAAAATTACTGAATCAAATATATAAAGTAATTTTGCCCCATATGCTCTCAATATAAATGCCCCTGAAATTTATTTCAAAAAGTACAATCAAGATCAAAATTCTTGATTTTTCTTTCAGATATTTTTACCTTAAAAACACAGAAACAAAAACCAGCTGTTCTTATTAGATTGTAAGAGCACAGCAGAGCTGTTTAATTTCTAGGCAGCTACCTTAAAGGCACATGGCTCCTGAACTAGTGTCCATTGTTCTCCTCATATAGTAGATAAGCTTACAGGAACCACAACAAATTGAATGAGATTAAAGAAATTAACTTGTGTCCAAAATAGGCATTCCTAATTTACATAATATGTAGCACTTCTGACAAAAGTTACCACCTATGAAATCTATTAATTTTTCAGCATATTTTTATTATTAAAAGAAAATTCAGGGTGTGTTTCTTAATAAATGTCAAATTAAAACTCTGATATTCTGTAATGTTGTATGTCTAAAAGTATTTATTTTTATATCAGAAATGAATACAAACTAATAAAATGTAATTTCTCCAATCTGGCTCTGACATCATTTTCCATAGAAGAGTGCCAAAGGCATTTTGGAGCAATGACACCGTTTTAAGGCTATGTGTATATTCTACCAGGAAGACTACTGGGAAGAATAACACTAATTTAGATGTATACATCCTGTTTTGTTTTCTTTTAAAATGTCCAATTATTTCTATTCTTGCCTCCTCTATACTCTTATATATCTTTTTATGCCTCTGCAAATTTTCCTTAAAATAAATGTACTGTTAGGAAAAATGTCTTTGAAATATCAGGTTCAAGATTGTTCTTTCCAATTAATGAAGTTAAAATAGTATTAAAATTTCCTACTTGTTAGAGGTATGTAAATAATATTCATGCTGAGTCTTGGCAAGCAGCTATAATAAAAAGAGGCCTACACTAGGACTCAGACACCTTAATTCTAGAATTGGTTTTACTTTATAATATCAAGAAAATGTGGATAAACCACTTAATAATTACATTCACTCATTCTTCCTTTGCTCATTTGTTCATTCACTTACCTCCACTGTGTTTTTTAACATGAAATGCTCACTGAATTGTGGTCACTTTGGGGATTTAAAAATATTGGTAAAATATAGTCTCTTCTCAAAAACTGTTTGCAAGTAAGTGAATAAAATTACAAAGTTTTTCAACTTTAAAATGAAAAACTCCTACCTGCCCTACTTACCTTATTAATGCATTGTATCTAATGAAAGTGTGCTATGGTTTAAATACAGTTTCTCCCCACCAAAACGCATGTTGAAGCTTCATCCCCAGTGTAGCAGTGTTGGGATCTGATGCCTTTAAGAGGTGTTTAGCTTGTTAAGATAGATAAATGTCTTCTCAAGACTGGATTAGCTCTTGTGGGAATTGCCTATTTCCCAGAAGACAAGGTTGTTATAAAGGGAGGTTGTCTCTCCTGTTGGCCTCTTTGCATGTGTGCACATTCCCTTTTGCTTCTCTTCTATGTTATGACACAGCACAAGGACTTCACCAGAAACCTACCAGACACATCTGCCCAATCTTGGACCTCGCAGCCTCTAGAATTGTGAGCTAAAAAGAACTCTTTCTTTTCCAAGTCATCCAGTCTCAGGATTTCTGTTAGAGCAACAGAAAACTGATTAAGACAAAGGCCATATGTGAAACTGCTTTATGAAGTATAAGTTACTATCCACATATACAGATATTGACATGAGATGCTATCTTAGTCTTTTCAGGCTGCTAGAATAAACTACCATAGATTGGGTGGCTTATTAACAAAAGTTACATTCAATCTGGTATATTAATACAGGATTTTTTTCTTTAAGTGGTTGTTTTGTTAGTTTCAAGTGAAGAGCTTGAGAACACTGAGGTGGGACAAAAAAAGAGAAGGGGAATAAAGATTTAGAATAACACATAGTGAGGGTGGAAATGTAAAAAAAGGAGCAAGGAAGAAGTTATGTTGAGGTCTAGAAGAGGAGTGTTGTGAAAAGCATGAGGCTTTGAAACCACGAGAGGTGCCCTCAAAGCAAGAGTACGAGAAACTTGAGGGGAAGTGAAAGAAAGGGAAAATGGAGTGGAGTATAAGAATGTGAGTGACAAAGTTTTGCCCTGAGCGGTTTCTCAAAAATATATGGAAATTTTTCTTAGTGTAATACAGCAGACCTCAGTTCCTATTTAGCTCTATTATTTTTTAGTTGGAAGAAGGTAGTAACAAAAGTACACCCCAAGAGAGCAACATTAAGGAAAAAGTAGATTTATGACAGGAACATAGGAGAATCACACAAAAATATTTGCAAGAAATAAAGCTAGAATTCACAGAAAATAGGAAATGATCAGGCTATTTCTCCTTACTTTTTCCTGTCTCCCTCTCTTTCTCCTTCCTTTCATTATCTCTTTCTCTCTCTCCCCCCTTCCCCCTTTTCCCTTTTTTCTCTCTCCTTTTCTTCCTGCCATGTTCTTTTGCTCTGAGGCCACATGGGATCTCTTCTCAGCTTCTTTCTCCATATCAGCCATGTTCCTTCCTTTCTACAGACCGTTTTAACTGTTTGCATGTGGGCTACCACATGCCTGCTCTTAGCTCTACTGGGCTTTTCTCAGTAGTTAAAAGTCTGGACTGTGGATTTAGGAGCCCTAGGTTGAAATCCTGAATCCACTGTATCTGTGTCACTTTGGTCAAGTTGTATAAACTCTATGTTCCTCCATTTCCTTATCTGTAAAATGGAGGTGATAAAAGCACCAACTTTTTACTGGATTGTGGTGAAAATTAAGTATGTTAATTTATGTAAAATACTTTAGGAAGTGCTTGACCCATAATAAATACTTCACAAATTATTTTATATCATCATGGTGCCAATTAGGCCCTCCAGAGAAAATCAACTCAGGCTTTTTAGCCAATACCAGTTTTCTAAAGAAGAGACTATTTGTTCAGCTCGGACACTAAGTTTCTGTGCAACTTTGACCAATACTTTCATACTAGGCATTTCAGTTTCTTCAAAAATCATATCAGAGGGTGGAATTTGATGCACCCAAAGATATATGTTAGAGTTAAGATTCTGTGATTCTATTAAATGGTTTCCCTTTAATTGGACAAATTCAGACATGCATTAAATCTTATTTACTATATTGTTCCTAGGATCCTTTATAAATAATATAGATTAAGCAGTTAACTTTCAAAGTTAAAGGTAAATGTAAATCACAACAGATATAAATGTATCCTCAAGTTCCCCACTATCTGTATCAACTCCTGGGGGAAGAAGATTAAATTTAGTTACATTTCTGTAAGGCTTTAAAACATAAGACATTGATTTGGCATAGCAAGTACATCCCACAATAAATATGTATTTGCTTAGAAACTGAAGCAGTTTTGATAGAGACTGGCTTGAAGAATTAAAATGGAAAAGGAAATTAACAAGGAGAAGTGAGTGGAGGAATGAAGAATTAGCGATCTGCACAGTTTCCATCAGTGTCTATTAGGAAAACAGAATCTGGCCATGTGGTGATATTATTCCACAGGCTGATGATATTAGCAGAGAGGGGGTAAGTGTAAATAAATATAACTGTATTTTTCACTTTGCATTGTGGTATTTGTTTCCAAAGGGAAAGCATCCCTCCTGACTATGTAATTTTCTTGCTATGCACACAACACCAGAGGACATTACCAACCTTGAAAAACTGAGATGCATCTTACTGATTAATAAACTAGTTTAATGCAAGGCCCCCATGGTGGGATTTTCAGAGCTTCCAGATTGAAAGCGTTGCCAGTTAACAAAAGGAGACGCTTCATTAGCTAAAGCCAATAGAGGCTCTTTTCTCCAGCCAAAGCTCCTAGCGTCACAGGGAAATGAAAGCTGCTCCTCTGGGGGTTGGGAGGGGGTGTGTTAGTGGTGGTGGGTTGTTGTATATTCAGAGTCTTTTCTAAAGCATTTTAGACTAGAAATCTCAAAAAATATTTGGATTATCCCTAATGCTTTAGTTGTGAGAAACTAAGTGCTCAAATATATTACTGTTTTTCATTTAGTTACTCATTGATTTGTTATGGTGGCCGCTGACACTGAACTCTAAATATCTGTGTAAATAGTTCAAAAAAAAAGCTCATGGTTAACGGTAATAGTAAAAGGGACATTGCTGCTACCATTTCAAAAATGTCAATCTAATATTAACTCCTTTTAAATATAATTTTTACCTATCACATATTTAAAATTATATTAAAATATATAGGAGAAGTAACTGTTTAGTGGATATGGAGTTTGTTTTTAGGTTAATGAAGATGTATTGAAACTAGATAAAGGTGGTAGTTGCACAACATTGTGAATGCGTTAAATGTTACTGAAATGCCATCTTTAAAATGGTTAATTTCTGTTATGTGAACTTCACCTTAATAAAATAAATAACAAAAATGTGCTAATAGGCATTTTTAATAAGTTTACAATTTCTGTTTTCTTTTGAGTATAATGAAGTAAGATTTTACAGTTTGTAATGAAATGTAAAACTCTCATTCTTTCGGTCCCTCTGGAAGCTACATCTGGTCTGCACTGAATGCCTATCTACAAAAGCGCAATTTACAATGAATCTTGTATGATGTCGCTGAAGTGATATTGCCACTTCCTTTGAAAGTGACATCTACATTACATAAAAGATTTCTCTTTTTGGTTCCTCCTGAACTCTTAATATTTCATTTCATGATAGATGCTGATTTAACCCAGAGATGTTGGAGCATCCAGTGTAGGCTGGCTGCACTTATCTGTGGCCCACAAGTGGTAAAACCTATCTCCTTTCTAATAACTGGTTGCCTCATCTGTGTAATAAAGAAGTGAAGTAGATGCTAAAAGCCCTTGCTTTTCTAAAATTAAGATGCTCTGTGGTCACTGTAAACAACATTCCAATAACCAGTGTTAAAGTGTATTTACTGTGACTATCAACGAGATGACTTGTGTGGGGCTTCAGTTCTATAAATAATTGAAAGGTATGGTTTGTACTCTTGTTGATTTTATAGTATATTACCTCAGTTCTAAAGCAAAATTAAGTTCTGAGTTGTTTGATAGAAGTTACAGGGATTCAGGCAATCATAAAAGATAAAGATAAATGATGATTGGAGATATGGCTTCTGGATGAGTTGGAACTTGAATTGGACATGGAATATAGCATAGAAATTGTACAGGCTGCAAAGGAAAGGTCAATTTCCCCCATTCTATAAATGAGGAAATAGAGGTTCAAAGTTAAAAGGACTTGTACAGTGTTAAACAGCTAGTAAATGATAGAAAGATTTTAATCTTGGCTTGTGTGGTGGCAAAGGCGCTCCACTTAACACCTTCCTGCTTGTATTATTTCAGTCAATATTTCATTCATTTTCCAAGCACATTTAGATTCTACTATGTGTCAGGCACCAACATAAGCTCTCAAGTAGAAAAGTATACAGGACATAAGTGGTCATTCCCTGATGGAACTCACACTCAGGTGGAAGAGACAGAAATTAAACAAATAATTATAGAAATTAAAAGTTAAAAACTGTGATTAAGAATGATGAAGTAACACTACAAGATGTTAAGAGAGAATAACAGGACTTCCCTAATTGAGATTGGGAGTTATTGAGTACTTTCTTGAGGAAATGATATTTACACTGAGATATGAAGTCAGGTAGAAAGTATGCAGAGTAAAAGTAGTGGGAAAAAGTGTTCTATGCAGAAAGAAGAGCCTGTGTGAAGGACTTGTAGCAGATAAAAGCTTCACTTCTTTCAGAAAAACAAAGAAAAGCAGTGCAGCTCATGTGCAGACCCAGGAAGCAAATAACCAAGAATAAATGTGAAGAGGTTCACATTATCTTCATAAGGCTGCTTGACATCCTGTGACATGTCATGATTTCAGTTAATCCAATAGTGGTCCCTGGATATCAGCAGTGTAAGGGTTATTGCCGAGTTTACAATGAGGAAACTGAGACCAGTATAAGAAAATGAAAAACCAATTTATTCAGCTACCGGGCGAGGTTTTATGGTCCGGGAGGGGGCCAGAGAAGTCGCGTCTAATTTTTTAGGGCAAGGGGTTTTATAGGGAGTAAAGGCGTTTAATTGGGAACTGAGGAGACAAAGCATAAGGCACTTGATTGGATATTGGAACACAGGACGTGGAAGAGGCAAGCTGTTACTAGCGGGGCAGGCGGGATTTTTGGTGAGTGGGCAGCCTTGGGGAAAAATGACCTTGACGGGGCAAAGTGCTTATCGGGCAAGGGAGTGCTATCAGGCAAGAAAGTGCTATTGGGCAAGAAAGTGTTATCGGGCAAGAAAGTGTTATCGGGCAAGAAAGTGCTATTGGGCAAGGTTTGTCTGGGCTTTCCGAAAATTTTTGGGCGGGGGTTTTCAGTGTCGGGCTAGGTGTCGGGTGCGGAGTTTGCTTCAGGGGGGTATTGGGGGAGGCTATGTGGAGGAGTTAAATGTTGATTGCAGAGTGGCGACGTAATTCCCAGACGCTGGGAGGAATGGGCGTGTCCGAGCTCCCAGCGAGGCAACTGGTCTTACAAGCAGATACCATATAGAGTCAGAAAATATTTTCATTATGTATTCTTTTCTGTCTGGCTTTGTTTGCTTAACATGTTATATGTTTTTGTAGTTTCTTCATTTTCATTGGTGTATACTCTTCCATTTTGTTATTACCCTACAACATATTTATGTATTTTGTTTTGTTGATAAACATTTGGGAAGTTTCAACATTTGGACTCTTATGAAAATTGCTGCCATGGACCTGCCTGTACATGTCTTTTGATAAAAAATATACACTCATTTCTTTCTGAATGTATCTAGAAGCAGGATTGCTAGATCATAGAATTTTCATATATTCAGCCTTAGCATGTATTCCTATCAGTGTTCCAAAGTCATAAAATATGCACATCTGTAAGTAATGCATATAAATCCTGGTTTTTCCTTCTCACCAATAGTTGGAATTGCCTGGGTTTGTTTGTTTGTATTTTAATTTTAGCCACTCTAATGTATAGTAGTATCCACTGAGGTTTTATTATACACTTATCTGAATAAAAATTAGTTTAGGCATCATGATAAAACCTTACATTTTTATTGGCCATTTGGTTATCCTCTTTGGTGTCATGCCTGTTTAAATTGTATTCATTTTTCTATTGCATTTTTTACTTCTTATGTGTAGTTCCTTAAATATTTTGGATTTAGGTTCTTTATTATATATATGTGTATTACAAATAAATTCTCCCATTTTGTAACTTACTATTTCACTGTTTTAAATGTACATTTTGTAGATTATAAATTTTTAACTTTAATAATATTTAGCGAATTAACTTTTTTCTCCATTGAAAATGCCATTTATGTCCTGTTGAAGAAATCTTTGCCTACTCCAGATTACAAAGATATCCTATAGTTTCTCTCAAATGCTTTATTGTTTTAGCTTTCAGTTTTAGATCTATGAGACATCTGGAAATACTTTTGGTGTATAAGATGACATAGTTTTTATGTAAAATTTTCCAATTTCCAAGCGCCATTTACTTAAAATATCAACCTTTCCCTACTATACTCTAATGGCACCTTTGTCACAAATTACATTCACATAATATGTAAGCTATTTTCTGGGTTTTTCATTGGGTCATTTTTCTATTATTACACAACTACTACACTGTTCAAATTACAGTAGATTTATAATTATTGCTGTCTAGTAATTATACACCATGTTTGATATTTTGATATTCTTGAGTAACTTTGCCCCATTGAATTTCCATAAGTGGTACAATTCTATAAGTTGTAGAATTATCACACAAACACACATGTACAACTTGAAAATATTTTTATTACAATTTTATTGATGTTTGAGAGAATTTACAACATAGAGTGTTTTAATGAGTGAAAATGGTATACCTTTTTGTTTATTTGGTGTTTTTCAATTTATCTCAGTAGTGATTTGTAAATTTCAGTGTATAAGACTAACATATTTTCATTTAACTCATCAGTAGATATTTAAGCTTTTAAAATTTATACTTAATCACATTTTTATTTTTTTCTAATTATTTGATGCTAACACATAGAAATACAATTGTTTTACTATCAATATGACCCTTATAGCTAGTATCATTTCTGAATTCTTGTATTGATTTTAAAAGTTTGTCTGAAGATAGGATTCCTTTTCCTTTACCATAGACATAATTATGTCATCTGCAAAAAGAAAATGAGTTGTATTTCTTGGTTTCCAATATTTATGACAAATATTTCTTTTCATTGCATTCTGCACTAGTGAAGAACATCCATAAAAATTTAAACAGAACTGATGGTAATCAACCTTTTGCTTTAGTCCTAATTACATGGTGAAAGCTTTAAACATGTCACAATTAACCATGCAAGTTGTTTTGTGTGTGTGTGCTTCTAGATACTCTTTTAAAATTAAGGACATTCCCTTCTATTTCTATTTTTAGAAAAAAGTCTATCATAAATTATTTGAACTTTTATCAAGTCGTTTCTGCATCTGCAGAGATATTTTTCCTCTTTTCATTATTTTAAAATTGTGAATTAAAGTGATAGAGTTTTCAAAGGCAAACAATTCTTGTATTTCTGGAATAAAAACCATAGGTTGGCAGAGAAAGACAGTGCAATAGAAGTCTATACCGTTCATTTCCCTCTCACCCCACAGGAACACCAAATTTTAAGGACTGTCTGCACACAGAAAAGCATAACTACAAGAAAAATAAATCAGGTGAACAATCACAGTATCTGATTTTAATTTCATGTCACTAAAAGAAGCGTTGAAGAGGGTCAGAGGGACGCTCTTGAATCACTGATCCCCCATCACCTGACAGCAGCCCTGTGGCAAGGAGAGTATGTGCACCTCGGAAAGAGTGTGGAGTCACTGGGGGATTTTACACTGAACTTAGTGTTACCCTATCATAGTACAGAGAAAAATTCAATTTGGCTCAGCCAGCACCCATGCATAGAGGGAGCATTTGGACCAGACCTAGCCAGAGGAGAATTACCCCTCCCAGTAGTCAAAACTTGAATTACTCATCAAGCTTCATCACCATGGGCTGAAGCACTCTGCGGTCCTACATAAACTTGAAAGGCAGTCTAGGACACAAGGACTGCAATTTCTAGGCAACTTGTAGTGCTATGGTGGACTAGAGCCAGTAAACTAGAGTGGAACATGACCTAGGGAGTGGTGTGGCTAAGGGAGGGCTTGCACCATCCCTCCACAATCCCAGGCAGTGCTGCTTACGACAATAAAAGTTACTCAATGGGATACTTATCCAGAGTACTATTCAGCCATAAAAAATGATGTTCTGTTATTTGCAACAACATCGCTGGACCTGGAGGTCATTAAGTTAAATGAAATAAGCCAGGCATGGAAAGACAAATATTGCACGTTCTTACTTATTTGCGAGATCTAAAAATCAAATCAATTGAACACATGAAAATAGATGGTAGAAGAATGGTTACCAGGGGCTGGGAAGGGTAAGTGGGGGTTATGGGTGGGGAGTGGGGATGTTGAATGGGTACCAAAAAATAGAAAGAATATATAAGACCTAGTATTTGGTAGCACAATAAAGTGACTATAGTCAAAATAATTTGTCTATTTTAAAAGAACTAAAAGAATATAATTGGTATGTTTGTACCACAAAGGATAAATATTTGAGGGGATGGATAACCCATTTTTCATGATGTGATTATTTACACATTACATGACTGTATCAAAATATCTCATTTACTCCATAAGCATATGCACTTACTATGTACCTATTATCTTCTTGATCACTAGGATTAATCTACTAATATTTGTTTATAGTACTTGCATATATATTTATAAGATATGATGGCATTTGATTTATTTTGGGGTAATGTTCTTGACAGATGCTGGTGTCAAAGTTATTCAGGACTTATAAAAAATTGGTAAATATTCCCTTTGTCTATATCTTCTAAAAATTTTGCACAAAATTGTATTTTACTTTTTCTTCAAGCATTTAAAGTATTTAACCAATGAAGACATATGAGATTGAGTTTTAGTTTGTGGAATTTTTTTGTTCATTACATTTAATTACTTATTTTACTTTTAATATTATTTTTGACACAATAATTGTTGGGTCAAAATGTGATATTTTGATACATTTATAGAATATGTAGTGATCAAATCTGTGTAATTAGCATATCTATCACCTCAAACATTTATTATTTTTTGTATTGGGAACCTTCAAAATTTGCTCTTCCAGCAATTTGAAAATACAGAATAAATTGTTGTTAATTATCATTACCCTACAGTGATATAGAACACACCAGAACTTATTCCTCCTATCTAGCTGTAATTTTGTATTCATTAACCAATTGCTCCCTATCTCAACCTCCTCCTACACTTTCCAGCCACTAGCAACCACTATTCTACTCTTCATTTTTTTAGCTTCCCTATCTTAGTGAAAATGTGATATTTCTATTTCTGTGTCTGGCTTATTTCCCTTAACAATGTCCCCCAATCTCATCTGTGTTGCCAGAAGTGACAGGAGTTTATTCTTTTTATGGCAGAATGGTATTTCATTGTGTATATTTTTACCTCATTTTCTTTATTCATTTATCTGTTGATTGAAACGGTTTGATTCCTTATCTTGGCTATGGCAAATAGTGCTGTAATAAACATGGGCATTCAAATATCTCATTAACATACTGATTTCATTCTTTTGCCTATATATCTAGTTATGGGACTGCTGGATTTTATGGTAGTTCTATTTTTAGATTTTCTATTTTCTGTTTTCCATAATGACTCTAACAATTTACCTTTCCACTTGCAGTGTATGAGTCCCTCTCTCTCCACATCTTACCAGCATTTGTTTGTTTGTTTGTTTTTTATCTTTTTCATAACAGCCATTCTAACTGGGGTGAGAAGATAACTCACTGTGGGTTTTCTTTTAATTTTTAATTGATACAATAATTTTATATCTTTGTAAGATAAAAAGTGATACTTTGATACATGTATATAATGTGTCATGATCAAATCAGGATAATTAACATGTCTATCACCTCAAATATTAATCATTTCTTTGTGTTGTGGACATTCAAAATCCTCTCTCCTAGCTTTACGGAGAATATACAATAGATTATAGTTAACCATATTTACCCTGTAGTGTGGCAGAATACCAGAACTCATTCTTCCTATCTAGCTATAATTTTGTATATACATTAACTAACCTCACCCCCTCCTTCCATCCACCTAACTTTCCCAGCCATTAATACTCACGATTTTATTCTCTACTTCTTTGAGCTCAACTATCCTTTTAAGCTACCCCATATGAGTGAGAACATGCCATATTCATCTTTCTTTGCCTGACTTATTTTTCTTAACATAATATCCTACAGACTTATCCATGTTGCCACAAATGACATAATCTCATTCTATTTTTATGGCTCAATAATATCCCATCATGTATATATAACATATTTTCTTTATCCATTTGTCTGTTGATGAACATTTATGGTAATTCTATATCTTAGTTATTATAAGTAGTGCTGCAATGAATGGAAATGCAGGTATCTCTGTGATATACCGAAGGCCTTTCATTTGAATAAATAACCAGTAGTGGGATTGCTGGATCACATGGTAGGTATATTTTTGGTTTTCTGAGGAAACTTTACAGTATTTTCCATAATGGCTATAATAATTTACCTTGCTATCAACAATGTATACAAGTTCCCTTTTTTCTGCCTCATCTGCAGTATTTGTTATTTTTGGTCTCTTTGATAATAGCTGTTCTAACTAAGGTGAGGTAATACTTTACTGCGCTTTTCAATTTGCATAAGCCTGGTTACATTGAGCATTATTTCATGTATGTTTGCCATTTGTATGTCTTGTTTTGAAGTGGTCAGACTTTTTTGCCAACTTTTTAAATAGATGATGATTAGTAATATTTTGCTATTCAATTGTTTGAGTTCTTTGTATATGCTGGATCTTAATCTTGTCAGATAAATAATTTGTAAATTTTCCCCCATTTTACATGTTTTATCTCCACTCTGTTGATTGGTTCCTTTGCTGCACATAAGCATTTTTAAGTTTAACATAGTCCCATTTGTATTTTCCTGATGATTACTGATGTTCCAAATGTTTTCATATGCCTGTTAGCTATTTTTACAACTTTTTTTGCGAGATATCTGTTCAGCTAATTTGCCCATTTTCTATGGAATTGCTGTTGTCACTATCACTATTTTTTGTGGTTGAGTTGTTTGAGTTCCTTGTGTGTTCTGGATATTAGTCCCTAGTTGGGTGAATAATCTGCAAATATTTTCTCCCATTTTGCTGGTTGTCCCTTCTCTCTTTTCTGTTTGCTTTGCTGTGCAGAAGCTTTCCAGTTTGACATAATCCATTTGTCTGATTTTGCATTTGTTGTCTGTGCGTTGAGGTCTTCTGCATAAATCGTTACCCAGACCAGTATCCTGAATTGTTTCAACTGTTTTCCTTCTGTAGTTTTATAGTGTCAGGTTTTACATTTAAGTCGCTAATCCACATTGGGTTGATCTTTATATACAGTGAGAGATAGGGGTCTTGTTTCATTCTTCTGAATATGGATTTCCAGTTTAATTTGTAGTAATATTTTAATAAAATATTCAGTGGCTTTTTAGACATTCAGAGTCACTACTACTTTTTGGGTTTATTCAGCAAATTGTGTGAAGTTTAATTTAATAATTTGTCCATTTTTGAAATTTTTAAAATTATTAACATAGTATTTATGTTTCTATCATCTGTAGTATTATTTTATACTTATTATTGCATACTATTTTTTCATTATTTCATTTCTTCTTTCACTGGATTGAAATTTTTGCTATTTCCCTAACTTCTTGTGATGGATACTTAGACACAATTTTCAAACTCTCCGTCCTCACACATGTTTGCATGTATTAGTTTCCTGTTGCTACTGTAACAAATTACCACAAACTTAGTGGTTTAAAACAATGCAAATTTATTATTTATCAAGTGTTCAAAATTGTCCACTGTTTACCTTCTACTTTCCTTTGGCAAACGTTAGTCAGGTCTCTATTCTGCCACAGTTCCTAAATTTTTGCTCCCCACAAAGCCTGAGCAAGTATAGTTGACAATAGCAAGACACATATCCTGTCAAATTACATCAATCATGAAGTCTGTTCACTCTCCTTCATTTTCTTGACTTCTCACTTAATGCTTATTTTTTCCTATAAAGAGGATGTATTTCTTTGTTTTATTTTGAGATACTTGCAGATTTCTGAGATGAGAGCCTTCTCTCTATTTAAATAGTCATTTTTCAATCAGGTCTTTCCTTACGTAAGCGTGGCTTTGTTTTATTTGACTTGGACAGAGTGCTGCCTATGCTTCACACTGCAGTTTTCACCCAAGTACTTATGCAGGCATCTCATATATTTTTTGTGTACTTCTTGAATGAGAAAATTAGTACCCACAGAGGTGAGTGACAACTCCAAATCGAGTGCTCCATAAATTCGTGTGCTGTAGCATAACATTCAGTTACTCTTTACAGCTGTTTTTGAGGCCTCTTGTGTTTATTTTAATACGAGCCTAATCCTTTGGATAATTCTCACTTCACTGGGCACCACACCTACTACATCCCTGCATACTATATGCTGTGTCATGATGGCACACATTTTGTCTGGTGTCTCCAAAAGTGGCACAATTGCACAAAGGATTGCTTGGGATATCAGGAGCCTCTTTGAGAAACTCGGGCTTTCAACAAACTGCTTCATCTAAGACCTTTTCTTTCCCATTACTCTTATTTCTTCTTGTTATTGATCCTTCTTCCTCCTTTTCATAACATTTCATCTTCCCTTCAGCACCCTTAAATCCTTTGCTGTATCCCTTTTCAATATATCTACCTCCTCTACCACTCAATCTACTCTTGCCATATCTTTTCTTTCCTACTCTAGCCCCTCTAGTCCCTAGATTCACTCAAGCTTGGGTCCTCTTACCTGCAGTAGGAGATCTTGAGGGGCTCAGAGACCCTAAAAGCAACCACCTGAGGCTAAAAAAGCTAACTTGAACAGACTAGATACGCTATCCACTCATATGTATAACAAGACACCTGCTTGATGTCTCCTCGTTCCTGTCACCAAATTTTTTTCCCACAGTTTCCTAAAGATTACATGTAAAGAAAAAAATTGAGTGTTATCCTCCACAAATATTTTTGTGTACACATCAATTGTCATATTGATCAGGTAACCTCAACTTGTCCCATCTTTCAGAAACACAATCCTGGTAAAATATAAAAGCCTAGCCGAGGTGAGAGCAAGCACTTTTACATAAACAAGTTAATTTTTCGTTTTTCAGTTTATACGTGACTCATGACTAAAGCTTTAGAATTAAAGCTATCAAATATTTATTTGTGCCTGTCTGTATGATTATGTGTGTGTGTATAGCACATGTACACATATCTCCATCTTTATCTCTTTCTTTCTATCTTTATTTGTTATGTATGGAAAAATTTTTCCTACCTGCAGATGGTATTACCAAATGAATTTGTAAAATCTCTTCAATTATTTTAATTCTAGTTGACTTCAAGATAAATGAGCCTCATATTAATTAAATATTCCTAAAATTGACAGAAGTTAATAAAACTAACTTCTACTACTTCCCATTAATAAAAACTCAAATGTTTTAAGAATTCAGATTTACATAATTTAGTTAATTCGTTGGCAACACAAACATGTTGAATATTGTTTGATTAACTAGAAAAGCTCTAATTTCTATTTTCTTAACATGAAGTATACTACAGGCATACATTGTATTATATTTTGTTATATTCTTCCTCAACTTGTACAGATTTACTGATCAAATAAGTTAGCATTATATTGAACAGATATTTATGATTATAAAATATGTAAACTTGCATTTGAAGAAATAAAGTCATTATTCTGATGAAATTTATATAAATAGTAACTGTGCTTAATAACATGTATGCTTAAACATTTTTTCAAGATATTTTAGTAACTTAAAAGTTTGCACTAATACAAATTTAAATAATAGATATTTATTAAATACTTAGATTATTTCTAAGTAAGGTAAAATACTGGAACATGAGTTGCTAGGCATAAGTTTACTTATATATTTCTATAGTTTTGTTATATATTTCTTATATAACTGTCATATTAACATATAAGAAAAGTATTTTATATATATATATATATATATATATATATATATATAGAGAGAGAGAGAGAGAGAGAGAGAGAGAGAAAGAGTGCTTATCCATAGAGAGAGAGAGTATACACGTACTTCCCACCTTGCAACCTAAACCATATGATTTTCTAATATTTTATTAAGATAAATTCTTAAGTATGAAATTACTGTGTCAAGTGATGTATTTTTTCACTCTTAATAAAGTTTTTTTAGACATGTGGATTCCAAACCTGTTACATGCTTATTATAACAACTTAAATAATAGACATGTGCCTAAAGTAACATTAAAATATATAATAGTATCCAATTTAGTAAGGGTGTGGGGGAAATGATATTCTCTTATGGATCTTATTTGACTGTAAAATGTAATGCCATGCTGCAGAGCCACTTAGCCATTAGTACTTTGAAGAGCTATAGGTATCCACATAACATAACTCAGGAATTTTTCATTAGAGCCCTCTCCCACACAAGGTGGGGAAACAGCCAGGACTATTCATTTTAGAATTGTTTTTTATAATTAAAATAGAAAATAAACTGACTAATCAATATGGAAATAATTTGCTGCATAGTTATACAATAGAATATTGTGCAGCTGTGAAAATAAATTATGATGCATTTCAACACAGATGATTTTCACAAACACATTAATGAGTCTTTAAAAAGTAAGTTGAAAAAGCATTTATAAAGCATGCTATTCATATAAAACTTTTTCAGGAAACAAAACAGTATTACGTGTTTTCTGTAGGTATTTATGTAAAAAATGGAAAAATACATTTCAAATTCATACTAGTGTTTATGGGAATAGGAAAAAAATAATAATGGAAGTAGAAGTTAAGCAAGATAATAGTTTAATCTGTAATATTTTAACGGAAAAAATATAATTATATTTCTTGTGAAACTCCAAACTACATGCTTGTGTGTGCTGATGTGCGCGTGTGCACATGCACATGCACACACACACACACACTCATAGACTTACAAACGCACTCAGAGAGAGAAAGGTCACAGTATTCGCAGTACTATATTTTGGATTGTAAATGTATGATTGATTATTTTCTTATATATATTGATAGGTTTTATTTCTTTTAGATAAAAAGAGGAGGCAGAAATGTGATTAATACTACAAAAACTATTATTTCCTTTAGTGGCTTTCTGTCCTTTTAATCACTGATTCACAAATATAAATATGCTAACCCATAAAGTTATTTCTGTAAATGGAGCAGTATTTCAGCCAGTGTGGCTGATAAACGATCACTTGCTAGAAGGACACTCCATGTGATCAAACCACCTTAAGTATCTAAAAATATTCTGAGTGGTGTCCATGATGGAGGGCATGGACCACTGTCTATTAAATGCTTTGCACAGATTCCAGTCAAGGAAATAAATGATTTATGTGACCTCATACTTTGCAATACTGGAATATTCTATGTATATAACCTATATTACTTATACATATAATCAACCTATACATAACCTGTATATATATAGGTTATGTATAGGTTGATTATATGTATATATACAGGTTATATAAAAAACCTGTATATATAAACCTTTATATATAAAACCTACATGTATATGTAGCCAAAAGTCTATTATAGTGGTTACAGTTATACTGAAGATCCCCTTTCCAGCTCTGAATATGAATAAGCCTGAACTTATCACCTAGAAAACAGAAGAAATGCTATGCTGTCACAGGTTAATTGCATTGTAATCTAAATGGCCTTAACTTATTAACTCATCATTAATCACTGATGATAAGGACATGTAATTTTAAACTCCACTTACAGACTTCAGAGGGTATTGCTTGCTCTTGTGCAAATAAAAGTTATGAAAATTTTAGTGACTTTTAAGTTAGAAAACAGTTCCAATTCTGTATAACAAAATCAAAATTGAAGTTAATGACCACAGAACCAAAGAAAAATTAGGAATGAACCCACTCTGTTTCTTTTTAAGTAAGGATTTCTGCCTTGATTAGGCTCGCAGAACATGAAGCTACCCTTGCTCAGCTAAGTTTTCTGATCTTGGAATGCAAGTGCATTCTCTCAAGACTTGAAACCCATTCAGGTATCCTAATTCAGATAAATTAAATCAAGCTCCCCTAAGGAGTTTTCACATGTGAACATAAATTCTTATCAATGATATTTGAAGATGTGGGCAGAGTAAGAGAGTGCCAGAAGACTGATGCAACTTTAAGAGAACCTGTGCATTCACGAGATTGTCATACCCACTGTCCCCATTTGTAAGAAAATAAGAATAATGGACAGCAAAGTAATCATTAAAGAAATATAAAAGTATGAAGATTTCTTGATAACCCTCTGATGATTTGTTTTCTTTTGAAATACAAACTTTTTGTGTCAAATTTTTTTTGTTATCTCTGCTTTGCTGGTGCCGTATATCTTGCTTGGCCTAATAGATAAACCAGCATAAACTGACAAAAGACAAAAAACAGGCATATTTATGATTCTTTTCCAAAAATGCTGAAACTAGAAGTTCCAGACCTTTATGTTGATATTAATGCACAGCAAAATTCAAGAACAGACTGCCAAATAGGTAGCTCGTTAGCATTAATATGGTAGAGATTAATAGTTGCCAAAATAGATTTAACAATACTAAGTCATGTTAATAATTGTGGATTACCAGACTGGTTAATTTGGTAGAAAGGGGTGTGTGTGTGAGTGTGTATCTGTACATACACTATTTTTCCTTTAAAACAAGTTTTGGATACTATATAAAGACAGGAAAAAATATATATAAAGACAAGAAAATGAAACAAACTAAATGACAGTAGAATCAAGTGGATTTTTAAGTGCTGGAATAAGTTAATCAAAACTAACTTCCTAAAAATCAAAAACACTATGACATATCATCCCACATCAGTTAGAATGGCTGTTATTGAAAAGTAAAAAACAACAGATGGTGGCAAGGCTGAGGGAGAAAAGGGAATGCTCCTACACTGTTTGTGGGAATGTAAATTAGCGCAGCCACTGTGGAAGGCAGTTTGGAGATTCCTTAAACAACTTAAACACAACTGCCATTACTGAGTATATGTCTTAAAAAAAACAGTTGTTCCAGCGAAACGATACATACATTTGCATGCTCTTCAAAACACTATTAATAGCAAAGACATGGAATCAACCTACTTGCTCATCAGTGGGGGATTGAATAACGAAAACATAGTACATATACACCATGGAATACTATGCAGCCATAAAAATCAATGGAATCATGTCTTTGCAACAACATGGATGTAGCTGGGGTCGTTATCCTAAGAGAATTAATGCAGGAACAGAAAACTGAATATCACATGTTCTCACTTACAAGTGGGAGCTAAATGTTGGGTACCCATGGACATAAAGATGGCAATAATAGACACTGAAGACTACCAGAGAGGGACAGAAGAGGGCAAGTTTTGAAAACCTAACTATTGAGTACTATGCTCAGTACTTGTGTGATGGGATCAACTGTATCCTAAATTTCAGCATTACACGGTATGCCTAATTAACAAACCTGCACATGTATTTCCTGATTCTACAATAGAAGGTGAAATTATAAAAAAAAGATACTTAAAAAAAACCTCATTTTCTCATTCATTCAGTGACTATTTTAGTCAGTGCCTAAAGTTATCGTGAGCACTGAAATTCAGACATGAATAAAACATAGGCCCTGGTCATAAGGTGCTTATTTTTCTCCTTTTTCACACCACCCTCTCTGCACGTGCACACATGCATGTGTGTGTGTGTGCGCATGTGTGTGTTGGTTACAGTAGTAGTAATAGTGATGTGTGTGGACTCTGGAGTAAGTAAACTCGATTGGATTGCTAGGTCAACTATTTAATAGCCATGTGACTTTAGACATGTTTCCTAAATTCTTTGTGTCTTAATCCCTTATAAATAAGATGAGAATGATGTTGCATGTGGATTAAAAGACAGAGAACATGTGTGGGCACAGCCTGATAGCTGCCCATTGAAACCCACTCACTCCTTCGTTAAGACCTCAGTTAGACTACATTTTTCCCAGCTGCCTATCCAGTTAGATGTGACCATGGGACTAGGGTGTTTATTCCTATATGAATAGAAGTAGACGGATGTGATATATAAAACTTTCAGATCCAGTCTACATAAACTTCCTCCATGCTCTTTTCCTGTCTGGATGATTGTATTGTCAGTAACCATGGGAGCTTTGGAAACTACTTATGTCATGTTTGTTAAAGGCAGAACTTCTGACAGCCTGGGTTTCTAAAAGAGAGAGAGAAAGAGAGAGTGTGTGTGTGTGTGTGTGTGTGTGTGTGTGTGATATCAGGGAATAATAGACATATAAACAGATTCTTTCAGTGTAGTGTAGTATGTTCTGTAATGGAACCATGAGATCATGGAGCGAAGTTAAGTAAATTAATAGTGACCTGAAAAACAAGAAAGAAAGGCATAGAAAATAGAAATATTTATAGAAGAAATGAGCTTCAACTAAGATTTAAAATACAAGTAGAGATGGACCAGGTAAAAAGAAAAAGAAATAACATCATAGACAGAGTGAAAGTCATTCTTAAAGGAACAGAGGCATGAAATGGCATAACACTTTCTGAGAATTTCTAGTAGTTTCAATATAGAATATAAAATGGAATCCAAGTAATAGGGGGATATAGAGCTGGAGATGAAAAAACATCCCAGATTATAGGGGGCTTCCTATACAAGGACAAGAATGTTTGACATTACTCTGCAGTCCAGGTGAGTCTATGCAGCTCATTTATAAATACCTGTCCACTTCTACACAAAAGCATGGCCCTCGTCTTGTTCAGGGGTTTTATCATTGACCTGGATGAGACAGCAAAAACATGATGATAAGCTAATTGACCCAAGGCTGGAGTAGTAGCTAAGGCACTGATGATAGAAGGAAGAGTCAAAATGATCTTTATCGGTCAGTAAGTGTGAGGTCTGTATTACAATCTAAAGAGTTATCTTCTAAACCCATATTTAGAATAATTCATGTAAAATGATGTGGATATAACATTTTATCACAAGGATAGTATAAGACAATAATATAACACAGTTTATAAAAAATTCAGATGATGAAAGTTTAGGCCAGATGCAGTGGTTCATGCTTATAATCCCAGTACTCTGGGAGGCCAAGGCAGGTGGATCACCTGAGGTTGGGAGTTCGAGACCAGCCTGACCAACATGGAGAAACCCCGTCTCTACTAAGAATACAAAATTAGCCAGACATGGTGGCACATGCCTGTAATCCCAGCTACTCATGAGGCTGAGGCAGGAGAATTACTTGAGCCTGGGAGGTGGAGGTTGTGGTGAGCCAAGATCGCACCATTGCACTTCAACCTGGGCAGCAGGAGCAAAATTCTGTCTCAAAAAAAAAAAAAAAAAAAAAAAAGGAAGTTTAATTGAGTTAAATTATAAAATATTAAAAGATTAGAGTTGAAAGTTAAGCATTATAGATATTTTCAAATACTGCAAAGCCTATCATGATGCCAGGAAATAATTCTTGTGAATTACTCAAGAAAATAGAAGTCAAACTAATAAATGGAAATAAGAAGGTGGGCGTATTAGTATGCTAGGGCTTCTGCAACACGACAGAAATTTATCTTCTCACAGTTATGAACACTAGATATCTGAGATGAAGGTGTTGGCAGAGTTAGTTTTATTCTGAAGCCTCTCTCCTTGGCTTGTAGATAGCTGTCTATGACTTCATATGGTCACTCCTCTGTGTGTGTGTATGTGTCTTCTTATAAAGACACTAGTCATATTGGAATAGGGCCCAATCCAATTATCTCATTTTACCTTAATTACCTCTTTAAGGGTCTATCACAAAGTAGAGTAACATTGGTAGATACTAGGAGTTAGGATTTCATCATATAAATTTTGAGGGGACATATTTTAGACAATAAGCATGAGCAATCACAAATCAGCAGGTAAAAAACTTACTAACAATTAGAGGTACAAAAAGCTGCCTTGATATGTTGTGAGCTCCATGTTACTAGAAATGATTAAGGAGATGGTGTAAAGTTGAAAAGGGAATTCTTTTAGTTGGCAGAAATATTAGGCTAAATTACATTCCCACTTTTCTTTATATGCTGATAAATTGAAATTTTAAACATGCATTTTTTTTCTGTTCACACTTAAGTTGTGTTTTCCTAAACAACCAAACAATTAATGACCAAACTATTAGTAAAATACAAATGTCTGAGTAAGTTGATTAGTACACATAATAAATTATTAAAATCATAGTGCTCTGGATATTTTTGTAGTACTTTATAATTTACATAAGACTTTTAATGTACATTATTTTAAGATTTCACAGTAACATGAAAATTATGGTAAATATATTATTAGTATTTCCAATTTATAGATGTGGGTATTAAGACAGAGAGATCAGAAGAATTGCCTCAGATCATTAGCAAATCCAGGAGCTCAGACCCATATAACCCTCCTTTTCCTTCCGGGTTGTAAGCGGGTTCCTAAGTGTAAGGAGTTCTATAGAAATGCAGCAGTATATCCTGAGCCACAGGACATAAATAATGCATCTTTCTGAAGTATCCATTTTTCTTAATGGTAGTGGATTAAATCATTATCTTCAGATTAAAACAAGCATGGATATAACATGAAGTGAAATAAAATCTCTGCTTGAATTTTCAAGATGAAAATATTTAGGAGGGTTTTGTTTCATGACAGATTGATGTGGAATCTGCTCCAAGACACCCCGAGTTTATGGTACTTACTGATACTTCTATGCTATTAGGAAGCTTCATTGGAAAAGTTTAAGTAATTCTGCCACAAAATGCTGTCGTCCTGCTGTAGAGGAACATTGGTTTTATGTGAAGAAGTGGTTTTTATATGCAACTGATTATATATCTAAGAGAAACTGCTTATGAAAATACCTTGTACTTCAATGAGTTGCTTCATTCACAGCTAATTAATCTATCAGAGAAAGCCTTAAGTAATCACTTTCACTCCTATTCAGTCAACCTAAACCAGTTATAAAATCCTGATCCTTAGAGAAGTCTCTAATCTCAAACCTCTAGATATGTCTTTTATAATATCTTCTGGCATGTTCAGAATAATAATAACCAATTAATTAATGATATTCTTTTATTTTTAAGCTAGCCCTAGAAAACACAAACTGGGTTATGTTGCCAAAGGGGTTGGGTTAAATTATGTTGAAAAGTCTTTTACTTTAATTCTCACAATGAGCCAATTTTATACTTCTGAAGTGAATAGTATTTGTTGGATCCTGAGATTTTGCTTGTGAAGCAGGATGTTTTGAAATGGCCAATTGGATATAAACATTTTGATGTTGGTGATGTTTTCATATGCCTGAGTCAAAACAGCTATGGGACGTTTTAAAACATTTTTAAAAACTATCAAGTAATGTGAGCAATTTACATCCCCAACTCTTATCTCCTCCCAGAGTTTTACTCATACTAGAGATTTCTGACATCTGTGAGGATCATAATGGGGTAAGACACAAAGGATGCATGTACATTAATTGGGTGTCAAAGAAAAAAGATAGATAGATAGATAGATAGATAGATAAAATATGACTTTCTTGTTTCGGGTGTACTAAAATGTTCTTCATGTCTATTCAGACATATCAATTTACTCTCTTTACTATCCTTTTGCAGAATATAGACTTAGCCAGGCCAGGCATAGTGTGCTTGGCTGCCTTTCATAAGGTCTCTCAACAGTGTCCCTCTAATCTCTAGATTCAGTGAAGCCTTTGTGAGGGTAGGTGAGGAGATATATGAGAGATTATTTCCAAGGAAAATCTACATTTTAATGGATTCATATATTTTCTAGAGCAGTGGGGTTTCACACTTGAGTATGCATCAAAATGATGTGGAGAACTTGCTAACACACGGACTCCTGAATCCCACACTAGGAGTTTCTAATTCGGTAGGTCTTTATGGGGGAGTAGGAGATAATTATTTGCGTTTGTAACAAGTTCCTGGGTGCTTCTGAGGCAGCATATCCAGAAGATTAGACATTGAGGATCACTACCCTAGCATTGGTCACTGCTTTCAATCTCAGTCTGACTGCTCTATGATCTTCTTAAGCACATGGAAGGCCTGACTTCAGAGAGTATGCAAATATCTTGCAATATAAATTTTATTTAACTTCTCTCTTCTAGTTAATCAAAAGGCTCTGTCAGGACTTTTCTATCCATTGTTAATAAGTGTTCTCAGTCCTAAAAGATTCTGTCCTTGAATCTTTGTACAATAAAACCTTTATTTCTGTTTTACCTGGAAACTGAGATGGCACTCTGTTTGCTTTGTGTTTCTTCTTAGAAATCCCTCTACAATTCAATTTTCCCAGATATAACATCAACATCCAATTCTACAAACGAACCTTCCACACAAATCACTGTAGCATTAAGATGTATGCACCCTTTTTACTACTCTATCGCCACAAGATCCTGCTTCTCTTTATCCTTTACCAACAATCCTATTGTGTTTGTGTATGGTATTCCCAATGCCAGACCCACTTTTTTATTATCCTTGTAGTTCATGTTAACCATACTGGAGAGGCAGTGTGGTCTAATGGTTATGGCTTCTATTTATAATGCTTAAATTACTTACATTCAGATCATATTTTTACCACTTACTGTGTTCCCTTGTTCTTGTTTTTGAAACTCTGTGTCTCAGTTTGTCACCTGTAAAATGTCAAAGGTAATAATGCCTAATTTCACATGGTGGTTGTTATGAGGTATGAGGATGGCTAGGAAGAATCAATATTGTCAAAATGGCCATACTGCCCAAAGTAATTTACAGATTCAATGCTATCCCTATCAAGCTACCAATGACCTTCTTTGAAGAACTGGAAAAAACCACCTTAAACTTCATATGGAACCAAAAGAGAGCCCGCATAGCCAAGTCAATTCTAAGCAAAAAGAACAAAGCTGGAGGCATCACACTCCCGGACTTCAAATTATACTACAAAGCTACAGTAATCAAAACAGCATGGTACTGGTACCAAAACAGAGATATAGACCAATGGAACAGGACAGAGACCTCTGACACAACACAACACATCTACAACCACCTGATCTTTGACAAACCTGACAAAAACAAACAATGTGGAAGCGAGTCCCTGTTTAATAAATGGTGTTGGGAAAACTGGCTAGTCATGTGCAGAAAGCAGAAGCTGGACCCCTTCCTGACACCTTACACTAAAATTAACTCCAGATGGATTAAAGACTTAAACATAAGACCTAACACCATAAAAACCCTAGAAGAAAATCTAGGCAAAACCATTCAGGACATAGGTGTAGGCAAGGACTTCATGACCAAAACACCAAAAGCAGTGGCAACAAAAGCCAAAATAGACAAATGGGACCTAATCAAACTCCATAGCTTCTGCACAGCAAAAGAAACAGTCATTAGAGTGAATTGGCAACCAACAGAATGGGAAAAAATTTTTGCAGTCTACCCATCTGACAAAGGGCTGATAACCAGAATCTACAAAGAACTGAAACACATTTACAAGAAAAAAACAAACAAGCCCATTCAAAAGTGGGCGAAGGATACGAACAGACACTTTACAAAAGAAGACATACATGAAGTCAACAAACATATGAAAAAATGCTCATCATCACTGGTCATTAGAGAAATGCAAATCAAAACTACATTGAGATACCATCTCACGCCAGTTAGAATGGCGATCATTAAAAAATCTGGAGACAACAGATGCTGGAGAGGATGTGGAGAAATAGGAACGCTTTTACACTGTTGGTGGGAGTGTAAATTAGTTCAACCATTGTGGAAGACAGTGTGGCGATTCCTCAAGGACCTAGAAATAGAAATTCCATTTGATCCAGCAATCCCATTACTGGGTATATATCCAAAAGACTATAAATCGTTCTACTATAAGGACACATGCACACGAATGTTCATTGCAGCACAGTTTACAATAGCAAAGACCTGGAACCAACCCAAATGCCCATCGATGATAGACTGGACAGGGAAAATGTGGCACATATACACCATGGAATATTATGCAGCCATCAAAAACGATGAGTTCGTGTCCTTTGTAGGGACATGGATGAACCTGGAAACCATCATTCTCAGCAAACTGACACAGGAACAGAAAATCAAACACCGCATGTTCTCACTCATAGGCGGGTGTTGAACAATGGGAACACATGGACACAGGGAGGGCAGTATCACACACTGGGGTCTGTGCGGGGGAAAAAGGGAGGGATAGTGGGGGGGTGGGGGGTTGGGGAGGGGATAGCATGGGGAGAAATGCCAGATATAGGTGATGGGGGAGGAAGGCAGCAAATCACACTGCCATGTGTGTACCTATGCAACAATCTTCCATGTTCTTCACATGTACCCCCAAACCTAAAATGCAATAAAAAAAAAATAAAAATAAATAAAAACACACAAAAAACAACAACAAAAAAAAATAGTTATTATTTATATATGACTTTATGTGATGCCTGGTACACAGAAGGTAAATAAATGTAAGGTGAAAAGCTATAAATTATTTTCGTCTTCCCTAGACCTAAAATACTCTATCCTTCGGTATTTCAGGAAAGGCAATTTTATCCTCAATGTTGCTCAGAAATTCATTCATTTATCTTTAGTTGAAATCCTTTTTTCTTACTTCCTGCTCCTTAATCCACTGCAGTATTGCTTCTACCATGAAGCTCCCCACCTTTTCAAGGTCACCATCAAATGTTCAACCTCAAAACTAAAGTCTTCTTTTCTGTGATCATTTTCTTTCAACGTATCTGTAAACAATTTGAACAGTCTATCTTTGCAAATGGTGAACAAATTTAGATTCATCTTTTCTTTATCAATTCACAATATTCCCTTTCCTAAAATAGTATTTGTTCTTCCTGAAAAACGACCTTTTGCCAAACACCAAAGAAAAACACCTGAAAGGCAAAATAAAATACATGGAAAGTACTTGTGTTAGGCCATTTTTGTGTTGCTGTAAATACCTGTGTTGAGTTATTTATAAAGAAAAGAGGGTTAATTCTTTCATGGTTCTGCAGGCTGTACCGGAAGCATGGCATTGGCATCTGTTCAACTTCTGTGAAGGCCGTGGGGACTGTACAATCATGGCAAAAGGCAGAAGAGGAGTCACTGTACTACACGGTGAGAGCAGGAGAAAGGTGGGAGGTGCTACACATTTTTAAACAACCAAATCAAATGATAATTTACTCATTATCAATATGAAAGCACTAACCCATGAGGGATCTCCCCACAATGATCCAGACACCTCCGACCAAACTCATTTCCAACATTGGGAATTACATTTGAACATGAAATTTGGGTGGGACAAGTATCCAAATCATATCATTCTACCTCAGCCCCTCAAATCTCATGTTCTTCTCACATTTCAAAATATAATCATCCTTTCTCAATAGCCCCCCCAAAGTCTTAACTTATTCCAGCATTAGCTCAGAAGTCCCAAATCCCAAGTCCCAAGACCAAGTCCTAAGTCTCATCAGGAGATAAGTTTGTTCCACCTATGAATCTGTAAAATCAGAAAAAGTTATTTACTTCCAAGATACAATGAGGGTACCTGCATTGAGTAAACATTCCCATTCAAAGATGAAGAAATTGGCCAAAATAAAGGAGCAAAAATCCCCAAGCAAGTTTGAAACACAGCAGGACAGTCATTAAATATTAAAGCTATAAAATAATATTCTGACTCTATATCTCATATCCAGGGACACACTGGTGTAAGGGGTGAGATCCCAAGGCCTTGGGCAACTCCACTCTTGTGGCTTTCCAGGGTACAGCCCCCACAACTGCTCTCAGGGGTTAGAATTGAGTGGCTGCAGCATTTCCAGGCTCAAGGTACAAGCTGCTAGTGGTTCTACCATTCTGGATTCTGGAGGATGGTGTTCCCTTTCCCACAGCTTCACTAGGCAATGCCCCAGTGGGAAATCTATGTGGGGGCCTTCAATACCAACATTTCCCCTCTGCACTGCCCTAGCTGAGTTTCTTTGTGAGGGCTCCACCCTTGCAACAAACTTCTGCCTGGGCACTTAAGCATTCTCATACATTCTCTAAAATCTAGGTGAGGCTGCCAAGCCTCCTTCAGTCTTGTACACTGCATGACTACAAGTTTAACATCACATAGAGTCTACCAAGACTTACAGCTTGTACACTGTGAAGGAGCAGCCATAGCAGTATCTGGGACTCTTTGAGTGAATGTTGTATCCAGCATGGCTGGGATGAGAGGAGCAGCCTCCTGTGGTGGCACAAAGCAGTAATGCCTTAGCCCTGGCCCAGGAAACTATTTTTTTTCCTGCTAGGCTTCCAGACCTGTGATAAGAGAAACAGCCTGGAAGCCTTCTGAAATGTCTTCCAGGCCTTTTGTCCATTGTCTTGGCTATGAGCACATTTTCCTTTTTAATCATGCATATCTAACAAGTGGTTGCTCCACAGCCTGCTTGAATTATTCTCCTGAAAATGGTCTTTTCTTTTTTCCCACATGGCCAGGCTACAAGTTTTTCAAACTCTTATACTCTGCTTCACCTTTAAATATAAGTTCCAACTTTAATTCTTTTTTGCTCCCATATGTTAGCATAGGTGTTTAGAAGCCGCAAGGCGAACTCTTGAATGCTCTGATGCTTAGAAAATTCTTCTGGCAGGTACCTTAAGTCATCACTCTGAAATTCAAATATCCACAGATCCTTAGGGCATGAACACAATACAGCCAAGTTCTTTGCTAAGGCATAAAAAAGAGTGACGTTTGCTCTGGTTCCCAATAAGTTCCTTATTTCCACCTAAAACCTTCTCCACCTTGGTTTCCCTGTCCATGTCCCTATCAACATTTTGGACACAATCATTTAACCACTCTCTAAGAAGTTCCAAACTTTCCTTCATCTTCCTGTCTTCTTCTGACCCCTCTAAACTATTCCAGCCTCTGCCTGTTACCCAGTTGCAAAGTCACTTCTACATTTTCAGTTATCTTTATAGCAAGACTCTAATCTTCTGTACTAATATTCTGTTTTACAGTGTTCTTGCATTGCTATAAAGAAATATACAAGGCTGGGTAATTTATACAGAGGTTTAATTATCTCATGGTTCTGCAGGCTGTATAGGAAGCATGGCACTGGCATCTGCTCTGCTTCTGGGAAGGGCCTCAGGAAGCTTACAATCATGGCAGAAGGCAAAGCAACAGCCAATATATCATGTGGTGGGAATAGGATGATAGTAGGAGGAGGTGCCACACAGTTTTAAACAACCAAGCCATGAGGGATCCATCGCATGACACAGACACCTCCCATGAAGCCCCACTGCCAACAATGGGGATTATATTTTCACATGAGATGTAGGCATGATGAATATCCAAACCATATCAGTCCTATAATCCTAAAATAAATAATATATCAAATAACATAAAGACTACTGAAATATGTATATACCCCAGGAAATCTAATCATTTTGCACTTCTTCACACTAGTATTTCTTCAGAAGGGAAAGTCTAGGTATTAGGTAAAAGATCAGACAAGACTCTTCATGGCATCTGTTAAACTTTATCTACTCTGGCCTCAAACTTGTATACTGCCCAGATCCAAACAAAAGTCATACAGTTAATTGGGTCAATTCTACTTACAAGGAAGTTTTGTGGCCATGCTTTAGTATCAGAGCATGACCTCGGGGGAGGAGGGCCTCACCATTCTAGATCTACCGTAATTGCCACAGTGAAATATCTATTCTCTTCAAATTGTACTCTTCCTGAAAGATACTTAGAAAAATATTATTTTCTAAATTTCATTATATTCCTACTGATATTCTAATGTACCATATATATTGGCACCTAGGGAGTTACCTGGATGGTTTACGCCATTTGTTTGGCTCAGATATATTTTAGTCATTTTATAAAATGGTACCAATCCGGAATATTTCTCATCGGAACAAATATTCTTTTACAGTATGATTTTCAATAGGTGAACAGTAGCCTATGATATTAAGGTGTCATAATGTACTTAAAGAAACCCATAATACTAGCATTTTCTATGTCTTGATAGTATTCACAAATATATTCAACTACTTATATATCTGTCAATAAATATTTTCACATTGGATTATTTCCCTTGGAGGAATCCTTAGAAGTAAACTTAATAGGTCAATGAATACGAGTATTTCAAGGCATCTCATAGATACTACCCTCCCATGAAAATATCTGGGGAAAGACTGTCCCTGAAAAATAGAACCTGAGACCATGAGGCAAGTGTGTGTCTGGTGTATTCCAAGAAAGACAAGTGGCTAATATGGCTGGAACCGAGTGAGTGAAAGGGAAGAGGAGTAAATGTCATCAGATGATTGGGGCGAGGTGGTGGGGGGTGGGGTTTTTGCGGGCCATTGTAAGAACTCTGTCTTTGACTCTGAATAAGATAGAGAGCCAACGGAATGTTTGAGAAGAGAACAGATGCAATATAACATATTTTAACAAGGTCATTCTGGCAGCTGTGTTGAGAATGAGGGGCACAAGGGCAGAAGTAGTTAGGCTCGTTAGGAGACTACCCAAATATAAAAACCAAACAAGAAATGGTGAATATTTGAAGCACAGTGATAGCAATAGATGAAAAACCTAAAATTTTAATGTATTTTAAGGGTGGAACTGATGAGAATTGATAATTGAGTGAATATAGGGTACTAAAGAAAGGGAAGAGTCAGTGATGACTAAGCATCATAGCCTGATGAGCAGAAAAGATGTCATAGTCATTTAGTGAGATTGGGGAGACTAGAATAGAAGAAAATGTCTTGAGATGGAAATTGAAACTAGCTTAAATCCAAGACAGAAAAGCAAAGAAAATGTCATACACTGATAACTGAGCACTGGATCACTAAACTGAATAACTGTGTTAAAGGGGATGGAATGCATAATAACCTGTTTTGATTATTTTTCCCATATATCAGACATATTGTTCTTTGTGATATAAAAATATGCATGCTATCGTGGCTATATCAGGTACTAAAAATTTAATCTGAGACATCGTTTTATGTCTTTGAGCCTCAGCTTTCTCAGCTATAAAATAAATAGGAAAATAAAAAGAATGCTATTCAATACCAAAGATTAAATAAAGTGATGCATGAAAGGTGCCTAGCACAGTGTGTGACACACAGTTAAGTTCCAACAAATGTTAGTTCCTTCATTTCACTTTCCAAATTGTAAATCCCTTTTGAGTAGAAACTTTGTCTCTGTAGCCCCATGGTATGCATTACATTACCTTATATATAGTATGTGTGGGATATTTATTAAATGAAATAAGTACTTAATAAGCACTTGTTTTTAAACCCCATGAATGGTGATCCCAAATCATATTGTAATTGTCAGGTAAGGTTAATTACATATATAATTATTTATACCTATTATTCATATCATTTATCTCTAGTCAACTGGTACTTTGCAGATAAAGTCCATTTTGCTGAAAACTACTTTCAACGCCTACATTTTTATTTTGAATTTCTACTATGAATGCATTTGTATATTGCATTTTCTACATGATCCATTCAATTTCTCCATTGAAACTGAGGGACTGACTGTTCTTTTTTTCACCAGGCCTAGGAAGAATTAATTAAATTTTGTTTCTGCTCAGAAAAGGGGACTATGTCTGAGAAATCTGCTCTACAATTTGGGTAGCAGTTACAGGGGTATGCATGCCTTCTAACCTGCTACCTGTGAGACAAGAAACTTCTGCTGAATGCTACGCCTCTCACATACAGTTGCTTGTGCTGAACTGCAATATTCAACATTGGCATAGGGATTGTTGGTGTCAGGAGGGTTAGCTGTGAACACGTGGACCCAGCTCTTCTCTACCTCCAGCCTCTATTGCTCTATTGCCCATGGAGGAGAAGCAGCTTGAGGTTTTTCATGAACTCTCCAAAGTTTTCCAGGCAATTGCCTAATTCTTACTTTCCCTGGCATTAGAGAATTAGAAGAAATGGATTTTCATCAGGTTGGAAACAGTCTGGATAATAGGATTCATGTTCCACACATCACCAGTCTAAGTTGCCAAGATATGCAAGTTTCAGACTGCTGTGTGAAGTTGAATCTCATTACAAACATAGTTCAGACTGGGCTCCCTGATTGCAGTTGAAGCAACCTAAATGATAGCAGTTTTCTCTTGTTTACCATTTAGCAATTACACCCAATCATAAGGAGATATCTAATCAGCTAATTGACCAAATTCAGACATATATCATGGAAATATTTCCAAATAAATTAGTACTTATCTTTTAAGGTCTGCAGAGAGGAAAATTTTCGACCTTCTTCACCTTACAGTAGAACTCAGTGAACCTCATCATCAATAAATGCTTCCTTATTTCCAACTTAACTCTCTCAGTTTGTGGTTTCTGGTTTTTGGTTCTGTTTTCTTTGGACCACACAAATCTTTATTTTGCAAAGACTTAAAAATTCGACATTAAATTAATCATAGTGGTGACTTAGGTATAGAACTGTGCTTGAAAATATAATACCAATGTCTTGTAAGTAAATAATCTTTTTTTAAATATTCATCAAATATAGCAAGTAAAAACCTCAAAATGATTATTTTTGTATATCTAAATTCAGTTATAAATCTCAGAATAAAACATCTTTCTTATTTGAATTAATGAACTGAACATTAAATATACTTACATATTTATTTGTTTAGATTTTTTTTTTCTAAAAATAATTTTATGGGGCTAGAAATTAGATTTAGGCTGTTGCTATTTAAAATTTAATACAAATAAAATCAGAAGTTATTGTGGTGTCAAATAGATTACATAAAATTTAAGAAAGCAAATAATATAGTACAATCTGAAAAAACAAAACGTAAAGAAAATAAAAGCTAATTCAACAAGCAAAATATTACAGATGGGGCCCTTGATTAGACACAAATGAAACAGCCAAACAGACAAGCATGAATACAAAAGCATCATGATTAAATTAGATAATAAAGTAAATATTAGGATTCTCTTGGCTTGTCTCAATTTTGAAGTATATTTATAAAATTATAAGAGACTACAGTTTAAGACATTTGCAAGTTAGTGTTAAGCATTTTTTAGTGTATCATTTTTGTCAACCTTTAAGTCAGTGTGGCCATGGGATGATACAAATCTAAAATGCCTGGCTTTAAATTATCACCTAGGGAATGTGAAGTTCATGGAAATGAGCAGGATGCCACTCATTAGTATGTCAAATATGCTTCTTCAACAGGATGCCATTAAATTATTGTGGTGATAATTGAGACACTAAAAAGAGACAGATGCTGGATCTGTAGTTCCTAAGATCTTATAACCCATTAGCAATTAAATTTCAATGAGCTAACATAATTTCAGTTTCACTAAATTAACAACTGAGGATTTTTTTTAAAAGCTGTATTTTTCGAGAACAGTTTTGGCTGAGTTTTAAAGCAAATCAAAACTCCAGTATAGTAGAGGAATCAGGACACAGAGCACCCAGATATAGGGATGTGCCCTACTCTCAGACTTGGAGTTTGGGTGGCAGCCAACCAAGGCAGGACTGGAAGTGGTAGTCCAATTATATCAGAGTGTTCTGATGGTCACTACAGTTGTGAAAAACAAAAATTTATGGGCAGAAGGTCAGATTCTCCAGGTAAGACATATGACTGTTTTCTCTCTCTAGATAAGGATAATAACCTCAGAGACTCTGGGGATCAGTGATTCATGGGAAAACCAGAAGGCAACACAATTCCAATATGACTGGTCTATATTAGGATAGATGAGTCTATGCAGTGGTAACAAATTAATCCAAAAATATTACTAGTTTAATGCAGCAGTGTTGTATTTTTTGCTCTCCCTAATCTTAATGGAGAAAAGGTAAATTAAAGCAGTTTTCCCCCATGCAGTGACTCAAATACCCAGGCATATTTGATCTCAACAATGTTATTATCTCAACATGTAGATTAAAGTCTCCAGAGCAGGGGAAGAGAAAGAAGTGGGAGCTTGCCATAAAGGTTCTTAACAGGCACAAGAAGAATCACACATTATTGCTGATATCCTACAGCCTTGAAAGACCTACATGGCCCCTCCCTAACTACAATAAAGCTAGAATATATGGAGGAGCACATGTGTATTTGTAAGCAGCAGATATCTCTGACATCAGATGTGATCTGAAATAGAGGAAGACTAGTACAAGCACAGTAATATTGGTAAAAAATTGAAGATAAAATCAGACACACAAAGTTAGATTTTCATGGGTTCAGAAAATAAAGTGGAAGGCTTAGGGACCACTGGGGCTAAACCATTTTTGTGAAGAGAAAATGGTGGGGGAATAAGAAGAGAATCCAAATTCAATAGTTTGGTAGTAGGAGTTTGGAAAGGCAATAGAGTAGAGTAGAAAGAATGTGAACTCTAGAATTATGCAGGCATTAGGTTACATCCTAGTTCTACCATTTACTTATTAGAATGACTTGAAAGGTTACACAATGTCTCTGAGGCTGAATTTCCTTTTGGGTTATTATGAGCTGACCTGTGTCCCCCTTAAAATTCATATGTTGAAGTCCTAACCCCCAGTATTTTCAAATATTACTCTATTTGGAGACAGGGCCTTCAAAGAGACAATGAAGGTAAAATGAGTTCATAAGGATGGGCCCTAATCCAATATGACTGGTAGAAGAGAAGATTAAAAGACAGACACAAATAGAGGTAAGACCATGGGAAAACACTGAAAGAAGCTAGCCATCTACAAGCCAAGAAGTGAGGACATAATAAGAAACCAACTATGCTGACACCTTGACCTTGCCCTTCTAGCCTCCAGAACCATTAAGAAATAAATTTCTTTTGTTTAAGCTACCCAGTCTGTGGTATCTTGTTATGGCAACTCTAGAAAACTAATTCATGTGTCAAAATATAACAACACCAATACTTTTCCAATATATTTGCCTTTCTGTAAAAGCAGGAATATGTTGCACAATGTTATATTCAAGCTAATCATTTTGTTGTATTTTTTAAGACATACTGCTCTTTAAAGATGGCAATGTTATATCATTTCTTACTGAATGTATAGTTTTTCATATAAGGCTTGGGCATTTATAGGTGTTCTGATATGGTCTGGAAAGAGGAAGGAGGGAAGGAAGGAAGGAAGGAAGGAAGGAAGGAAGGAATTCATCATACCCAGAAAAACTTATTAACAGGGATTCAGAGAGAATAAGTAATGAGGATTAAAACTCAGGCATATTCTTGGCAGAAAATTTAAGACATCAACCAAAATGGATATGAACACTAAGCCATCTTGATTAAAGCAAATGTTCTTAATATGCTTCATGCTAAGGACCAGAATCAGGGTCAAGGTAGGAGACAGTCATCATATCTGTCTACAGTAGAGGTATGCAGGTATGGGAATCCAGACAAATACTGTAAACACCAAAAAAAAAAAATTTACTTTACTGTCTAATGACCTTGTAAAAAAATAACCTCATCATGAAATTTCATTGTGTTTCAAATGATGACAATGCACTTAGCATCTTAGATGATGGATTTCAATGATTCAATACAGCCAATATTTACTCAGCACCTTCCTGTACAAGGCACTCTGCTCAGATATAAAGGCAATAGAAAGGTGACTAAAATCCAGTTCTGGTCCCCAGAGCTTGCAAAACTGTGCTATTTTGGAAATGATTCCTATTTTCTCATCCAAATAAGCAAAATATCAGCAAATACACACCTGTGTTTGTATAGTTCCATAAAAATAAATAGCAGCACAGCCAGGCTGGAAAATAACAATTACATCTCAAATAATCCCCCTGAAGCCTAAAATAATTTATTTGCATTTTTAGAGAAGGAAATTGAAGTTAAAATGCACACAGGCACTTAGGAAATGTCTATTGACTGGAAGGGAATCAATTCTTGTTACAACTGACAGCAAATACCTTCAGGTTAGCGTGTCAACAATGCAGCCTCTGGTGGAAAAAAAAAAAACCCTGAAAACTGTGTTCTAGATTTTTAACATGCCTAAGGTCAGATTATAACCTAAGGATCTGTGACTTTTTCTTATAGAAGTTATTAATTATATAAATATGTCATTCTAAACCTTCCCAAGAGAACCTTCAAAATATTTGAAAATATGCTGCTTCAACATATTTGAAGTGCCTTATCTGTCGTTGCTCCTTATTTTATATTTCCATTGAAAGAATTAGTGCACCTGTTTGTGTGGGCATGGTGGGGTCAGCATAAAATTGTGAGGCAGTAATCTAATGTTGTTTCTCACCGTAAAATTACTTACATTCCTACCCTTATCCCTGGTTCTAGACTGCAAGGGAGCAGAATCTCTTCCAGATATCTGAGAGCATGTGGACATGTGGCTTTGAGCCTGCAGTCCTAGAGAAGCTCTACAGTCACAATGAAGAGGGCACAGGATGAACTGTGCCAGCTGACTCAGGAAGGCAAGGGAAACAATGAGGACATCCAGGCAGAAATCTAGAAATTAAAACCTACTTTGGGCTTGAGCTGACTGCTACTAGAGTTGAGATGAGAATAATAATAGTAGTGAGCACATATGTACGTGCCTACCACATGCCAGGTACTATGTAACATAATTTACAAAAGCTATCTACAGCACCCCCAGATTCTTCATGGAATTCATGTTATCATGCCCTTTTTACATTGTTAAACTGAATCTCAAAATAAATTCCAAAAGCTCACAAAGCCAGGAAGTGAAAACCACAGAATTTGTATTGAGGTTGGTGTGATTCTTAATCTTCTACAGCATTCCATTCCCAAAACAAGAACAGAACAAGAAACAACAGTGAAGTGGCCATTCTCAGCCTCAGTTGTTACAGCACATCATTGTGTCACAACTAATTCTGATATTCATCTCAAACAGTGGCGTGCTAATAAATGTTTAAAAATGTCCTCATTTGCATCATTTGGTTATTTCTGTTGTGCAGCTACTCCTCCTATGATCAATTTTGGGATACTCATGTAAAGCTTCTGAAGGTGCAGTTAGGAAGAGATGTTTACAACGGGTTCTGCTGAGTTGTACAGGTCAATTTCAGCATGCTCCCAAAAGCACTAGTTTTTGAAGCTGCAGCATTGAAGTTTGAAGAATGGTTTCCACTTTTATGTTCATTAGAGTGGATTCAGGATTATCCCTAAAATATCAGCACGATTATTTCACTTGCAATTGACATGTTTCCTTCACTAGGAGCATCTGTCATATATGCAAGTATCATTTTAATCTGTGCTTGTATATAAAATATGCATGTGTATAATGTACCTATATATGTGTGTGTATAATATAAAACAAAAATCCCAAAACTGCACTTAATTCTGTAAATCACCAAAAGTTGGCATTCTTATGAAACAGATTGTTGAAACCTTTATGTTTTCATATGCTGGTCAGTATCACTGCATTTGAATCAACTGGGGTTTTGTTGAAACATAGGGTTGTTGAAACATAGGGTTGACAGGAAAATTATCTGAAATCGAGAACATGAGAATGCAGTAAAACAGCATTATGCAAGTGTCCAGGAGGCAAATGAGGTTTTATCAGCCTACTGCCCATTATCAAGAGCTGTGCCAGACAACTATCAGTTTAGTCACACAAGAACTTGGCTTAGTATGAACTTAGTGACCTCAAGAGCCAATCTCCTATAAGAGGGTAGACCAACCTGTTCTAAGAGACTCAGCACATATCCAGCTCTGCTGTAAAGCTATCTCAAGACAATGCTTCTGAGACACTTGCAAGCTCACAAAAGAACTGTGGATATCTACAGTTATGATGGGAATGGATTCTCACACTTATATTAGCATAACTAGGGTTTGAATGAAGCCCATTAGAGTACCTTGAAGTGGAACAATGAAGACATATATTTTCCAGTTACACACATAGATGTAAATAGATATTAACATGAGAATAAAAATTGTCCATGAAAAATGGAATTTAAAGATGCTGGATTAAGTCATCAAAATGAATTACTAAAGAACTTATCAGATCATTTATTATTATAATAAGTTCTGAATCTCCAAAAATAGCATAGGATGTGTGGTATTTCTGAAACATATTTCACCAGATAATCTTTTTTGTGTGTGTGCAGCTAAGATTAATTTTTGGTGGTTTGGGATATGCTGGAGAAAGGACATCTCCAAATATTTAATTTTCATTATCATTAAGTGGAGAAGCTAAGGGTTTGGTACACCATGTTGATCTACCTTCTAGCAGGGGAGAAATATCCTCTTTATCCATTTCTGTATATCCTATCACATAATGTAGCAGAATTAAAACTTTTTATTAGTTACTTTGTATGTGTTTTGATGGATTTTAACAAGATTGGCAATTGTTTTAGGGTCACCTACTAAGTGTTTTAGACTTTGTAGGCTACATGTCATCTTTGTTGCATCTATCTATCTATGTAGCTAGCTAGCTAACTATCATACAGCTATCTATCACACAGGTATCATCTATCTACTTCTTTTATAGCTCTTTATCAAAAAATATTTTTAGCTCATTGATTATACAAAAACAGCCTTCAGGCCACAGTTGACCCACAAGCCATAATTTTTTGATCCCTGATCTAGGGTGACAGTTTCAAAGCACATTGAAGAATTCAATATCAAACCGAAGTACAAGGTTTAAGTGTTCTCAAAGAGGCTTTGCCCTCCTACTCACTGAAGATTTTCTGATAGAAGAATATTACTATCTTTAATGGCAAACATATTAATTTCTGTGCTTCTTAGAGTACATGGCACCTTGTGATGGCCAGTTTCCAAAATAGGCCCATTGATTCTCCACCTTCATGTATTCATAGCTTTGGGCTACTCACTCCCATTGTAACAACACTGTTTTAAGTGTGGAAGAAATTTGTGACACTCAAAGCTAGATTATAAAAGACTAAAAGATGTGGTGTCTGCCTTGCTTTTACCCTCTTGCTTGGATCACATGTTCTGAGCAGACAGCCACTATATTGTGAGACACTCAAGTGGTTCTACGGAGAGGTCCTCATAATAAGAAACAAAGACCTTCTGCCTGTATCAAGCAAGGAACTGAGGCCTTCTGCTAACAGTCACTTGAGTAAATCATCTTGGAGAGGAATTCTCCAGCCTCAATCAAGCTTTTAGATGATCACATTCCAGAGGACAGCTTGATTGCCAGAACTACTCAGCTAAAGCATTTGCAAAGTCTGTACCCACAGAAACTATGAGAAATTTATTTTCCACAGAAACTGTGAGAAAATAAGTATTTATTGTGTCTAAGATGTTAAGTTTTGGGGTAATTCATTACACAGTGAAAATAACTGACACAATCTTTTAACTAACAATTTTGACATAGTCAACTTGATGTCGATAACATTTTGCATTCTACTGTTTCTCATAGGCATTTTTATGTAGGTGTATTTTGACAAGTCTGTTTTGTTTCACATTTTAAAAAAACAACCAAATAATACATGAACTATACAATTCAAACACTCCAATTGCCAGTTCTTATCTTAATGGTCAGAATGGATAAGATAAGGAGTAGGCTGATGACTAGATTTCATGTGAGGCTCAGGAATAAGTTGAGAGTAGAGTGAGGCTTAGTGATGGACAAGGGATGGGATATAGATCAGAGATTGATAAGAAACAGGGATAAGTCTATGTATATTTTCTAATAATTTTTAAGAATGTGAGAACAATCTGGCTATGGCATCTGTCACCTCATTGATCACCGGAGCTGATTTGGCTGATCTAGCTGGCTAAGCAGGTATCCCTTTCCTCCCTCACTGCTTGATTTGTGTCCCTGCTGAAGCCTCAGACTCAATCAAAAAGGACAACATTTCCCAGTAGTGAAGGACAGCTCTTTGGTTAAGGGTGTAGGAGTGTCTGCGCTCCCCTGCTACAACCTCCAAACATGTTATCAAGGTTTATTTGTAGTAGAACATAGGGCAGTCAGGCTTCTAAGACTTCAGACACGTCTAAATGAGGTATTGCAGATGGCAATCTGCCTTTCTAAAATAAATAAATAATTGTAAATGACCTTTATTTTTGGCCAACCCACCTTGATATATTCTGCTTTATTTCTAAAGAAGCAAATTATTACTCAAGTTGTACATATGGAGGTTAACAATTTAAGACAGGTCTATATAAAATTAGTTGGATAATTTTCTTTATATTCTTACTGACCCAATATTTTCTCCCCACAGTCACTGATCTGCTCATTTATAAACATCAATCATTTGAATACATTTTATCAAATGAACCAAATACAATGGCATATGGTTTTTTTTGTTTGTTTGTTTTCAATCTTTGCATCCTTCCCAGTGCTCAATGCAAAACAATGTACATAGTATGAAGCCAAACAGAGCAGACCAGAATAAAAATTATACAGGAATGCAAGGTATAATACATATACCTTGTATATGTATTATATACATATACAATCTCAGTTAGTGACTCAGAAGAATCATTTTGATCCTTTTGAGTCCCAGTAACCTCATTGGAAAATGGGAGTAATGTTACTTTCTCACAGGGTTATTTTGAGATTCAAATGGAATGATAAATGTGAAAAAGATTTGCCAATTCTGTTATTGAAACAAAGCACCAAAAATACGCACTGAGTTAAATTATTGAAATGTTTTAAGGACTCTGAATTTTCTCTTCTAAAACTATGAGTCAAGTTTCTTTAAATGTATCCATCAACAGCTGTTTCCCTATTAAAAGCAAAAGTCTGGTGTGCATTTTAAAAAACTAAAACTTATGGAAATTCTGATATAATATATCAATATTAGCATAAATATATAAAGAGTAAAATCCAACATTTTATGTATGATTTGTTTTTGTTTTTTTGTTTTTTTTTAGCTTAAAGAAACTAGTACACATCACCACCTATAGTTAAAATGCATGTCTAAAATTTAAAAATCTGTTACATTCTCTTCAAGTATGTGATGTTAAATATATTATCTTTCAATCATATGGTGAGATGTCTGATACATTATTTTCTTTCATTCCAATTCAGTTATCTTGCTCCAAATTCTTTTTTGTTTCAATTTCTTAAATTATGAAATCAGGACATGCTGCTTAGTAGTGGATTTGTTATTTTCTGGCACAGTAGTAGCTAAACTAAATCACTGACAGTCTATCAGTCTAAAGGAAATCCACCTCCAGCACTTCCACAGCGTGTCAGGATGTTATTAATTTAGAAAATGTACAGATTCTTATATATAACTCCAAGTGCTTTGACTCCAATGAGAGCAAGAGAGAGCGTTTGTTATTGAAAAGAAATTTGATCTTGTAGTAAAATTTAGCCAGAAGCTTCATTCTCAGATTACATAAAGGATTCACACAATTGAATAGATTTTGTATTCAATGTGTGCATAAAAGAACTGTTCACAGTTTTCAAACAGAGTTGAAAATTTTACATGTTTTCTGATTAAAGTAACAAATATTTATTGTGTTCATTCTATGTACCAATCTTTTTCTATGTGATATGAGAGTCTAGAGATTATTCTCAACTTCTTGGATCTAAACTCTAGGAGAAAGCATATAGGAAAATTATATGAGACATAATGAAATAAGTGTTAAATCTAGATATAAATATTGTTCTCTGGATGTAGAACAGCAAATGACTGATTCTGACTAGAGAGACCATGGCACCAAATCTAAGCCTGAGGGGAAGAAAAGGATTCCAGTAAGCAGAAATCAAATGAATGTGAATGGCCATCGAGGCAGAGGAAAGGTATGAGCAGAAATACTGAGGCAGAAAAGTGTTTAGGGTCTGTGTAGAGTAAGTATTCTGCTAAAGCTTGAGTTTAATATTCCAGGAAGAGTGAATTAAAATTTGAAACTGAAAAAGTAGTTTGGGGTTCAATTGTGAATACCATGCTGAAAAGTTTGGAATTTATTTTAAAGAAAATCAGGGGCTATTTACAGATTCTGAGAAGCAGAATTTGAGATATCACCTGTGTTTTGTAAAGAAAATGCTAGAAGCAGTATGAAAATTAGGCTAAAGAGACAAAAGACTGAAGACAAGGAAGCTGGTTAGTCCTAAAGGGAGATGTGTGCCTGAACCAAAGTAGTGACAATGTGAATAGAAAGAAAGGGGAAACAACTAGGACTGACATGGAAGACATTCCAAACAGGATCAACAAGATTTAACTGGCTGGATGGAGAAAAGGAAGTGGTAAGTAGGCGTATGAAAAAAAATCTAAAATGAGTTTGAAGTTTCTACTATGGGTGATTAGGTAGTATAATGCGCTGGGGGAACAGAAAACTAAAAAATACAGTTATAACAATGGTGTTGTAGAGATATTTTCATACATAAGAAATGGCTTGTGGATTGAAAACAACAAAAAAAAAGAAGCCTGATAATGAGAATTCCCATTCCTCTTTATAGAAAAGAAACAGAGAGACACACTCTCAAATACGGTGTGAAAGTAAGTAAAGATGATGACTTTGGAAAAGAAAATGAGTCCATCTCCACTTGGAGAAATAAGAAAGTGTTGAATCCCCAGCATATGAGTCATTATTTCAATGTAGGGGGAGCCAGGTTCTCAGCTCGGATGGCTGTAGGCTTCTACATGATCTTTGAGACCTAGATGCGTAGAATGTGGAATACCCCAGAAGGAATGGTGGGGTGAAAGTCAAGAGAGCTTGTGAAGGCATGGAGGCAACCCAAATGGAACAATTTCCTGGGTATTCAGTGAGGCTGAATCAGTTCAAACATTCATAAAATTAGAACAGTGACAGTGTGGTGGCAAAGTTGGTGTCAGTAGCTTTATATACCAACCATACAGTTTACATTGTCTTATCTTAATTAAATATATTAACATCACTCCAGAAAAATAATATATTTTTCATATTTCAGATATTTGCAGTAGTGCTGGGAGCTAGAGATGGGAATATTTGCCAATAAGACAATATCCTATGAAACCAATTTTTAAAAACTAGCAGAGAATGTAATAACTGTAACATGACACAGGAAGCAGATACTAAGTGATGTTTCAGCCAAAATAAAATGATAGCTAGTTGTTTAAACACTGATATTAATCATATAATCACTTTTCACAGTTCATGCATGCCTGCATCCATTTATTCAGTAAATATTCACTATGCATTTAGTATGTCATAGATGCTATACTGCGTATTTGTGATACAAAATACGACTTTTGTGCTCTCAGGCATATTATTACCTAATTAAAGATACGACAATCTAGAAGATTAGAACTGAGAGCAGCTTAGCAATTAAGTTTACTATCCATTTCTAAAGACTGGATAAATGCAATAACAAAATAACAACAAAAACTGTAGATTGTCTTGATCGAACACCTACTATGTACCATATACCGAGCTGGGTAGTTTACATTTATCATTTCACTTAATTCTCACAATGATCATATGAGACAGAGAATGTTATCCAAAAATTTTAGGTGAATAGGTAGAATATGAATTTAAGATATTTTCTCAAGATTGCAAAATGTAATTATTGCAGCTAGAAATGGAAAGTGAGTCTCTTTTATTTCAAAGTCCACATTCTGCTTTGACCTCAGGTTATCAGTCAGGAAGCTTCTATGTAAGATAGACTGAGGAAAGAACATTAGGCATCGTAGATGGTAGTCTGAGAAAGTTTTGGGAAAGAATAGACCTAAAGTGTGGAAGAAAGCAGGAAACATGAATTGGCAGAAGGATTCCAGGTGGACCTATGTGAGTGGGAAGAAGTAAAAGAAAGAGAAAGGGGAGAGGGTGCAGACGGTGTCAGCAAAAGCTCTGAATTAGGAAACAGCAAACAATAAAGCAGTCCAGAGGGACTGGTTATTTGGAACCCACTGCCATAATGAAGACACACAGGACTTCTAATTTCCTGAATAGTGACTCAACTTTAGTCAATGAAAAACCTCCGGCAATCTTAGCTGAGTGTGTGTCATTGTCGTGTGGTTGATTTGTTGCTTCCACTCTGAACTTCCACCTCTGCCTAAGTTTTAATTAGCTGAATGCTCCTAGAAATCTGTGAGCCCGTTAACAGGCTGAAGCATAATATATGTAAAAGCAGATTCCTGCTGTGAAAAAGTTACTCAGTGGGCAGCTTGTTTTCAGCTTGTTGATGAGGACAGTGCAATTTTGAAGCTCTGCTGGAATGCTGCTGCCGCAAATATGTGTGTCAGCAAACAACTGTGGCATCTCATGTCAGGAGGCTACGTGAACTGTGAATCACAACGCCCACTGGGAGAAGTCCAGTCCTAGGACTGAACTTCATAGGGATCTGCTTGTATTCTAAGGCTCTCACTTTATGTCCCTATTTTGTATTTCATGGCATGTCTTAATGAGTTGATTCAGGACCAGAATTATTGGGGAAAATGTTATTAATATCAACTGGTTCCTATAAATATTTTTTTTAAATCCCAATGGTTCATATTAGGAAATAGAGAATATTACATTCATTCATTTATTCTTGCATTTTTGAAACATTTTATGCATCTCTACATTTCAAAAATGGAGGTAATCAGTGAGAGCAACACATAGAGATTAATATGATAGCATCTATATTCATCACAAATTACAGCTTATAAAGAAAAGGTATATCTTGCTGTAATAGTTTAATGCTTTATTTCTCAAACTAGGGTTTGGGGACATAGTCTCAAGGTTCTGAGCTTATTCTATGAGATTGTGAGTATCCATATTTGTGTTATTTCTTCAGACTTAATAAATAATATCAGTCTATTGTGGGTCATCTAGAAGATTACCTTTTTATAACATATGTTGCAAGATTGTAACTTGACATTTCAGAGCCCAGATTTCTGTTTCTGTTTTGAACGATGTCAGTGCCAGGTTTGTGTTTGTGTTTTTAGTAGGTTGATGCCAATTAGTACATCTTTTATTATTTAATACAAATGCAAGGGACAGTTTTATGATACATATAATGAGTGCAAGCTCTGTGAAGGCCAAATGATAATGTGATGTGCTGTGCAAACAAAAGTGTTAAAGGAAGAAAGTAGCAGGAGAATTGAGTCATTACAAAGCTCAAAAAATTTGTCAAGATATTTCATATATTCAAGTTCTGAGCTCTAATTTGACTTCAGTAAAATCACATTAATTTATTTAAATTTTATATTTATGTGTTTAATATGTACTTTTTGGAAATTGTACATAATTTTAGGTTTGTCAATATTTAAATAACATCAAAATTATTTGTCACATTTTTTTCCTTTTAAAATGGTCCACATGTTACCCAAGATTGAGAATCACTATTATAAATGTCGTATGCTATGATTCATCCTGCCTCTACCCTTAGCTGCTCTGAAAAACATCATTAGTGGTGTTGATCTCCCAATGTTCCAGATTTATGGCTTCTTACAAGTCCTCAGATTAATTGACTCTTCTGATGTGTTTGAAGCTGTTTTTCATTTCTTTCTTTTTGAAACTATTTTTTCTTCTGACCTCTAAAACTCATTTTTACCTTTTCTTCTGTCTCTCTGGCCACTCTTTCTTAGTCTCCTTTGGGAATTATTATTCCTCTGCCTGTCCAAAAGATATTTAAGCTTCTAACAATTTCCCCTCATTTCTCTTCATTTTATTACTTCTTGTGCTTGCTGTGGGTAAATCCATCTGCTCCTAATGCCTCAATTATGATCTATATGGTAATGACACAATCTAAATTATGTTGACAAATGTCTCACCTAATTTCCACATCCGTATCTTTAACTGTGTACTTGGAATCTCCATCTGGGTGGCCCATAGCCTTCTTAAGTCAGGAGGTATAAAACTGAACTCATTAGCAACAGACACACACACACACACACACACACACACGAACACACACATGTGCACACACACACACTTACTTTTATGATGCATTATATGTATCATAAAACAATTACTTAAAGGTCTAGATTAAGTCAGAAATCTAGACCTTTATTCAAGTAGGTAGACTTCATAGAATGGAAGCAGATAAAAGCTTCATTATTTTTGTCACTTTCCTCTACACTCACTCTTGTAAATTTTTTTTCACATTTATGATAGCAGTAGTGGGAAGCAACACTTTTTTTTTCCATTCATTTTCAAACTCTAGTAAGGATAGGATCATTTTTTGTTGTTGTTTTGGTTATTTTGTTAGCCTTTGTGTCCCAGAACCTAAAACTGGTTTTGTTATATAGCACACACTGAAGAGATATTGGGGAATTAAGTGACTCAATGCTGTTATTCCAAGTCTTCCCTTCTCATCTGTGGGTTATAACAGGGAAGAATGGAAGACAGTGAGAGACAAAGCTGTACTTGCTTGACACAATTGTAAGTATATTGGTAAACTTAAGGGGGGTTGCATAATTTCTGCATTTTTCTTGCAGAGTATTTTTGTGAGATATTTACTAACCTTCTATCAGCTACAGAACCTTTGACATAATCAGTGACTTTCATTTTCAGTGGCTTACAAGCTTTCTCTCATCTCTTTGCTGTCTAGTAGACTACTCTTCTTCTGGGATCACTTTATTCTTCAGTAGTCCTCTTGGACAGAGTCCTTTTCTAAGAAGATTTTGTCTCCCTTCCTATGGGCTGTCTATGTAATCCATAGGAAACAAATTTCCAATTTTTTAACCAACAAACTCTAGAAGTAGGCCAATCACTGTGTAGCCTTGTTTTTATTTTGCAGAAATGCAGATGAATTTAAGTCATGAGATCTTTTACGTTCAAATTTTTTCAATGTGAGTCAGGTAACAGTCTTTGCATCTCTTAAAACTACCAGGAACATATGTCAAACTCATCTTGAAGCACCCCCTCACTTGATTTGAGGTAGGTAGAAGACCAATCTTCTCCTCACCCATGGAATGCAGAGCACATTCACATTTCTCTGTAAATAAATCTGAATCCTTAGTTTCTTCAATCTTATGTAATTTTTTCACATTTTCTTCAAAATCTTATATATGGTTAATGGACTATTGCTTACAGAATCAGTTTGTAGTCATCCTTTTTTTCAAGTGCTGTAACAATGAGCTAGTATATTTCTTTAAAATTTAGTTTTATTTTTATTGATAATGATTGAACTCAAATTATGATGACTCTTTTGAAACAGTAACATTAAGATAATTCAAATATAGTATGTTGTCTTGTAATGCATCCTTGACATTCCCTTTTACTCCTAAAGATGATATCTTATATGTCTTCTGCTGACCAACTCTTCTTTCCCTTCACTGCAAAATTTTTACTTCAGATATTCATTCTCTCTATTTGATGAGGTACTGATTCTCAAATGCTCTTTTTATTATATTGCATAATTCCTAGTTTCTTACATTGTAGGGGTTCACTCAGGGTGGTGGCAAAAATATTGAAGGAAAAATATTAGAGATAGCTTTAGGAAATAGTCACAAACCTTCTTGGAAGGCCAAGAAGTTTGCATAGTTTCAGTAGAAGTTTTGGCTGAAGGCAGCCTTATCCCCTTTACCTTTAGCTAATAAGAAAGCAGATAGCTAGGGAATATGGAGTTTATCTGAATAACTTGTTTACTCATGTGGTCCTAAAACTAACCTTTAATCTTTCGGGGACTGGATGGCTTTCTCAGATTTATCACGTGCAAATTGTGTTTGCTTTAGTCCTCACAACCTGACCTTTAATCTTTACCCTCTAGTGGTGTTGACTCAAAGCCTTTGTCATTTGACGTGTGCTGAAGAAAGGTGGGCAAGGCCAGGGAGTTGGGGCCAGCGTCCATTAACATTTTCAGGTGAGTGGTCACAGACATTCTTAGCCAGCTCCTTCACTGTATTCTGTGTCTGACTGAAATTATTTATCCATTGTGGGGTCAGGGTCTGCCTGTCAGACTCCAACATTACATGTTATGCTAAAAACTTCTAAGACTAATATGTGAAGCCATGCATGATTTTACCTATGCCTTCACTCTTACACCTTTTTTTAATCCTAAACTTTGCTTTCATCACAAATTCTGATGTCAACCACACAGAAATACCTGCCCTTTCTAGAATTATCTGTTTGAAATCTCACTGTACAATGACACCTCCTATAAAATATTTTTCTATAATGTTTCTCCTTCCCATACCAACATTTCCCACCCCCAATATGATTGAAAAATTCTCATTCTTCTTACATAACTCAACTCAAGTTAACCTACTCTATGAAATCTTTCTTGATCTTTCTAGTGGCATGTTAATTCATCTGTCATTATTAGAGGCCCCCTGTGTTATTATGTAAGGGCTGTCACTAACTTAGGTTGTCCTCAACAGTATTTTATCTCCAATAAAGCACCTGATTTAATCTGTTTATTCCCATTCTCAGTCTAACTATAGCTTCATATATTAAGTGTCATGGATACTTGAATTAGGAAACTTGGAGAAGTATTTATCTTACTTTGCTTGGCATGATACCCAGTTGTGTTTGTCTAATGATTTTGCAAATTCAAAAGATAATATGCCTTAGTTTCTTCCTTAAATATCCTGCTAAAGTCTAGCAGAACTCTCTGACCTAGGTTTCTCAGCCCCCTCACTCATTGTTTATTTCCCACCTCTGTACCAGCATAATGTAAATCCTCAATATTTTTCTATGCTATATTAGTAAAACATCAACTCTAGATCCATGTCTACTTATCCCTCTTCTCCTTTATCAATCACTAATTTATATTTTTAAAATAATTATCACCAGCAAATTCAAAGATGTAAGATATTTAAATGAAATGGATGAGGCAGATAGAGTACCCATATGAATTAGCTGCACTGACTGAAAGCCCGTAAGTGAGGCCCTCCCTAATTTCTGCTACAATTACCAGGCACAGCCTGACTTCTATTTGCTCTGCTACTGTCAATTTTTATACAAGCAGAGAGTTGTGTGTGACACTATAAAAACAAAAACTAATGTATAGGTTTTCAGTACATCACTATGTCTGCTACAGTTAAATTGCAGCAACTGCTGACAAATGTGACAAAATTTGAAAAATTGTCTAAAGCCTAAGAAGGATGTCAGCAGTAATTGCTGAACACAAGGTGTATCATAGTTACATTTTTTTGTGCCAGCAGTTTTCAGGTAAGATTTAAGTTGTCTGGGTATATTTTGTTAGCATACCTTGAAATTCCACATGAAGAACATTACGTTGTCAGTGGAATCATTTTTCTAATTTAATTTTTTAAAATTTTAATACATCCCTGTATTAGTCTGTACAGGCTGCCATAACAAAATATCATAGACTATATAGCTCAAACAACAGACATTTATTTCTCACAGTTCTGGGGGCTGGGGAGTCTATTATTAAGTTGTTATCCAACTAAATCCCTGGTAAGAGTCGTCTTCCTGGCTTGCAGATAGCCACCTGTGTCCTCACATGGCAGAGGAAAAAAAAAGATCTTTTACTCTTTCTCTCCCTATAAAGCTATTAAGCTCAGAATGAAGATGCCACCCTCATAATATCATCTAACTCTAATTACCTCCCAAAGGCCCCATCTCCAAATACCATCATATTGCAAGTTAAGATTTCATCATGTGAATTTTGGAAGGATATACTTCAATCAATAGCAATCACCATGGTTCAAAATGCAAAAAGTTTAAAAGGCTGTACAGTAAAATGTTTCTATATCTCCCACTTATTTACACTGCCTGTGATATGAGCATGATTATTAGTTCCTTATGTATTATACAAAGCTATTATATGCACAGACAACTATGTATGGATATATATCTTATTTTTACACAAATGGTGAATTCTTTATATACTATTCACTTTTTTTACTCAGTATATACTATCAACCACTCTATTTTTGACTATAAAGAACTACCTTTTTTTTATAGCATCATCACATTTTATTGTTGGATACGCCAGAAAATATTTAATCAATCCCCTATTGATTAGCATTCAGTTTGTTTCAAATGTGTTACTATTGGAAACAAGGCTATATTAAATAGCCTCATATAGATTTCATTAGCATACATGAAAGTATGTTTGTAGTATAAATCTTTGAAAGAGGAATAGATGGGAGGAGGGCATTGATAGGGGATGTGTATATGTATATTCATAATTTTAATGGAAATTCTAAAAATGACATTCACAGGACTTGTGTCAATTTACATTCCCTGGAATCTTTATAACATAATGCATTTTTAAACTTACATATTTGCCAATTTGGCAATCTATTATCTTCAAATTAATAATAATAGACACAAGGCATACCAAAACCTATGGGATACAGCAAAAGCAGTAGTAAGAGAGAAGTTTATAGCTGTAAGTACCTACATTAAAAACAGAAAACACTTCAAACAAACATTCTAAGGAAGCAACTTAAAGAACTAGAAAAGCAAGAACAAATTAAGCTCAAAATTATTAGAAGAAAATAAATAACAAAAATCTGAGCAGAAATAAAATTGACGTTAAAAAGCACTACAAATGATCAATGAAAAAACAGAAAGAATAAATAAGACCTAGTATTTGATAGCACAATAGGGTGACTATAGTCAATAATAACTTCATTATACATTTAAAAATAAAGAGTATAATTGGATTGTTTGTAACACAAAGGATAAATGGTTAAAGGAATAGATATTCCATTGTCCATGACATGCTTATTGCACATTGCAAACATGTATCAAAATATTTCATATACCCCATAAATATATGTAACTATTATGTACCCACAAAAATTAAAAATAAACAAATAAATTTAAAAAAAACAAAAAAAGGATTTGGAAACTACCCTGATAAAAATATAATTACTTTTGTCAAGAAGGAAATGTTTCTAACAATTATTAAAATTAAATCAATATTCATACTATTATCAGACATAAATGACTTTTAATTATTATTCTACTTAGCAATGATGATCAGTCTTTAATATTGAAGACCTAACCTCTGGTTTCCATAAATGTGTCTACATTGGAGTACTGGCTCCTTGCAGGTATAATTCATTTAAAATGAATTCATTAGGGTAGCCCCTAATCTATCTATCTATCTATCTATCTATCTATATATATATATATAATTGCAATTTACTGGACAGGGAAAATATGGCACATATACACCATGGAATACTATGCAGCCATATAAAATGATGAGTTCGTGTCCTTTGTAGGGACATGGATGAAGCTGGTAGCCCCTAATCTTCTATGATTTGTGTTCTTGTAGAAATGGAAAAAGAGACACAGACACAGAGACTTTTAGGGAGTTATGTTTTCACAAGCCAACAAACACCTGGAACAATAAGAAGCTGGAAGAAGCAAGGAAGGAGTTTCCATAGAGGCTTCAGAGAGAGAGAGTAACCATGCAAGGACACTGATTTTGTACTTCAAAACTTCAGAAATACGACAGAATAAATTTCTCGGTTTACTTTAAGCATTTACATTTTGGGTACATTTTTTACTGCAGGCTTAAGAAATTAATATACATAGTAAAGTCTCTTTACACCTTAATAAAGTTAAATTTTAGATCTATTTATCACATTATGTGAATCTCCTCTACCACACACAAGATTGCTTCTTTGGGAAGATGTCTCCTGAGGCTCCATTTCTTTAGGGCTGCTAATAGGATATCAGGATTTTCTGCCTGAACTTACAAACTTCCTGACCACTGGGGATGAGGACAGTGACTATAAGATAAAGAATAAACATTCTAATATTTAAAGAATGAATAAGCCATATAGTGGAGTTTTCTTAATTGAAATATTCCAAGAACATTATTTCATCTTGACTCTTTCTTACCAATTTACTGTCTAGTGAGAGCACCAGAGACCAGAATAAGACCAGAATAAGAGTTTGCAACTCCTAACTAGATTTTCCACCCCATTGATTAGAATGCCATATTATCAACATGGTGACCAAAATCAACTAAACTTCAAATGTGGTTACTTTACTTGCTCATAAAACATCTGGAATTCAGTTTCTTGTTTGGTTTGTTTCCTGGAGTTAATTAGAACTCTTGTGGATTTGTAAGGGCTACAGTTTCCAACTGCACTTTTAACCTTTCCTAAAATTGCTTAAACATGGATTCCCACTGTTGAATTCTCTAACCTTCTTCTTTTTTATGGCTAGAATCCAAACTTTTCTTGACCTCATTTCCTTCCTTTTGCTTGCTTTCTGTGCTTGCCTATGTTCCTAAGTTATTTTTGTATCTTTTCTTGCACACATAAAGACAGAGAACACACCAAATGACCTGACCTCTGATCATGACCCTCTCCATCTCCTCTACCTTAGAGGTGTGTCTGTGTTCACCACACAAATTAACTTTCATTGCGTTGGTTTTCTTGTTCTGAAGAGAACTGAAAATACTCACCATAATTTCTACATAATATCTGAGATATTTTATGAAACAGAGAAAATTGGGCATTCACTCTACTAACATCCAATTACTGGAAAACACAATAATCAGGCTATTTTCTATTTCTTTACATAAAACAACTGGTTGCATTTGAGAATCTTAATAATTCTTTAGCGATGTTGCTTTTTAAGTTTGTAAAAAAACTTTTAATTGACAAATAATTTGCACATATTCTAGGGGTTCAATATGATGTTTTGATACTTTTTTCAAATGAGAGCAATTGTCACTGTAAGAAACAAATAAAAATTATTAATAAAAAGATATATAATTTTATACAAGATTTATAATTTGTAGTTTTCATATATAGGAAAGAAATGTTAAATTTATTTTTACTAAATGGTTTTACTTTTGATAGGTGTAGTATATTTTTTTAAGTCTACTAGTAGTACCCCTTAATTTGAAGTAATTTTTAAATTAGGTACATGTTGCCCCTACATTGCTAAAATCACTGTTGTGGTTTACATTGTAATTTTCAAAATGAAATTAAAAATTTCATAACAGATTAGCACAGTTCCCTGAGGTACTATTTAAAAACTACATATTACCTTTAATTATATGCACATGACATCACTCTACTGTACTCCTCCCCCCAAAAAAACATGCCATTTTAGAGCTATTGGTCTTTGTTCATACTATACCTTCACCTTGGAATACTTTCCCCAACTATAGAAATAATATTCATCCCTAAATGCTTTGGCATATTTATGTTGTCACCTTCTGTGAAGAAGGAAAGAAACACACAAATATGCACTCTAGTATTTACTGAGACTTTACATATACTAGACATATTTGTAACAAAAGTCCCATGCCCATGAATTATTTCCTCACTTTGCATGAGAAAAAAACAGAGTCTTAAATACGTTAAGTACCTTGCCCAAAGTTGCACAAGCAATTCATGGAAGAATCACCATTTAGCCCAACCTTATCCAAATCCAAAGAATGTGTTCTTTCCATACTTCAATAGATTAGCTCTAAAGCCCCATTCTCATAACATGAAGAAAGATACTTTTCTACCTGTAATATTAGATGAATTAAATCAACTAATTAATTGAATGCTCACACCTTGTTTTAGTCACAGGCAAAATAATGTCAAGATATACTTTATTACTGCACTCCACAAGACAGAGAAAACAGGTTATTCATCAAGTTGACCTTGACTCTACAGCTAAAGTGACCACCTGCCCCAGTTTGACTGAGACTGTGCCAGTTTTGGTACTAGGAATCACATGACCCAGGAAACTATCCAGTGGAGGGCAAAGTAGAACAGCTGATCACCCTACCATCACCTTCACAGGTGAAACACCATGGAATGTCATTTTTAATTGAGACAGGACCTCTGTGATGGTTAATACTGAGTGTCAACTTGATTGGGTTGAAGGATGCAAAGTATTGATCCTGGGTGTGTCTGTGGGGGGTGTTGTCAAAGGATAAAAACATTTAAGTCAGTGGACTGGGAGAGGCTGACCTACTCTTAATATGGGTGGGCACAATCTAATCAGCTGCCAGCAAATAGGAATGCTGTTTGGACCTCTCAGCAGGCCCCCATGGTTAATCACTGTGGAGGTCTCTAGGATTTTGGTGCAAGGCCCTGCCATCTTCTACAGATAACTACTTTCCTTATGAGAGACAGTTCTTGGATTGTTACTGGGCTTTGATGGAAATGGAACATTTGACTATGGATAATCAAGTCACCATGCGACTTGAACTGCCTTTTATGAACTGGGTGCTTCCAACCCATTTAGCCATAAAGTGGGGCATGCACAGCAGCATTTCATCATGAAATGAAAGTGGTATATATTTGACTGGGCTCAAGCAGGTCCTGAAAACCCAAGTAAGTTACATAAGCAAGTGGTTCAAATGTCCGTGTTTTCCATTCCTGCCACCCTGCCTTCTCTTCCCCAGCCTGCACCAATGGCTTCATGGGGAGTTCCTTAGAATCAGTTGACAAAGGAAGAGAAGACTAGGGCATGGTTCACAGATGCTTCTGCGTGATATGCAGGCACCATTCAAAAGTGGACAGTTTCAGCACTACAGCCCTTTTCTAGGACACATCTGTAGGACAGCAGTGAAGGAAAATCTTCCTAGTGGGCAGAACTAGAATATGAACAGGCAGAAAAATGTGTAAAGGGATACCTGCATAGCCTCCGAGCCTACGTCTTTCTCTGGTGCTGGATGCTTCTTGCCCTCGAACATTAGACTCCAAGTTCTTCAGTTTTGGAACTCGGATGGCTCTCTTTGCTTCTCAGCCTGCTGATGGCCTATTGTGGGACCTTGTGATCGTGTGAGTTAATACTTAATAAAATCCCTCTCCACTCCTGTAGCAAACTTCGGCTTGGACATCCAGGCATTTCCATGCATCCTCTGAAATCTAAGTGGAGGTCCCCAAAATTTTATTCGTAAGTTCTGTGCACCTGTAGGCCCAACACCATGTGTAAGCTGACAAAGCTTGGGGTTTGCACCCTCTGAAGCAACAAACTGATTTTTAAATTGGCCCTTTTTAGCCATGGCTGGAGCTGGAGTAGCAGCCCCTGGGACACAGGGTGCCAAGTTCTGAAGCTGCACAGAGGTCGGGGGTGGGGACAGCACTGGGCCTGGCTCAAAACACTATTTTCTCATAGGCCTCAGGGTCTGTTATGGGAGGGGCCACTGTGAAGTCCTCTGACATGCCCTGAAAACATTTTGCCCATTGTCTTGGTGATTAACATTTGGCTCCTCATTACTTATTAAAATTTCTCTAGCTGGCTTTAATTTACCCTCAGAAAATGTTTTTTGTTATGTTTTGTTTTGTTTGTTTTGTTTTCTATCACATGGTCAGGCTGAAAATTTTCCAAACTTTTATGATCTGTTTCCTTTTTAAGCATGAGTTCCAATTTCAGATAATCTCTCTCTAGTTCAATGTTTCACAGATCTCTAGGGCAGGGGCAAGATGCCACCCCGTCTCTTTGCTAAGGCATTACAAATTTGGCCTTGGCTCCAGTTCCCAATGAGTTCCTCATCTCTATGTGAGACCACCTCAGCCTGGACTTCATTGTCCATATCACTATCAGCATTTTGGTCAGAACCATTCAACAAGTCTCTAGGAAGTTTTAACTTTCCCACATCTTTCTGTCTTCTTCTGAGCCCTCCAAAGTGTTCCAACCTCTGCCTGTTACCTAGTTCCAAAGTCACTTCCACATTTTTTTGGTATCTTTATAGCAAACACCCCACTCTTCGCACTACCAATTTACTGGATTAGTCCATTTTCTCACTGCTATAAAGAACTGCTCAAGAATGAGTTACTTATAAAGGATAAAGTTTTAATTGACTCACAGTTCAGCATGAATTGGGAGGCCTCAGAAAACATGATCATGGCTGAAGGTGAAAGGAAGCAAGGCACCTTCTTCACAAGGCAGCAAAAAGGAGAACTGCCAAGTGAAGGCGGGAGAATCCCTTACAAAGCCATCAGATCTCATGAGAACTCACTCAAAATCACAAGAACAGCATAAGAGAAACAGCCCCTATGATCCAATTACTTCCACCTGGTCTCTCTTTAACACATGGGGATTATGAGGATTACAATTTAAGATGAAATTTGGGTGGGGACACAAAGTCTAATCATATCACACAGTTTCAGTTCTCATCAGGAGATTCTGAGAATATTCGTAAGAGGAAGTAGTATGGAGCTAAGCCCTAAAAGCTGATTACAAATTTGAAAGTCAAATAATACATGAGACAAAATATAATTTATAACCCTCTAAACATATTATGAAATTCAGTGTAGGCATGCATAAATGCATAGTGGTTTAAATTTAGCCAAGATAACTTTCTATGATGATATAAAAGTTCTGTATCTGTGCCGTACAGCATAGTAGCCACTATTTCAGTATGGCTATTGAGGTTGGGCTAGTGAGACTGAAGATATATATATATATGTAGATAGATAGATAGATATTTTAAATATATATTTAAATTTAAACAGCTACATTTTTCTAGTGCTAGTATATTAGACAGCACTGTTTTAGAAATGAGTATAAAATGAGTTTCCAGAAACACATCCTCAATCCATTCTCCCCCCAACCTTAATACAAACATAGCCTGAAGACTTTTCTAAAATTGCTAATTCTTCAACTACATGTGAGAAGGACATTTCCAGGTTCCTCACTTTTACTTTTAACACTGGAGAAAATTATTTATGTTAATCTAGCTCCCCTTGAATTTTTCAAGTTCCAGAATGCCTTGATAAAATATTGTCTTGGGAATAATACATTTTGGAGCAAGTCTAAGCCGGTAAATTCCATATGGCAGTATAACCGAAACAGCATTATAGGTTTAGCCCCTCAGGTCAAAATGCCAGCTTATTTCTGAGACTTCCTTCTTATAAGTTGGAGTGTTCTTTAACAAGTGTTCCTTTTTACACCATCCCTTATTTGTTCAGCTGTGCATATTACATCAAAAACAGAGCAAAGAAGATAAATTGGGTCAGACATTTTCTTTGGACTGACACATTGAACTCCACAAGCTTTTCATTACAGGATTTGTGGGTTCTTTGTGAAGCAATTAGGGGTGGAGGTCAGAGACTTGCATGGTTGCTTTTACAAACTGAAATCTTAAGGAGATTCAACAGAGATAGAAATTTGGCAGGACTAGTTTTCAAGACAACAGGTCACAAGACCCAGCTGATAAGACAGGGGACAGTAAGGAAACAAGCCAAAACCATCTAGAACCAAGATAATAATAAAAGATACCCCCTGGTTACCTTCACTGCTCATTGTGTACAGATTATAATGTTAGCATGCTAATAGACACTCTTTCCAGTACCATGATAGTTTAGAAATACCATGGGGCAACACCCAAAAGTTACCCTGTGCAGTCTAGACTTGAGGGGGAAAAAAAAAGCAGTTCTTCTAGCCCTCTGCTCCTGTCTTAGAAAACTTATACATAATCCACCCCTTAATTTGCATATGATAAAGAAATAACCATAATTATAGCCAACCAGAGCCCTCACGGATATTATGCCTATGGAGTACCACCCTCTTATTCCTCTACTTTCTTTTTAAAATTATGTGTGTGTGTGTGTGTGTGTGTGTGTGTATGTCTGTGTGTGTATGTGTGCGCTAAATAAGATATTTTGATACAGGCATTCAATTCGAAGTGTAATAACCACATCAGGTTAAGTGAAGTATCCATCACCTCAAGCTTTTTGTCTCTGTGTTACAAACAATCCAACTAAACCATTTTAGCTATTTTAAAATGTACAATTAAATTGTTTCTGACTATACACGCTTTGTTGTGCTAGCAAATACTAGGTTTATTTATTCTTTCTAGCTATTTTTGTTGTAACCATTAACCATCCCCACTTCTCCATCTCCCTCCCAAAACCCTTCCAAAGAACCATCCTTCTTTCTATTTCCGTGAGTTCTATTATTTTAGTTTTCAGCTCCCATGAATAAGTGAGAACATATGAAGTTTGTCTTTCTGTGCTTGCCTTATTTTACTTAACATAATGACCTCTAGTTTTATCCATGTTGTTGCAAATGACAGGATCTCCTTTACTTTCTTAATAAATTTGCTTTCACTTTTGTCCATTGGTTCACCCTTATAATTCTTTCCCACATGAAACACAGAACTCACTTGGCTTCCTGGGCTAAGCCCAAATTTGGGGGTTTGCCTTGTGACACAAATATCAGGTGCTCTTACCCCTATCCTTTACACAAATCTTGGTGAGATATGCTAAGAAATAGGAATCACTTAAAAATTATGTGTTCTCAATTATTTAACCATCTAAAGTACTTTCTTCAAAGGTGCTCATCAGAAACTGATATGGTTTGGCTATGTCCACACCCAAATCTCACCTTGAATTGTAGTTCTCATAATCCCCACATGTGGTGGGGAGGGACCCTGTTGGAGGAAATTGCATCATGGGGTTGGTTTCCCCAATGCTATTCTTATAATATTGAAGTTCTCATGAGATTTGATAGGATCCTTTGCTCAGCTCTTATTCTCTGTGATTCTGCCATGTGAAGAAGGTCATGGTTGTTTTCCTTTCCACCATGATTGTAAGTTTCCTGAGGCCTCCCTAGCCATGCTGAACTTGACTGAATTAAACCTCTTTTCTTTATAAGTTACCCAGTCTGAGGTATGACTTTATTAGCAGTGCAAGAATGGATGAATACAGAAACATTATAAAATAATAAGACAATCAAAGTTCAGTGATGAGAACTGACATGGAAGACCCCATACTGAAAACTTCTGTGGATGACACAAAATCAATTTCACATATTTATAAAGATATTGATTCTTAAGAGCACAATCCTCCACAGGGTTTAGTTCCCGCATCACCGTAAGGGCAGCATATGTGCTATGCTTTAATCAATTTATCTGCTGTGTAAAATTATCTTTGTAGCCCCTTTTCTTTTCTCCATATCTATGTCTCCCATCTTCCCCCTCATAAATTCCTAGAGCTGCTTTAGACCAGGATAAGCCATTATCTTTTATTCCCCTGTCACCTATTCATGGAACATATTTTTGTGCAAATTACTGTGTTTAACATGGACATCAAAGGTAGTCTTGGAAGGAAACGGTATAATAAATACATGGAATCCCTGAACTGACCAAAGAATGTGATTATAGTAAAACAAAAAAGGGGGGTAAAAAGTGAGGAGATTAATACATTTTATCTCCAACACAGGAGAGTGCTCTGAACAGAGAGAAACTGAATTAGAAACAACCCATACATTGCTCTGCCTTGAGGACAGGTGAAGAAGAAATGGATCGGAAATGTACTATGAATTAGAAACTAGCAAGCACCTTACAAATATTGCATCATGTAATGTTCACAACAGCCTTATAAGATTAGGACAATTATGGCCTTCATTTTACAGATGAGGAAATTTAGGCTAAGAAAGATTGTGACTTTTCCAGGATCACATAGCTAGTGGTGAATGATACAGCTAATTCTAATACTCGCTTTCAATTGCTATGTTCCACTGTCTTTTTTGAAGTTTCTTTAGTGTATTCTCCTTTTCAAATATAGGCCTTAACCTCTAAAAATCAAGAGTTGCACTTAGAGTCAATAGAATTGTTTTCAACCAGAATAGGGGCTGAGGATATTTATTTTTCCAAGTTTGACCACTAATAAAGCATGCCTTTTAAGAGAATCTATTTAAGTTGGTTTGAACACAGATCTAGAGGTGAGGCTTTGGGAGATGACTGAGCAACCCTGGGGATTTTGAATATGCTCGATCAACTCATGGGCTTTGTAAAAAGCAAAGACAAAAGAAAAAATTGTACAAGAATGAACTAGGAAGGCAGGGCCAAAATAAAATGATCTTTTAAAAACAATACTGTCAGGAAGAGTTTTCAAGTGTTAGCAATGGGTAAAAACTTGTAGCTAATGTCCATGAGACCCAGTAAATTACACATTATGCCCATACTGAAACTTTCTTTTCTCAACACAAGACTGACTTCATGTGCACACAACCAGTGTAGTCACATAGGAACGTTGCTCAGAAGCAGCCTTATGCTTCGGGTTTAATACTTTGAAATCTACAGTATGAAATTCTTAATAATTTTATCTTTGAACTTGTTTTTTGTAAATAAGTCTGTTAGGACAGTGGAGCATGTTCTTGGGATGAAGTTTCAGATTACATGTGGTTCCACCAGCCCATCCGCACAGGGTAGGTTCTCAATTGTTTTTCTCCTCTATCATACCCAGCACTGCTGCCAACCTTTGCCTTTATCAGAGGCGTAGGCATACGTGGGTTAAGTATGGGTGCACATGCCCTGTGCATTAAGTCACAGGGAAGGGCTCTAGACACCTAATGAGAGTCTCACTTGATATGTGAAAACCACCATATCCAAGGTACCACAGCATAAAACTTAAAATAAAAAGCTCCATGAAAGTGCTAAGAGAGAGAGAACCAAATAAAGGAAAAGTATTTTTTTCTGCTCTTTGAACAAAGGACAGTACATGTTCATTTTGCATTAGGCCTTGCAAAATATGTAGTTGGAGCTATGTCAACTTAGCAGCTTGTTTATTTAATTGTGCTTTATAGGAATTCTTAGAACATCAAAATTGTAGTCAGTAAAAAGAAACAATTTATGCCACGACAGGGTCAAATAAAATCCTCAATTGCGTGACTCCAGATTTAATGCAGCAAATTAAATGTGGGTGTTCCTCAGTTACTTAAAAAATCACACTAAAGCCAAAATATAAAAGCAAAATAGCAATACAATATGCATGCTTAAAAAAAGTGAAGAAATATTTGAAACTTCAGAACACAAAATACAAGAAAAAATTGACAAAAATAGTGAAGGAAAAACAGTATGCAGGATGATACTGACAAGTAAATCCATGAATGCTGATCTCAAAGAAAAAAGTACAGAGCACGTTTCTCCTTTGGGTGTGCTATACCCATAGGTAAAAAAAAAAAAAAAAAAATACACACGTATTCTTGTTTGCAAAACTGAATGGAATCAAAGATTGGCAATGGTAGTCTCTGTAGACTGTATTTGGTTCTAGGAATTAAAAGTGGGAATAAATGAGAAATCAAACAAGGAATGTTATACTAACAAAAAGCATTCAATTAGTAAGGTAAGGGACAAGAGGAGACTCTATTTTCACATGCTTTTTAGTGCAAAATGTGGAGACAAGTAAAAGCTTAAGGAATTCACTCATGAAACAAAACTGTGAGAAAGAGAAACTTTCCTCATGTGAATAAAATAAATCCTGCTCCTTTTTGTATACAAATCTCCAGAATATAACCTTGTATCTGTACAAAGATACAGCACAAAAGAAGGAACAAATATTAGGTGAAAAATGCTCACTGAAAGAAATGTTGCTATGGAGTCAACCAAATTGTGACTAAGTATAATACAATGAATTTTTTAAAAATACTGGTGAAAGCATCTCTATATAAAAGCACTCAGAGAGTAAATACAATAACAATTTTGTAAAAATATGGTTAGGAAATAATAATAACAAAAATAAAAAGATGGAGTTGTGGAATTCAGGAAAGAAATTGAAAAAAAAAAAAACCCTAAAATAGTATTAAATATTTTTCTAGGTTATTCCAGGCTTCTATAACAAAATACATTAGGCTACATAATTTATATACAACAGAAATGTGTTTTTTACAGTTCTAGAGGCTGGGAAGTCTAACATTCAGACACTAGTAGATTCTGGTATCTGGCAAGAGCTTATTCCTTCCAGATACACTGTGTAGGAATCCTCATGTGGCAGAATAGATGGAAGAGCCAGGCAGCTCTCTAAAGCCCCTTTTATAAGGAAATTAATTCCATTCACGAAGGCAGGGCCCTAATGACTTAATCACTTTCCAAAAGGTCCCATCTCTTAATACCACCACAATGGGAATTAAATGTCAACATGAACTTTGGAGGGACGCAAACATTCAAAACACAGAAAAAATAAAATGTGAAATTAGAAGCAGCTCAAAGGATATTAGTGAAAATAATGTAAGAGATGTATAGAATGTAAATAAAAGTGTTCAAAAACAGAATGTAAATAAAAATAGAAATTAGAATAGAAAACATAGAAAATAGAATGTAAATAAAAGTGTTCAATGAACAACAGAGGAACATATAAGCAGGATAGAAAAAAGATCTGGCATGTATATTTTAATTTTACCTTGCTGTGTAACATATTTTCTCAAATCCTGAAACCTATAACAGCGATAAACATTTATTTTACTCAGCTTGTGTGTGTTGAGTTCAGGAGTATCTTAGCAAGGTTTCTAAGGAGTTAGCAGTCATGATGTCATCTGGGACTGTCGTTATCTAAAACTTGAAAGGGTCGGGAACATCCACTTTCAAAGTTACTCACTCACATTGATGGAAAATTGGTTTTAGCTGTTGTTGGGAGGTCTTAGTTAATCCCTAGGTGGTGTTCTCCATGAATTGTTTCAGTGTCCTCACAACATGTTAGCTTCCACTCCCAGAGGTAGTGATTTAAGATATCAAGCCACAAAAAGTTATTCCTTTTACGACCTAGTCTTGGAAGTTATACACAGTTACTTCTGCCAAATTTTGTTCACTAAAAGTGAGAAATGAAGTCCTTCCCCAAATCAAGGGAAATAGAATTAGTTAGGATACACCTTCAAAGAGAGACCTGTCAAAGAAGTTGAGGCCATATTTAAAACCACCCCATATGCAAAATCTGTATTTTTATAATGCATTATTATAAAAATTAAAAATAATCAGTACAACTTTCCAAATATAAAACAAGAGGCCAGGTATGGTAGCTCATACCTATAATTCCTGCACTTTGGGAGGCCAAGGTAGGTGGATCACCTGAGATCAGGTGTTCGAGACCAGCCAGGCCAACATAGTGAAATCCCCCTCTCTACTAAAACTGCAAAAATTAGCTGGGTGTGGTGGCACATTCCTGTAGTCCCAGCTACTTGGGAGGCTGGGGCAGGAGAATCACTTGAACCAGGGAGGCAGAGGTTGCAGTGAGCTGAGATTGCACCACTGCACTCCGGCCTGGATGACAGAGAGAGATTCTGTCTCAAAAATAACAGCAACAGCAACGACAAATAAAACAAGACTTGAATTTATAAATTAAAAAGGAACACAATGACTCAGGAAAAAGCAAACAGCAGTTAACATCTTAATGTGTATCTTTAATAATTTAATGGATTCCAATCATTCATTAGGAAGTAGGCAAAAGTTTAAAGTACTCATAAGGGGAAAATATCATGTTGACCACAGTGTTTTTTCACAAAGATAGTGAAATATAGTAGATGTAACAGACTTTGGGAGAAAAGAAAATTAGGTATAAGAATTTCATAACCTGAGAGCTTTTATTTTAACAGTAAAGCAACATAAAAATACCTTTGAAAACAAAATAACTCAAGAAATATAGATCCCATGAATTCTCGTCGAAGAAAATACTTTAGGATAAACTCTAGCCAAATAAGAGATGAATGGAGAAACTATGGCAATAGGAGCAGTGATCATGGAGTATATTTTATTACTGCTATTGGTTAGAAGAACTGCATATTTTATAAACTCTTTATATAAACAGTCACCACTTGGTATCCACGGGGAATTGCTTTCAGAACCTCCCTCTACACTAAAATTGGCAGATGGTCAAGTCTTTTTATAAAATAGTGTTGTACTTTCTTATAACCTATGCACACCCTCCCAAATATGTTAAATCATCTCTAGATTACCTATAATAATGAATAAAATGTAAACACTATGTAAATAGTTGTTACACTGTATTGCTTAAGAAATAATGACAAGAAGAAAAAAAGTCTGGATCTGTCTAGTTACAAACTCAGTGATTCATTTTTTAAAAACATATTTTTTATCTGTGATTGGTTGAATTCACAGATGCAGAACCCATGGATATAGAGAGCCAAATTCCATATGAAACAAAGGTTGGGAATATAAGTATAGAAATGTTGGCAAACAGTGAACAGTCCAATTTCCACATTTTCATAGTAAAATTTGAGATTACTTACATCATATTAATAAAGTAACAGAGGTTTAAGTATATTAAAGTTACCATTTGGCTACAAAAGTATTATACCAATAAAATAGGTGGTGATGAAAATGGAAGAAAAATTTACCTATTTTGACGTTGTTCATAGAAATAAACATGAAATATAAAAATTGAAATTAAACAGTTAATAGACATTGTCTAAAAATAGAATAATTGTAAAAACATGATGCCTTATACTTTTGGAGATAACTACTAGAATAATTTAATAGAAGAAACACCTAAATGAAAGTAAACACAGGTATTAGAGTAGAAGTTGTCTTAAATTTTATAAAAATAGAAAAAAAAAACACATGATGACAGAAAAGAAGCAAACATTTATCTTGTCAATAAACATAAATGTAGGTGAAAACTCATCTATAATTTTTAAAAGGGTCCTAGAATCTAGACTGGATCACAAACTAACATCTATCTATGTGTGGTGCACAAGGCACATGCAAAACCAACTGATTCAGAAGGTTTGAAAAGAATAGGAAAATACACAACAGGCAAATGCAAAATTTAAAAAAGAAGAAGGCAAAGCAGAGATCATAATTTTAACGGTAGGCCAGGTTAAATTCACAGCAAAAATGTGTCATATGAGAAAAAGAAAAGCATTTTTTATTTACAGAGCAAATACAATAAATATAATAAAATTACAACAAACATAGAATTAAGTTTCATTTCAAAACATCTACCAAAAATATAAAATAAGTAAAAATGCATTAGAAACCACAGCTTTAACTTGTCTCTCAGTCCATGAAAGATAAACTGGACAAAAGGAAAAACTGTAGAACATTTTTAATAACACAATTAATAATAAATACTAAATGGAACTAAATTAAAATGAATAAAAAGAGAAACCACACCTTATTTTCAAATGTGTATGAATCATTCACAAAATTTTACTTTGTCAAAAATAAAACCTCATAAAATTTCAAAATTCAAAAATTGTGTAGCAAATATATACTATTTACTGGATATTTTAAAATATATTAAGAAGTTTATTGGGTAAAATTGGAAAAAAGACAGTCAAATTGTAAAATACCTGGAGTAGAATGAAACTACTATGTAAAATATCATGGAGAAATACAGCGAAAGAAATGGGTAAAGGAAAAAGCATGGACTTACATATTAATAGAAAGAATGAAGTGGTTTTCATTTGTGGTTAGAATTTAGGTAACTTAGCACTTACTATTCATATTCTTACAAAACAACAGCAAAAGCTGGACAGTTTGAAACCCCACAACTTTCTTTAGATACTTCAAAGAATTGAGGTCATGGGGCGAAATGTTGCTCCCTACATTAGAAAGATACACAGGTGAGTTCAGAGAATCTCAGTATACCTGAGCATAAGCCCATGAATAGAAGCTGCTCTCTGGAGCCAGTACTGTGTTAGAAAAACTTGAACTTTAAGTAATGAATTGCTAGCAACTCAGCGTGCACAAAGCTGAGAGTTAAACACTCCAGGAGGCTCCTATCTTAAGGGGAAACTCACATATTTGTCAGTTTTGCCTCCAAAAGCTCTTAGCCTATCCTCACAATAAAGATAAGAGAAACCCCCTTCAGCTTCTGGAAAGGGGAAGAGAAAAGTAGCCATTTTGAAATAGTTTCTGAACATTTTGTTCTTAACAAGGCCTACCTTCAAGATAAATTATTTTAGCAGAGTTAAAACTATTGTGATTATACCAGAGCATAACTAATACAGGGGAAGGGAAATACCAAATCCTGCATGCTCTAGCCTCCATATGAGAAAGTGGAATGCCAAACTCAAGCCCCATGTAGCCTTCCTGTCTCAATTAAGATGGGAAAGGAAAACTGAGAAGTACTGGTGAAGATTCACAGCCAGAGCCACAGGCTCACTAAAATACTAAGGCTAAATTTTAGGATTATAAAATGGTTTCCTTCCCCATACTTTTGCACCACTTTAGTAGGGCTCCTATATAATAAAAGGGAAATATATTAGAGAGAACTGCTAGTCTCAGAGCTTATTTGAGAAATTTCCAGGGAAACCCAAAGAACATTAGAGACAAAAACAAGGACGACAGAGGAAATTTTAGTCTCCAACAACTACAGCTTATAAAAACAGCAAACACAGCCTAATTCACAGTTAGATAAACATATATTCTCACTTTAATGGCTTACTTACCTCAGTTTCTTTTTTCCAATACATTATGTTTGCTATTTAACAAAAATTACAAGGCATACTATAACACAAAAGATACACCTGGAAGAAACAGAGTAAGCATCAGGACCAGACCTACATATGGCAAAGATGATGGAATTATCAGACTAGAACTATGATATTCTAAGGAATCTAATGGAAAAAGTAGCCAACACGCAAGAACAGATGAGTAATGTAATAATATAGATTGAAAACCTGAGAAAAAAATAAAAAGAAAATTCAGTAAAGATGCAAGATACAAATTCAGCGTACAAAAATCAGTGGCATTTTTATAGACCAACAATGAATAATGTAAAATAGAAAATAAAAAAGTAATCCTATTTACAGTAGCAAAATATGACATTAAATATAGAGAAATTAATTTAACCAAAGAAGTAAAATATCTCTATAATGTAAACTACAAAACACTTATAAACGAATTGAAGAGGATATCAACAAATGGTAAAATATTCTATGGTAATGAATTGCAAGAATTAATATTATTAAAATGTTCATATTACCCCAAAGCAATCTGCAGATTGCAATACCAGTGACTTTTTATTTTTACAGAAATTGAAAGAATAATACTATACTTTATATGGCACCACAAAAGACCCAGAATGTTCAAAGCTATCCTGAGCAAAAAGAACAAAATTGTAGGAACCACATTATGTGACTTCAACTTTTACTACAGAGTGACAGTAACCAAAACAGGATGGTACTGGCATAAAAGCAGACACATAGACTAATGGAACAGAATAAAGAATGCAGAACAAAATCCACACACCTACAGTGAACTCATTTTCAACTAAAGTTGCCAATAACATACACTGAGAAAAAGTGGTGCTGAGAAGATAGGACATCCATATGCAGAAAGAAACTAGTCCCCTATCTATCACCATATGCAAAAATCAAATCAAAATGGATTAAAGACTTACATGCAGGACTTCAAATATGAAACTACTACAAGAAAACTCTGGTAAAAATCTTAAAGACATTGGTCTAAGTGATAATTTTTTGAATAATACCCCACAAGCACAAGGCTACAAAAGCAAAAATGGACAAATGGGATCATCTAACATTAAAAAACTTCTGAGCAGCAATGGATACAATCAACAAAGTGAAGAGACAACCTACAGATTAGAAGAAAATATTTGCCCAGTGGTCCTCTGACAATGCATTAATAACCAGGATATATAAGGAGCTCAGAAAACTTCATAGGAAAACAAATATAAAAATCCAATTAAAAAATGAAAAAAAATATGTGAATAGGTATTTCTGAAAAGAAGACATACAAATGACAAAGAAGCACCTGAAAAGATGCTTAAAATAATTGCTAATTACATAAAGGCAAACCAAAACAACAATGATGTGTAATATCAACCTGTTTATATTAGCTTATATCCAAAAGACAGACAATAAAAAATGCTGGCATAATGTGAAGAACACTTATACACTTATACACTGTAGGTAGGAATGTAACTTAGTACAAACACTATGGAGAACAGTTTGGTGTTTCCTCAAAAACTAACAATTGAGCTACTATATGATCCAGCAATCTCATTGCTGGCTATGTACCCAAAAGAAAATAAGTTAGTATCTCACAAAGATAGCTGCACTCCTGTGTTTGTTGCAGCACTGTTTACAACAGCTGGGATTTGAAAGCAACCTAAGTGTCCACCCACAGAGGAATGGATAAAGAAAATATTGTACGTATAAACAATGGAGTACTATTCAGCCATAAAAATAATGAGATGCTGTTATATGCAACCACATGAATAGAACTGGAGATGATTATATTAAGTTAAATAAACCAGGCACAGAAAGAGGAACTTCACATATTCTCACTTATTTGTGGGATCTAAAAATTAAAACAGTGAACTCATGGACATAGAGAATATAAGGATGGTTACCAGAGGCTTTTAAGTGTAATAGGGGTTGAACAGTGGACCTGTGGATGGTTACTGGGTACAAAGAAGTCAGACATAATGAATAAACCTTACTAATTAATAGCACAGCATGCTGACTATAGCCAATAATAAATGTACATTTTAAAATAAAGGGTATAATTAGATGGTTTGCCACTCAATCAATGGATAAATTCTTGAGGGGGTGGATACCCCATTCCTCATGAATGCTTATTTCATATTTCATGCCTGTATCAAAACATCTCATGTACCCCATAAATATACACACCTACTATGTATCCACAAAAATTAAAAATAAAGATAAAAAAGACAAAGAAGGTCATTATATAATGAAAACAAATAAATTCAACAAGAAGGTATTACAATCTAAATTATAGGCACCTAACATTGTAGCTCCTAGATACATAAAGCGATTAATACTATACCTAAGGAATAGAATAGACAGTAAACCCAATAATAGTGGGGGAGCATCAATACTTCACTGGCAGCACTATACAGGTAATCAAGACAAAAGTCAACAAAGAAATGATATATTTAAATGACACTCTTGGAAAGAAATGGACTTAATAGATATTTAAATAACATTTGACCCACAAACTGAAGAATATACATTTTTCTCATCAGCACATGAAACATTCTCCAAGATAGATCATATGATAGGCCACTAAACATGTCTCAATTATTTTTATAAAAGCTGAAATCATATAAAAAATGTTCTCAGACTGCAGTGGAATAAAACTAGAAATCAACTCCAAAAGAAACCCTTGCAACTATACATGTACATGGAAATTAGATAATATGCTCCTGAATAATTTTGTCATTAACAGTGAAATCAAGAATGGAAATTTGAAAATATTTAAAATAAATGATAACAGTGACTGGTATTGCTTGGCTGTGTCCCCACCAAAATCTCATCTTGAATTGTAGTTCCCATAATCTTTACCTATTGTAGGAGGGACATGGTGAGAGGTCGTTGAATCATGGGGGTGGTTACCTTCATGCTGTGAGTGAGTTCTCACAAGATCTGATGGTTTTATAAGGCACTTTTGCCTCTTTTGCTTGGCACTTTTTCTTGCTATCACCATGTAAAGAGGGACATGTTTGCTTCCCCTTCCAACATGATTGTAAGTTTCCTGAGGTCTTCCCAGCTATCCTGAACCATGAGTCAATTAAAACTTTTTCCTTTATAAATGACCTAGTCTCAGATATCTTCTTAGTAGAGCATGAGGACAAACTAATATAGTAAATTGGTGTGAGGTAGTGGGGTGCTGCTCTAAAGATACCTGAAAATGTGGAAGTGACTGTGGAACTGGGTAATAGGCAGAGGTTGGAAGAGTTTGGAGGGCTCATAAGGAAACAGGAAAATGTGGGAAAGTTTGGAACTCCCTACAGACTCGTTGAATGGCTTTGACCAAAATGCTGATAGTGATCTGGACAATGAAGTCTAGGCTGAGGTTGTCTCAGATGGAGATAAGGAAGATGTTGGAAGCTAGAATAAAGGTAACCCTTTCTATGTTTCAGCAAAGAGTCTGTTGGCATTTATCCCCTGCCCTAGAGATATGTAGAACTTTGCACTTGAGAGATATAATTTAGATTATCTGGCAGAAGAAATGTTTAAGTAGCAAAGTGTTCAAGAGGTGACTTGGGTGTTGTTAAAAGCATTCAGTTGTATGTATTCACAAAGATATAATTTGGAATTGGAACTTATGTTTAAAAGGGAAACACAGCATAAGAGTTTGAAAAATACGCAGCCTGGCAAGGCAACAGAAAAGAAAAACCCATTTTCTGAGGAGAAATTTAAGCCAGCTGCAGAAATTTACATAATTAATTTGGAGTCATATGTTAATCAAAAAGACAATGGGGGAAAATGTCTCCAGGGCATGAAAGAGACCTGTTGTGGCAGCCCATAAGCCCAGAGGTGTAGGAGAAAAAAAATGGTTGTGTGCATCCTAGGGACTTGGTGCCCTGTGTCCCAGCTGCCCCAAACATGGCTAAAAGGGGTTAAGGTACAGCTCAGGCATTGCTTCAAAGGGTGTAAGCCCCAAGCCTTGGCAGCTTCCACATGGTGTTAAGCCTGTGGGGTGCACAGAAGTTAAGAACTGAGGTTTGGGAATTTCTGCCTAAATTTCAGGGTATGTATGGAAATGCCTGGATGTCTAGGCAGAATTTTGCTACAGAGGCAGAGCTCTCATGAAAACCTTTGCCAGGGCAGTGTAGAAGTAAAATGTTGGGTTTGGGCTCCCACACAGGGTACCCACTGTGGCATTGCCTAGTGGAGCTATGAGAAAAGGGCCATTGTCCTCCAGATCACACCATGGTAAATCCACCAACAGCTTGTACTGTGCACCTGGAAAAGCTGCAGACACTCATTGCCAGCCCATGAAAGCAGTAAGTAGGGCAGCTGTACCCTGCAAAGCAACAGGAATGGAGCTGCCAAAGCCATGGGAGCCCACCTCTTTCATCAGCATGACCTGGATGTGAGACATGAAGTCAAAGGTGATTATTTTGGAACTTTAAGTTTAATGACTGCCTGTTGGATTTCAGACTTTCATGGGACATGTAGCTCATTTGTTTTGGCCAATTTAGCCCATTTGGAACTGGTGTTTCAATTACTTTACCCCCACTGTATGGAGGAAGTAACTAACTTGCTTCTAATTTTGTGGTCTCATAGGCAGAAGGGACTTGCCTTATCTCAGATGAGTCTTTGAACTTGGACTTTTGAGTTAATGCCAGAATAATTTAAGACTTTGAGGTATTGTTGGAATTATATGATTATGTTTTTAAATGTGAGGACATGAGATTTGAGAGGGGCCAGGCCAGGTGTGGAATAATATGGTTTGGCTTTGTCCTCACCCAAATTTGATATTTAATTTTAGTTTCCATAATCTGCATGTGTTGTGGGAAGTAATTTAATCATGGGGTGGTTACCCTCATACTGTTCTTATAATAGTGAATTCTCATGAGATTTGATGGTTTTATAAGGGGATTTTCTTCCTTTTGCTTGGTATTTCTCCTTGCTGCCACCATATGAAGGACATGTTTTCTTCCCCTTTTGCCATAGTAGGTTTCCTGAGGCTTCCCAAGCCATGCTGATCTGTGAGTCAATTAAACCACTTTCATTTATAAATTACCCAGTCTCAGGTATGTCCTTATTAGCAGCATTAAAATAAACTAATACAGCAACAAAAGTTGTTGAGACCTCTGGGATACAGCAAAAGCAGTGCTAAAAGGAAAATTTATAGTGCTAAATGCCTACATCAAACAGTCTGAAGGATCACAAATAGACAACCTAATATTATACCTGAGTAAATTAGAAAAACAAGAACAAACTAAACCTAGAGCTAGCAGAAGAAAAGAAATAACACAGAGCAGAGCATAACTTAATAAAATTGAAACAAACAGACAAACAAAATTATACAAAAAAAAATCAGTGAAACAAAAAGCTGGTTCATTGAAAAGATAAAACAAAACTAGGAGACCATTAGCTAGTTTAACCTAGAAAAGAAGAGAGAAGATTCAAATAAGGTTCATTAGAAATTATAATGAAGTCATTACAATGAACACCACAGAAATATAAAAGATCATTTGAGACTATTGTGAACACATTTATGTCTGCAAACTAGAAAACCTAAAGGAAATGGATATATTCCTAGAAATACAAAATCCTCCTAAATCAAATCAGGCAGAAATAAAAATCTTGAACAGATGATTAATAACCAACAAGATTGAAACAGTAATAAAGATATTGCCAACATAAAAACCCCAAGACAAGTTAAATTCACAGCTGAATTCTACTGGCTACTCAAAGAAGAATTGGTACCAATCCTACCAAAGTTATTCCAAAAAAAACAGAGAGGAGGGAATTCTCCCTAAATCATTCTATGAAGCCAGTATCACTCTGATACCAAAACCAGAAAAAGACACAACAAAAGAAGGAAAAGATATAGCTCAATATCCCTGATGAGCATAAATGCAAAAATCCTCAACAAAATACTAGGTAATCAAATCTAACAGCACATCAAATAGATAACACATCATGATCAAGTGGGTCTTATCCCAGGAATGCAGGAATGGTTTAACATATGCAAGTCAATAACTGATTCATCACATAAAGGTAATTAAAAGCAAAAACAAAAACCATATGATCATCTCAATAGATGCAGAGAAAGCTTTCAATAAAATTCAGCATCTCTTAATGTAAAAACCCTCAACAAACTAGATGCTTTCCTCACAAGGTAAGGGACGTATCTCACAATAATAAAAGACATCTATGACAAACCCACAGGCAACATCATACCAAATCGGCAAATGTTAAAAGCATTCCCCGTGAGAAATGAAGCAAGACAAGGATACCCACTTTTAACACCTGTATTCAATGTAGTACTGGAAGTTCTAGCCAGAGCAATCAGCCAAGCGAAAGAAATAAAGGGAATCTAAATTTGAATAGCAGAAGTCAAACTACTGGTGTTCCACAGTGATATGATAGGATTCCTAGAAAACCCTAACGACACTTCAATTCCGTAAAGTCTCAGGTTTCAAAATCAATGTACACAAATTTATAGTACTGCTATACAGGAGCAATGACCAAGCTGAGTATCAAACCAAAAACTCAATCCCTTTTAAAATGGCTGCAAAAGACTAAAATATGTAGAAATATACCTAAACAGAGGTTAAAAATCTCTACAAGGAAAATTACAGAACACTGCTGAAAGAAATCACAGATGAATCAAACAAAAACACATTTTATGCTCCTGGATTAAACTAATAAATATTGTCAAAATGATCATACTCTTGAAGCAATCTACAGATGTAATGCAATTCCCATCAAAATACCAACATAAGTTTTTAAAAAATTAGGAAAAACAATCTTAAAATTCATATGGAATAAAAAAAGAACCCAAATAGCCAAAGCAATTCTAAGAGGAAAAAAAAATCTAGAAGTGTCACATTACCATACTTTTAATGATACTATAAGGCAATAGAAACTAAAACAAGATGGTAGTGATATAAAAATAGGCAGACATATAGACCAATGGAACACAATAGAGAACCCAGGAATAAAGCCAAATACTAACAACCAATTAATCTGCAATAACCGATACAAAAACATAAATTGAGGAAAGGACATCCTATTTATAATGGTGCTGGGAAAGCTGGGAAGTCACATGTAGATGAATGAAATGGGACTTGTATGTCTTACCTTATACAAATATCAACTCAGAATGGATTGAAAACTTAGGCCTAATACCTGAAACCCTAAACATTCTAGAAGATAACATTGGAAAAACTCTTGTAGACATTGACCTAGGCAAATAATTCATGAATGAAACCTCAAAAGTAAATACAACAAAAACAAAAAATAAATTAATGGAACCTAATTAAACTGAAAAGCCAAAGAAATAATAAACAGACAACACAGAGAATGGGAGAAAATATCGCAAGGTATGCATCTGAAAAGAGACTCATTTCTGGAACCTACAAGGAACTTAAATCAATAAGAAACAAAATAATCCCATAGAAAACGAGGCAAAGGATGTAAATAGACATTTCTCAAAATAAGATATACTAATGACTAACAAATATAAAAACATACTGAATATCAGTAATCAACAGGGAAATGCAAATGAAAACCACAATGAGATTCTACTTACCTCTGGAAAATGGCCATTATTAAAAAGTCAAAAAACAATAGATGTTGTCATGAATATGCTGAAAAGGGAACACTTGTAAACTCCTTGTGGGAATGTAAATTAGTACAACCTCTACGGAAAACAGAATGAAGATGTTGAAACCCAATTTCTGGTGCCCTCAAGGCATGGCAAAAGCTGTTTTTAAATTAGCATGTTACAGACATATTTATCGTGGCTGCTTTATCTAGTTTAATATGTTTTAATTATTTGTTGGTGAAATTCACATCTTGAGATAACTTTATTATATCAAATACAAGTTTAAAACTCTAATAAACAGGAGAGACCGTGTGTGAATTTATCTCTAATATGTCACTAATAAAACAAATATAAGTAATGTGATTCCCAAATTCCCTTCAGAGCTTAGTTTTAGAACACAGATAATTGGTAAATGGGCTTTTTATATGAAGCTCATTTATTTGGGATTTCCTTGAATTATCTATCTCTGTATTTGTACAGGATTATGGTTTTCTGTTACAGCCTATTTTGTTCTAAGTAGTTAAGACATCAAAGCAGAAGAAAATGACAGTCATTTCTTGCATGCAAGAATCAGGGAGATTATTTAGGGAACCTTTGTTTCCATGGATTCGTTGGTGGCCATTACGGGAGACTTTCAGGTTACCAAGCCTGGGATCCTCTAGACCCAGGTAAAGTCCACATTGCTCTCGAAATTTTTATGAAGTATCCTCTAAGTCAAGTTTTTCAAATGATTTACAGAACCATACATTTTGCTTAAATTTACAACATTGACTTCATTATTACTAAATTCAACAATCTGGAATCAGTTTTGGGTGTTCAGTGTTGCCATAGCTGCATGTGAAGTTGAGAGTGCATACTCAAAGAGTATTACCTTGCCCCCTAAATTAACATACTAATGCCATGTGCCACAATAGCTTTGCCTTAGGATTCTGATTTCATAAGTAAGTGCAAAATTTCCACAACTTTAACCGTGGCTTTCATTTTTAATTTCTTTGAATTTCTTCCATTCCTTGAGTCCATCAAGGAATCCTTAAATACATATTTCACATACAACATGAGCAGAATAAAATGAAAAGAGTAGTACCTCTGGCAATTCGGATCTAGTTCAATAAGGAACACTAAATACAGAAAAAATAAAACTCTTTGGGACATCACTTGTCTAACCTATATTTAGGAAGGTCCTATGCACCCGTCAGTGTTTAGCTGAGATTGTCATATTACTTTTGTTGTGAAGGCTCATTCAGTTTCATTGCTCATTCAACAGTTTGCACACATCACATGTTGCAGGTTTTTATATTTGTAATTTAATTGTATAACTGAGGAGAGTAAAAAGTATGCTTTTAAAGCTGGTGAGCTGCCCTCTTCTGGAGACAGCACTGTTTTTATTTGGGAAGATAACTTGATGGTCACATTATATGTAAAAGATAAAGTCCCACAGCCACCCCTGGACTCTGCCCACAGTCCCCAGCTACTTTAAGGCACTTTGAGAATGAACTAGGCAGAGACAAATAAAAGAGCTGAAACATCCAGCCTAATGAAATGGGAGGAGTTGTGGATATTATTAAAGGCTTTACAAATATTTTAGGGTGAAACTGCTGATAATTAAGAGGACATATAGTTACAAAGAAAGCTAGCAACATGACAGGAAGACAGGGATCCTTAGAAGCAAAGTCAACCAGTAAAAAGTTTCTTGTGATCAGAAAGGCCGTGAGACTTCAACAACAGAGATGCTAATAGTAGCTTCTAAGTTAACCACTTTTCTGTCCTGTAACTTCCTGTCTATTACCCCTGAATCATCTGTATAATATACACATCTGCTTTGAGAGAGAGAGGTGTTTGTGTAAATCAAGGGAAGAATGTTAAGGACTGATAGAAAGAAAACAGGATGCTACGTTAAACTTGAATTTCAAATTCAAATTTAAACTGTAACTCATTTTGGGTAGATTTTTTAATCTCTCAAATATTTAAGTTACATGTAGAGAAAAAGGAACAGTCACAAGAAAAAATAAATATAGGTAATACAGAGAATACAGTGTAAGCAAGAAAAATGTAGCCATAAGTAATCAGGAGATACGTAAGTACTCTGAGGTGTTGCAGCTGTGGGAAGATTTCGTTTTCTTTACAAGTGAATCTGAAGCATTTTTAATTAAATATTCAAGGTAAAGGTAACCCATAAGGCTAGGGAACATGGAGATACTTAGCAGTCAGAAATCTAGATTATAATTAATTGAATTTTCTGTATATTATTACTTTCCAGCCTATCTCTCACACTAGAGGGAATTCCTGGAGGGCTGACCTTCCTCCGTTTGTGAGGGGAATCATATATAGTCCCAACATTAACAACAATTCAGGTAATATAGAAAATTATAGTTCCTCTTACACTTTTTATTCTGAATAAAGCCAAAGTTCTGCAGTTAGAATAAAGATATTTGTGGTCCCATAATGAATTTGAGCTTGTGGAGATAAGAGACATTCAATATTGTTTCTGGGTAGAACTCTAGTAGCTGACAGCAGTGGTGTGTCTGCTGGGGAGTGTGGTGAGCACCATGAGGTGCAACTCATAATGTATCGAAGAGGAGTTTCTTAATTTTATTTGCATACTCATTTGCAAATAGATGTGCAGATGTATGTAACTTGTTTCAACATTTGGCTGTAGGTTTCATTTGTTTTTCCCAAGGTTACTTTTATTTTATCTCCACACTTTTTTGTTATTCTGTTTACTTCTCTTTTCCCTGTTTCAGATTGGGAGATTACACCTGAGATGTGGCTGAAATTCATGTAGCTTATCCACCAAAATTCTTAATTATCATCCTTTTCTTTTTATCTATCCTGTGTATAATTTTGATGAGGCCATAACATGACTTAGTGTGTTATAAGACTTATGTAAAAGGACAATCTGCTTAGCTAGTGAGTGAGTCTAGTCATCTGCCCAGCATACCCTTCTAAATTCACCTCTCTTCCTCATAGCAAAGTCTGCATATTTTGTAATGGAATTACATGCTATTGAGGAATTGCTAAAAGTCCTGATATGCTTTACTTGTAAATGATAAGACTTAATGTGTAGTATGATTTTTGCAATAATAGAGAGATGTTGCCATTCCTATGAATGAGAAAAGGGAAACTAAACTCAGGCTAGACAAGATAGTGTAAAGAAAGTGACCCAGAGGAGAAGATCTGTGTGCCAAATCATGAAGCCAACTTTAGGAGGAAGAACGAGGCAATAAAGAGAAAAAGTGAAGGGACTTTTATGTAGAGTGAACAGTATAATCAAAGACCAGACAAGACAATGAAAGAACAAAGATTATATAAAAAACTGCTAATTTGGTATGAAAGTATTTGAGAGTATACTCAAATACTCTCAGAGTATATGAAGAGGAGGTTGTATAAGGTTATAGCAAATGCAGATAATAACTACATGAAGGTAGTATTTATTGAAGAAGTAAGCTATAGAGAAAACTGACTTCTGATTTTAAAGTGTGCGTAAAGAAATCACAGCCAAAATCTCTTTTCCTGCAATTGCTGTTGCTATAGCAAGATACCTATTTGGGCACAGTGAAAACAGACAATGGGGATAGTTCATTTGAAAATTTCAGGCCAAAAAAAGAAAAAGTGCTTGCCCTTCCATCTCAGCAGCATGATCAGTTTTGTCTTGAAAGATATATTCTTTTGTATCAGTTTTTCAGAATTTCATGGTTTTGACTGGCCAGCTCAAAATGACATTTCACACTTTCAAATGAAAAACACCTAGTTTGAACCTACAATGAGAAATAATTCCTGCCTATCACAGGCCTTCTGTACGTGTCAGGTGACCAGCAATGGCTGCCATATGTCAGAGACCATGGCATTTAGAAATATCATCTAAATGTCTCACACATTTCAAATACCAAGGGTCCAATCTATAGTCTACTCATTGGTCCTGAAAAATGTATCAATTAAATTAATTATAGTAAGCAGAAAAGCTTCTTTGAAGTATGCCAACTGGTGTTTATCTGAAAGAGCCTAATATATGGTGTTAAGAGGATATTAATTTAATATAACTTGCTAGTTACAAAGTCCATTGCATGAAAATCTTTGAGCCATAACATATCATAGGCTAATTATGAAAATTGATTCTTAATTTGCTTCTCACTAAAATTACTCAGCCATTTTACATTATTTGCTTAGAGTGATTTTCAACATGTAAAATAATCCTTTCTTATCACCAGAGTCAGCTCCAGTAGTTTCAAAGAGTCAGAGAATTGTGACAAGTTGAAGAATTCAAGTATTCTTTAACACTCACTTTAGTAGAAAGAATTCTGAGTTAGGAGAAGGGAGAAGATTATATACATACTAGGCTCACAAAGGTTTCTAAATCATTTATCTATAGAAATAATTATATATCCTGAGACATACCCCTTAAATTCATGTCAGTTAACACAAATGATGGTAACAGCCCATAATCAAAATAATGGGAAGAAAGGTGCTTTTACAATTATCTCAACCAATTTCTCACTTAATGCAGCATCTATGAACAAAAAGTCCCTACATTACTCCTACAAAGTGGATATCAACATTCCTATTTTACAAATGATAGAGCTGAGCTCCAAAGAGTTTAAGTAATTTACTCAAATCTCCTAACTGACAATTTGTCGATTTTAGGCTTCACATTTAAATCATCTGACCCAGACACACATGTTCTTTCCATGATATCTGACTCTCAGCAAATTTCATATTCATTTAATCTGCAATTGGTTCAGGACTCAGGGTAAAATGAGGCATTTGGCCAAATGCGCTATTAAAATAACATTTCTGTGGTTAACAAATTCATAATGTTATAAAAAGAAAGTACAACTACTTGGGTAAACTATTCTTAGTCCAAGCTGATATTCACTGATTATTTTATCTTAAAAATTTATACTTTTAAAAAAAATACATAATTATTATTATTATATAAAAGTACATAGCATTTACTATAACCAAGACACTGTTTTAAGCATTTTATATTAATTTTTATAATAACTTTATGAGATGGGCATTATTATCATCATTTTAAAGATGAGTAATCACGCATTGAAAGGAGTAAGTCACATGGCCAGAGCCACACAACTGGTATATAGCAGAGCAGAGATCAGAAATGCAACAGTCTACAGAATCCATGTTTTTAATGGCTATGTTATACTGCTGCACTTAACCGTATAATAATTTGTTCTACAATTTTGCAATGGGCTGCTTTCATACTCATTAATTTCTATTTTCCAGACTCCATCATATTTCTCTTTTTAATAAAAGGAGCAGTACTTTTTTACTTCCAGTCTCCTGGTTATTCTCTAATAGTCTAAGCTTCTCAAGAGTAAAATTGATTATCTATTCACACCTCTATGTCTTATTCCATTATGTGCTGCTATAACAGAATACCTGAGAATCAGTAATTTATAAAACAGAGATTTACTTTTTTTTATCATTCTGGAGGCTGGGAGGCCCACATCTGGCAAGGGCATATTTGCTGCATCTTCATATAGCAGAAGGCGAAAGAACAAAAAAGCATGCACATGCATGAAGAAAGACAGAAGAAAAGAGAAGGGAAGGGAAGGGGGCCAAACTAAATCTCATTATCAGAAACTCACCTTCACAATAACGAACCCACTTGCAACATATAAAGGCATTAATCTATTCATGAGGAAAGAACCCTCAGGACCCAATCATCCCATAAAGGTTCCACTTACCAACACTGTTGCATCGGGGGCTAAGTTTCCAGCATATGCACTTCAGGGGATGCATTCAAACCATAGCACACTATAATGCATCTGTATATAGAGCCTTTAAATATTTTAAAGGGTTTAGATGCTGCTTCAGAAATTTCTTACTTGTTCTTCAATTCCCTCTTATGTACGTTGATCCACTCTTTCCAGTTTTAAGATTATTCTCTTTGATGTAGAAACAGTTCAGAAATTGGGCAGTCTTGCTCTTTTTTATCTCCGTATGTCTTTACCACATATGGGTAATAATTCCCTGCTTGTCTGCAACATGCAATGTTCATCTGGATTTTACAATTATGAGAAATAAAAGCATGTGTTTTTATGTCATTCAAGTAGTATTACAGTCAGGAATCCAGGCATGTCTGAATCCTCTTCTGCCAGGCAACCTTCCTCCCTTTGGGGAAGCACAGGGGCATGTGAGCACACATATGCATGCACACACACATGCACACACACACACACACAATAGGAGAGAGAGAGGGAGAGAGCGAGAGAGAAGAGAGAGAGTGAGAGAATAGTACTAAATGAACAAAATGACAGTCCTTGATCATTAGCTTCACAAGTGCCTGAAGTGTCTGACTTTTTTGAACAGTGCTTCTTTGCAATGTTTTATTGAACATACATCGTCTCCAAATATTAATGAGGGCATCTAGTGCCTCTAAAGTCTAGCTCCGAATCTGTCCACTTATCTGTCTCTGATTGCCAAATAGGACAAGAGGCAGAAGTAATCTTAATTATTTTAGCACATCACAAAAATATTTCCTGTGTAGTGTCGGTACTAGTAAACAAGAGAAAACAAAACAAAACAAAACAAGAAAGATGTGTTGAATGGAGCAAACATTACCTCCCCGAATGTAATGATTTTCTGCATGAGCTAGTTAAACCATTTCTTAAGTTGGCTCTGTGACTCTTAAATCCATTCTCCATGCAAATACCAGAAGTATTTGTTTAAAGGACCTCAAACTGTAATTTCTCTTCACCAGAAACTTCCATAGCACTCTGTTCAGTCAATAATTTTATAGGAATGAGAGACCACGGTGGCTGCAGCAGTAGTAATAGGAGCATCAGCTTTGGCTCCTTGACCTCTGGATTGCAGTTATGGTAATCCGTCCTTGAAATTGATAGTCCAGTGACAAACATTCAACTCCCATTCTTCCAGTTTTTACTATAATTTTAAAACTATGGAGTTCCATTTATGAAACATAAATACCTAGAATGGTTTCTGTGCCCTGCACTGACTTACTGACTTATACACTAATAAGCAATACATTAATAAACTAAGATAGAATAACTTGTAATGGTAACTCCAGTGCCCCACTATTATCAGACCCATCACAGAAGCGGTCTCTGTTGGGCATTTGTTTGGTTTCCATGCTTACATCCATAACACTAAATGATAAGTTTATAACACTATTTCTAGATTTATCAACTTGAAAAAATAATGAATATATTTACTTATACTACTTGAAACTTTTCATTCCATCTTTCTTCCAAATATTGATAGTTTTATTGTCTTGGTTACATTTCTAACGTTACATCAGATGCACAGACCTCCATTTCCTGTTCCATTACCTTTAACAGTAAGTAGTTCTTAATGTCCCATTAGATAAAACTAGGATGTTATTGTCCTGCACTATTTTTGCACTTTTTATACTGCTTCTCATGGCTTTACTTCTGTCTGCTAGCATCCTGATGCTGCAGTTTCACACCCAATCTCCCTAGAGAAAAACATTCCTGTCATTTGTTGAAAAGTCCATTTGGGGATTGCCTGTTACTCTTTTACTCATCACTCTGTATGAGTAAAGAAACTGACACTAAATAAACTTCTTAATGTTATTTCATGATAAATTTCAAATAATCCCCCATGTTTATAGCATCACTTCTTAACTCTGCTAACTATACCTACAAACTCCAAGACTGGAACTAGAAAATTGATTGGTAGTCTCTGCAGTTCTCCACTGGGCTGTTTCTTCTTTCATTTGACTTCATTCACCAATATGTTTCTATTTTCAGTCTTCCAGAAATCTGTGGAAATGCCTTAACCACCAGTGTTGCCCTTCCCATTCTCTTCTGTTTAAGGAATTTATTCCTGTATTAGTTATGCATCATCTCAAATGACATTGTATAACAGCAAAACACAAAGGCTCAATGGTATACATTTACACAGTGATGTTTTCTCTGGTATTCACCATATCTGAGTGGGGCTCAGCAGATTTTAGCTTGGCTTATCTTGCATTTGTAGTCAGCTTCAGGTGCACTAAGTGCTAATCTTGGCCAGGCATTCTCATATATATGGAAGTGGACTGCTAGCAGGGCAAATCTGTTCTGCTCTATGTGTCTCTCACTTGTTCCAGCAGGCCAGCCAAGATGTATCCTCATGTCAAAGGCCGAGGTACAAGAGCAAGCAAACTCAATTATGCAAGCATTTTTCAAGCCTGTTTGTATGCACTAACATCCCATCTGCCAAAACAGATTACATAGCTAATTCTGGAGTCTGCACAGGAGGGCACTAAAAAGTTACAGGGTAAGATGTGTGGAGGATTAAAGAACTAAGGCTATTAATTGAATTACTCTATCACATTTTCTTTTTGCATTCTTTTATTTTCATGTTAATAGTGCCTTGGAAGGAAAGAAGGCACATATGAATGCTCAGTGCGTCAAGATCACCTGGAAGCCTTCATGTTCTTTCAGGTCACAAGTCATTACCAATGCTGATTTCTGAGCCTGGAATGCCTCTTTTCCTCCCTTCATCTATTAATATCCTAACCATTTTTCAAAGACCAGACCAAATACCATTACTTCATGAAAGCCTTCTGTAAATGACATAAATTGTTTTTGTCTATTTTATTATCCATTCCCCATGCTCTGAAAATAGAACTTCAGTTTCACTATAGAGAAATGACACTTCCTATTAGTCTTTAGAGTTTCTGGTGAGACAGAACACATTGTTCAATTCAAGTGGGTTTGTGATCTGGCCAATTGGCATCAGATCCCTTGCTGATAGTGATTAGTTCAGATATAGGCATGTGAATTAAGCTGGTCTATGTCAAAGATAATACTTACTGCTTTCTCTTTTGTATCTTTAGTGGAACAATCTTTCATTTAACAGCCCAAACTGTACTTCTCTAATCTTCTTCTATTGCTTTAGTTTCACTACCTTTTAGAGTATCAGGCTATTGAATTACAAGTACCTTTCTATGACATTTCTCATCTGAAAGTCACAACCTCCACCTTATCTCTACACTGCCAATATTAGGAGACAAGAGGGATTTCTAGTCTCAGGATCAAACCATCTATTCTCTGATTTCCTCATATTGTTTATTTAAGAGAAAGGCTTGCAACTCTATGTACTCCAAAGAAGATTAATTTTCTTCTAGCCTCCAGATTTCCCTTGAAAGATTGAAAAAAATATACATGCAACATGCTTGAATAGAGGCATCAGACATCAGGTAAAATAACCAAAGTTAAAGGTGAATAATCATAACTCAAATAAAATATTGAGGGAAGAGTATTGGAACTTACAGAAGAACTCGAGGAAAGGAGCTAGGCACAAAAAAGCAGAAATCAAGAGTTTGGCAGAGATCAAACTGAGAAACTTGGAGTCCCATGGAAAGGGTAGATGGAGATAAGTCTTTGGCTCTCCTTAACCCTGTGGCCAACTACTGGTTGCTGAGCTACCAGAGCACTCCTCTGCCCTTGCAAACTCAAGCAATGGCCTGGAGACAGAAAGCAGTTATCTCTCTGAACTTAGAGTCAAGAACTCTTGAAGAGAGGCAGATCTTGTTCCTGTCTGCTCAGGACATGAAACTGGTACAATCACCTTTGTCTCTGTGGAGGCCTCAGTGCATTTCACCATGAGCTTCCTCTGCCACACCCATTAATATTGATGGCTATGCTTATCATTGGGATATCTGAAAACAAGATTAGTGGCCCAGTTCTACCCAGTTTTGGCCCCTTTCTGGAGCTTAGCAGGGAACTCAGGGCATAAGGGATTCTACAGATCATCCCACAGTTTGAGACAACAGAGAGCTCCTCCCATAAACAAATATCAAGCATATACCCACCTGTGTCTGCCACAGATGGCTCTGACCTGTAAGCACCATTTACTGACTTGAGGATGAACTACACAACTCAATAAAAAACCTGCTAAGAGAAGTGCGCCATGCTGGGTAATGAGATAAACTGCCCCAAATTTTCACAATTCCAGTCCTACAGAAGGTAACGAGTCTGCTTATACGCCAAGTACATTGCTAATACAACCAGCATTGGAGAAAGCCACTTCACAAAAGTTATCTGTAACTGAGGATCTGATACAGAGCCTTGGTCCCCTAAAGAACTCAGAATTGAAGCCAAATGACCAAATACAACATACATTATAGTCATAACCTCAAGAGGGTATAAAAATGTACCATCTAAATGCAAGTAAATTGAGAAATAAAAAGTGACAGCTTCTCCAGATGGGAAGTAACCATTGTAACAAGTCTGGCAGTATGGAAAAATAGGGTGTTAGGAGACCCCTGAAGGACCATACTAGTTCTCTAGCAATAAATCCTAACTAAAATTAAAATTCTGCAGTATCAGATAAAGAATTAAAGATATGGATTTTAAAGAAGTTCAGAAAGATCCAAAAGAATGTTGAAAATAAACATAAATAAATCAGAAGAACAATTCAAGGTATGAATGAAAAATTTATACTGAAGAGATATATATCTTTTAAAAATTTGAAAATAAAAATTAATTGAAGGAATTACAAAATAAAGTTGAAAACATGAAAGTAAATTAGAACAAGCAGAAGAAAGAATTTTAGAGCTTGAAGGCAGGACTTGAATTAACTCAGATAAAAATAAAGACAAAATAATTTAAAATATGAACAAAGACTTTGAGAAATATGGGATTCTGGTTGGTGTCCAAACCTACAAGTTATAGGTATTCCTGAGAGAGAATAAGAAAAAGTTAAATGTCTGGAAAAACCATAGAAGTAAATAATTGAGAAAAACTTCCATGGTCTTACCAGATATTAAGACATCCAGAGTAGAAGTACAAAGAACTGGGAGATACACTGCAAGACAAACTTCAAAAAGTCATCAAACAACCTAAGACAGGAGATTGAAACAAAAAATCATCAAATTAGCAAGAGAAAGGCCTTTAATTACTTATAAAGGAAACCCCATCCAACTAACAGCAGGCTGCTCAACAGAAATCGTACAAGCTATGACACTGAAGTTCTATTTTCAGTCTTTCTAAAGAAAACGCTATCAGCTGAGGATTTTGTATCCTGCCAAACTAAGCTTCATAAATGAAGGAGAAATAAAGTATTTCCCAAACAAACAAACAAACAAACATTGAGAGACTGCATGACCACTAGACTGGACCTACAAGAAATGCTCAAGCAGCTCTACGCATTTAAACTAAAGGTTGATATTTGCATGATTAAAGCACACAAAAATGTAAAACTCACAGGTCTCGTGAAGCAATTAAGCAACAAAGACTTAAAAGCAACTATGTAACACTTAACATTATTACAGGAAAAAATCTCACATATCAATATTAATATTGAATATAAATGAACTAAATGCTCCAATTAAATCATATAGATTGGCAGAATAAACAAACAAATAAGATCCAACAATATGTTGCTTAGAAGAAACCTACCTAGCTGAAAATGACACTATGAGACTCGAGGTAAAGGGGTGGAAAAAGATATTCCACATAAACTGAAACCAAAAGCAAGCAGGAGTAGCCATACTGATATGAGACAAAACAGACTTTAAGTCAACAACAGTAAAAATGACAAAGAAGGTTATTATATAATGATAAAGGGATGACTTAAACAAGAAGATAGAACAATCCTAAATATAGATGCACCCAATAATGAAGTACCCAGATTTATAAAACAAATACTACTAGGCTTAAGAAAAGAGACCTAAAATGACAGCAATACAATAATGGGAGAGTTTAACACTTCATGAGCAACACTAAACAGATCATTGAGGCAGAATATCAACAAAGAAACACTGGAGTTAAATTGGACTCTAGACCAAATGGACCTAACATATATTTACAGAATATTCTACACAAAAACCGCAGAATATGCATTCTCATCAGTGCATGGAACATTCTCTAGTATAGACCACATGTTGGGTCACAAAACAAATCTCAATGAATTTTAAAAAATGAAATTATATCAATTACCTTCTTGGCTCACACTGGAATAAAATTAGAAATGAATACTAAAGGGAACTCTCAAAATGATATAAATGCATAAAAATTAAACTACCTGCTTCTTAATAACTTCTGGGTTAATGATAAAAATTAAGATGGAAGTCAAAAAATGTTTTGATTTGAAATGAATAAAAATAGAGAAACCACAGAGCAAAACATCTATGATACAGAAAAAGCAGTATGAAGAAGGGGGTTAATAGCAATAAATCCCTACATCAAGATAGACCAGACATTAACAAGCTAACATCCCACCTCAAGGAACTAGAAGAACAAAAACAAACCAAGCCCAATGTTAGTAGAAGAAAAGAAATAACAAACAGAGGCAAAACTAAGTAAAACTGAGACCCCAATCAATGAAAGTATCAATTAAATAAAAAATTGGTTTTAGAAAAAATAAAACTGATACCCACTAGCTAGACTAACCAAGAGAGAGAAGATTCAAGTAAGCAACCAGAAATAAAAAAATGAGATATTATAACTGATACCAAAAAATACAGTACATCATTAGAGACTACTGTGAACATCCCTACGCACATACACTAGAAAACCTAGAGGAAATGAGTAAATTATTGGAAACACATCACCTCCCAAGAATGAACTCAGAAGAAACTGAAATCTGTACAGTCCTATAATGAGTAATGAATTTGAATTAGTGTTAAAAAAAATCTCCCAAAAATAACAACAAAAACCCAGAACCAGATGTATTCACAGCAAAATTGTATAAAACATACATAGAAGAATGAATACTAATGCCACTAAAAATGTTATAAAAGTTCAAGGAGAAGAGAACTCTTTCTAACTCATTCTACAAAGCCAGTATCATCTTGATACCAAAGCCAGGCAAGGACATAACAAGAAAGAAAACAGCAAACCAATATCCCTGATGAACCTAGATGCACACATTCTCAACAATATACCAAATCCAACAGCAAATCAAAAAGATAATACACTACAATTAACTGGGGGATGCAAGGATAGTTTAACACATGCAAATCATTAGATATGATTCACCACATAAATAGAATTTAAAATAAAACATATAATCATCTTAACAGATGCTAAAAGAGCATTTGACAAAATTCAGCATTCTTTCATGATATAAACTCTCAACAATCTAGGCACAGAAGAAAAATATCTCAAAATAATAAAAGCTGTATACAACAAACCCACAGCCAACTTCATGCTGAAAAGTTGAAAACATTTCCCCTAAGAACAGGCACACCACAATGGAGTCCAATTTTACCACTCTTACTCAGCATAATAATGAAAGTCCCAGCTAGAGCAATCCGGTAAGAGAAAGAAGCAAAGGCATCCAAATGGAAAAGAATAAAGTCAAATTATGTTTGCTGATGATATAATCTTATACCTCATAAACCTCAGACATCTTCACGAGATTCCTAAATTTGATAAATGATTTCAGTAAAATTTCAGTACACAAAATTATATACAAAAATCACTATAATTTCTATACACTAACAACCAACATGAGAACCAAATCAAGTACATAATCATATTTACAATAGCTACTCCCTCCCAAAAAATACCTAGGAATACATTTAATCAAGGAGGTAAAAGATGGCTGCAAGTAGAAATACAAAACACTAATAAAAAGAAATCATAAATGACACAATAATTGACAAAAATCCAATGCTCATGAATTGGAATGCTCAATAGTATTGAAATGACTGTATTACCCAAAGCAATCTACAGGTTCAATGCAATTTCTATCAAATGACCAATGTCATTTTTTACACAATTAGAAGAAACAATGCTAAAATTAATATGAAACTTCAAAAGATCTCAAATAGCCAAAGCAGTCCTAAACAAAAGAACAAAGCTGGAGGAATTACATTACCTGACTTCAAATTTTATTGCAATGTTATATTCTCCAAAATTGCATGATCCTGATATAAAAAGACACATAGATCAATGGAATAGAATAGAGAACTAAGAAAGAAAGCTACATACTTACAAACAACTGATCATTGACAAAGTAAACAGAAATAAACACTACAAAAAGAACCCCCTATCCAGTGGGTGCTGGAGAAATTGGATATCCACATGCAGAAGAATGAAACAGGACCCGTATCTCTTACCATATACAAAAAGTAACTCAAGATGAATTAAAACCTAAGTGTAATGCTTGAAACTACAGAAATCCTAGAATAAAACCAAAGAAAATCTCTTCTGGACATTGGTCTAGGCAAAGAATTTATGAATAAGACCTCAGAAACTAATGCAACAAAAACAAAAATACACAAATGGAACTTAAACTTCAAAGTTTCTGCAAAGCAAAAGAAATCAACAATGTAAACAATGTATAGAATGGAAGAAAATATTTGGAAACTATGTGTCTGACAAAGGACTAATATCTAGAATCTTCTAGAAAGTCAAACAACTCAACAACAACAAAAAATAAATAACCCCATAAAAGAGCAAAAGGCATCCATAGACGTTTCTCAAAAGAAGAGATACAAGTGGCTAAGAAACATGAAAAAGTTGAGAATATCACTAATCATCAGATAGATGCAAATCGAAACCACAATGAGATACCACCCTACAGCAACCAGAATAGTTATTATTAAAACATAAAAACAAACAAACAAACAAAAGGAACAATTTAGGTTTATTCCATGTCTTTGCTATTGTGAATAGTGCTACAATAAACACTCACATGCATGTGTCTTTATGGTAGAATGATTTACATGACTTTAGGTATATACCCAGTAATGGGATTGCTGAGTCAAATAGTAATTCTGGTTTTAGCTCTTTAAGGAATTGCCATACTGCTTTCCACAATGGTTGAACTAATTTGCAATCCCACCAACAGTGTGTTTTCTCTGCAATCTTACCACATGTGTTATTTTTTGACTTTTTAATCATAGCCATTCTCACTGATGTGAGATGGTATGTCATTGTGGTTTTTATTTGCATTTCTCTGATCATTGTGATATTTAGCTTTATTTATTTATCTATTTATTCTTACTTTGAGAGCAAGTCTTGCTCTGTTGCCCAGGCTGGAGTGCAGTGGCATGACCTCAGCTCACTGCACCCTCTGCCTCCTTGGTTTAAGCGATTCTTCTGCCTCAGCCTCCTGAGTAGCTGGGACTACAGTTGCACACCACCATGCCAAGCTATTTTTTGTATTTTTAGTAGAAATGGGGTTTCACCATGTTGGCCAGTCTGGTCTCGAACTTCTGACCTCAAATGACTCACTAACAAAACACTAATAAATCAAGGGTGGAAGTGGAAGTGGAACCACTCACCTAGTGGCCCACTGGCAAAATTTTGCTTTCTGTTCCTGCAACGTTATGTTCTGCTGGCCTAGAGGTGTTAGTTCCAGAGGGAGAGACACTGCCACCAGGAGACAAAACAATGATTCTATTAAACTGGAAGTTAAGATTACCACCTAAACACATTGGGCTCCTCCTACCTCTAAGTCAACAGGCTAAGAAAAGAGTTACAGTGTTGGCTCAAGGTTGATTCAGACTATCAAGATGAAATCAGTCTACTACTCCACAATGGAGGTAAGGAAGAGCATGCCTGGAATACAGAAGATCCCTTAGGATGTCTCTTAGTATTATTATGCCCTGTGATTAAGGTCATTGGGAAACTACAACAGCCTAACCCAGGGCAGGGCTAACCCAGCCTAACCCAGGCAGGGCTACAAATGGCCCACGCCCTTCAGGAATGAAGGCTTTGACCTCCTGAGGTGCTTGCTGAAGGCAAAGGGAATACAGAGTGGGTAGTAAAAGAAGGTAGTCATCAATACCAACTACAACCATGTGACCAGTTGCAGAAATGAGGAATGTAATTGTCATATTTTCTGCTTTTGTTAAGAAGGTATTTGTGCATGTATACCTTGCACTGAAGGAAATTTCTTCCTTTCTTTTCCTTTATTATGTCACATAAGATTTATTGTATTCATAGCAGCAGTTAAGTGTTGTTAACTTTATGTAATAGTATTTGGGTTGGGGATTGGTACATTTTTGGTTGTACAAAAGATAGCTGTATAATGTTTAGTTAATTATGACTTTATTATTGCCTTCATTTGAAGATTATGTGTGATTTCAGAAGATGTATATGGGTTCAAGTGGACAGGAGTGGACTTGTGATTGTCAACACTGAGTGTCAAGTAGATTGGATTGAAGGATACAAAGTATTACTTCTGGGTGTGTCTGTGAGGGTGTTGCAAAGAAGATTAACATTTGAATATAATGACTGGGAAAGGCAGATCCACCCTCAATCTGGGTGGGCATAATTTAATCAGCTGTCAGTGTGGTCAGAATAACAGTGGGTAGAAGAATGTAGAAAGACTAGACCGGCTTATTCTCCCAGCATACATCTTTCTTCAGTGCTAGCTGCTTCCTGCCCTCGAACATGGGACATCAAGTTCTTCAGCTATGGGACTTTGACTGGCTTCCTTGTTCTGCAGCTTGCAGATGGCCTATGGTGGGGACCTCACCTTGTGATTGTATGAGCCAATACTCCTTAATATACTCCTCTTTATATATACATCTATCTTATTTGTTCTTTCCCTCTAGAAAACCTGACGAATACACATAGTATCTCACAGAGATTCTCTGAATTTTTTGAATTTGACTGTTGACTTCTCTAGTGAGTTTGGGATTTTCATGGACAATATTTTCCATGTTGTTTCTTTCTCTTTGAAAGACTCCAATGAGTCATAGGTTTGGTGTCTTTATGTAATCCCATATTTCTCAGTCTTTGTTCATCCTTATTTACTCCTTTTTCCTTATTTTTGTCTGACTGAATTGTTTGGAAAACAGGTATTTATGTCTCTTGAGACGCTTTCATCAGCATCACCTAGTGGATCTGTGAGAGAGGGACCACCATCCTCCAGACCCCAGAATGATCAATGCATTGACAGCTTGCATTGTGTGCCTGGAAGAGCTGCAGACATTTAACCCTAGTCCATGAAAGCAGCCAGGAGAGAGGTTGTACCCTGCAAAGCCACAGGGATGGAACTTCCCAAGACCATGGGAACCCACCTCTTGCATCAGTGTGACCTGGATGTGAGACACAAAGTCAAGGAAGATCATTTTGGAGCTTTAAGATTTGACTGCCTCATTGGATTTTGGACTTGCATAAGGCCTGTAGCCGCTTTTTTTGGCCAATTTCTCCCATATGCAGTGGCTGTATTTCCCCCAAAGCCTGTATCTCCACTGTATCTGGGAAGTAACTAATCTGCTTTTGATTTTACAGGCTTATAGGTGAAAGGGACTTGCCTTTCTCAGATGAATCCTTGGCCTGTGGACCTTTGAGTTAATGCTGAAATGTGTTGAGATTTTGGGAGACTGTATGGAAGGCATTATTGTGTTTTGAAATATGAGGATATGAGATTTGGGAGGGGACAGGGGTGGAATAATATGGTTTGGCTCTGTGGCCCCACCCAAATCTCATCTTGTAGCTCCCATGATTCCCATGTGTTATGGGAAGAACTCATTAGGAGGTGATTGAATCATGGGGGCGGGTCTTCCTGTGCTGTTCTTGTGACAGTAACTAGTCTTAAGAGATCTGATGGTTTTTAAGACACGAGTTTGCCTGCACCACTTCTCTCTCTTTGCCTGCTGTCATTCACATAAGTTGTGATTTGATCCTCTTTGCCTTCCATGATGATTGTGAGACTTCCCCAGCCACGTAAAACTGCTAGTTCTCTATTAAACCTCTATCCTTTGTAGATTGCCCAGTCTCTGGTATATTTTTATCAGCAGTTTAAAAACTAACTTATACATTTAGGGTGTAGCTGAGAGCAGGAGTTTATTTCCAACTCTCTACACTAAACTGGAAAGAGGATCAGTGGATGGTGTCTGCACTTATGTTCAGGTTGCATCCTTTGATGCTGGGGGATAGGTGTTTAAATTTGACCCTTTGAAATACCTCTGTTTTTGTGATCTGGTGAGACTAGGAATAAAAACTCCATCAAATGCCACAGGTGGGTGATTTAGGAGGCAATTCTTTCAGTTGGAGCTATAGAAATTGTGGTGCTTGATGCACGAGACACTTTTTTTAGGAATTACCTAAATTCCTAAGGGCAGGGGAAGACTTGGGAGTACCAAGCTCCCACTCAACCGCCTGAAGATCTATTGTTTGTCTGCTTCATTAACTCCCAGATACAGGCTAAATAGGATCCCAATTTTCATGTAGCAGTGGGAAAAGTGTTCAGAGAATCCCCTTTCAGGGAAATACCTGAAGGTGTTGCAAGAATTTTGCTCCTTAGTTTGGCTAAAATCAACTTCCTTTCACACAGACCAGTAAGGATTAGGGATGTGGACACATTAAAAGGTAGGGGAAAGGAATTTATTGGGCAAAAAAGGGAAAGAAGAAAGAAAACTCCCAGACAAGCAAGAGGGAGTCCTGCTAACAGGCCCCCTATCTCACAGATCCATTCTAGGCCACACATAGCAACTGAAGAGACCAGGCTCCTCCCCCACTGCACATGGCACAAACTTCCCATGGCTTCACCTAATTCTCCCAATGTGCAGACAGGTTGAAGACTGTCTGAGACCCTCCCACTTATCTGCCTCTTGCATCTATCATTGCCCCCTCTAAAGAGTAGATCTAAATGCCAGTAGAATAATGGTAAGTAAAAGGATGAAGCCAGATCTTAACTGTGTCTTGCTGACAGGGGTGCTGTTTGGGAAAATGGCAGTAATATCTCCCTCAGAGGCCTATTGTAAGGGTCCCCAGCAAATAAGGCCATTGTCCGAGGCTCTGGTTGCACTGACTTATTTGGAGATTTGATGGTCTGAAGGTGATAAGAGACAAACTAGGTTATTAAAAAACATGTATCAAAACACAACAAGGGGGGTTAAGGACAGGCTCAAAAATCCCAAGGCCTTTTAACAGTTTGCACAGAATGAAGGAGGCCAAAAGTCCAAATGGTTAAAAAAAAAAAAATTACCCTTTTGCCAGCCTGTCAGGCTTAGGGGTTCCCCTCCTCTCGAGTCCAATCCTAATCCAAGCAATTTAAGGTTTGGGAAATGTAACTTTTTCCAGTTTCGAGGATGCATCTGAGGGGACTTTCCCATAGTATCTGAAGACACAATTACTTATCACTGGAGAGAGGACAGAGGAGAAAAAGGAAAAACGAACGCTTTTTTTTTTTTCAAAGGAGTTCCAGGGGTTCAGGATGCATTTGAAAGTGGTACAGACTAAAGACGAATGGCTACTCATCTAGAAGAGGGGGAGCAAAGCATTCCAGGTTCCCTTTTCTTCCTAGCAAATATCTAGGGTATATGAGGGAGAGAAAGTGAGGCATTCCTCTTTTTTAACTCCGTCCTTATATCCTGGAGTCCCAGCGACTCTAACAGGGTGCTACCCATGTTAACACAAAGGTGTAGTGGGTGAGAAATACCACTCTTACCCACATATGCCCTATGTCTCCTTCTGTCAGTAGCTTTGAATTTCTTAGACCTTATTTATGCCACGGATACTAGCGTGACCTTTATGTATGTAACGGAAAGATTGGCTTAATTGGCAGGAATCAGTCACACTCACCTGCACTGTTCCATGGCCTTTAACCTCTGTTATTGTTTGGCTATGGATTGCTCGGATCCAGTGTTCTTTCCTAGGGCTTTGATCCAAAGCTTGGAATTGCATTTAGGACAAAAATGTGTGTTGGTGGCAGGTGGTTGGGGGCAATGCAAGGACTCCTTATCATAAGCTTAAGGTTAAGCTGTGGAATTGAGTTCTCCAACAAGGATGAGGGAAAGAATGTCCCGTGACATGCCCAGATAACTGGTGGCTATTGTTATGCTTGCTAAGATTTGGATGCATGAGATATGGCTTTTGTTAGCTCCCTTGGTCTTATTTTCCCAAAAAGGAAACCTCTGGGGTGACGGGCATCCTATTTATTCCCATCACTTGGCAGGATTTGCAGGATAATTGCTCAGAGCTAGAACATTGATCCAGATTTTTACATTACCCATCCCCTTTGTTCTTTTTGCGCTGCAGCCACAGATTGCTGGTTGGTTCACAGGAATAAGCAAGGTTACTCTAAAATGTAGGCAAAACATTAAAAACAACTAATGAATTTAATGGCAAATGTATGATAAGTTTGAAACATAAATTCCCTCTCTCTTGTCTTCATTTTTGTTAAAAACAAATCATGATAGGACTGAGTTGTTTGCAAAAAAGACTTTAGTGTTATACTTGGCTTGATTATTTGCATAAAGCACAGCAACAAGAACTATTTCTACATGACCCTTTTAGACTGGCTTTGATGGAACCCTGTTCCACACAGAATCTAAGAACTTTCTGAAGCTGAGCCAAGCCATGGGTTTGTATCATCAAATACCTGTGTGCTGGGTAAACTCCTCTTTCTTGAGGTCCCAAGAGTATGTGGTCCCTGGGCCTGTCAGAGAGTGACATTCTTTACTTACCATAGGTCATGAACCATGTACAGGGTCTGCATAAACAAGGCATGATGCAAGTTTTCCTATTGGCTCTGCAACTCAAGCTTGACTCCTTAAAGGGAAGCATACCCTTCCAGTCATACCCTATCAAAATCAAAGACTTGATAAAACAACCAGTTTCTCCAATGGCATCCTGTTGCAACAAAAATGGATTCTTATTGCACTGATGCAAACAACTATATTGACATAGCTTAAAAATAGTCCCAACTAGTTTCCAAATTCTGGAGAGACAAGGTAGAGAGAAGACACACATATGCTCCAAATTTTGTTCACAGGTGTATAACTTACTCAATTATTAAAGGCTGTAAACATCTCAAAATAAGTTCCCTTGACTGAAAAACAAACCAAGAATCAGCAATGTTCCAAGCAAAAGTGCAAAAAGATTACTTCTGTTTTCTATTAGTTGAGTCCATTCAGTTAACTCATTTTGCTTGACATTCGTGAACATTTCAACTCTTCATGAATCCTGTAAGTTTTTATTTTATTCCAATGTTACAAACTCCAAAGTAATCAGAAACCTGCATTTCGAGAATCTATCAAAGTTCCATAACTGATTATAAACCATCTTTCGAAGAGGATCAAAACAAGAAAACAACTGTCTGTGAATAACAAAATATCCAGGGTAGTTACAGTCAGAAACATGATTGACAAAGAAATTTGGTTATGTCCATGGTTTATAATAACATAACAACCTTGATTGTGATTAATAGCACATATACAGACATTAGAATTTTAGAAATGCCGTACGATTATGGAACATATATTAATATTATTCCCTAAAATATAACCTGAAGAAGGTTAAACATCATTTTGGTAATCCCATGTACCCAAACACGTCAACTACGTCAACTAATCATGTTTACCTCTCTTCTGTATGCTTGCAGGGGTCCTCTGTAGTATCCAAAAAGCCAGGCATCAGGAAGACAATTTTGAAACTGAAAGTTTGACTTGGGGAAGCCTGTTAAATGTTAGAGATTTAAAACACTTAGTGTTATGAAATAGAATTCTAGATTACGATAAATTATTTCTTTTGCCAAAATGACTCAGAAATGTTTTAAAAGCAAAAACTTTTTACAACCCTTTACAAATTTTGCTAAAGAGCAGGTTAGTGCCTTTTAAAGTACCTTGTTGTGTTTTATTTCAATGTTCATTTTACAGAAAAACCATATAGTACTTTTTTGAATTCAGTTAATATGTTCACACATGGAATGTCTTTGGCAAGATTAATTTTTACACTCCTACCACAGCTTGTTTGAACTTTCAGCTTTTACCTTATATAATTCAAAACAATCCTTTAACCTTAGGCAAAATTTTACATTTTGATGACATCAGCATTTTACCAATAATTTTTAAGGCTCTTTTTATTTATCAAAGATTAAAGTTACATGAACTGAAAGGTGTAACAGCTTTTATCTTCCATTAAAAAAAAAATTCATCCAAGCACCTATTCTTCTTAAGCGAATTAATTAGAGCTTTTTTTTTTTTTTTTTTTTTGTACAGACATCTCACAGGCACAACACATATATAATTACACAGAGAGGGGAGAAGAAAACCCAGTTGCCATAAGATTTTTGGTTTGCCAATCTCCTAATTGGATTATTGGCCTCCAGGCACAGCCAGTTGAGACAGGGGTAAGAAAACATGCTGCTTCTAAAGCATAATAAATAGGCATAATTGGGAGGCAAAAAGAGATTTTGAAAGGGATCTAGCCACTTTTAATTCCTGGGGTTACATAAGGAAACAGAAATCTCTTCCCTCTCATGCATGGATTAAGTGCGGCGAGACAAAATGCAGAAAAAAAATTTAGTTCACTGAGAAAAACCCTTTCCCAGCAAAACAAGACCCAGGAAGAGAAAAACCTAAAGACCTTTTAAATATACCTATAACTTGGAGATCCACTTTTAATTAAGCTGAGCACTCTTTTAGGAACTCCTTTTAAATCCTTTGCTATACTACTTTAGCCATGCCAAGTGGCCGATATTTTCTGACTCCCAAAATTTACTAAAAGCTCAGAGAAAGGAAAATCCAAGGTAGTTCGTGGAGGGGAAGAGAATCAACAAACAGCAAAGGTCACACAGATATCTAACCTGAAAGGACTCATTCCCTATGCCAGGATTGAATCTGGGCCACCATTGTAAAGTGGCTAAACAAAGCATTGCCATGTGGTTTCGGGTCCCCCTTCCAAGGACATAAAACAACGTGGATGCTCGGCAGCAAAGTTTGCTACTGACCACACAGAAAGACAGGCAAAGCACACCAGATTGGCTACAGCTTAAGAGAAACCTCACAAAAGGAAAACAAAGCTTTAATGTGCAGGGTTGGAAAGATATCTGGGGAAAGAACCTCTTAGACAAATGGGTTCTTCTAACAGGGAGACAAACTTACTTGCTGTCTGATGAATAGGACACCATGGCCCCGGGAGGGGGAAGCCTCCTGGCCAGCCTCTCATTGGGCATCCTTGAGCCATGCCCCCAAGCCCCAGCCAGGAGGAGAGTGAGGGGAGCTGCCTTTGGCCTGTCCATGCCCCCAAAATAAGAAATTTGCCGACATTCCAAACCCCCCAGGAACAATGGTGGGGGAGGAGGAGGAATAATTTCCTCTACCTTCAGAAATAGTTCGAGAACCAAAAGGCTTAGAAGTGAAAAGGAAAAAGATTTTTTGGTTTGCATGTTACTCACTCTTTGTCATGCCCCATGTCCAGGTACCAAAATGTTGCAGAAGTCTGCTCTTTAGTTCAGCTAAAATCGAGTTCTTGTCAGGTGACCAGTTAGGATTAGAAACGCATACACATTGAAAGGGGAAGGGAAGGGAATTTATTGGACCAAAAGAAGAAAAAAAACCTCTCGGCAATGTGGCAGGGAGTCCTGCTAACAGGACCCCCATCTCACAGATTGATTCCAGGCCACACACAGGAACTGAACTGATCAGACTCCTCCCCCACTTCACATGGTGCAAAGTTCCCGTGGCTCCACCCCATTTCCCAGTGTACAGGCAGGTTGGAGATTCTCTAGAGACCCTTCCCTTTATCTCCTCCTGCATCTATCAAAGGTATGCATTTTGTCCCTTGCTCTGCACTGATCTTGGGGGAGGTAGCCTGTGCAAATGCTTATGCAGCTGTTTAATACCACCTTTATGCTCTGTGATCTGGGGGAAACTAGCGAATGTCAAGTCTCTTCAGTTTCCGGAGATAGGTAGATGAGGATGAAGTCTCTCAGTTTGGGGCTGTAAAAGTTGGAGTGTTCGCTGCATAGAAAAACTCCTTCCAGGGAAAGCCTGTAGATCTGGACTGATCACTAGAGTGAGACAGGCAAATAGTCTTGAGAAGAGAAGTGCCCAAATTCCTACTGAAGCTCCCAGGGATCTACTATTTTTCTGTAGTATTTATTCCAAGATGAAGGCTAGTTAGAAGCCTGAATATCAATCACAAGCTGGAAGAGTGTGCTGGTAAACTCCCTTCTGAAGAGAACTCCTTCTGGGAGTTCTCTAAATCTGTGGATTTAGACCTTTCTCTGTACTAATCTTGGGACATACCTCCCCTGCAAATGCTTGCCTGCCTATTTAAAACCACTTCTTTCTACTGTGATCTAGGAAGACTTGAATATGTCTAGTTCCTTTTATTCCCAGAGGTAGGAATTTTAGTATGGTTCCTTGAATGGGAGCTGTAGAAGTTGGGGGTGCTTGATGAGTGGACAAACTCCTTCCCACAGGAATCAGTAGACCTGAAATTATTGCTGGAGCAAGATGGAGGGAGAAGGTTTGTGAAGTGCCCATCTCCCCCTCAGACTACTGTAGGTCAGTAGTTTTCCTGTTGAATTAACTTCTCGATGCAGGCTAGTTAGAAGCTGAACTTGAAGAGTATGCCAACAAACCCCTTCCTGGGAGAAACTGGGGGACTTTGAGTTTTAGACCTTTATCTGCCCTGATCTCAGGGGATGAAGCTCCTTGAAATGCTTGAGCACATGTTCAAAACTGCCTCTTAATTTTGTGGTCTATGGGAGAATTGTGTATGCTTGGTTCTTTTTACTGCTTAAGCTCGGTGAATAAAAACCAAACTGTGGAGAACCTTAGCGTTAAGGCACTTAAAGTGTGGCCCAAACACTTCTCTCTGCAGAGACAAACTGGTGTTGGAGATTTCTTCCCAATTGTCTGTCACAGTGCTCAGGGTGGGAGGTATGGCATATCACATATGTTGATATGCATATGTTGAAACATCTTTGAATCCCAGGGATAAATCTCACTTGATCATAGTGTATGACCCTTCTAATGTGCTGCTCGATTTAGTTTGCTGGTATTTTGATGAGTAATTTTGTATCTTTGTTCATCAGGGATATTGGCCTATAATTTTCTTTCCTTGTTTTATGCATGTCTGGTTTTGGTATTGAGTAATGCTTTCCGCATAAAATGAGTTTGAAAGTGTTCCTTTCTCTTCAATTTTTTGAAAGAACTTGAGAAGAATTGGTGTTAATTCTTCTTAAATATTTAATAGAGTTAACAAGTGAAGCTATCACATACTGGGTTTTTCATTGTTCAGAGGTTATAGTTACTAATTCAATCATCTTCTTATTGATCTGTTCATATTTTCTATTTATTCATGATTCAATATTGGTAATTATGTGTTTCTAGAAATGTGTGCATCACATTGGTAATTAAAAAAACTAAAAGTGAAAAAGTCAAAAAGCAACTAGTAAAATTGCTTGTAAAGTCTTTGCATGCTCTTATGGATACTTAGATCCATATATATTAGAAAACATTTTCCAAATGATTTGGACCTCATAAACTAAGAGTAACATGTTGGAGCGAAAATGTGGAATCTTAACATTTTGAGCATACATATTAAAAATCTAAGGCCTTTACTCAATGATTTCTGTGTTAAAATTTCTTTGTAACTTCGCTGTTTCAATTATGTAGTGCCTAGACTTGAGGTCAAATAGCCAATGTAGAAGGTCAAATAATAGGTTACTTTGGTGAATTAAGTCATGCAAGTTTACATGCTGGGGTACGGGAACAGAATTAACTGAAATTCTCAAATAGTCTTCAAAGTATCCTAAGTAATTTGTGTTAAGAACATTTTTACTTAGCTTGCTGGACAATTTTAACTGTGATGACTAAGCTCAATGTACCTATTACATATTGTTATCATCACGGGGACTGCTAATGTTGCTTTGGTGTGAAGGAAGTTATATAACTTAATGGACTAGACTTTTAACCGACAAAACCATCCCAAATGCAAATATTCAACCTCTTCTGAAATGTGAGGTTTTGAATTTTAAAATATTACAGTAGTAGTCAAACATTGGTCTCAGCATGTAGCAATTTAAAATGCCTTTTTAGCATTTAAAATCCAAACATTTGAGGAGATTTTATTTTACAGTTTTCTATATTCTGCTGTATTTGCTCAGAAACCAAATGCAAATCAACATCATCTAGAATGTTATATTTATAGTTCTTAAATATAAATGACAACTTCAATTTGATTAAAATAGGAGTGCAGGCAGTATTAAAAGCTTCTTCTCCTTATGGTGCCTAGTGCCAGTTCCTTTCTGTCCATAAAAATCACCATATTCACTGAATACATAAAATATTCTGTTTCTGATTCATCCAATGTTGTGTCTTCTGAGTGACACTGAAAAAGTAGAAAGAGGGTGGTGATGCAGATCACTTGCTGTGCTCTAAGTGTAGCTACTAGGTAAAGGGTGACAGTCCAGCACTGTTCATGTAGGGATGACAATTTATTCTTGAACTCATCCTCAGCAGGTGGTGGGCCAGAAGCCGGTTAATGTTTCATATAATTTCTCAAACAGGTCATGCTGACTGTCACTAAGATCTAGTAGTGACAGATCTTCAAAGTTTTGGTTTATAAAAGGCAATGTCCTCAGTGTCGCGTTGTCCAAGGTAATTAAATTCTGGGCATTTGTCCTGGCAACAGGCATAGAAGGAGCAATGGTGATGGCTTAGAATACTCTCATGAAGGAGAAAGTTTAAATGTGAGGATATTACGATAAATTTGGATTTAAATATGCATTAGCACCTTTATCTTCTGTCATTACAGCTTCTCAGTGATTGGCATCAACAGTAGTGGATGATATGCCATATCAGAGCTGGTCTAAATTATAGTATTTTATAGTGGATAAATAATTTTCAGCAAGGCAGGATGAGAACAGTCCTGCTTATTCTTCATATTTACCCCAGTCTTATTTCTCATTCCTCCTCTGCAGAAACCTTAGGCTCAAATCAGCCTGAATTTTCCCTGAATATGCCTCCTCAATGTCCTAAAACCACACCTTTGCTCATGATAAATCTACCTAGAACCTAGGATGATCCTCTATCCCTATATAAACTTGTCAAAATGTACTCTTCTTCAAACCCCCTTTCAAATATGATTCTCTGTGTGGTTTGCATTTAATGCAACATATATTGCATAGTTACCAGGGGGGAGTGCTATATGAGGAAGACCCTCTTTTGTGTCCCCTTGTAAAACACAACTTTCCTCACATAACACAGGTTTCTTTCTTTTTGTTTCTCTTTTTTTTTTTTTTTTTTTTTTGAGACGGAGTCTCTCTCTGTCACCCAGGCTGGAGTGCAGTGGCCTGATTTCAGCTCACAGACATGGCCACCTCTCAGGTTCAAGCGATTCTCCTGCCTCAGCCCGCTGAGTAGCTGGAATTACAGGCACTTGCCACCATGCCTGGCTCATTGTTTTGTATTTTTAGTAGAGATGGGGTTTTACCATTTTGGCCAGGCAGGTTTTTAAGTTAAATGTTTAAGCAGATTTTTCTAATTATTTGACAAGGGACTACTCAAAGTGAGGGAAAGTCTCCAATTCATTCTTCTAAACAGTCAGAATTTAGGACAGGGTTGGACACTGGAGTATCAATAAATATTTATTAAGTAAAATAGCACAAAGAGACATGACTATTACACACATAAAGGCATTTTCTTTCAAGGGTGTGCCTACACATTACTTGCCCTATTATTTAAAGATATTTTGTGAGACTTCTAAAACAATGTATAGTAAAAGTGTATTTATATCATCTTCTACCTGAAGCAGACAGGTACAAAAGAAAATAAGGCAAAATTAAAACTTCATCCTCAATGAAACTAGGAGGTTACTACTTTTTCAAAACATAAAATACAAAGAATATCTGCCACATAAAATGAAATTAGACTAATCTGAAAAAAGAAACAAGAACAGATGAATATAGTTATGATCTCTAGCTGGATGGAGAACTCTGTAAGTACAATATATGTCCCTGAAAATCATAATCAGAAATCAATTATTTGGAATTATAAGCCCAAAGATACAGATAGACTCAATAAGAAATTGAGTATATCTGTTGAGTCTCTATGCCCAATTACACAATGGAAAAAAAAGAAACCACATGGAAATTCCAGCTGTATATTTTTTGGTAAATCGGCAGAAAAGACATGGAGGTGATAATGGTTGGAGGAAAAAGTGAAAAGTAAAATAAGATTTACAACTTCTAACCAAGATCAACTGAATAAAATAATAAAAATGAAATGAAGGTCTCCAAATAAACAACGAGATACAAGGAAAGCCAAATGACAACCATCTTCTATGATCTACTTATTTTAGGGGGACAAATAGCAATAAAACTAAAGAAGAAGTATATGCCTAGAAGAGGAAAACATTTATAAGCAAAGTCCTCTGAAATAATATGACTAAATTAAAGATATCTGCTACTCAAAATCACTGTCCTCAGTTCTCTCTACCCTGGTTTAAGTAGTTGAAAGCTCAGGAAGAACTGACACTGATATAACGGAAATAATAAGCAGTAAGGATGATCAAACCTAAGAACAGATACCTCCTCCAAAGGGACAAATCATGATCAGAGCAAGACTATAAATAATATACAACAGAAGAAGAAGTACTATCCTCTTAAAAAGGTTTCCTTTGATTCAACATTCCACTTGAACTGTTGTACATTTTTCACATTTTCATTACTGCAAAATCCAAAAAGAAATTGTCCAGATTTATGATTCCCAAAATCCATGCTCCTATTTTCTCTTTAACCTGAAATTATCAGATTTTGCCTCTATTATGCCTCTGAAACTACACTTATATAAGTCACAAAGAAAGTTTATATTGCTACATCTAATGATCATTTATCATACTATTTGGTCTATCTGAAGAATTTCACCCTCTTTGTGTTGAAGTTTATTTTTTGATGGGCTTCAAAGACATATTATTCACCTAACTGCAACTTTCTTGTCAATATTCTCTTTGCTCTTTGTTTTCTGTACTTCTAAAAGCCTGCGAAATCCCAAGTGACATAGTTCAGGATTCTGCAACGAAATTATATAGACTGCATGGCTTAAACAACAAGCATTTATTTCTTATGGTTCTGCAAGGTGGAAGTCTGAGATGAGGTGTCAGCATGGGTAGCTTCTAGGGAGGGCCCTCTTCTGGATTAAAGACTGTTGATTTCTCCTTGTATTTTCACATGGCAGAAAGAGAGCCAGGTAGATCTCGGCCTCTTCTTCTATGGGCACCAATTGCATTATGAGAGTTTCCATCATGATCTAATTACTTTCTAAAGGCCCCACCTCCTAATACCATCACATTAGAAATTTGATTTCCCAGATGAATTTGGGAAAACACAAACATTCAGCCCATAACACCAGACTCTGTCCTTTTGCCTATTATCTTTATATCTATAGTTACTACTTGGGTCATCTCATCTCTTAAATATAATCCATACACTGACTATTCACAAGTGTATACCTCCTGCACAAACTTCTCTTTGGAAATCTAAATTTTCATATCACAACATATACTTAACATCTTCACTCATATGATTGATTGAAATATTAAACCTAACAACTCCAAAATGGAGCTACTAAACTTTCACTTTCAAACTGCCTCTCTTTAAGTATTCTCCATCTCAGCTGATGACAACTTCTTTCAGTTGCTCAGACCAGTTACTAAGCTATCCCTCCTTGATTACTGTCTCTTTTTTCTCACTCCACATTCAATTCATCTATAAAAATATTAGCTTCACCTTCAAAATATATCCAGAAATTAGCTACTTCTCATCATTCCCACCATAATCACCCTGATCTTCATCATCCTCTTCTATTACTTGGATTACTGCAATAAACTCATTGTTAGTTGTCCTTCTATCACCCTTCCTTCCCTTTTGTCAGTTTTACACAGAGCAGCCAGAATGATTGTATTAAATGTAATTTAAATTATATCCCTTCTATGATCAACATCCATCAAAATTATCAAAATTTTATTTATCTTTCTATTTACAATACAAAAGACTTCACAATGATCTATAAACCCTACATGATCTGATCTACACTCTTACCTTTTTAACAGCAGTCTATTATTAGTCTTAAGCATACTCATTCCACTATAGCCTTAGTAGCTCTGTTAAACAAATATACCAGGCAAACTTCCATCTAGGAACTTGGCACTGGTTTTTCCCTCTGCCTGGAGCATTTTTTCCTCATTATCAGAATTCTTTATTTCCTCACGTTCTTTATGTTTTCATTTAAATAACAACCTTACAGCAACAACTACTCTAAAATTTCAACTGTCTCCCACAATATCTTATACTTCATCTCTTCTGCTTTCCTTTTACATCTAGCACTTAATACACCGTACATTGTATTATGCATGCCAATTATTATATATCTCTTCCCATTGGCATATAAGCTATATGAAGGCAATTTTATTTGTTTATGTGCTACTGTAGCCCCTATATCTAAAAGAATGCTTGGCACATTGTAGGAACTCAATAAATATTTATCAAATAAGCAATTGAATATGGAAGGAACAAAACTTTACAAAATATGAATCCTTTATATATGGATACGTTATAGTAAAGAAAAAATATATGAAAAGTAAAGTAAAAGGGTTGAAGAGGCACATAGAACAGTAAAATTGTCAGAGGAATAAAGAAATGATAGAAATGAAAAAAAAATGGAAAAGACTATTTAGAAAGTCATGGAGGCCAGGCTGGAGAAATTATTGCACAAACGCAAGGACATGCAAAGACACATGCAGACACATATGCATAATAAAGGGACAGAATTTAGAGAGAGAATGTTATGTGTTTAGATGACAAGTTCAGCATTCACATAATTCGTGTTCTAGAAGAAATTAACAGAACAACAACAACAACAAATATACAGCATTAAAATACTCATAGCAGAGAAATTTTCTGAAATAATGACAGACATATACTTGAATGTCCCAATGACACGCTGTTTTAGGGAAATGATATAAAATAATCAACTCCACAACATATCTTGGGGAAGTCACTACATGGGAATTATAAAGAATAGAATAGATCTCTAGACAGGGAAAAAGGCACATCATTTATGCAAGGGTGGAAATTATTATGAGTTTTCCACATGAACATTCAATGACAGAAGTCACTGGAACAAAACATACAGAATTTTTTTGGAAAAAAACAAAGATCAAGACTATCATTATATAATTCAAAAAAGTTCATGAAAGAAAAAAACTGCTTGATAGACAAATAATTCAGGTCTCCCTTATATGTAGAGTGTAAAATATTGAACTCATACAAATACAGAATAGAATGGTTACCAGTGGCTTGCAGAGATGAAGAAATTAGGAAAATGTTTGTCAAAGGACACAAAATTCTAATTATATAGGAGGAATAGGCTCAAGAGGTCTCTGTACAATGTGGTGACTATACTTAATAATGATATATTGTATTCTTGAAAATTGGAAATAGAGTAGATTTTAAATGTTCTTACCACAAAAAGGATATATGGTATAATGCATATGGTAATTGGTTCGCTTTAGCCATTCCACGATGCATGCATATTTTAAAGCATTATTTTTGTACACAATAAATATATACAACTTTTATTTGTCAAAAATATGTACAAAGGAATTGGCACTTAAGCATTAGTTCCTATGACAAGATCAAGCCGAATCAAGAAAGCAATAAAAAATAAATAATTCAGCAATAGAGAAGTTGTAGCTGAAAAGAAAACCACTGATATTCTTAAGTATTTAATACCTAATAGTGATAGAAAAGATAATAAAATGTAAGATAATAAATATTATAATCATTGATCATTCAAAAATGAGGAAAGCAAATTTACTTAGTGTTTGAAAATAAGGGAGGACATATGTGCACATGTACACACGTTTAGAATAAATGTAAGGAAAAACAAATCAGACAATGATCTTAATATTATTGAAAAATTTAAGAGAAATAATGTAATGACATTTTTAAAAGAGATACTTCGTACTGAAAATGGTAACAATCCCATAATGAAGAAGCTTTCTGTTCCCTGTCCTGAAACTTTATGCACAAATAATACAGCATCACATTCATAGACCAAACTCTCAGGAAGAAATGGAGAGAAACTTATTAGTTATAGAGATTTTAAATCATGTGTTGTAGCTCATCACAAATCAAATAAGCAAAAACCAATAATGCAGATAATTATTGTAAATAGTTAATAAGGTCAATGTATAGATAACACAATGTATGCTGTAATTAGACAATAAACTTTCTTTCAAGCACCGATATACCAATAGTGAGGTATGGACAAAATCCTGGCAAATTTCCCAAAATAGAAAATATACAGGCCAAATGATCCAACTGCAGAGCTATAAAACTAGCAAAAATAAACACAGAGCAAAATAATGATGTAGAAATTATTAGCAACAAAAAAATTGTTTGGTGTATAGTTCTTGTGCCACATAGAAAACTAAAATTAAAATTATAAACTATCTGAAAATGGAGATAATAAAAAGAAGATGTATGCAAAAGACTTAACCAAAGCTATCTCAGAGGAAGTTACATTGTCATATAAAGTTACACCATTAAGTATGAAAGAAAGAAAATATGTAATAAGTAAATTAAATTAGAGTAACTTAAAGTAACTTAACATAAAGCAAAAAAATAAATGATTAATAATATAAATCAAATAATAATGGTAAAGAAAAGTGAAAAATAGAAGAGCAATAAACTACTTCTAAGAGTTTGGTGTGCCAAAAAATTGAGAAGATATAGAAATCACCAGCTAATATAATCACAAAATAATTGAGAAATCAAAAATATAGAAAATTACAAATTACACAGGGAAAATGATTTAAAATGCTAATAATATTTTAAGTATAAGAAAATTATTTGCATAAATCTAGTGCAAATTAAATAATTGGATAACATAACTTTCTTAGAAAAATATAAATTATCAAAATTCATTCACAATCATAAATAATACCTAAATAGTTATGTAACCAGTAACTATGGGAGAAACTAAAAATATTTTTCAGAGCTAATCCTCCCCAGAATTTCCCATTCATAATTACAGACAGAATTTTTGCAAAATGAAGAGCATAAAGACAATTCCAGTACTATTTAAAAATGTATAGAACACAGACAAAGGTCAAGGTTTCATGTTTCAATAAAGTAAGTATTGCGTAGATTGCAAAGTTTCACAAACATAACACAATGAAAACTAGAGGACAATCTTATTGTGCATTATTGATGCAAGCAATTTAAATAAGATATTGCATAGAATTTCGTAGCATATTAAGAAAAAACATTCAACCACTTTATTCCTCAATTTTGTCATATAATCAACAGGGAATTAAATAAGCTTATAGGGATTTAGTGAGGGCCAAATAAGTCAGAGTAAAGAGTTTGAGAGAACAACCCCTGATTTGTAGTAAATGCATGGATAGAGAGCTGCAGAAGAGAGAGAGAGATACACATGAATAAAGAGTAGGGTAGATTTATTGCCAATTTTGTTTATTTAAAAAAGGTACAGAGGAAGTGGCACTTAAGTAATAAATATTTGAGTACAGGGCTGACCACTGCTCAGTACTTAGCACTGATATGTGTTTGTTTATATCTTTGTTGTCTGTCTTACCTCCTATAATGCATGATCCCATAAGCAAACTGACTTTGTCTTGTCCCATACTGCATCTTTCAGGAAGGGTATTTTCATAGGGTGTCAAATGGGATTCGTTCTTATGCTTATAAAATCACTGGCTTCCAATGAATGGGAATTCCATAAACCCACTGATGTAAAACAAACTTTCTTCTTGGTGCCAGCCCTATTCAAGCTGAAGTCAACAGATTTTCCCTTTCTCTATCAGCCCTTGGATCACTTTACCTCAAAAAGAATTGGTATGTGAAAAACACATACTTTGAAGAGAAAAATTAGGTTATTTTGGCAAGTGTACAAAATTTCTTCAGAATTTTACTAGGGCAATTTGAAGGTAAGGAGAATTTGTATGCTTCCCAGGCCATCCCCAACCCAAGCCCTTCCATGAAGTACTACAGGGGTTATTTTCTCACATGTCAGAATCTAACCCACTATCTGAGAACAGAGTTATCTGGGTTAGTGTATTCCTCCTGGGAGTGCATGTGCTTCATTGAAATTCACTGGAGTCACTCATCCAGAGGATCTAATTGCCTGTCCCTCCGAGACTGTCAGCCACAAGAACTGTGTCACTGATTTTAACAATAAAAAGTGATTGTCTGTAGTTGTTCCACTTGAAATGGATGGGGTTCATATGTCCTCTGTAGCATGACTCAAAAGTCATGCCTGTGTAAGCAGCATAGAGTGTCCTGCTTACAAACGTAGAACTTCATTAGGTTACACACACAGTATTATCTCACTTTTCATTTCAAAACTTACTGTCTTTTGTCATAATCACTCCTATAGGTCCGATTTTGGCAGGCCTATGATATTGGCAGAGTAGATTAAACTTCAGAAGCAAAAAGCCAATCAAGACACCTTAATAGTTAAAAGAAACATTTATGATCACCTATTGTACCTCCCACAATTTTCAGATAAAAAGAACGATAGTCCAGAATGACAATACTTTTTCTGCACTATGCCACCACAATTCCATGCTGAAATTAAGTCATTTATTGTGAATAATAAACACAAAATGAAGGTATATTTAAGAATTGGTTTCAACTGGGTGACATCAAAAAGGAGCCTCCCCTTATGAAAGATTTGCCACCTGTAAAACATCAAGAGAATTTCTGATTTAAAATAACATCTAGGATAGAATCGCTTCTGTAATGGCAGAGTAAGGACTTCCAAATTTTTATTCTTCCATGAAAGCAATGAAATGATAGCAAATGTCATCAAAATTAATTGTTTCAGAATTACAGAAATTAACAAAAGGCTTGTGGAAAATCCAAGAGGATATTTATTGAAGAAAAACATCAAGAAGAGTAGGAACAGTAAGGTTTGTAGAGTTTGTCGTTTTATTCCCATTTCCCACTCCAGAGTGCCACAGAAGCCTTGAAAACAGCCTCACAACCACAATAGTTGCTAAAACTATCAACCTAGCAGACAATGTGGAATGCGGAATTGGTATGGAACTTCTAACACCCAGTATCCGAAGAATTGTCATCATTTAACCTTTCTGGCAGCTTGACTGAAAACGCTACTTGGAAAAAAATAAAAACAGAGCTTGTCTTAATCTGATTCTGAACTCTCTCTAGTGGAAAAGTCTTATCCCCAGGTTATCTGTCAAAGCAACATCCAAAAATTAGCTGGGCATGGTGGCATGCACCTGTAGCCTCAGATTACTCAGGAGGCTGATGTGGGGAGGAGACACTTGAGCTCTGGAGGTTGAGGCTGCAGTGAGCCATGATTGTGCCACTGTACTCCAGCTCGGGTGACGGAACAAGACTCTGTCTTAAAGAGAAACAAAACAAAAAAACCCCATCAAATTCTTTATTTGTGGCTGTATGAAGTGATGATAGCAGTTAGGATTAAGAAGATATTGGTGAAAAACATAAAATGAAGGCCTGTGGAATGAGACTTTCCTATGGGGCTTTGAAAACTGCATGCTTTTTCTAGCACCTACAAGGCAATACGTAAATAAAGGGCTGTGTCAGTGCCCAGAGAACACTGGAAAATACTCAAAACTTTCATGCTTTACTGATCATAGGGTTCTACACAAGCAGGAAGTGAAAGCTGAGGAAGAATTGCCAACTGCCTGCCTGAGAGTTTAAGACATACCTGAGCACAGACACAGAGACCTTGAAAAAATCTGGGGGAAGAAATATCGATTTGGGCATTTAAGTAAACTTTTTAATCATGATCTGTCTACTTCATCTGTTTAGATAATTCAGGGAATCAGACTGTGAAGGCAGAGGGAAGAAAATAGTTCAATATGAAAGATGTGTACTTAATGAAAGATGCTGAGATGAAGAATCTGTGTGCATGAATCACATTTTGACAGATGGCATTTCATGTTTAAGTCACTAGAGAAGTGGTATATTGGTATGGGATGTAGTCTTCTCAGTCACCTGGATGCTATGGATCAGAAGAAATAATAACATAAACACATCTCTAGAAGAATATCTACCCAGTGGCCAACACTAAGGGAACACTAACTGCCACTTTCAGTGGCCTCAGGTCTACTAAGAGCTCCATTTCCCACAAGCATCACTATGAACATTAAGGCAGTACTACAAAATGAGGATCAGTAGGCTGGTCAGTTTTACACCTTGCCCAAATTGCTGCAAATGCCTACCTTTTGTTGAATCTCTATTGTATACAAACTAACCTAACCCTGTCTCAGTTGTTTTCATGGATATGGCTAAAGAAGAGAATTCCATGACTTCATCAGCATGGAAAACCTAAGCACTGTTTCTCTTAAACTAATGTTTTCTACTTAAATAACATAATTTGTGATAGATACACAATTAAGAGTCTGCTGTGTTCAATTTTCCAAAACAAAGGGATTTCTTTTTCAGTATTAACTCATGCTTCCATGAAAAAAAAAGAAACTTATTAGAAACTTTTAGAAGAAAGATCTCCACTTTAAAACTTAAGATAAAATGAAGAAAGGAAATTTCATGTATATGCATTTTATTAAACTACTATACTCACAACATTCTCACCATTTCTCTCAGTCTTTCTCTCTCCCTTTCTCTTTCTCTCACACACACACACAAACACACACACACACATACACACACAATTAACTTACTTTCAAGTACTAGGTTATGGAAAATTCTTTGCTAAATCTTGTGAACCTCAATTTAAATCAGGAAGTTTTGGCAAAGCCTTCTATACTTTCATATCCCTTTTTCCTCAGCCACAGTTGACAGATTAGGCACAGATCACCAAAGGGGGGCAAATCTTAGTACTCTGACTCCACAGTTACATATCATTGATTCCAAGATAGGCACATGATTGAAGCCTAGACAAACAAAATCCTTACTTGATTTTTTTTTCAAAATGGAGCACTGGAAAGACATATAGTCCCTTTCTGGGTATGACACATAAATGTGTGAAGTATGAGAACTACGGGTGGATATGTTTTCTACAGTGTGGAGAAAATCAAGTTAAGTAGATGAATTACAGAGAAAGAATCCACATGATATTAAAGTTCATTGTTTCGATCGTTCTTGAAAACATTCGCCCCATTGCCATTTTCATGATTGCATGAGCCTTAGAGTAAACCCTGCTGCTTATTTCAGCTAGAAAGAGAGATGGTAGTTGGATGTAGTGGAGAGGAGGTACTAGAAAAAATATTTAAGAGTAAATATTATAAGGACTGAGTAATTAACTGGATGTAAATGTTCAGAAAGACAAAGTTATGGATGTTGCCCAGATTTCTGGCTAGAACTATTGGGTAAATAATTAGTTACATTCATTGAGCAAGGAAATACAGACAGAGAAGCTGTTTGGTTCAAATGATGAGTTAAGTTTTGGGTATGTTGATTTTCAGGTGCCCATTCAACATTCAAGTGTATTTATTAGGTAGACAGTTGAATTTACAGTTCTGGATCTCAGAGTAAAGAACTGTGTTAGAGACTCATAATATTATAGAGTCTTCTGTTTATAATTGAACTCAGGGAGTATATTACATTGTCTAAGGAAAAATGAGACAGAAAGGGGAACAAGAGAGCCAACTTTTAAGGGTCAGCTATAAGATAATGAAACTGCAAAGGAGAATAGAAAAAGTAGCAAGAAGACCAGAAAGAGCAACAGGAATATGTGGCTTTTCAGAAGCCAAGGGAGTGTTCCTGAGACAGCAGTCTATTCTGTAAAATGTCATAGAGCTATCTAGTGAAAGGAAGACAAAAACTATTAACTGGACAAATATTAAGGTTTATGGTAATCATAAAGTAAGCCATTTTACGGAAACATTCATGGTGGAGCTGTAGGAACAAACTGGAGTGGTTTAACAAGTAAATGGATTGGTCTAGGCAATGATTATTTAAAGCTAACCCTAAAGGCACAGGCAACAAAAGCAAATACAGACAAATGGGATTGCATAAAAATTAAAAGATCATACACTGCAAAGAAAATAATCAACAGAGTAAGGAGATAACACATGGACTGCGAGAAAATACTTGCAGACCATACAGCTCATAAAGGATTGCTATTCAAAATACATAAGGATCTCAAACACCTCAATACCAAGGAAACAACCGAAATAAAAATGAGCAAAGTACCTGAATAGGCATTTTTCTAAAGAAGGCATACAAATGGCTAATGGGTATATTTAAAAAAAAATACTCAACATCACTAATCATCAGGGAAATGCAAATCAAAGCCACAATGGGATATCACATCATACCTTTTAGGATAGCTACTATTACAAAAATCAAAAGATACAAAGTACTACTGAAAATGTAGGTAAAAGAGAACCCTTGCATACTGTTGGTGTGAAAGTAAATTGATATAGACATTATATGGAAAACAGTATTGAGGTTACTCAAAAATTAAAACTAGAACTACCATATGATACTAGCAATCCCATCTCTGGGTATATATCCAAATGAAGTAAATTAGTATGTCAAAGAGATATCTTCATTTCTGTTTATAGCAACATTATTCACATTAGCCAAGATACAGAAAAAAACCTGTGTCTGTTGACAGATAAATTGATAAAGAATATGTGATCTGTCTCTATCTCTCTCTATCTCTGTGTACTTATTTCTTTACCTCTACCTCTACTCTCTCTATCTCTGTTTCCATCTCTATATCCAGATGGCCGGCCCTCCATGCCCACAGGATTCACATCTGCAGTTTCAACTAGTCACAGATCAAAATCTGCACATAGGGAAGCCTAACTATATGTATTTTTCATTGAAGGTTAGTTGAATCTGTGGATGCAGAATCTGAGGATATGGAGAGCTGACATTACTATGCTATTTTATATAAGGCACGTGAGCATTCAAAGATTTTGTTATCTTCAGGGATCCTGGATCCAATCATTTGAAAAACAGAGGGCCAACTGTATGTAAAATGAAATAGTATTCAGCCTCAAATGATGAAGAAAATTTTGCTGTTTGCAACAACATACATGAGCCTGAAGGATATTATGCCAAGTTAAATAAACCAAACATAGAAAAATCAAATACTACTCTATCATATGCTTGAAATTTGCTAAGTAGATTTTAAGTTTCTCACTACACACACAAAACGTAACTATATTAGATGACGGATATGTTAATTAATTTGACTGTGGTAATCGTTTCACAATATGTGTATATATATATCACACACACATATAACAGAACATCACATTTTACACCTTAAATATATACAACTTTACTTAAAAATTAAAATTAAAATAATAATGAAGTGGATACATCATGAGGTAATGAAGACAGCAAGTAGTAGTGACTCACTTGAGACATTTGTTTCTGAAAGTAAGAAGAAACATAAAGAATTAGTTGAAGAGGGAAACTTACAGCAAAATTGTATACCTCTATTTTTAATAACTTTCTTTTTTACCTAATTATTAGTATTGGTGTGAGCCTGACACCAGATCCTGAAGTCTCTTGAATGCTATCTTTGATTTTGGGATTTTTTTCTTCTTCTAAGCAATATGGTATCATTGGGACTGGTATAATCTAGATTTTAGTGCTAGTAACAGAGAGTCTAAGGATAGGATTAACAAATAGAAACAAGTTGACTATTATAACAGTATGGCTAGGAGATGATAAATATCTAAAGTAAGGCAGTAGCAGTGGACTTTCAAATATTAACAAGTTGCAATTAACAGAGTACAGCTACAAAGATAAGGAAAATCCTAAGGATGACATAAATATTAATCCTGAGTAAATGGATAGATGATGGTGTCACATAAGGCACTGAAGAATGCAAGAGGGACAAGCTTGTTGGTACAGTGATGGTTTAATTTGGATATATTTTACATGTGAAATGTTGCAACAGAAATGTGTAAGGTTGGGCACGGTGGTGCACACCTGTAATCCTCACACTTTGGGAGGCCACGGTGGGCGATCACTTGAGGTCAGGAGTTCGAGACCAGCCTGGCCAACATGGCAAAATCCTGTCTCTACTAAAAGTACAAAAATTAGCCAGTTGTGGTGATGGGCACCTGTAATCCCAGCTCTTTGGGAGGCTGAGGCAGGATAATTACTTGAACCCAGGAGGCAGAAGTTGCAGTGAGCCGAGACTGTGCCACTGCACTCCAGCCTGGGTGACAGAGCAAGACACCATCTCAAAAATAAAAAATGTGTAGTAGATGTGTGGGAAATGGGGAAAGAGGATTAGGCAAAGTGAAGAATAACTGCACTTAAGGTGCTTCATTGCATAGAGGTTTGGTGTAAACTCTCGATTTTTAAGCAAAAAACGTTTTAAAGCTATATGTAAGTTTTCATTTTCCTAGACTGAACATATATATAGGATATATAAGATATATATCCTCTCTATATATACATGTGTGTGTGTGCATGTGTGTTTGTGTGTTTATATATATAAAAAATGAAAACGTACATATAGCTTTAAAATTAAAATGTTTTTACTTAAAATTGAGAGTTTATGATTATATACATAATTTTATATTTATATATTTTATATATATATGTATATATAATCATAAAAGATACAAATTCACTAATTTAAAAGGATTTCCATCTCTAGGAAACTATGTGCACCAAGAGTTCTACAAAATAAAATAATAAATAAATCAATAAAATCCCAGAGGATACTTAGGGGAAAAATACTACCAAAGAAATCAGCACATTTAGGCTGACAACTTTAAATGATATGTTTTTGTTTCCACAAAAAAATAAACAACCTTTTCCCTTGGTTTATTATTAATATGGTTGCTAATACAGGTTTGAAAATTACTCATCAAGATACATAATCATGTTGAATATGCAGTACCCTATGTTTATCCTGATAGTTTATGGAGCACTGGAATGTGCAAGCCTTTCAAATCAATTTCATCTTGCTCTGTTAGGAAGAGGGGAGCTTGTTAACACTGTACATGAAATATTGGGAAAATATTATGTCACATTTGTTTATTAAGTCAGAGTGACATATTAGTCTGCATGCATTCTATTTGAACTGCTGCGTCACATCAAGGGATTCTAACTTGGAAACTTCATTCTTTGTTTGCTTTCTGCCCAATTTTTACATCTGGTCCAGACATAATTTAATATATACCTGTTTTTCTCAATGATATGGTAGGCATGAAACTTTCCTAAGCTTACAAATAATATACTTTTTAAGCTTCTTAGTTATTTTTCAATAAGGATATTTGTTAAATATATTAGTTTGTCAAAAGATTCTTGCTGTAGTTGTAGTGCATTAAGTCCTGGCAATAGCTAATGTTATATGAGAACAATAGCATTTATTAAGGTAGAATATGACTAGAAACATACTTCTGTTGATGTCAACCAAACTGTCTCCATGTGTGATGGTTAATATTGAGGAGTATCAACTTGATTGCATTAAAGGATGCAAAGTATTGTTCCTGAGTGTGTCTGTTGGGGTGTTGCCAAAGGAGATTAACATTTGATACCCAGGACTGGGGAGAGGTGGGTGCCATTTAATCAGCTGCCACCATGGCTAGGATAAAAGCAGTCAGACAAACATGGAAACACTAGAGTGGCTAAGTCTTCTGGCCTCCGTCTTTCTCCCGTGCTGGATGCTTCCTGCCCTCAAACATCAGACTCCAAGTTCTTCAGCTTTTGGACACTTGAACTTACACCAGTGGTTTGGCAGGGGCTGTCAGGCCTTCAGCCATAGACTGAAGGCTGTACTGTCAGCTTCCTTACTTTGAGGTTTGGGAACTCAGAGTGGCTTCTTTGCTTCTCAGCTTGCAGACGGCCTATTGTGGGGAGTTCACCTTGTCATTGTGTGAGTCAATATTCCATAATAAACTGCCCTTCATATACACATCTATCCTATTAGTTCTGTCCCTCTAGGGATCCCTGACTAATACAATGTGTGACCTTGAGGAAGTTACTGAAGCTCTCCAAGCCATAAGTTGTGTCTATACAATGAAAACCTGGAGTTATTTGGAAACATCCAGACAACTGTCCACATTCAGAAACTTCTTGCGTTACCTTCCTATCCTGGGATTAAGATCCCCTGCTCCATCTTGCCTGATTAGTTTGAGGAACTTTATCACTGTCTTTACTACAAAATTTTGAAAGATTCTGTGTTCCATTCATTTGTCCCTCATCCATGCATGGAAAAGTGCTGGGAATTATAGTAAGTGCTCAGTAAACCTTTATTATGCTTAACTGAATATTTTTCTGTTTTCTTATTAATTATCTAATCTTGTGAAGTATTACCCACTGTTATTTACAGCTTTACCAGCAAGGAAGACATACCATCATGTATCCATTTTAAACATCAACTGCTCTAAAAGTCAGGAAAGAGTTCTCCAGCTAATCAGGATATTGTTGCTGAATTATAAAATGCCAACTCAATTTTCAATAAAAATACCCTGTTATTGTGTATTCATTCATTCTGGCTGATTATACAGGGAAAGTCATACCATGCATAATGAATTTCATTTTTGATATAAAAGATAAAAGTGATAGGAAGAGAGGATACAAGCCCTGTAGCCTCAAGACAACAAGAAATTCAATCCCAATTTTAGGGTTGATGGGTTATACAAACTGAAGGATAAATGCATATACAAATAAGTATAGACATTATATTGCTTTGACCTAATATCTTTAGGTCGAAAGAGAAAGTGGAAAATCTTCAAAAATAAGCATGATCCCTAGAGCAGTTTGACATGGGTAAACATAGACTATTGATGTAGCATGTTGAAATGGGAAAAATAATTACTCAAATTAATTTTGTCAATAATTCAGCAAAAATATATTCTGAATATGGCAAAATCCTTGGTACTCTGTGAGCTATACAATACTATAACAAATTTAGTACTTAACCTCACAAAGCTCATTACCTAGGAAGACAAAGACATGAATTTGGATCATTATAATATCAGACTATAATGGATGCTAAAGCAGAGGTTCAAAGTGCTATAGAAACACACACAGATAGAGGGAGAAATTCATTTTGACCAAGGATTGAGAAAGGATTGGCAAAGAAAGAAACATTTAGCCTTGATATTATCTTGAAGAACAAGTAGTATTTTGACAGAGACATGAAGAGAATGATAGAAGCATAGCTCAGAAGTGGGAAGAAGGACTTTGGAAAATTTCAAGCAGCCAACTCATGTGGGGCTAAAACACAGTGTATCAGTCTGTTCTTATACCGCTAAAAGAACTACCTGAGACTGGGTAATTTATGAAGACAAGAGGTTTCACTTGTATCACAGGCCCTACAGGAAGCATGACTGGGAGACATCAGGAAACTTACAGTCATGGTAGAGTGGAGAAGGGGAAGCCACCACATCTTCACATGGTAGCAGAAGAGAGAGAGAGAACGGAGAAGTGCTACACTCTTTTAAACAACCAGATCCCTTGAGAACTCATTCAGTATCATGAGAATAGCAAAAGGCAAATCTGTCCCCATAATCGAATCATCTCCCACCAGGTCCCTCACCCAAAACAGGAAATTACAATTCAACATGAGATTTGAGTGTGGACACAGAGCCAAACTGTATCACAGGGTGTACTGAATATACTTGTTGTTTATTGTTTTGGTTTGCCATTATGTCTTGCCTCTTTCTTCTAGTAATGATATCCTCAGTATCTTTTGGAGTTGATATTTCACTTTCCATTCATGTAGTTCACTTGGAAGTGAACAGACTCCAGTGGTAGAACATAAAACCTAGGCCTGGTCAATTAATTCACAGAATCTGCTTAGTCACAGGGGATTGATTTAGAAATGGATATAAGACCCCAGCTTGTACAGAGTGAATGCTTGGACATGTACAGAATGTACTGGGGATTTATGTACTCTCTTTCTCACTATTCTTACATGTGGAAAGTCATAAGCCTGTATATTCTTCAGGTAACTATGTGGAGCCTAAGAATAAAGACAACACACTGAGGACATAGCTAAGATTGGAAATGAATCAAGACAGGATAACATTGTTTACGCTCCTAGGGATCAAGCCTCTTCCAGGGACTTACATATTAGGTAAAAAATGTTCTTTATTTAAAGTAGGTGTTCTGTCATTTGTATCTAAGACGTCTTGCCTAATACAGAAGAAGATGATGAATGAGAGAAAAAAAGTCTGGAAAATTATGGCATAGCTTACATCAGAAATGTGTCACATCGGTCTCATTTTTATCCCACTCCCCAAACATACAGACTGCTTTACAGAAGATTCAGATTCTGCTGATAGGCAAGTAATCAAGGTCTGAAAGGTATGGAAATATCTTCAGCAGCACTTTGCCTTTCTAGTCGGCTCCTCATTTTCCCCATCTTTGTAGCAACCAAATAACAAGCAGTCATTCTCCTGGATCCAAAGTACCCCACTAATTCGTCTCAAAAAGTAACAGAACTGGCGCCACAATCATCCAGGATCTGTACCAGCATATAATTTGCAAGAAGAGTTTTGAATATAATTTTCTATCTTAAGAAATTGTATCATTTTATAGTCATGCGCAGACCTTTGTGACCTTGCTAAAAATGTGTTGCCCCTGTTATGTTAAAAATATAAAAGGTCTTAAAAAGAAAAGCGAGGTTGATGGAAATGATGAAAGGTTCCTTCTAGCAGAGAATTGCAAGAGCCTTTATAATGTTAATAGCAATAATCCTCACTTATTTTATAACATTTCATTTATTACCTTTTAAAACATTAACCGAACGCCTGCTGTGCTAGATATTCTGAAAATATAAGTGAATCTGTTATTCCAGCCCTCAAGGAACTCAGAATTATAGTAGGATAGATAAGACTATTTTTATTTCCCTTCTTCATTCATTCAAAATGTATTTTATATATCAGGCACTGATAGTTACTGTGGGTTGAGCAAGAGAAAATGACAAAGGCAGAAGTCTGGCCTAAATTGGGAAGGCTTTGTATTGACAAAATACTGGGTAAAGAGCCGAATACAGTGATATATTCACTGGTATGTAATTGCTGAGGCAGAGGCAAATAAAATGATGTTATATCTAGAAGAAAAAATAGGCTCCACACTGCTTGGGGTTGTTGCTCTCTTAGCCAGTGACTGTGACAAGGAGATTTTTAAAATTAAACTTTTTATTTTGGAATAATGGATTCATAAGAAGGTATAAAGATAGGAGAGACAGGTCTTCTGTACCCTTCACTAAATTTGCCAAGTAGTTACATTTTATATAAGCATAATAAACCATGTAATGGATATTGCTGCAATGTGTGAGTACCATTCTATGTTAGTTGATCACATATATAGATTGGTATAACCACCTCCTCAGTTAAGATATAAACTGTTCCATCAGTACAAAGATCTCCCTCAAGCCACCTCTTTAGAGTCACAACCATAACCCCTGTCCTCACCATCTCTAACCACTGCCAACAACTAATATGTTTTCCATCTCCATGGTTTCTGACAAGTTTCTGACTGTATGTTTGGGAGTAATGCCCTTTGAGCTCAGTGGTGAATCCATGTATAACTGTCCCCGATTTCTGACTCTGAAGGAATGTAGCAGCGCATGTGCTTTTAGTGTGTAGTTATAACAAAACTTAACAACACAAACAAGGTGACGAGGATGCCAGTGGATTCTGAATTTTTCATGTTGATAGTGTTGTTTAAATATTTGAATTTTTGATAATCATTCAAAATAGTTTAATATTATTAGTCAAGTGTGGTTTTTAAAAAATAGTTGTCGAATAATTATCTCTGTATTATTCATTAATTGGAGTCTACGAAGAGGTTACTCATTTCTCAGAATTGCCAGAGATGGTTTTCTTATTGTGAATCATCACTTTGGGGAACCCCATCAATGTAACAACGTAAGTTTGTTTTTAACCAATATTCTTCGTGGTCAATTATCTTGATCACACAATGTGAATTACACATGTATCTTCCTCATGGGTATTTTAGTAAGAAGAAAATTCTGGCAACTTATCAAACAAAATGTTTTATTCTTCACAATACAGTTCTCCTAGGGAGAACCATTGTCTTAGACATCTGCTGAGTAACTCATTTAATCGTTTGTGTACATGGATAGTTGGGCTATATAGAGGAAATCCTTCTGTGCCAGAAAAAGCACATGTTAAACATAAAAGAAATCATTATGAGCTGAATTAATAGAGAAAGGGATTGAGAATCTGCCATTGGTAATATTTGGAGACAGGTGCAGGGTATTCAAACCCTAATTTCTCATGAATGAGGAATGAACATCTGCTCAGAGTAGCAATGGCAGGAAATATACAGATCTCTACTAAATACACTTGTAACAACAGGACCCATGGGACCATAACCAAGTTATATATATATACACATACATAAGAATGTGTATATATATATATATAGATCTATGTGCTAGTTAATGTTTCACTACTCTTCATTGAGCAGTATTCTACAACAAAGTTTCCATTCTGGTGGTGCATTGCTATCACCATTGGAGCTTATTTAAAACACTGCTTCTGTTTCACATCTCAAGAGTGAAAATCCAAGAATCAGAAAATCCAAGAATTGTGTTCTAGAATATACACTGTTGGAAATTCCAAGAAATCCAAGAAAATCCAAGAATTGTGTTCTGTAATAGGCAATGTTGAAAAACTCTTCCACTGATTCCAACATGTAGTCAAGTTCAGAAATGAGTGTTATACATGCTATGTGGTAGAAAATATTCAAAATTAAATTTACCAGTGCTCACCTTGTTTCCCAGTGAATAAGCCATTGAACCTATTCCACCTTCTATATATGTATGTCTTAAATCTATTTTATCCTCTGAGACATTACGGCTACTGCCTTAGTTCCAAGCACATGAACTTGGATCATAACAACAGTTGAATTAATTTTCTCCCTCTCTTTAGTCTTGTACTCTTTCATTCTATCCTTCACAATTTTATGGTGCATCTACACATTACATCTCCAACATCCATTCTTAGACGGATAGGCCTCACAAGAAGGTAGTCTGGAGGACAATAAGATAGTGCCTGTTCTAATTCTGATGATAGAAAATATTATTTTGGGGACCCTAGAAGGAAGAAGAAGCAAATGTAATGAGGCATATGGCAGAGAAAAATATAGTGTGTTGTGGGAGACAAGGCAGGAATGAAGAAATATGTCAAATTGGGTATTTGATTTTATGTATACTTTTCCCTTGAAGTATTTATTTCCTTGCAATGTTTGATAATATTTGGGTTATATAAGTCTGACCTTGTCATGCCCTTACTTAAAATGCCTTGTTATTCCATCCTCTACCTTGACTTAGCTTCTTTGCATGATACTTTATGTGCTGTCTGACTTGGCTCCTGCCTACCTCCCCTTATAGATATTTGCTTGCTTGTATGCTTTATGTTTCAGTAATGTTGTGCTTCTCTTGTGATTTGATCAACATGTTGTCTTTTCCATGCTCTCTGCCTTGGCATATGTTGTTTCTTCTTTTTCAACAATTCCTACTATTCCTTCAAATTTTCAGCTGAGATGCCATCTCCTCTCAGAAATTGCTCCCAAACACCATAATCCGTAGACACAATTAACTACTTCTCTGTTTCTTCTGTAAACTGTAGACACGTCTAGTATTAAAATTAATTATTAAATTTTAGTGATTTGTGTGCTTGTATTTCAACTATATGGTCAATCCTTGAAGATATGGCTCCTTGATTTTTCTCATATCATTATTTTTGAAAAATATTAATTATAAATATAATTACTGACAAACATTTTATGTGACTATTTCCTGGTTTATGGGATTTTAGGATGGTTAATATATTCTCTTTTATAAATAATATCATGAAGCACAACTTTATATATAAATTTTGTACAGTATCAATGTATTTTTCTTCTTGGAAAATTTCTAGAATTTGAATGAATGTATCAATAATTGTGTATCATAAGCCTTTTAATTCTTATTGTCAAATAGTTTAAAGAAAAATTGTAAATTTTAAACTTTCTCCAGCAGTATGGCATGTCTCTTCACACTCACTGATATTCATAGGCCTTCTTCTCTTTTATGTTCATACATTCATCCTTGGTAAAATCATGTTGTACTCTACTACTAAATGTAATTTGTAGCTGATGTCTCTATATCTGTGGCAGGTCCTGACTTTCCTATAGAACTCCAGACTCATATATTAAACTGCCTGTTGGATATCTCCACATAGTTCATCAAAAGGTATCACAAATTTAATAAAGTCAAAAAGGAATTGTTGATTCCCCCATCAATAAATTTGTTCTTTCCTAGTCTTCCTCATCTCAGTATATGTCATCTCTTCATACCAAGCATTGCAAAATCTATGAGTTATGTTTGAATTTTCTCTTATTTCCTCAGACCCCTCAATCTTCACTATGTGCTGTGGATGTCATCACCAAAATCTATCTGAAATTTGTCCACCGATCTCCATCTTGCTGGCTACCATCATAGTCACAGCCATCATCTTCTCTCAGCTGGACTACTGTAGCAGCCTCCAACTGGTCTCCTTCCCTCCCATCTTACCCCTTCTTACAAACCACATTTGTTATTATTATTCTATATATTTGAAATTATATTCCATATTATATTTTAAAATTCCAGAGAACTGATAGTCACTAATATCTTTTAGTTTTAAATGATTTGATTTTCTACATTACAGTATTTGACCTACCTGAAATTAATTATATGATACAGTATAAGGATCTATGTTTATGTAGTAGTCGTGGTGGTCATGGTGGTGGTCACAGTAGTTGTTGTAATAGTATTAATAGTGATGTGCATGGACTCTGGAGTTAGTAAACCAGATTGGATTGCTAGGTCAACCAATTAATAGCAATGTGACTTTGGACATTTTCCCTAAATTCTTTGTGTCTTAGTTCCTTGTATATAAAATGAGACTAGTAATAGTACTGAATTATAATGTTGTTTGTGAATTAATAAACAGAGTACATGTATGGCGGAGCCCATTAGCTGTACATCAAAATCTACCCTCTCCTTCTCCCAGACAGCAGTTAGACTACATTTTCCCAGTTGTCCATCCAGTTAGGTTTGGTCATGGGACTAAGCTCTTTTTCTGACTTATAAAAAACAGATTAAAAAAAAAGCGGATGTGATATATAAAACTTTCAGGTCTCGTCTACATAAACGTCCTCCATCTTCTTCATTTTCTTTCCCCCTCTGGTTGATTGTGTTGGTAGTAGCCCTAGGAACCTTAGAATTCACCTTCATCATATTTTGAAATGAATATTTGGCAGACTGAGCTCCTATATGGCTACATAGACTAGAGCAACCTCTGAACTGGAACCTGTAACCAAGATTATTATATAAAAAAGATGTAAACTATTCTTTTGAGTCATTGCATGCCCGGGTGTATTTGCTACAACAGCATAACTAGCCTTAATATCATATATAAAATTATAAACAGAGTAACCAGTTCGTACATAGTAAGAGCTTAAACAGAGTAGATACATAGCCAGATGTGGAATACACACGTACAGGTAAAGATAAAGTATCAAATAGTAGTTGCTTGGTCTTATGTTCTGCTTCACTACCTTGCCAGTTCTTATAGCAATGTCACAACATTTTGAATACTGCAAACTATGTTGTATTCCCTAAAAGTTGTAGTTCAATTGTCACTTTATTAGTCTTCTTTTTATAAATATCTTGGGCTGTTTTTTCCACATGAGTTTTAGAATCATTTGGTCAAATTTAAATAATTGCAAGGAATATTCAATTGTATTTTTATTAAACTAATAAATTGAAGATAAATTATGTATTCATTTCCTAGTGTAATAATTCTTTTAAATAAATAAAATAAATGCATGTTCATTTATAATCTTTCTGTCATTGCTGTGAATAAGATTATTTTCTTTTACTATATGTTCTAAAAGATTATTATCTATATAAAATTACAATCTCTAGAGAGAGTGTAATTCTGTATGAGCAAAAACTGATATATAGTTTATCTATAAATATGTTTATATCCATGTGTATATATATATTAGGTTCATGCAAAAGTAATTGCAGTTGTTGCCATTGAAAGTAAGTGCAAAAACTGCAATTACTTTTACACTAACGTAATATATCTCTCTATATTTTCATGCATATATATATATATATATATACTTTTGTATATATACACATATCCATGTTGTTTAAATATATTTGTATGTGTGTGTGAAAGGATATATATATAGTTATATATAGTTATATAGGGAGGTGTTTGTGTTTTTTACATAACCACTTTAATATTTTATTTATATTAATTTTTACAGTATTATATTTTTAGCTCATTATCTTGACTTCTTTAAATAGTAATATGATCTTTGTATGATCTTTCAATAATCTTTCATTTATTTTCCTCTATGTCTGAATTCTTCCTTCCTTCAATGTCCAAAAGCTATCAAATAATATTACATTATAGAATTGATAGAAAATACTGTTTTATTTATCCCAATGTTAATGTAAATGCTTCTTGGTTTCAAAATGATGCTAGCTTTCTGTTTGATCACACATTTTTATCTTATTAGCAATAGATTCGTAATTTTCAGGTTCCTATTTAGAAATTGACTCCATGAGTATTATCTAGTTTTAGTTTTTTGGGCTTAGTTTAAAAGAATTTGGTATCTAGCTTGTGTTACCTTTTTAAAGAAAATCGAGACATTTTGTGTATTTTTTTTTTTTTTTACTTAGGATGTGTATTAGACCATAGCATAAATTTACTGTTCTAGATTTTTTTTGGTGTATTTTTTGATAAATTTAAACTTTCTTTTATAGTTATTTATATACTAGTATTTTCTTTCTTTTAAGCATTGTTGGTCATTTATTTTCTGAGAAAAATTCATTTTAATTAGATTTTATAATTTGTAGACATATAATTGAACAAAGCGATCTATTTTTGTCTTCGTTTTGGTTGATATAACAAAATACCATAGGCTGTGTAACTTATGGAAAACACAAATTTATTTCTTTTAGTTCTGAAGAATTTATTTCCTTATTGTTCATATGTCTTGTGGCATCTTGAATTCCAACATCAATACATCAACAAACTTGATGTCCGATGTTAGGTGTCTGATGTTTGTTGTCTAGTTTTCTGGTTTATAGACTACTCGTTCTACTTGTGTCCTCATTGGATGGAAGGACAAAGAATCTCTCTGGGGTTTCTTTTAGAAGGGGACTAATTCCATTAATTAAGGCACTGCTCTCATCATCTAATCACCTCCTAAAGGCCCCACCTCCTAATAACATCATTTTGGGGATTAGAATATCATAACATAAATTTTTGAGGGGGAGGGAACACACACTTAGACCCTAGCAATCTCTGTCATTCTCTCTCCCTCCACCACTCTCTCTTCTCAACATTTTTATATTTGTTGCTATATACCCTAGTAGCTAATTTTCACATATTTTATATCCTTTGTCTTATTTTACTTTATCCCCTTCCACCCAAATTACTTGCCTTGTGGATTTATTAGTTAATTTTTGAATGATTTCCTTCTGTCTGTTTCAGTATGTTTCATTTACTCTTTCAAAATGTTTGAGAAAATGATTTGGGGAAGCCTGGTTACTTTTTTCACCTCTCTAGCTGGTAAGCTATCAAGAAAAAATGTAAAAATAAAAATGTGGATGAAACAACAACATAGCAACTTGAATGTAGTTCAAAGTTTATTGTACAATATACCAGAATCTCTTGTCCCAGTTCTGATATGCACTTACATTGCCAGTCACATGCATGTGCAAAAGGTAGACAGTGGCTGACCTCTTGGAGAGTGTGGGCCAAATCTTGTAGTAGGCTTATATCATCACTTAATAGATATGAAGTACTTTTTCTTTTTTTTTAAATTAAGGGAATCCATGTCTATTGTGAGACAGAAGGAGTGGTAGACATTTCCGTGATGCTTGACTTTTTCCTAGTGACTCCAACACTAATTAACATGGCCCTCTGGCTATTAGGACCTACTTGTTTTTGCAAACCAGACACATGCCTCTTCCACTGGTGAGAAGAATTGGCCTTCGTACTTCAGAGAGGTACCAGAAGGGTTGACTCCAATACGTCACATTTCTGGGAAATGCTATGGGCGCTGGAGTCCAAGTACATGTCTAGTGTTGGCTAGGAACAGCTTAGAGCTGAGTCTGTCCTGGAAATGCCATCCACTAAAAGGGAGCTTCCTTTCCCGAGGTTCCACTACACCAGGGCAGGTCAAACCCAATGTTAGGTGGATGCAAGAGTATGAAGTTCCTGCTACCTTGACTAAATTCTGGACAAATGTAGATTGTCCCAGCTCCCGACCTTCCTGTGGTATGGACTGTGGCAGAGACCTCTGTGGTAACTGTGGCAGTTTAACTTTATCTGCCCAATCTTTTTTTACTACTTTACAGGTGTTGTTGCTGAGAACGCTTCCCAGTAAACCTCCTACATGGATATCTCTGTCACAGAGTCTGTTTCCTGGGGAACAACATAAGACAGGCGCACACTGGAAATAGGAGCATTTTATTAACACTTGACCACAACCCCAAAGATTATGATTTAACTGATCTAAGATGAAGCCTAAGTATTTTAAATACTCTCTAGATAACTCTAACGTGCAGCTAAGGATGAAAACCACTGTCTTAACCTGTTGAACTTAATAATGAAGAATATGGTGTGGCCATTACCTTTGGGAGAGTAAACTATTGATATATCAGAGCAGTAATGCTCAACCTAATTTCCATGAGGCAGCCATACTTGCAGCCCCTGTATCAACCACTACTATTTTATCTATTTTCTATGATGAACTATGAGCTATGAAGACAGTATAATTTTTTTTCTCAGAAGACTACAAAGTGGGTCAGAAGAAGACACTAATGCAATTAACTTCAAGGCTGCACTATACCCTAGGCATAATATTTTATCATTATTCCATTTTCCATCTCAAGTTATGCCTATCTGCATTGTTTAATATAGCTCACCAGAGATTATGCAATTAACCTAAATAATTACAACATGAACAATGCCCCAAATTTGAACACTCTGTATGAATCCTCTTCAGTTATTAATTTTCCAGAGAGAAATTAGAGAAGAAAAATGAAATTTTATAAAATTAAAAGTCCAAAGAAATAAAAGATAAACATGTTTGCTCTTCCAAATCTGATATTTTTGTAGTTCTCAGAGTGATCTATTGCAAAAGGCTGTGTAAAGCTGGGTTTTCTTCTTCAATATCTACGGCCAATTTACACTTGAAATAAGTCCCTTAACACCATTCCCAAAGTTGAAATAATCCAGCATTCTATCTCTCATTTGTCTCACTTTTACACAGTATCAGAGTGCCAGACCCACATTCAGAAAACTTAGAAATCAGGAATATTAATCTAATTACAGAAATGTCCTCCTGAGAAATATTATATTCCTAGAACCTGGTACTTTGTATGTTATAAGTCCCCAATATTTTTAGCAACCAGACAATAGCAGACACGGTGTTGTAAAACAAGTACACAGCAAAAAGAAAAAGCAGGAGACATGAAAAGTGTTATGTAATTTTTGTTTTAATTTTTGTTTTAAAAAAAACAATTGCTGATGAGCTTGAATATTTTCTTTATATGTTAATCATCTGAAATAATTATGTGATTGTCCAAGACCCAAAGTACATAATTTACGCTTAGAGTGGACTTAGGCTCCTTATAAATCTAGGGAGTTGAAAAACCTCGCCAATTGTTTGGTTGGTGGTATAGAAAATGGTACTAGATTTCAGTATGAAATTAGCCTGCTCCAAAAATTTTCTGTAAAGAAAAAAAGAATGGTAGTATTGACTAGCCCAGAAGCCTTTTTTATTATATACAGTAAGAAAAATTGAATACAAATATGTTAAAACAAAATTGCATGCACTCTATAAAGATTTGAATATCCTCAAATACATATATGCACTCTAAATGCAAGCAGTCAAAGCCTACTGCTATAAGTTACTCACTAGTAATAACGAAGTAGGGCACATAGTTGGTCGTCAGTTGCTTCTGCTTTTTTGTGTGTGATTGATTTCCTTCTCTGCCTTGCTCAACCTCGTTCTATTCTTATATTGATAAATCTTGTCTTTTGTGCCTTCTCCAGACATTTTCAGTTGACACTCTCCTGAAAACAGTTTTCCGAGACAGGAAACATTAGAAAACAGGATTTGAAATTGGTTTTACTGTTATAGGCCATCATCTAATTTTTCCAGAAAAGACCCTAGACAGACAACTTTGGATACACTGAGAAATAACTTTCCCTTGTCCTACCCAAGCTAATCTGGTATCAATTCCTACCTTATTTTCTGAAAGTCAGTCTGATTCCCTATGGGTTACAGACATCTTTGACACCTTCTTTTTGATGGTTGAATTATTGATCTCTGTATGATAGGTGCTAAAAATGTTGGATGGGATTCCCATGACTGTGCGTTATCTAACAATTTGAAACTTCTTGGTTACAACTAACTCCAATGTACCACACTCAAACAGACAATATAATTTTGTCAAGCTCAACCTGTGAGATTCCATAGCCTCAGTTCAGATTTAGAGGTTGGTTACTGCTACTATAAAATATATCTTCCTGCCTTGCAAAACATACACACACAAATATACACACATTAATCTTGATGTTTATGCAATGATGTTTTTTTTTTATAAATTGTAGAACAGGGAACAAGTTTTAATGAGAGAGATTTAAGTGAGGAGGTACAAGCAGTGTAGATTCATTTCAGTATTTTTAATGACTGTATACTATCCCATTATATGCATATTTATAAGATACTTGACCATTCTCCTATTAATGGCCATTCATCTTTTTTCAGTTTTTCATGAACAATACTGAAATGAACGTCCTGTTACTTATACCTTTATTATATCTCAGTTGGAAGGCCGAAGACATATACAAATATAAAGAAGAATAGAAATACAAATGTATATGTATAAATCACCAGCTTGCTTTCTAAAGGGTTTGTAATCCTTCACATCTTTACTATTATCGGGTACTTTTCAAAAAAACTATTATCTGTCTAATGGGTGTATAATAGTATCTGACTGTTATTTTATTTTACATTTCCTAATTGCAAAGATAATTTGATTATTCCTCATGTATGTACTGGTCATTTACTTTCTTTGTGAATTGTCTACTAATAATTTTTATCCATTTTCCTCTTGGATTGTTTATCTTTTACATATCAATTTGTAAGAGTTCTCATAGCAGTATATTCCACTGTTACACATATTTATTTCAATTTTTTACTTTTTATTATTATTTTTTAAATTTTTGTGGGTAGCTAGTAGGTGTTTATGTTTATGGGGTAAATGAGATGTTTTGATACAGTCAATGTGAAATAATCATATCATAGGAAATGAAGTATCCATCTCCTCAAGCATTTATCCATTGAGTTATAAACAAATCAATTCCACTCTTTAAGTTATTTTAAAATGTACAATTAAGTTGTTATTGACTTTAGTCATCTTATTGTACTATCTAATAATAGGTCTTATTCATTCTTGAGAGCTTGTTTGGAGGTTTTAGCAGGGGGAGTACAGCTACTCATATACCCTTGACCACAGACTGGTACTCCTCTGTTGAGAATGGTTGTCCTCTTTGACCAAGTGTGCAGCTTCGGGAGGGGATGCACATGGAGTGGTGAGGGAGGAAGGGGACTTCCACCTAGCCAGCCAGATCAGCTGAATCAACCTGGTGATCAATGGAGTGACAGATGGCACAGACAGATAACCTCACATCCAATTCATTTTATATTTTTATACCCATTAACCATTCCCTCCTTCCCCTAAATCCCCACTACATTTCCTATGTCTATAAGTTGATTGTTTTAATTTTTAGATTCCACATATAAGTGAGAATGTATGAAGTTTGTCTTTCTGTGGCTGCCCTATTTCACTTAACATAATGATCTCCAGTTCCACTGATGTTGTTGCAAATGACTTGATCTCATTCTACTTTATGCCTGAATAGCATTCCATTGTGTATATATACCACATTTTCTTTACTTATTCTTCCCCTAATGGACAATTAGGCTGCTTACAAATCTTAACTATTGTAAACAGTCTGCAACAAACATGGGAGTCCAGATATCACTCAATACATTGATTTACCTTCTTTTGGATATATACTCATCAGTGGGATTGCTGGATCACATGGTAGCTCAATTTGCAGTTATTTGAGGAACCTCCAAAATATTCTCCATAGTGGTTGTACTAATTTCTATTCCCACCAACAGTGTACATGGGGTACCTTTTCTCCACATCCTTGCCAGCATTTGTTATTGCTTGTCTTTTGGATATAAGTCATTTTGACTGGAGTGAGATAATATCTCATTGTAGTTTTGATTCATATTTCTCTGACGATTATTGACATTGAGCACATTTTGTATGCTTGTTTGCATTTTGCATGAGTTCATTTGAGAAAAGTTTATTCAAATACTTTCCCCATTTTTTATTGGATTATTAGACTGAGTTGTTTGAGCTCCTTATATATTCTGGATATTAATTCTTTTTCAGATTGGTAGTTTGCAAATATTTTCTCTCATTTTGTAGGTTGTCTCTTCACTTTGTTGATTGCTATCTTTGCTGTGCAGAAGCTTTTTAAGTTGATATAATTCCATCTGTCCATTTTTGTTTTGATTGCCTGTGCTTGTGGGGTTTTACTAAAGAACTCTTTGTGCAGACAAATGTCCTGGAGATTTTCCCCACAGTTTTCTTGTAGTTTTATGGTTTGAAGTCTTATATTTATGTCTTTAATCCACTTTGGTTTTATTTTTGTATACGGTGACAGATAGGGGTCTAAATAACTTCTTCATATGGATATTCCATTTTCCCAGAACCATTTATTGAAGAGACTTTCTTCCCCAGTGTATGTTCTTCATATTTTTGCAAAAATGAATTCACTGTTGGTGTGTGGATTTGTTTCTGGGTTTGCTATTCTGTTCCTTTGGTATGAATGTCTATTATTATGATAGTATCATATTTTGGTTACTATAGCTTTGAAGTATAATTTGAAGTCAGGTAATGTGATTACTTGAGATTTGTTTCTTTAGGATAGCATTGGCTATTCTGGGTCTTTGGTTGTTCCATATAAATTTTAGGATTGTTTTGCTTATTTACATGAAAAATGTCATTAGTATTTCAATAGGGATTGAATTGAATCTGTAGAATGCTTGGGTAATATGGACATTTTAACAATATCCATCTTTCCAATACATGAACATGAAATATTTTTCAATTTTGTGGTGTCCCCTTCAATTTATTTTATTAAAGTTTAATGGTTTTAATTAATAAAAGGTCTTTATTCACTTATTTGGTAGAATTAATTCCTAGATATTTAATTTTATGTGTGGCTATTATAAATGGGATTATTTTTTAAAATTTCTTTTTCACATTGTTTTCTGTTGGCATGTAAAAGTAGTACTAATTTGTGAATGCTGATTTCATATACTGCAACTTTACTGAAATTGCTTATCAAGTCTAATAGCTATTTTGTGGAGTCTTTAGGTTTTTCCAAATATAAGACCATATCATCTTCCAGCAAAGATAATTTCACTTCCTCCTTTTAAGGTTCAATGCCCTTTATATATTTCTCTTGTCTGATTGCTCATCTTCCTATACTATGTTGAATAACAGTGCTGCCAGTAGGCACCTTTGTCATGTTCCAGATCTTAAAGGAAAGGCTTTTGTTTTTTCTCCATTTGGTATGATGCTAGTCGTGGGTCTGTCCTATATGGCTTTTATTATGTTGAGCTATTTTCCTTCTCTACTCAGTTTTTAAGGCTTTTTTATCATGAAGTGACGTTGAATTTTATTAAATGTTTCTTCAGCATTAATTGAAATGATCATATGATTTGTATCCTTCATTCCATTGATAAGGTGCATCACATTGATTGAGTTGCATATGTTGAACCATCCATGTGTCACAGGGATAAATCCCACTTGGTTATGATGAATGATCTTTCTAACATACTATTGTTTTTTGTTTGCTAGTAATTTTTTTTTTTAAGATTTTGACATTAATATTATCGGAGATACTGGCCTGTGGTTTTCTTTCCTTTTTTTTTTTTTTTTTCTTTTTTTGATGTGTTTTTGGTTTTGGTATCAGAGTAATACTGGCCTCCTCAGGTATATTTGGAAGTTTTCCCTTCTCCTTTATTTTTCAGAAGAGTTTGAGTAGGGTTGGTATTAGTTCTTCTTTAAATAGTTGGTAGAATTCAGCCATAAAGACCTCAGGTTCCAGGCTTTTAGTGGGAGACATTTTATTATGGTTTTGATCTCATTACTTGTTATTGGTTTGTTCAAATTCTAGAGTTCCTCCCAGTTCATTTTTGACAGGTTGTATGTATGTAGAAATTTGTTTATTTATTCTAGATTTTCCAATTTATTGACATACAGTTTCTCATAGCAACCACTAATGAACTTGTAAATTTCTGCAGTATTAATTGTAATGTCTCCTTTTTCATTTCTGATTTTATCTATTTTGATCTTCTCTCTTTTTTTTTTTTGTTTGGCTAAGGTTTTCTAAATTTTGCTTAACTTTTCAAAAAGTCAACATTTTGTTTCATTGATCTTTTATATTGTTTTCTTTGTTTCAATTTTATTCATTTCTTGTTTGATCTCTATTACTTATTTTCTTCTATTAATTTTGAGTTTGCTTTGCTCTCGCTTTTCTAGTTCTTGAAGCTGCATCATTAGATTGTTTATTTGAAGTTTTCCCTCTCTTTTGACATAGGCACATACAGCTATCAACTTCTCTGTTAGTTCTTCTTTTGTATATTCTATAGATTTTGGTATGTTGTGCTTCATTATCATTTGTTTCCAGACATTTTTCAATTCCCTTCTTAATTTCTTCATTGACCCACTGGTAATTCAGAAGCATATCATGTAATTCACATGTATCTGTATTGTTCCAAAAATTCCACATCTTATTAGTTTCTACTTTTATTCCATTATATTGAGAGAAGATGCTTAATATTATTTCAATTTGTTAAATGTATTAAGACTTGTTTTTTGACCTAAATATGATCTATTCTTCAGAATGATCCATGTGCTGAGAAAAGTAATGTTTGTTCTGTAGCTCTTGGATGAAATGTTCTGTAAATATCTGTTAGATTTATTTGGTCTGTAGTGCAGATTAAGTCTGGTGTTTCTTTATTGATTTTCTGTCTGCAAGATTTATCTAATGCTGAAAGTGGCATGTTGAAGTCTCTAGCTGTTATTGTTTTTGAGGCCTATCTGTCTTTTTAGCTTTAATAATATTTCCTTTATATATCTGGGTGCTCCTGTGTTTGGTGCATATATATTTAAAATTTTTATATCCTCTTGCTGAATTGATACCCTTATCATTATATAGTGCTGCTCTTTGACTTTTCTTGTAGTTTTTATCTTGAAATTTATTTTTTTATTTGTATTTAAGTATAGTGACTCCTGCTCCTTTTTAGTTTCCATTGGCATGGAATATCTTTTTTCACACCTTTCTTTTTAGTTTTTATAGGTGAAGTGTCTTTATTGTAGGCAACAGATCAATGGGTCATTTTCTTCCTGTCCATTCAGCCAGTGTGTCTTTTGATTGGAGAGTTTAGTTCATTTGCATTAAGTGTTATTCTTGACAGGTAAAGACTTCCTCTTGACATTTTGTTATCTGCCCTCTGGTTGTTTATTATCTCCTCTTCCTTCTTTCTTTCTTTTCTGTCTTCCTCTAGTGAAAGTTATTTTCTGTGTTGATAAACTTTGGCTTCTTGCTTTTTAATTTTTGTGTAAGCATTATATGTTTTTTGGTTTGAGGTATGCAAATGTTATCTAATCCAATATTTAACCCGATAACTTAACACTGCAAAATCAAATAAACGAGCAAATAGAAAACTAATAGAAACTCAACACCTTAATTTCTTCCCCCAGTTTTTAAATTTTTATTCCTCCATTTTTACTTTATTGTACTGGTTGTATCTTGAAAAGATGTTGTAGATATTCTTTTTCATGGGTTCATCATTTAGTCTTTCTACATAGGATAAAAGCAGTATACACACCACAGTTTTAATGTGATAACATTCTGAGGTTTTCCTATGTACTTAACTATTACCAGTGAGTTTTGTAACTTCAAGTGGTTGTTTATTGCTCATTAATGTCCTTTTCTTTCTAATTGAATTACTTTCTTAAGGACTTCTTGCAGGATAGGTCTAGCATTGATGAAATCCCTCAGCTTTTTATTTCTGGGAAAGTCTTTTATTTCTCCTTGATGTTTCAAAGATATTTTCCCCGGATATGCTGTCCTAAGGTAAAAATGATTTTCCTTCTATACTTATAAATATGCCATGCCACTCTATTGTGGCCTATAAGGTTTCCAGAGAAAAGTCTGCTGACAGATGTATTGAAGCTCCATTGCATCTTATTCGTGTTTTTTATTTCTTTTTCTCTTGCTGCGTTTAGGGTCCTTTATTTATCCTAGGCCTTTATGAGTTTATTAAATGCCTTGAGTTCATCTCCTTTGGGTTAAATCTGCTTGGTGTTCCATAACCTTCTTCTAGTTGGATATTAATATATTTCTCTAGGTTTGTGATATTCCTTGTATTAATTCATTTTCATTATAAATTGCCCAGTATCAGGCTATAAGAAACTGCCTGATATTGGGCAATTTATAAAGGAAAGAAGTTTAATTTACTCACAGTCCTGCATGGCTGGGGAGGCCTCAGGAAACTTATAATCATGGCGGAAGGCAAAGGAGAAACAAGGCACCCTCTTTGCAAGGAAGCAGGAAGAAGTGCCGAGTGAAGGGGAAAGAGCCAGTTAAAAAACTGTCAGATCTGTTGAGAACTCACTATCACAAAACAGCATGGGAGAAACTGACCCCACAATTCAATAACCTCCTCCTGGTCTCTTCCTTGACATGTGGGGATCATGGGGATTTTAATTTAAGATGGGATTTGGGTGGGGACACAAAGCCTACTCATATCACTTGTTATTATCCCTTTGAATGAACTTTCTACCCCTATCTCTTACTCTACTTCCTTTTTAATGCCAATAACTCTTAGATTAGTCCTTTTGAGGTTATTTTCTAGATTCTGTAGGCATGCTTCATTGTTTTTTATTCTTTTTTCTTTTTATTTCTTTTAACTGCATATTTTAAAATAACCTGTCTTAAAGTTCACTGATTCTTCTACTTTCTCTATATGAATTTTTTAGTAGTGGATGTGAACATGTAGCATTTTAGTCCATTTTGTGTTGCTATAAAGGTAATACCTGAAGCTGAGTAATTTATAAAGAAAAGAGGTTTATTTGACTCACAGTTCTGCAGGATGTACAAGATATATGGTGTCAGTGTGTACTTCCAGTGCAGGCCTCAGGAAGCTTTTAATCATAGTGGAAGGTGAAGGGAAACCAGCATATTACATCACAAGAGATGGAGCAAGAGAGAAGGAAGGTGCTATCCTCTTTTTAACAACCAGCTTTCACATAAACTAATAGGTTGGCAACCCACTCATTACCAAAAGGATGACATCAAGCCATTCATGAGGAATAAGCCCCTATGACCCAAATACCTCCCACTTGGCCTCACTTCCAACATTGCGGACAATAAATCTGCATATTAACCTGAAGTTTCATGTTACATTTTAACATGAAATTTCAAGAGGACAGACATCTAAACTGTATCAAGTAGAAAACTGAAAAAGAAAACACAATATAAGTGGATGTTATGTAATGACTATAGCTACCAGACAGCCTCACTTGGTTGTTATTATGTGTGATCCATCAATATTTGGGAACTTTCAGAAATAACTGAGGTTCTCTTTGGTTGAAAGGACTGAGGTCCTTGTTCATGTACTGGTAGAATACTAAGCCAATATTTATTTGAGTAGCATGGTAATAACAAAAATCAACAATTACAAAGTGTTTTTTTGTCAGGTAATGTGCTAAATGCCTTTTATTTACTTGTGTTTTCTTATTTAATCCTCTCACTTACTCTGTAATTTGTTTCTATTGTTGCTTGCTATTTTACAGGTGAGAAAATTGAGACTTAAATGGTTAAATGACTAGTCTAATGTCACAAATCTTCAAAGCCTACATATTCCTAATCTCTACATCCTTTATTACATGCAGAAGAACTGGACACTTCACACTGGGAAAATATCGAGGCCCATGTCAAAACCAGGTTGTCAATAGGCTGTGAAAGAGTTTAAAAGACACAGGAATGTCTACTAAAAAGAAAAAAAAAAAGCACATTAGTAGAGAAAAAGTTGTCAACAAGTTAATCAGAGGCCTTCTGGCTTTCACCAGAAGTCAATCACAGACTACTTATGTGGTCAGGTGATGACAGATTTGTGTGACATATTTTAAACATAACTGCAAATGTTTTTCAAGACACAGCTATATGGTTATTTACCAAAGGATTTGCCTTGCCAGTTCACTCTTTTAGGTCAAGATGGTAAACTGGACCACTGAATAAACTCAAGTTTCATCAGACAAGCACTTAATATATTCCCCAAAGGGAAAAATAAAAGATTTTAAAAGCAACAAGAGAAAAGAAACAAATAACATTCAATGGAGATCCAATACATCTGGTAGCAGACTTCTCAATGCAAATCTTACAGACCAGGAGTGAATGACATCATGTATTTAAAGTGGAATGAAAAATAAATTTTATTTTAGAATATGAATATCAAGTGAAAATATTCTTCAAATTTGAAGTAGAAATAAAGACTTTCCCAAACAAAAGCTGAGTGGTTTCATCAACACCAGACCTGTGCTACAGGAAATGCCAAACAGAGATCTTCAATCTGAAAGAGTACAATGTTAATGAGCAATAAAAAATCATCTGAAGGTAAAAACTCACTGATACTAATAAATACCCCAAAAGCACAAGTAACCAGAAAAAAATAGACAAATGGGATCACATCAAGTTAAAAAGCTTCTGTACAATAAAGGAACTAATCAGCAAAATAATGGGACAATCCAGAGAATGGGACATAGAGCTATGATATAATCCAGAAATCCCACTGCTGGGTATATACCCCAAAGAAAGGAAAGGGATACTTGCACTTGCATGTTTACTGCAGCACTATTCACAATAGTCAACACTTGAAAGCAATCTATGTGTTTATTAGTAGATGAATGGATAAAGAAAGTGTGGTAAATATACACAATGATGTACTATTAAGCCATGAAAAAGAGTGACGGTCTGTCATTTGCAACAGCATGGACGGAACTGGAGGTCATTATGTTAAATGAAATAAACTGGACACAGAAAGAAAAATTTTGCTCATGCTCATTTATTTGTGGGAGCTACATATTAGAACAGCTGAACTCATGGAGGTAGAGAGTAGAATGATGGTTACCAGAGGCTGGAAAGGGTAGTGGTGGGAGCAGTGGGAATTGTTAATGGCTACTGAACTATATTAATAGTTAGATAGAATGAATAAGATTTCATATTTGACAGCAAACAGGGTGAGTAAACTCAACACTTTATTTTATTATTTTTTTTATTTCCATAGGTTTTGGGGGAACAGGTGGTGTTTGATAACATGAGTAAGTTCTTTAGTGGCAATTTGTAAAATTTTGATGCACCCATCACTCAAGCAGTATACACTGTACCCAATTTGTAGTTTTTATCCCTTACTCCCTTCCCGCCATTTCTCTCAAGTCCCCAAAGTCTATTGTATTGTTATTATACCTTTTTACCCTCATTACTTAGCTCCCATTTATGAGTAAGAATATACAATGTTTGGTTTTCCATTCCTAAGTTACTTCACTTAGAATAATGGTCTCCCAGTTCCATCCAGGTTGCTGCAAATGCCATTATTGCATTCCTTTTTATGGCTGAACAGTATTCCATGTACTATTCATATATATATACATATATATATATTTATGCATATGAATGTATATGAATATATATGAACACTATATATATTTATATCTATATCTATATCGATATCTATATATCCTTTATCCACTCATTGATTGATGGGCATTTGAGCGGGTTTCGTATTTTTGCAATTGTGAATTGTGCTGCTGTAAACATGCATATGCAAGTATCCTTTTGATATAATGACTTCTTTTCCTCTGGGTAGATACCCAGTAATTGAATTGCTGGATCAAATCATAGTTCTACTTTTAGTTCCTTAAGAAATCTCCACACTGTGTTCCATAGTGGTTGTACTAGTTTACATTCTCACAAGCAGTGTAAAAGTGTTCCCTTTTCACTCCATCCTCACCAACATCTACTATTTTTGGTTTTTTGATTATGGCCATTCTTTCAGAAGTAAGGTGGTATTGCATTGTGGTTTTGACTTGCATTTCCCTGAGCATTCGTGATGTTGATCATTTTTTCATGTTTGTTAGCCATTTGTATATCTTCTTTTGGGAATTATTTATTCATGTCCTTAGCCCATTTTTAGATGGGATTGTTTTATTCCTGTTAATTTGTTTGAGTTCTTGTAGATTCTGGATATTAATCCTTTGTCAGATGTATAGATTGTGAAGATTTTCTTTCAATCTGTGGTTGTCTGTTTACTCTGATTATTTCTTCTGCTGTACAGAAACTTTTTATTTAATTAAGTCCAATCTATTTATCAATGTTTTGTTGCACTTGCTTTTGGGTTCTTGGTCATGAAGTCTTTGCCTAAGCCAGTGTCTAGAAGGGTTGTTCTCATGTTATTTTCTGGAATTGTTACGGTTTCAGGTCTTAGATTTAAGTATTTGATCCACCTTGAGTTGATTTTTGTGTAAGGTGAGAGATAAGGATGCAGTTTCATTCTTCTACATGTGTCTTGCCGATTATTCCAGCACTATTTGTTAAATAGAGTGCCCTTCCCTACTGTATGTTTTTGTTTGCTTTGTCAAAGATGAGTTGGCTGTAAGTATTTGGCTTTATTTCTGGGTTCTCTATTCTGTCCCATTAGTCTATTTGCCTATTTTTATACCAGTATCATGCTATTTTGGTGACTGTGGCCTTATAGTATAGTTTGAAATCAAGTAGTGTGATGCCTCCAGACTTGTTCTTTTTGCTTATCTTGCTTTGGTTATGTGGGCTCTTTTTTGGTTCCATACAAATTTTAGGATTGTCTTTTCTAATTCTGTGAAAAATGAGGGGTATTTTGATGGGAATTCCATTGAACTTGTAGCTTGGTTTTGTCAATATGATTATTTTCACAATATTGATTCTACCCATCCTTGAGCATGGGATGTGTTTCCATTTGTGTCATCTATGATTTCTTTCAACAGTGTTTTGCAGTTTTCCTTGTAGAGGTCTTTTACCTCTTCAGTTAAATATATTACTAAGTATTTTATTTTATTTTATTTCTTGCAGCTATTGTAAAAGGGTTTGAGTTCTTAATTTGATTCTCAGCTTGGTCGCTGTTGGTGTATAGCAGAGCTACTGATTTGTATACAATGATTTTGTATCCTGAAATTTTTTGAATTTATTTATCACTTCTAGGAGCTTTTCAGAGGAGTGTTTAGGATTTTCTAGGTATACAATCATATCATCAGCAATCAGCAACGATTTGACTCCCTCTTTACTGACTTGGATGTCCCTTATTTCTTTCTCTTATCTGATTGCTCTGGCTAGGAATTCCAGCACTAAGTTGAATAGAAATAGAGAGAGTGGGCATCCTTGTCTCAGTCTCATTCCAGTTCTCAGAGAGAATGCTTTCAACTGTTCCCTATTCATTATTATTTGCCTGTGGTTTATCATAGATGGCTTTTATTACATTGAGGTATGTCCCTCATATGCCGATTTTGCTGAAGGCTTTAATCATAAAGGGGTGCTGGATTTTTTTAGATGCTTTTTCTGCATCTATTAAGATGATCATGAGATTTCTGTTTTTAATTCTTTTATGTGGTGTATCACATATATTGACTTGCATATGTTAATCTCTCTTTGCATCCCTGGTATGAAACCCACTTGATTATAGTGGATTATCTTTATAATATGCTGTTGGATTCAGTTAGCTAGCATTTTGTTAGGAATTTTTACATCTTATTCATCAGGGATATTGGTCTGGAGTTTTCTTTTTCTGTTATTTCTTTTCCTGGTTTTGGTATTAGGGTGATGCTGGCTTCATAGAATGATTTAGGGAAGATTCCCTCTCTCTGTCTTATGGAATAGTGTCAATATGATTGATACCAATTTTTCTATGAATGTCTGATAGAATTAAGCTGTGAATTTATCTTGTCCAGGAATTTTTTTGTTGGAAAATTTTTATTACCATTCTAATTTTGCTGCTTGTTATTAGTCTGCTCAGGGTTTCTTATTCTTCCCATTTTAAGCTAGTAGGGTTGTATTTTTCCAGTAACTTATCCATCTTCACTAGGTTTTCTAGTTTATGCACATAAATGTGTTCATAGTAGTCTTGAATGATTTTTTGAATTTCTGAGGTGTCAGTTGTAATATCTCCTGTTTCATTTCTAATTGAGCTTATTTGTATCTTCTGTCTTTTTATCTTGGTTAATCTTGCCAATAGTCTGTCTTTTTATCTTGGTTAATCTTGCTAATGCTCTATCAATTTTATTTACCTTTTCAAAGAACCAGAATTTTGTTTTATTTATCTTTTGTATTTTTCATGTTTCAATTTCATTTAGTTCTGTTTGATCTTGGTTATTTTTTTTTCTGTTGTTGAGTTTTGGTTTGGTTTGTTCTTGTTTCTTTAGTTCCTTGAGGTGAGACCTTATATTGTTTAATTGTGCTATTGTAAATTTAAATTTTTAAAAAAATATTTGTTGAGTCATATTTATATAGTAGCTTCCTGAGAAAAATGTTCTTATAAATGCAGACACAGCAAATTTTATTAGGTGTGATCAGGAGTTGAAAACTTTCTCTGCAAATGTCCAGATAGAAAGTATTTTCAGATTAAGTGAGTTAATTTTAAAGTTAATTTGTATATATATTTATTTATAAAAAGAGATAGTTATATGTATATGTATATTTATATAAAGAGAGAGACATGTGTGTGTGTGTGTGTGTGTGTGTGTGTGTGTGTAAATATACATATACATATATATAGAGAGAGAGACAGGGAGACAGGGAGACAGAGAGAGAGAGAGAGATGGCCTAAATATATTGATATATTAAACTGTGTGTACTTGGAATCTATATATTTATGGATTATAAATAGAACAGAGTAATGCTAAATAAGTGATGGCAGAAAGTCGTTGAAAAGTGCTGCCAAGAAAGCCAATAGAAAAGCTGTCTTCATATTAAGCTCATATTGGAAGTAACATTTCCCATCAAAGGATTATAAAAATTGCCTCTAATTGCTGGACGCCAGATAACTCTGGTCCCACAGAGAGCCGTGGAGACACCAAAAAGGACAAATGTGATTATACAATATTCTATTTTGAAATACAGAAGTGCAGTGACATAATTCTACACATGGAATTAAATCTTTTGTATCATTGAAAAAAAACTTAAAATAACAGCATATTTTGAGCCAGTACAAAAGCAAAATCCAAACTCATAAATAAGATACCTGAAATTGTTATTGCTGAGTATAAATGGGACAGGAGCAATGAAGAACACAAAGTGGGTCCCCTATGAAACCGTAGCTTTTCCCCTAGCTGTACTTATCAAGGGTTCTTAGCCATCTCTTATTAAGGAAGAGTCAGTAGATAAGAATGAAAACCATGTCTACCTATTATAGTTGTCATTTCAAAACATGGCATTAACCATTTTCAACTGATATTTTTGTCATCTCCTTAAAGTCCTGAGTAAAATGTCCATTTCAGTGCCAGTAAATATTGCTACTTAAATTTTTCAGATCCTACTTTATTATTACAGTTGAGATTCTGGTGCCAATAGAAGCCAACTCTTATGGATTTTCACTTATCCAGGATTATCAAAAACAATAATAACCTGATTATCAAAAACAATAATAAGTGCATTAGACTGATATTCATCAAATATATAAACATCTTTGATTTCATCATAATACTAAGATAATCGTAGGACACCATCAGAGATTACTGGACACCAACTCATTACTATGAAAATTGATAGATCAAGGCAAAGAAGCAAACACACATCTTGTGTTTTTATACAAATTCTATTGCAGGGTATACAAATAGTTGAGTAGGGACTTTTTATAAATAGAAAGATTTAAGCCAATAAAGGCAAAATTAAAGATAGTATTAGGAAAAATGCTTTACCAACCCAAATATTATAATGGAGTAAAATAATGATCATCATGGTTGTGAAAACCATGAGGTACAATATTGATGAGAACATAATGATGGATGAATCAAGCTGATATACCTGAAGCCATTGCTCAATTTTGACATCAATAAAAATGGGACCTCCAGATACTAAATAACTTGGGATTTGTTGAACAGAAAGTCTATAGAACCACCTAGGAAGTATTTTTCCAAAGAATGCTGCTTAAACTGAATCTAATTATGCCTTCAGATCAAGTTTGCTGGAAATACGGCTAAACACAACAAAATTATACCAGCCAAATCCAAATGTGAGCTGTTTTACAGGACAAAGGGTCTATTTTCTATAACAAATTAATTGCAAGATAAATGGGGATTTGGGAATTATTTTAGAACAAGTGAGACAAGATATAAATCAATAAAATGCAAACCAATTGTAAAGAGACATTTTGAGACAATCATGGGAATCTAAACATGGACTAAATTTTAGATAATATTAAATAAGTATCGATTTTGTTAGATGTGATCATGACATAAGAGGTATACCAAAAATGTCTTCTGTAAGTTTAAGATTCATACAGATATATTTACATTATATAACATGATGAAGAGAATTTAAGATACTCCAACAAAAGAAGCATGTATATAAAGCAAAATGTTGGTGATTGTTGAGGTTGAGTACTAAGTACATTGGTGTCCATTACAGTAATATCACTTATTTCATATTTGTGTTGTTTGACAATTTTGAGGACAAAGATTTAAAAGATGCTGGTGCCCAGACTGGCAAAATCAAGTAAGTTACACTCAACTCAATATAGAGAGCTAACATAATAAAACTGCTTTTGGACTAGATGACATTATATGCTATACATACATACAACAAAGTATGCTATATTTTATTTGAAATTACCTAGTATTTTGGCTCAATTTCCTAATCATTAATTACTAAACAGGCAGTAATTAAGAGTTGCATTTTACAAAGTCATTTTCTGCTTCCCCATTATAAAGAAATGGATCTGTGTTTCATTCAGTGTGTGGAGATTCATGTTAATGAAATTATCAATATCTGTTTCATTGTAAAGACAAGAACTGTTGATTATTAAGAAGTCAGAGACAAGTCAATGCAGTGAATGATTGTGTTTGTGTAGACATTTATGCTTTCATTACCAAAACCTAAATATGTAAGAAATATTAATAATATTTGTAGACAATGGCATAGTAGAGAAAGGGTAGTGATAATATGGCACTCAATAGAGATGCAGTTCTAAAGATGAGAAGATATTCCAAATGCCCAGAGTAGTATCTCTTTAAGAGTAATACGTTTTTGTACTGAGATAATAGATACATTTTATTTTCTTTTTTTTATCTACTTTGCATTTTTAGGTTTATTCATTTATTTTTTGAGATGACGTCTCCCTCTGTTTCCCAGGCTGGATTTCAGGGGCGTGATCTCACCTCACTGCAACCTCCCCTTCCCAGGTTCAAGCAATTCTCCTTCCTCAGCCTCCTGAGTAGCTGAGATTACAGGTGTGAGCTACCACGTGCAGATAATTTTTGCATTTTTAGTAGAGACAGGGTTTGCCATGTTGACCAGCCTGATCTCAAACTCCTGACCTCAAGTGACCTGCCTGCCTCAGCATACCAAAGTGCTAGAATTACAGGCGTGAGCCACCACGACCAGCCACTGCATTTTTATATTTTTAAACAAAACATCATTTGTGAAATCAAAGTTAATAATAATAAAATAAATATAACAATATGTGGCAAGATGTATGACAACTAGATGACATTACATGAATGTGAATTGAGTTGATATATACCTGAAATACAAAGAAAAGTCAATGAAGATCAGAAAAAGACCAAAACACCAAGGCTTGTGAAAGTTCTATTCTTAAGAAATGTTAACCTAAAATGCAATAAAAAAAAAAAAGAAAAGAAATGTTAACACATGAGATATAGCTACAGACAATCTTTCTGGAAAAGAGTAAGACAGCTTTTCTTGTTGAGATTGTATTATGAATTGGGTTATGTGCAAAAAAACATAAAGTAAGAGACATTTGACCTGTTTTTGTTAATTGAACCATCCCTAAGATTTAGAAGTATCTGCTGCATAGTTGGTCCTTAAATAATCATTGAATAAAGAAATAAATGTATTTCTCAGTCTCTTAAAATAATCCTTTGAAATACGGGATAATAGAGAAATGCTAGAAAGATGTGATAACCCTCCCAAGGTCACATAGCCAGTGCAAACTGGAGTCAGAAGTATTTGAGTGTAAAAACGTGTGCACTGTATACACAGATTCACTGGAACTATATGTCTTGTGATATTATTTGCAGATCGGTTGCTAGTGAAATGAAGATAAACCAGTAGATATCATTGAGAAATAGCTGATCTACTATACAATGCAACCAATAAACACTATAAAAGTTACTTTTACTCTTGCATATTGCAGCATGTTATAAGACTGTATGGAAATGGAGATGGTAAAGTTGTGATAGTAAGCATAACCAAAGAGAAGAGGAAACAGAAGATCTAGATAAAAAAAAATCTATGTAACATGATTCTGTAGGTGTGCTAAATTGTGTAATACAAAGACTCAAAAACTTTACAGAAGAAGATTCCACAAAGCTGAAGGGACTGACCTTTAAACGTTCTGTTATTTACTGTCAGTAAAAACACAATGGCTGTTATTACTGACAGTAAATAACAAAAAACAAAAAAACAACAACAAAAAAACTTCCTGGTGAAGAGAACAAAATGAGTAAATGTTGGAAGGCGGAAAAAGATTTGGTTCCATTCTATCGTCTTAGAAAATTCCTTATCACATCAATTTTCTCACTTCAAAATAAATGGTTATAAGTACAGTAGACCCATTTTTATTGGCTGAACCCTACACAAAACCTGTTGTTTTCTGAAAATGTCCCCTCGCTCACCTCTGTCCCAGTTTTTTTCTAAGATATAAGGTTAAAGAGACAACAGCAAAATAATAATAATAACACTAAGAGACAGCAGCAATGTTTCCCCAAATTCACCTCATCTTTTTTTGCCCCAAATTTTGGCCCAAATTGGGCATCTGAAAGAAAATGAAAACCCATCCTCCATGAATTTGAACTAACATTACAAAATTTCAGTCTCAGTATGTTTGAACTCTGGAAGAAAGGAGATATAAAACACAAGAGCTGGGCAAAGCAGGGAGAGCTGGAATACATCAAGGAGAGGAATCAAGCCAACACAAAAAGTAGGAAAAGTGAGAGAAAGAGAGAATAGCTGATTCCATAAGATGTGCCAAAACACTTACAATAAATCTTTTCCCTTTTCTTATCGAGCTAAAACAGAACTTAGCTATCTACAACAAAAGTCCTGTGAAATACAATTAGAAAACATTAAAGTCATTTTAGGGTTTTATATTTTCAAATTGTATAAGTTATTATGGTATAATTATGTAGCAGTATGCTTATAAAACAGATGCAAGTGTTGTTTGAATTTGAGCCCTGAGGATAAAGATCCTTATTTTGATCACTGTTGCATCCTAAGAGTCTAGAGCAGTGAGTTCCTGGTATACAGTGGGTGCTCAATATGTGTTGAATGAAGATAAAGGCATAGAGAAAACCAGTGAGTCATCCATTTTCATATGTCATTCAAATTAGATTATAGATAATTGAAAAGGAAGTCCTGAATATAAATGTTATCTAGAAAGAACTAGGGTGTTCATGCTGAATTAGCAATATAATAAAAGTCAGATATAAGAAAAAAGATTTCAAAGAATTTCTATTGATTTTAAGATAAATAGAAAAATCTTTGGAATTGACTATAAAAGCTTTCTTGGACTGGCACGTCACCACATCATCTACAAATCTCTCAGCAAGCTCTTTTTCAAGTCAATACTTAAGCCATTCAGGCTTCCTTTCATTTAAAAAAAAATATGCCAGGTGCACTTACACCACAGAAAACTGTGTATGGTATTCCCCCTACCTGGAAAAATATTTTGTTCCCCTCCTCCTTTTGTTAACCCCTACCCATTCTTTATATTTTAGCTTGATAGTTACTCCTTCAAATATTTGCCTTGTCATCATTGGGTTTGAAATTGTATATTCATTCCTAATTTTTTAAAAATGACATTCATCCTTCCAACCGTACTATATGCAGGGGCTGAGCTCACTTTTACATACCAGAATATCCTTTGCTTTTAAAATAATACCTAGCACACAGTAGCTGCTCAGCAATAACTATTGAATTAATTAATGAGTGAATAACTAGACACAGTTCTGGCAGTTACATTCAAGATTAGAAAAAAACTTCAAGATTGTGGTGCCATATGAGAGGTAGTGTTAACAACTGTTACAAAGGCGTAACCTTCTAGACCAAAATTGTGGCAGTGGAAAGAATAGAAAGCTGTAACTCCAGGGCTATTTTTATTAGCATTTTTTTTTAAACCATAAAACAATAGATCTGTACTATAAAAACCTCAAATATCCCAGAAGAGTAAAATATAAAAAAGTAAAAATTATCAATCCTAAACCCATTTATTCCCATGTCCGCTGTATAGTCACTATTAATAGTTTTATTTCTCTCCAGAAAGAAAAAAAAGTAAATATCTTTATACACAAACATATATGTTTTCTTCTCTTTGTATACACAAATAATATTGTACAAAATATCTCCTTTTGTCCTATATATCCATTTTCCTTCCTTTTCCACCCCGTTCTTTTTCTGGACAGATCGAACCATATGGATTATATCACTCATGGTCTCTTGCTCTCTGGCTTGGACTTAGGTATGGCCAATAAGAAGCCCTGACAGGAGATTAGTTGGAGGAAGATGAGTTACATAGGGGCAGTTATCTCCCTGTTACCTACTTTTAAGGGTGCCTTGTGCTTGTTTTGTCCTTTCATTATAGAAACTGCTTCTCCCTAACAACCTGTTTTACATGATTCGTTCTCCTTCCCAATTGTACTACCTTTTCTCTTTTCTCACTGTAGACCTACCAGTGTCTACAGCTCATCTGTTGCTACATATAGGTTCCTGCATTATTCTTTGTAGTTTAACCTATCCTACGGTCTGAGTGAGGTCCTCCAAAATTCATGTTGAAACCTAATCTCCATTGTGGTGTTATTATGAGGTGGGGGCCTTTTGGGGAAATGATTAACTCATGAGGTCTCTGCTCTCATGAATGGGATTAGTGCCCTTATAAAAGATATTAAAGGACCTGCCTTGCCCCATTTACCATGTGAGGAGGCAGCAACAAGGTATCATCTGTGGAGCAGAGAGTGAGCCCTCACTAGACACTAAATCTGCTGGCACCTCAATGTTGGAATTTTTAGCCTCCAGAACTGTAATATTTTCTGCTGTTTTTAAATTTCCCAGTCTATGGTATTTTTGTTATAGCAGTCCAAACAGACTGAGACACTCTATGAGCCACCAACATTTTTGAAAATAACTGTTTTAAAAATAAACCTTCTTTATGTTATCCCAATTTTGGTGGATCATCAATTTCATGCTTGGATCTGATTGATGTAGATACAGTGTTTATGCTCTATGCAGTGTAGTGTTTTTGATTTTTCTACTTGCATCATTTCACTAAAACTATAATGTAATTTTTCCACATTTTAATATCTCTGTATTTGGAATACATGTTATAATTAATGTTCTATCACAGCTTAATTCTTAGCATTTTTTCTTCCTTAGTGATACACAAAATAGTGATGCCTCTTAAATTTGGTGAAATATAGTAAAATATCTTTGACCTCTGTGTATATCAGTACAAAAAGATATAATTCAGGATAACTAAATGAAAAAATTAGTTACTGGGTCTTTTAGTCTTCTAAGTGAGGACAGAAATATGAACATAGATTTAAATTTAATTACCTGGGAGACCTGTGGTATCACTGACTGATATGATTTGGATCTGCATTCCCATCCAAATCTCATGTTGAACTGTTGTCCCTAATGTTGGAGGTGGGGCCTGCAATAAAGTGCTTGTATCACGTAGGGGACAGGGTCCCCTCGGAGCTATTCTCGTGTTGGTGAGTGAGTTCTCAGAAGATCTGGTTGCTTAAAAAGTTTGTAACATCTCCCCTTCTGTTCCTCCTGCCCCAGCCAAGTAAGACATGCCTGCTTCGCCTTTCCCTTCCACTATGATTGTAAGTTTCCTGAGGCCTCTCCAGGAGCCAAGCCAACGGCCACCATCATACTTCCTGTGCAACCTGTGGAATCATGAGCCATTAAATATTTTCTTCTTTATAAATTACCCAGTCTTGGGTATTTATTTATAGCAATGTGAGAATAGCTTAATACACTTTCAGAATCAATGCTGAGCAGGAGGAGATAATTTACTGATAATGTAATACTAAGTTTATAAAAGTCCACTGGCTATTTGGAGGTAGTGTCAAGGTTTAGATTAGAAGACTTAACCAACAATTGTTACATGCTTTTGAGAAAAAGCCATTGTCCTTGGTGCATACTTGACTTTGCCTGCTTAGACTGCCATAACAAAATGACATAGACTGGGATGGGTTAAACAATACAAATTTTGTTTCTGAAGTTCTGGAGCCTGGAAGTCTGAGATCAAGGTGCCAGCACAGTCAGGTTCAGGTGAGGGATGAACTGCCTTCCTGGACAGCAGACAGATGCTTCTTGACATGTGTTCACATGATATCCCTCCTTAACTCTCTTGGCTTAAGACCCCACATTTATGACTTCATCTAAACTTCATTCTCTCCCAAAAGTTCCACCTCCAAATACCATCACATTGAGTATTAGTGCTTCAACATATATGACTTTGGGGGAGGACACAATTCAGTCCACAGCATTTTACTCCAGACCCCGAAATCAGTGTTCTTTGTGAATGCAAAATACATGTATGCTATATCAATATCCCCCAATAGTATTAACTGATGCCAGTATCAAGTCTAAAGTCTAAATTCCAGTCTCATCTGAATGTCACTTAAATCAGATATGAGTGAGACTCAAGGTATAATTCATACTGAAGCAAAATTTTTTACCTCTATACCTGTGAAGCCAGACAAGTTTTGTGCTCCCCCACATGCAATGGTGGGACAAGCATAGTATAGACATTCCTATTTTAAAAGGGAGAAATTAGAAGGAAGAAAGGAGTAATGGTTCCAAGCAAGTCCAAATGTAGCAAGCTAAATTCCTTTAGATCTTTAGGATTAAGGAAACCCTCTTTGGCTACATGTCCCATGCCTTCCAGGTTCACTGGGGTGGCAACATCACCTCCACCACTCTAGGTGTGTGTTCCTTTTCAGGGCCTCTGCCAGGTCAGAATCTTGTCAGGTAGTCCAATTCTCAAGGTTCCATGTGCTTTCCCTAGCTTTTTAATGTGAAAGTATGTTGGCACAGCTGCAAAATAAGTAGCTTTCAAAATTACCAAATAATCTGTAAACTAGATGACATCAACTAATTTCTGGTACTTATACTATTCTCTGTCTCCAAACTCAGGTAGAAAACAAGGATGGATAGAACACAAAAATTAAGAAAGGGAAATACATAGAACAAGAGTAAGCTATGAGGGAGGGTAAGGGATTTTTGTTGGCCACCTTGTCTAGTAATTCAAAAGTGATTTTGTAGTTTGACATTTTGTGTCTTATCAAAATGGTTGTGACAAACAAGCATAATTAATTATTGTGGTTAGAGCCCAGTTGACAACTTTACTCCCTCTTGGTCTACCTTAAAGATTCACTTATTAAATTACCAATTCAACAATTATATTTTGATATGCTTTTATGTGCTAAACAAAATTCTGAACTTTTTTAATACAATCATAAATAAGAGAGGTCCTATCCTTATGGAGCTTAGATAACAGTAGAGAGTATAAACAAACGTGCAAGAAATTATCATAAAGTCTGATGATGTTCCAATGGAAAATGGATCGATTTATATGAGAACTCAGAGTGAAATCAACCACAGAGCAATGGGTTGGAACAGGAGAAGTTGGGGAGTGGGGGTTAATAAGAGTGCAAGGTTTTAGGCAGAGGGGAACAATGCATGCATAGGTTTTGAGGTCACAAAAAGAACATAGAATCATTGAGGGAATTAAAGATATTTGACTGATAAATCAACTAATGTGCTAATTAATAGTATCCTTGGCCTAGAAGAGTGATTGTTAACTAGGAGTAATTTTGGCTCTCAGCGGACATTTGGCAGTATTTGGAGACATTTTTCTTTATCACATGTTGGTCGGGGGTGTTACTGGCATCTAGTGAGTAGAGACTAGGGGTGCTGGTAAACATGCTACAGTGCACATTACTGCCCCTCACAACAAAGAATTATCCAACCTGACAATTCCTGGAGTGCCTTAACCACTCCTATTGTTGCTCAAATTAGCAATGTTCTCATGCATTACAAAACTCTATTCCCAACCCAGATCCGCTGCTGAACCTCCAAGTAACATATACAACAAAATATCATATACAACAAAATGCCAGTAATGCCGAGAATGAGGAGCTCTGGGCTAGATTCTACCATATCCCAATAGTTACTTGTTGCAAGTGCAAATAATTAATGCTAAAATCATTTTTTAAATGACTATTTTCTCTGAAACTATGAATTCACTGTTGTGTCCTCAATGTCTAGCATAGTTCTTCACATATAATGGGTACTCCATAAGCCAAAAGTGAAATGAGTTGTAGAAAAGTGCCATATCACGTAGGGTAATGTCTACATATTAAAATGTCTACAGATTTTAAAGATGGCTTGGAAGAGGTGAAGCTTCTCCCTCAATAGGTTATTAATGCTTTTCCCAGTCTTCAGTATTGAAATAATTTTGTCACAGTGTTTAAAAATGCTATGCAAAAGCAATTTCAATGTGAGACCACAATTCCCTGATTCTGAGCACATTACTACTATAATTCCCTCCTATAAGTAGAAAAGCATGTGTTCCATATGTAGAATTTCTGGAGATGAAACTGAGGTTTTCTTAAGGGTATTAGAATTTTTCCTGGGGACAGTGGGCAATAGCATGATCGGAGTATCTTTTTAGAACTCTCTTTGTAGTGTTAAAATGGTTTGAAGGAGTCAAAATGAAGTGCAAGGGGAATAGTTAGCAGACTATGCCTTAATCCAAAAAAAGATTGTGAAAGCCGAGACTAGGCTAGAGGCAGTCAAGATGGAAAGAATTGAATATAATTCTAAATATATTTAAAAAGAAAGGAGGAGGGAGACAAAGGAGTAAAAAATTATTCAGATTTTTGCCCTAGGCAATGAGGTGGATATGACAGGAGAGAAACCAAAAGAGGAGCAGGTTTAGAGGTGAATATGATTTGTATTTCAAGTATGTTGAGATTCGAATGCATGAAAAACATCTGAGTAAAGATATCTGATATCTTGTTGCCTGTGTTACTCTGAGGTTAAGAGGCTGATCTGAATAAGCAATACAATTTTGTTAATTCATGAGAACATTGCTAATCTCAGCACCAATAGGAGTGGTTAAGATCATTAAGTGGAGGCAGAGGAGACCAAAGAAGAATTTGGGACATAGTCTGCAATGTAAGGGAAAAATCAAGAGTGTGTGTGGTCACCCAAAACAAGGAAAGAAAGATTTTCAAAAATAAGAGAGTAGTCAGCTTTGTAAACTATGGGATGAGAAATGAGATTTGAATTTTGCGGTCATTGGAGAAAATACCAAGAATACTCTTAGCACTCTCAGACAAATGATGAGGTACTCAGGAGTGACTTGATATGTGAATAGAAAGTGAGGAGTTGAACAAGTGCTTAAACTTCAATGAGTTTTACTGGAAAACTGAGGAGCAAGATAAAGCCTTATGTTGAAAACTGATTTTTTTTTTTTTTTTTTTAAGATGAGAGCTACTTGAGTATGTTTACATGCTAGTAAAGGAATCCTGAAAAGAGTCAATGGAGCTGGAGCACTCATTGTCAGCAAGTGGAAATGGGCTCTTCAGACCAGGAGAGGCAGGGACTGGCAGCTGTGAGGCAGGGCCTAAATGAGAGGGCATCACAGAAGCTATTTCAAATATTCTCCACTTTACTCCAATCTCTTACTTTATTACCTGCACTTTCATCTACACAGATGGTGCTCTTTCCTGCCTCACAAGAAAAAAAAAGGCTTTTCGAAGCTTATCACCTGAGCCAGAATGTAAAAAGAAAAAGATCTAGTTATAAAACAACTCCAAAAGTATGTGTGGAGGAGACTGATGTAGTAGTTAATAGGAGAGCTTCAAAGGGAAACAGATCTGGTTTAGCACCATGTGTCTTTCACTGTCCAATTACTGTCTGAGCTTGGACAAATTACATAACCTCATATTTTTCATCTATACAATTGTATATACTAGTGTCTACTTTTGGTGTTTTGTAAATTTTAACAAAACCTTTTCCAAAGCATCTTACATAGTATAATGTACATAATAACCATGTGTGATGGTTAATACTGAGTGTCAACTTGATTGGATTGAAGGATGCAAAGTATTGATCTTGGGTGTGTGTCTATGAGGTTGTTACCAAAGGAGATTAACATTTGAGTCAGTGGGCTGGGAAAGGCAGACCCACCCTTAATCTGGGTGGGCACAATCTAATCAGCTGCCAGCACAGATAGAATATAAAGCAGGCAGAAAAACATGAAAAGACTAGTCTGGCCGAGCCTCCCAGCCTACATCTTTCTCCCCATGCTGGATGCTTCCCGCCCCTGAATATCAGACTCCAAGTTCTTCAGTTTTGGGACTCAGACTGACTCTCCTTGCTTCTCAGCCTGCAGATGGCCTATTGTGGGACCTTGCGATCATGTGAGTTAATACTTAGTAAACTCATCTTTTTATACATATATACATACAATATATATATATATATATATATATATACTCCTCTTTATATATATATATATATATATATATATATTATTGTTGTTGTTCTACCTATGGACTAAATAAATTGATTCAAATAGTTTATAATGCCAAGAACACATATGATTACCTACATACCTACTAAAATTAATAGGATATATATATACATATACACACATATATGTGCTGTCCCTCTAGAGAACCCTAACACCATACAATTAATGTTAGATAAGAAAAAATGGACAGAGGCCAAAATAAGAAGTATCATGGCCAGTGGATTTGGGAAAAATTATCTCACAAGCATAAATAAATGTTTATAAAATATCTATGGGAATCATTTCTATGATATTGAAAAAGTTTCAAGAAACAATAATGCTTAGAATTGACAATAATATGGGGAAAATAAATACACCCGCACATTCACTTTTTGTTGGACCATGAATTAATATATCTGAATTGAGGGTTCCACCAAGATGGCCGGATAGAAACAGTTCTGGAGTGCAGTTCCAGTGAGAGCCATGCAGAAGGCTAGTGACCGCCGCATTTCTAACTGAGGTACCAGGTTCATCTCAATGAGAATGGTTGGAAAGTGGGTGTAGCCCAAGGAGGGCAAATGGAGGCAGGGTGGAGCGCTACCTCACCTCGGAAGTGCAATGGACTGGAGGACACCCCCCTCCTACCCAACAGAGGCCACAGGGACTTTTCTGGCCACTCCAGCACTTCGGTTCAGATACTGCACTTCTCCCAAGGTCTTTACAGCCCAAAGACCAGGAGATTCCCACCGGGCCAATGAGTGCCGTGGGTTTCAACAAGCGCTGTGGGTTTCAAACAAGCATGGTCATTTCAGCTGGTGCCTGGAACGCCTGCGACACAGAGCTGCCAATTGCCCTGAAATGAAAGGGGGATGAAGACAGGGAGCCAAGTGATCTGGCTTAGCAGGTTCCACCCCAACAAAGACCAGCAAACTAAACCCACTGGCTTGAGAGTTTCAAAGCCAGTACCACAGTTTGAGCTCGACACGGGATGGTCAAGCTCAGTAGGCAGAAGGGTGTTTGCCATTACAGAGGCAGTTTGCCATTACCAAGGCAGTTCTAAGTTTACCTATGTAAACAAAATCACAATGAAGTTTACATAGCAGCTGGGCAGAGCCCACGGCAGCTCAGCAATTCCTCTGTGGGCAGACTGTGACTAGAACTCGCTCCTTGCTGGGCATATCTTTAAAAAAGGCAGCAGCACATCAGGGACTTATAAATAAAGCCCCACGTTCCCAGGACAGAGCACCTGGGAAAAGGGGGCAGTTGTGTGTACTGCTGCAGCAGACTTAAATGTCCCTGCCCAGCAGCTCAGAAGGGAGCAATGGAGCTCCCAGCACAGCACTTGAGCTCTGAAAAGGGACAAACTGCCTCTTTAAGTGGCTCCCTGATCCCCGTATGTCCAAGAGACACCCTATACAGGAGAGCTCTGGCTGACATCTGGTGGGTACCCTTCTGGCACAAAGCTACCAGAGGAAGGAACACCAGCAATCCTTGCTGTTCTGCAACCCCTGCAGGTGATTCTCAGGCAAGCAGAGTCTGGAGTGGACCTCTAGTAGTCCTGCAGCTGGGGTGGGGGGGGCCTGACTGTTAGAAAGAAAACTAAAAAACACAAAGAAATAACTTCAACATAAACTGAAAGGACGTCCACTCAGAGACCCATCCAAAAGTCACCAAATTCAAAGACCAAAGGTGGTTAAATCCATGAAGATGGGAAGAAACCAGTGCAAAAAGGATGAAATCACCAAAACCAGACCACCTCTCCCTCCTCCAAGGGATCACAGCTCCTCACCAGCAAGGGAACAAAACCAGATGGAGAATGACTTTGATGAATTGACAGAAACAGGCTTCGGAAGGTGGCTAATAACAAACTCTCTGAGCTAAAGGAACATGTTCTAACCCAATGCAAAGAAACTAAGAAACTTGAAAAAAGGTTAGATGAAATGCTAGCTAGAATAACCAGCTTAGAGAAGAACATAAACGACTTAATGGAGCTGAAAAAAGACACCATGAGAGCTTCATGAAGCATACAAACTTTCAATAGCCAAATCAATCTAGCAGAAGAAAAGATTATCAGAGACTGAAGATCAACTCAATGAAATAAAATTAGAGAAAAAAAGTGAAAAGACATGAGCAAAGCCTATAAGAAATATGGGATTATGTGAAAAGACCTAATCTACGTTTGACAGGTGTACCTGAATGTGATGGGGACATTGAATCCAAGCTGGAAAACACTCTTCAAGATATTATCCAGGAGAACTTCCTTAACCTAGCAAAGCAGGCCAACATTCATATCCAGGAAATACAGAGAACACCACAAAGATATTCCTCAAGAGAGCAACCCCAAGGCACATAATCCTCAGATTAAGCAGGGTTGAAATGAAGGAGAAAATGCTAATGGCAGCCAGAGAGGAAGGTTGGGTTACCCACAGAGGGAAGCCCATCAGACACACAGCGGATCTCTCGGCAGAAATGCTACAAGCCAGAAGAGAGTGGGGGACAATATTCAAGACCTTAAAGAAAAGAACTTTCAACCCAATATTTCATATCCAGCCAAACTAAGCTTCATAAGCTAAGGAGAAAAAATAATCCTTTACAGATAAGCAATTGCTGAGAGATTTCATCACCACCAGGCCTGCCTTACAAGAGCTCCCAAAGGAAGCACTAAACATGAAAAGGAACAATCAGTACCAGTCACTGCAAAAATGTACCAAATGGTATATCAATACTATGAAGAAACTGTGTCAACTAACAGGCAAAACAACTAGCTAGTATCAAAATGGCAGGATCAAATTCACACAAAACAATATTAACCTTAAATGTAAACAGGCGAAATGTCCCAATCAAAAGGCAGACTGGCTAATTGGATGAAAAGTCAAGGCCCATCAGTGTGCTGTATTCAGGAGACACATCTCATGTGCAAAGACCCACAGACACAAAAGAAAGGGATGGAGGAAGCTTTATCAAGCAACAGGAGAGAGAAAAAAAAGCAGGGGTTGCAATCCTAGTCTCTGATAAAACAGACTTTAAACCACCAAAGACCAAAAGAGACAAAGAAGGGCATTATATAATGGTAAAAGCATCATTGCAACAAGAAGAGCTAACAATACTAAATATATATGCACCCAATACAAGAAGGACCCAGATACATAAAGCAAGTTCTTAGTGACCTATAAAGAGATGTAGACTCCCACACAATAATAGTGGGAGACTTTAACACTCCATTGTCAATAGTAGACAGATCAACGAGACAGAAAATTAACAACGATATCCAGGACTTGAACTCAGATCTGAACCAAGCAGACCTAATAGACATCTATAGAACTCTTCAACTCAAATCCACAGAATATACATTCTTCTCATGACCACATTGTACTTACCCTAAAATTGACCACATAATTGGAAGTAAATCACTCCTCAGCAAATGCAAAAGAGCGGAAATTATAACACAGTGCAGTCAAATTAGAACTCTGGGTTAAGAAACTCAGTCAAAACCACATAACTACATGGAAACTGAACAATCTGTTCCTGAATGACTACTGGATAAATAATGAAATGAAGGCAGAAATCAAGATGTAATTTGAAACCATTGAGAACAAAGACACAATGTACCAGAATCTCTGGACACATTTAAAGCAGTGTCTAGAGGGAAATTTATAGCACTAAGTACCCACATGAGAAGCAAGGAAAGATCTAAAATCGACACCATATTGTCACAATTAAAGATCTAGAGGAGCAAGATCAAACAAATCCAAAAACTAGCAGAAGACAAGAAATAACTAAGATCAGAGCAGAACCGAAGGAGATAGAGACACATAAATCCCTTCAAAAAATTAATAAATCCAGGAGCTGTTTTTTTTTAAGATCAACAAAATAGACTGCTAGCCAGAACAATAAAAGAAAAGATAGAAAAATTGAATAGATGCAATAAAACATGACAAAGGGGATATCACCATCGATTCCACAGAAATGCAAACTACCATCAGAGATCACTACAAACAACTGTATGCACATAAACCAGTAAATCTAGAAGAAATGGATAAATTCCTGGACACTTACACCTTCCCAGGACTAAACCAGGAAATATCGGATCCCCTGAATAGACCAAGAACAAGGCCTGAAGTTGAGGTAGCAATTAAGAGCCTACCAATCAAAAAAAGTCCAGGTCCAGATGGATAAACAGACAAATTCTACCAGACATACAAGAGGAGCTGGTACCATTTCTTCTGAAACTATTCCAAACAATACAAAAGAGGGAATTCTCCCCTAACTCATATTATGAGACCAACATCATCGTGATACCAAAACCTGGCAGAGACACAACTAAAAAAGAAAATTTTAGGCTAATATCCATGATTAACATTGATGAAAAAGTCTTCAATACAATACTGGCAAACTGAATGCAACAGTACATTAAAGAGCTCATCCATCACCATCAAATCAGTGTCATCCCGGGGAGGCAAGGCTGGTTCAACATACCCAAATCTATAAACATAATCCATCATATAAACAGAACCAAAGACAAAAACCACATGATTATCTGAATAGATGCAGAGAAGGCCTTCAACAAAATTCAACAGCCCTTTATGCTAAAAACTCTCAATAAACTAGGTATCGATTGAACATATCTCAAAATAATAAAAGCTATTTATGACAAACCCACAGCCAATATCATGCTGAATGGATGAAAGCTAGAAGCATTCCCTTTGAAAACTGGCACCAGACAAGCTTGCCTCTCTCACCATTCCTATTCAACATAGTATTGGAGTTTTAGCCAGAGCAATCAGCAAGAAAAAGAAATAAATGGTATTCAATTAGGAAAAGAGGAAGTCAAATTGTCTCTCTTTGCAGATGACATGATTATACATTTAGAAGACCCCATAGTCCCAGCCCAAAATCTCCTTAAGATGATAAGCAACATCAGCAAAGTCTCAAGATACGAAATCAGTGTGCAAAAATCACAGGCATTCCTATACACCAATAACAGGCAAACAGAGAGCCAAATCAAGAGCGAACTCCCATTGACAATTGCTGCAAAGACAATATAAGACCTAGGAATACAACTAACAAAGGACGTGAAGGACCTCTTCAAGGAGAACTACAAACCACTGCTCAAGGAAATAAGAAAGGAAACAAACAGATGGAAAAACATTTCCTGCTCATGGTTAGGAAGAATCAATATTGTGAAAATGGCCATACTGCCTGAACAAATTTGTAGATTCAATGCTATCCCCCATCAAGCTACCATGGACCTTCTTCACAGAACTGGAAAAAATCACCTTAAACTTCATATGGAACCAAAAAGAGCCCGCATAGCCAAGACAATCCTAAGCAAAAAGAAGAAAGCTGGAGGCATCATACTACCTGACTTCAAACTATACTACATGGCTACTGTAATCAAAACAGCATGGTACTGATATCAAAACAGAGATATAGACCAATGAAGCAGAACAGAGGCCTCAGAAGAAACATCACAAATCTACAATAATCTGATCTTTTACAAACCTGACACAAACAAGCGATGGGGAAAGGATTCCCTGTTTTATAAGTGGTGTTGGGAAAACTGGCTAGCCATATGCAGAGAGCTGAAACTGGACCCCTTCCTTACACCTTATACAAAAATTAACTCCAGATGGGTTAAAGATTTAAACATAAGACCTAACACCATAAAAACCCTAGAAGAAAACCTATACAATACCATTCAGGACCTAGGTATAGGCAAGGACTTCATGACTAAAACACCAAAAGCAATGGCAACAAAAGCCAAAATAGACAAACGAGATCCAATTAAACTTAAGAGCTTCTGCACAGCACAAGAAACAATCATTAGAGTGAACTGGCAACGAACAGAATGGGAAAAAATTTTGCAAGCTTCCTATCTGCCAAAGGGCTAATATCCAGAATCTACAAAGAACTAAAACAAATATACAAGAGAAAAACAACCCCATCAAAAAGCGGGCAAAGGATATGAACACTTTCAAAAGAAGATATTTATGTGGCCAATAAGCATATGGAAAAATGTTCATCACTGGTCATTAGAGAAATGCAAATCAAAACCACATTGAGATACCATCTCATGCCAATTAGTATGGGGATCATTACAAAAATCCAGAGACAACAGATGCTGGAGAGGATATGAAGAAATAGGAACGATTTTACACTGTTGGTGGGAGTCTGAATTAGTTCAACCATTGTGGAAGACAGTGTCGCGATTTCTCAAGGATCTAGATCTAGAAATGCCTTTTGACCCAGCAATCCCATTACTGGGTATACACCCAAAGGATTATAAATCATAATATTATAAAGACACATGCACATGTATGTTCATTGTAGCACTGTTTACAATAGCAAAGACTTGGAACCAACCCAAATGCCCATCAGTGATAGACTGGATAAAGAAAATGTGGCACATATACACCATGGAATACTATGAAGCCATAAAAAAGGATCAGTTCATGTCCTTTGCTGGGACATGGAGAATATAGAAACCATCATTCTCAGCAAACTGACACAAGAAGAGAAATGAACCTCTGCATGTTTTCACTCATAAGTGGGTTTTGAACAATGAGAACACATGGACACAGGAAGGGGAACATCACACACTGGGGTCTGTTGGGGGTTGGGGGGGCCAGGGGAGGGATAGCAGGGTTTGGGTAGATTGGGGTGGGATACCATTAGGGAAAATACCTAATGTAAGTGATGGGGGCATGGAGGCAGCAAACCACAATGGCATGTGTATACCTATGTAACAATCCTGCAAGATCTACACATGCACCCCTGAACTTAAAGTAATATAATATATATATGTATATACATGTATGTATATATATCTGAATTGATATAATATATCTGAAAAGAAGTCTAATATGATTTCTCAGTGTTTAGTTTAGGCCCTTTGACCCACAAATTCCACAAATTCCACTTCTAGGAATATATCCTAAGGAAAAAATCATTCCTAACTACACAATTGCATACAGATGTTGGAAAAATGTTGTTTTTCATAATTTGTTTATGATAGAGTAAAAAGACAATCAATTTAATATCCTTCAATGGAGGATTGTTTAAACAAACCATAATATATCCCCCATTAAGAATACTGTATAGCTATTACAAATGATGATGCAATACATCTATGGAAATGCTTATGATATATTGAAATGTAACAAAAGCAAGTTATCAAAGTATAGGTATATATCTTATGAGCTGATTTTTATTAAAAGAAAGGCACATTTATGAATGTGTTTATATATTTTTTTAAAGTTTACAACATTAGAACATTAATAGAGGATGGATCTAGGTGATGAGGTTACAATTTATCTGTATTATATTATTTTTTAATAAATTGCTGAGTCTCCTCAATGAGTATATGTTAATTTTATAATTGAAAAATAAGATATTTGAAAAAAGTCAACTCTATTGTTAATTATCTGATTATTTAATCTGCATTGCAACAAAAATAGATTGACCTTGTTCTAATGGAGGTGATGTGTTTGTTGTTATTTTACCTATGGACTCAATCGATTCAAATAGTTTATAATGCCAAGAATACATATGTTTTAGAATTTAACATTTTGTAGAGTTCAATACCTACTAAAACTAGTCTTACATTATTAATTGTGTCTCTTTTTCTCTACCCTCACTCTCTTTTCCACACACACACACACACACACACACACACACACAGCATCTCTCGAAAACAAACACATAGTGTGTGATTTGTGTCACTTCATTGAGATTTGGGAATGTCATTAACATATAAATCATTCATTTGCCTACGGTGCTTAAGCTACTTCCTAGCTTTTACAATGCATCTCTTTCTAAAAACTTTTTGTTGAATTGGAATCTACCACACACCGAATTGACTGAAATTGCCTCATTTTCATGAAAGGGTACATGTAGTCAACAAACTACTTATTTTGATTTTAACTAAAAGTTTACCTGCAGTTTTTCAAAAGTGAACAGTACAGCTTATGAACATCTGGAGGATGTAGACTTTGTCTGTTTGAGAAGTACTAGACTAGTTCTATTTGGAGACTTATTCTATGGACAAGTCTTTACTCTGGAAACCTGATTCTTTCACTAATTTACTGTGTGACCCTGAGTAAATGATCTCTCTTCCTGGGGCCTCAGTTTTCCTGTTTTTAAAATTTTATTTGTAATTCAGAAATAATAGTTTATATTTATGAGGGACAATGTGATATTCCAATACATGTATAGATTGTGGAATGATCAAATAAGGCTAATGAGCATATTCATCACCTCAAGTATTTATCCTTTTTTGTGGTAACAACTTTTACAATTCTATCTTTTAGCTATTTTAAAATGTACAATACATTATTATCAACTACAGTCACAATGATGTACAATAAATAAACAGAACTTATTCTTCTTATGCAAATAAAACTTTGAACCCATTGACCAACTTTTTTTCTTTTCCCTGTCCAATACCCTGGTCCAGCCTCTGGTAAATACAATTCCACTCTTTACTTTCGTGGAATCAACTGCTTGAGATTCCCCATGTAAGTGAGATCATACAGTATTTGCATTCTGTGCTTGGCTTATTTCATTTAACATAATGTTCTCCACATTTATCTAATCTGTTGCAAATAACACAATTTATAAAAATTGATTCATCTGTTAACGGGCACGTAGGTTCTTTCTGTATCTTGGCTATTGTGAATAAGGCTGCAATAAACATGGGGGAGCAGTCACATCTCTTCAACAGATTGATTTCAATTCATTTGGGTATATACCCAGAAGTGAGATTGCTGGATCATATTGTAGTTCTATTTTTAGTTTTTTGAGGAATCTCCATCCTGTTTTCTAAAATGGCTACACTAATTTACATTTCTACCAATAGTGTATGAAGGTTCCCTTTGTCCAGATCCTCACCAACACTTGTTATATTTCTTACGATTTTAATAAAAATCACCTCAAAATGGATTAAAGACTTAAACATAAGACCTGAAACTATAAATCTACTGGAAGAAAACATAAGGGAAAACTCTAAGATATTAGTCCTGGCAGTGATTTCTTGGATATAGCTTTGTAAGCACAGGCAATGAAAGCAAAAATAAACAAATGGGAATGCATCAAGCTAATAAGCTTCTGAACAGCAAAGGAAACAATCAAGTAAAAAGACAACCCACAGATTGGGAGAAAATATTTGCTAATCATACATCAGATAAAGGGCTAATATCCAAAATATACGAGGAACTCAGACTACTCAATAACAAGAAAACAACCCTATTGAAAAGTGGGCAAAGGACTTAAATAGACAGTTCTCAAAAGAAGACATAAAAATGGCCAGCAGATACATGAAAAAATACTCAACATCTCTATTCGTTAGAGAAATGCAAACTAAAACTACAATGAGGTATCACCTATTTGTTCAATGAGGGTGGTGAATTAGATAATCTCCAAGGTTTCTTCCATCTGTCACACACTCAATTATCTGATAACTTCTTAATTTACACCAGGAGAAAACTTTGTAATAGTCCATTATGTCAACTTTGAGGAAGCAAGGATGTGCAATGTTTCCCAGCAGCTACAATCTCTCAAGTAGTCCTATGTGAAAGGCTTGGAGTAGCCAGGGCCATCTTTAAACATAACAGTCACCTAGGGTCCCAGACATGCCAGTTGCTTTGTTATGATTTATACTCACTGATTTGCACGGATGCATTTTCAAAATTAACTCAACTTCGTTGTTCCTCAAAAGTCAAACATTAAAGTTTTGTAGACACGTATTTAAATATTTGCACTAGCTGTCAATAGGTAAATCCACCTGTGTGTGTATGCACGTGTGTGTGTGTGTGTGTGTGTGTGTGTGTGTGTGTGTGTGTGTGCATGAAGTGGAAAGATATCATATATTACCTAAAGTGGGTGCTTGGAAAGTCAGATCCATTAGAGATGTGTCTCTATAATATGCCTGTTTAGGTGGTGTTTTTCTTTGATGAAGTGCAAAAGTGCCTTACTTTACAGTAAAATGCAAATCAAAGCTACAATGAGATATCATCTCACTCTATTTAAAATGGCTTATATCCAAAACCCAGATAATAACAAACGCTGGTGAGAAGGTAGAGAAAAGTGAACCCTCATACATTATTGGTGGAAATGTAAATTAATGCAATCACTGTGGAGAACAGTTTGGAGGTTCCTCACAAAACTAAAAATGGAGTTACCATGCCGTCCAACAATCTCACTGCTGAATGTATACCCAAAAGAAAGGAAATCAATACATTGAAGAGCATCTGTTCTCCCAGGTTTGTTGCAGCACTGCTCACTATAGCTAAGCTTTGGAATTAACCTAAGTGTCCATCAACAGATGAATGGATAAAGAAAATGTAGTACATATACAAAATGGAATACTATTTAGCCATAAAAAGAATGAGATGCTGTCATTTGCAACCACATGGATGGAACTGGAGATCATTATGTTAAGTGAAATAAACAAGGCACAGAAAGAAGAACACAGCATGTTCTTACTTGTTTGTGAGATCTAGAAATCAAAAGAATTGAACTCATGGACATAGAGAATAGAATGATGGTTAACAGAGGTAGGGAGGAGGAGGTTAATGGGTACAAAAAAATTGAAAGAATAAGACCTAGTATTTGATAGCACAATAAGATGACTATAGTCAATAATAACTTACTTGTACATTTAAAAATAACTAAAAGAGTGTAATTGAGTTGCTTGTAACACAAAGAATAAATGCTTGAGGAGACGGATACCCCTTTCAATGTTGTGATTATTATACATTGCACTACTCTATCAAAACATCTCATGTACTCCATGAATATATATACATACTATGTATCCACAAAAATTAAAAATATAAATATTTTTAAAATTATTGCATATGGTGAGAGATAGGGGCCTAATTTTCTAATTTCTTTATTCTGAATATGGATATCCATTTTTCCTAGTACCAATTATTGAATAAATTGTCTTTAAAAAATAACAAATAAGAATAAATAAAACAGAAAGCACTGTAGCCACTCAGAGGTGAGCATCTTTTCTCACACATTTGATATATGCCTTCCTTCCACATGTTTATGAGTAGCTTGAGTTTCTGTGTATGTGTGCCCATGCATGTGTATGTGTGCCCATGCATGTGTGTGTGTGCACATGCATAGGTGTTTCAGGAGAGTGTTTCTGCAGTTGTTCATTATTTGTTTCCCAAGGTCATTTAGCCTGCCCAGAAATCTGAAGAAGAAACCTTAAAATGCATGATCATCTATGAATTAGTAACAATTGAAGTTACAAAACTAAGTTTAACCTTCTTGGCACAAAAGCTGAGCCTTCTGCTACTCTGCCTCACACAAAATACCTAGTGACTCTTCCTGTTGACAGTGTGTTCCTAAAACAAAGCAGCAACAACAACATGACCAATATGACAGAACTGGACTGCATTTTACTGCTTCTCTTCATGCGGAAACCAGACTTCTCACCAATTCAAGTAACTGAGCACTAAGGAAGTTTCTATATTCTAGTAATTTACAGGAAGAATCAGAGTCACTCAAGGAAAGCCACTATTTTTCTCTCTCAAATCCATAAAAGTAAACGTGTTAGTTTCGCCCTTCGGCTGGGAACACAAATTTTCCCGATGTCACATAGATATGGATAGAAAACAACCAATTTAGCTATTACTCTATGATGGAATCAAAATAATCACCAGATATTCTTTCTGACTAATTGAGTCCAATAACTGCCTCAAGCTCAATTGCTATATTTTTTCAGAAAATGTTAGTTGAAACACAATAATTATTCAACAGATAAATCTCATTCCAACCTAATTAAGTCAAATATTTTTAAGAACCCATACATATAATAATTACCTCACTTTAATTCATTATCATTGTAAGAAATATTTGATTACTTTATTGGTATTATCAAAATATTAAGTTGAATTTCAATTACAAACTAAAATGTCACTTGGTAGGCAATTAAGATATATTTAACTAACCTAGTAAAAATGTTTTGTGTTACATAAAATCCAAATATCATTTAAAGTTTACCTAGCAAAAAGTAACATATCCAAAATGTTCAGTTACCAGAGAAAAAATAACAAACTAGATATTCACATAGCGACATGGATAGATCTTAAAAATAATACTGAGTGAAACAGTAAGAAACAATGATATGTAACAACACCTACATAAATTTAAAATGTATGTCCACACACTACAGTATGCATTTTATTAACACTCAGGCAAGAGAAACAATATAGATAAAATTTATTAGAATGATTGACTTTGAAGAGAAGAAGAGCACTGGGAAGTAGAAATAAAGAGAAATAAATGAGTGAATAAACAAACATCAGGGAGTCCTGAACAATTAACTCAGAGAATGTGATTAACTGAGCCCTCTATACTTGATGTAAAAATCCTCCACTACCACCCCAGACAGAAAGTTTCAGGTGGAGGGGGAGGTAAAAGTAATGACTAAAATTATTTACAAATGCTGGTGTATAGAGATGATAATAAGAAAGACCAGCTCATACTGTTTCATTCTTCTATTAAAATTTGCTATAGACAATGTTCCCCCTCTATCACCTTAATCAGGGGTGGACCAATCCCACTGTTCCACCCTTTGTAGGCCACTGCTTTGCCCTAAATATCTTAGCAATAAAATGTCCTTGTTAGTGATGTATGACCAACAGTCACCATTATTTCAGTGTTTAGGGATGCTGTCAATGACATTCACTAGGTTGACACTTTTGATTTTTCTGAGGGCCTTTATTTGCTTATCCCATAGAGTGACATGCAATAAATACCACTATGAGATATGTTGCCTGGAGGTAATTTCTTAGTCTGCCTTTTTTGGGGGGATGGTTCATTGTTACTGAACACAAAGCACACCTCAACACTGCCCTCCTCACACAGTGTGCACACACACAGGCACACACATACACACACACAGAGTAATGCAGAAACAGCAAATCTCTTTCTTCTTTGCCTTTGGGATAATACGTAAGGAGAAATGTCTGGTTAACTGTGGACCCGCTGCTCTGGCCCTAATCCTGCAAGATCTCACATCCCTCTATTCACACACCTCCCTTTTCCCTTCATCTCCCCATCCACACCATCAGGGAACAGGAAGATACACACATATGTTTTTATATCTTTCTTATTTTAATTACTATCATAAACAAAAACAAGCAAATGGGATTGCATCAAGCTAAAACGCATCCGCACAACAAAGAAAACAATCAAGCAAAGAAACAATCCCACACTGAGAGAAAAAATCCAAATCACACATCAGATAAAGGGATAATATCCAAAATACACAAGGAGCTCAAGCTACACAATAATAAGTGTACCATCTTGGCATCACAATCGGTCTCTAAGTGGTTGGCCATGTTTCCACAGGCTCCTTTAAGACTCAGTATAGAAGCAGTGAAATTAACTGGGATTTCCTGGTTATGCTCCAGCAGTCTGTCTCTTATTTTGATTCACCATCTTCAGATGGTGGTAACAGATAAATATTGTTGACTTTGTTTAGGTCTTGTGTTTTCTTGATTGGGTGATAGATATTTCAGAGGATCTTTAACCTGCACATGCTTGCAGGGGTATTTCTACCCTTTTGGCTGTCTCATGTACCTGAAAAGGCAGCACAGTGAGCACAGAAAAGCATTCATTTGGAAGAAGAGATTGAGGACTGGATAGAAACCTTAAGAATCATGTGGTTTAGTGGGGGGCACTTGTGCTAGGAAAGGACAATGTAGGAGTCTTGGGTGGAGAGTCTATAGGGTAGAATAGTATGGGCAGGGTCATCTGACCTTGTCACTGCCTCTGCACTCACATTGGCAGGGAGTCATTCTCTCTTTAATTTCTTCTAGAGTGCTTGTGATCAGTTGTTCCAAAGTTGAGTCTGGTTGGTCTGTGCTTATGGTTGGTTGTTCTGCATGTGTGGTTGGCTGTTCAATGTCTGTGCTATACTATTTGCCAAGTGTCTCATTCATATTGAAGCCAGGCAGTGGTCATCTCCAGGGTTCCTACCTTCCTTAAGTATGATATAAGTCTTCTCTAGCCAATGAAGTGCTGCACTGTTAGGCTTTGTTTGGTTATCAAGTTTTTCCTCCAGACAGTGGAACCTTGGAGTGGCTTAAATATCCCAAAGCATCATTGCTGACGCCTCCATGATGATTATGGGGGTGTGGGTGAAGTATAGAGGAGGACAAGATTGTCTGGTTGGAGGAAAATGGAGTTTCTTTAAAATCCCCTAAAGATTCATCCCAAAGTAACTGGAGACCTGTTAACATTTCCCCTGGTTCAATTCTGATGGTACACATAGCAGGAAGAGAGGGTTTTCTCCAAGTCTCTCCCCATGGCCACCCCCCATCCAGTTGTTCATTCTGTTTCTCTTTCACTCTTCACCATTTTCTAGTATTTTGAATGTCTTGCCAAAATCCTACGAAGGCATTGTGACCATTTTTAAGTCTCCATGGAGGTGTGAATCATCCCACTCCTCTTCTACAAATACCCCTTATTTGTCTTAAAGACCAGTCACTTCTCGGTTCCTGGCAGACAACTTTTCCAGCCCAGCTCCTTTTTCTAATGTTCTCATAGCTCTCCTTAGCTTTTAGTTTTCAATCCAAAATCACTGCCTTCAGGCTATCAGGGCTTCAGTGAATAAAGTTGCTTTACAGTGTATCTCTAATATAATTCAAATCTGGGGAATCTTGTTTATTGCTGTAGGTATAATATGCAGACTTGGGTTTTACCACTACAGGTGAGGAGGGGGAAATATGCACGTGCTGGGAGTTGTTCTGAGTTTTTTTTCATCAGGAAACTACAACCTTTTTACTAGTGCGCCCAGGGAGGGGCTTACGTTAACCAAAGGCATGTGTGCCTCATGTGAAAGGCATTTCTCAGTATGCATCCTCAAACAGCAGACACATTTTTCATCATATTTTACTGCTGACCTTGTTAACATGCTGTCTTCCTTCTTTATCCTATGGCCTTCTGGAGAAAGAAAGCAGGAGGAGGAACACTAGAAGAATAAATTTTTATAAACAGTTAAAACAAGGTCTTACTTTCTGGAGAGATGTGAATAAGTCCTGTCCTGACCATTTAGCTCACTAGGCAAAGGACCTCTAATTCAGTTTTTTAGCTTTGAAGAAAAGGAGTTATGGGCTTAACCATAGGCCTTATGTTCCTAATTCTAGCAGCAGAATCAGTCTTCTTGCAGTCCTCACCTGAGCATGTGACCTTTTGCCATTATGGGTGTTTTGCGAGTTTCCTATGAAGCAATCACTTCCTGGCAGTCACTGGTTGCTTACTTGTGGAAGATGCACTGGTACATTATACTACTTAAAATGATTTTTTAAAATAGAAAGCATGACAAACACACCATAAACACACTCAGATAAAATAGACCAACTTGAAAAATTATTTGCAGCATAGATCACAGGTAAGGGACCAATATCACTAATGTGTAAAGACTTTAAAATAGTGTGACAAGCCCCAAAATCTGATGGAAGAAAAAATGTGAAAAAGAAGAGTTGAACAGAAAATTTATTTTAAAAATATAGAACTGACCCTCAGGCATCTGAAAACATGTTTAACCTCACTAAAGTAAGAAAAATTCACATATAAATTACTCTGAGAAATAGAGACCATTTCACAACTGACAAAATATTGGAATTAATAGCCAACTGTAAAACAGTTATTATGACTGTATTCTGTATGTTCAAAAAGTTAAGTACGGATATGAAGACAAAGGAGTTATGTATAACAGTAGGAGATGAAAATTATAGTATTTCAGCTGGCAAATTCACTGGATGGATTAGCGGCAGCTTAGACATGGCGGTAAGAAAGGATGGTGTGCTTTAAGGCATAACAGTTGAAGCCATCCAGAATGAGACAGAGTGAATCAATATATGAAATGGATAACGTACCATGATCAAGTAGAGTCTCCCCTAGGAATCATGTTTATGTAAACATTCTAATACCATCAAAGAATTAAAAAGAAATATATAATCATCTCAATAGATCCAAAAATCCAACACACTTTCATGATAAAAAACACTCAGTAAACTAAAAAGGAAATGTAAATTAAAAGTGAAAGACTGAATTACTTCCCCTTAATATTAGTGAAAAGATAACAATTTCCACTCTCTCCGCTTCTATTCAATTTTACACTATCAAGTCTAGCCAGAGTAAAAAGGTAAGAAAATACGGCATTCACTTTGAAAAAGAAGATATAAAACCATCTTTATTCACAGATGACATGATTGATCATCTATGTATAAAATCCACTGCCAAAAAAGCTAATAGAATTAATAGGTAAGTTTAGAAAAGTTACAGGATAAAATATAAATATGTACAAACCAGTTACATTTCTATATTCTATTGAACAAGTGGAAACCAAATTTAAAAAAAATACAATTTCATATACCAAAGCATTTAAATTATGAAAATACCTATCAGTAAATATGACAAAAATGTGAAATCCTGTAGACTGAACTACACTTACATTGCTGGGAGTTATTAAGGAAGACTTAAATAAATAGAGATATACACCATAATATTGTTAACATGTCATTTCCCCAGATTGATCTACAGATTCAAGCCAATCACATTCTATATTCCAGCAGAATTTATTATAAAACTTAAAATGCATATTTTACAATTCATATGGAAATATGAAGGACCTACAAGAGTCAAAAGAACTTTGTGCAAAAGTTAATGAAGTGAGAAGACTGCTATTATCTACTTTCAAACCTTATTATAAATGTAGAGTATTCAAGACAATGTGGTACTAAATATTAAAAACAGTAATGTAACAGAATATTGATTTTAGAAATACATGCACACATATGGCCAGATGATTTTTTGACAAAGGAGAAAAAGATTTTCAACAGAGAAAGAATAGTCTTTTCAATAGTTGGTGATGCAAAAATGCAACATCCATATTTTTTAAATGTTGAGCTGTAACTCCCACTTTATAAAAATATCCTTGAAGTGTATTATATGTATAAATGTAAACACTAAAGGTATAAAATATCTGCATGAAAATATAGTAGAAATGTTTTATAATTTTGGGTTAAGCAAAGATTTTTTTTGGATTTTGTACTGCAAATACAATCCATAAAAAAAATTATAAATGTGACTTCATCAAAATATAAAACTTCTACTTCTTGAAACACCATGTTAAGAAAATAAAAATCATCTACAGACTGGAAGAAAATACTTGAAGGTCACTTTTATAATAGAATACTTGTATCCAGAATACTTTATGAACACTCAAAACTGAATAATAAAAAGGAAACCTTAAAAAGGGGTAAATAATTTGAACAGACATGTAACCAGTGAGCATATACCAATAATACATAATCTCATAGAACATACTGAAGATCATTACTTATTAGAGAATTATATAATAAAAAGAAAATGAGACCAGCAGCACTCTATTGGAATTGCTAATATTAAAATGACTGACCATACCAAGCATTGGAGAGAATGAGTAACAAAATGAACTCTCATACACTGCTGCTGATGGAAATGCCAAAGAACACAACCACTCTGATAAACAGTGTGGTAGTAGGTTAAAAAGTTAGATGTACATTCACCATAAAACCTATAAAATCCATTCATGCGTATCTTTCCAAGAGAAATAAGAGCATACATCCAAACAAAGATCTGTACAGGAATGTTCATAGCAACTATATGATTTCTAAAATCTAGAAACAGCCCAAATATATACCAACAGATGAGTAGTTTCTCTTTCCATTAATATGTAATGGAATACTACTCAACAATAAAAATGACTAAACTATTGATACTACAACATGAACACATCTGAAAATAATTATGTCAGACAGAAATAAAATGCATGCTATTTGATTTCCTTTATAAAAACAAATTCAGAAAATGCATACAAATGTATGGTGACAGAAATTGGATTAGTGGTTGTTTGGGGATGTGAAAGAGGGGGAGCAGAAGAAAAAGACAAAAGGACAGAAGGAAACTTTTGTAGGTGATGAATAATGTTCACTTTCTTGGTGGTGTTAATAGTTTTATATGTTTGTAATATGACAAAACATACACAATTATACAATTTTAATGTATGTGGCTTATTGTAGGTCAGTTATGCCTCAATTAAGTTTCCATTTTGCTGTAAGAAGATAAAATTTAAAATCCACATTCCTTTACTGTAATCCTCTTTTTAATCATGTAACTATCTTCATATAATTTATAAAATGAGGTTGATGACATTACTTACAAGGCTCATTAAATTACTAACTGTAATAATACATGTAAATAACATAGCAAAGGCTCAATCAATAGCAAATAAATGTAGTGTCTGCATCATCTTGTTTGATGTTGCATAGTCATATCATAGACATATATCAAAATGTCTTTACCCTCATTCTTGGTTTTAAATTATTTTGTATTGAATAACATACTACAATGAACATCCTTATGTATTATTTTTACACACATGCTCAATTATAACTTTTATATAAATATCTTCAAGTGAAATATTTAATTCAAAGGATATGGACATTTTAAGAGTTTTATTGATACATGTTGACAAATTTACTTTCTGAAAATTTTGTATTAACTTACATTCCAAGCAGCTATGACTGAGAAAGTTGCCATGTTTCCTACATATCCTCAGCGACTTTAATTACTCTTACTTCTTCATTTTAATTTTTCTTTATTGGTAGGTTACAAAAGTATCTTATCTTTCACAAATTCTCTTAAACTTTTAAGACTGAAGATATGGTTACAGAAATAGAGATGCTGGTGCGTAACTATAGAGATCTCTTTATAAGTGAGATTTGTCAGCTTTAGATCTTGGTCAGCAGTGTTGATCATCTACCCCAAAACTGTTCAACAACACTTCTTCCTTACTGGTAGAAAGTTACTTCAGTTCAGGTGACTCCCATCTACCAAATGTCTATATGACTAAGGAGTAATCAAAGCAAAGGTTAAGGATCAGTCAAAAAAAGAAAGTTTTCAAGAATGTGTACCACTCAGACTGGTGAAGGTCCACAGAGCTCAAATATATTGCATTCGTCTGTTTTCACACTGCTACAAAGAACTGCCCAAACTGGCTAATTTATAAAGAAAACAGGTTTAATTAACTCACAGATCTGCACAGCTGGAGAGGTCTCAAGAAACTTATAATCATGGCAGAAGAGAAAGCAAACATGTCCTTCATATTGCAGCATAAGAGAAAAGTGCCAAGCAAAGCAGGGAAAAATCCCTTATAAAACCATCAGATCTCAGAAGAACTCACTCACTATCATGAGACTAGCATGAGGGAAACTGCCCTGATGATTCAATTCCACCCAACTGGTTTCTCCCTTGTCACATGGGGATTATGGGGATTTTATTTGGGTGGGGACACAAAGCCTAACCATATCATTCTGCCCTGGGTCCCTCCCAAATCTCATGTCCCTTTTAAATTTTAAAACCAGTCATGCCTTCCCAATAGTCCCCTGAGGTCTTACTTCATTCCAGCATTAACCCAAAAGTCCAAAGTTTCATCTGAGACCAGGGCAAATCCCTTCCACCTATAAGCCTCTAAAATCAAAAGCAAGTTAGTTAGTTACTTCCTTGATAAAATGAGGTTACAGGCATTGGGTAAACACACCCATTCCAAATGGGAAATACTGGTCAAAATGAAAGGGCTACAGGCCTCATGCAAGCCAAAATCCAACAAGGCAACCAAATCTTAAAGCTCCATAATGACTCTAGTTCTCATATTCAGGTCATGAGCCCAGCTAGGGGGATGCTCCCATGGCCTTGAGCAACTCTGCCTCCATGGCTTTGGAGGGTGCAGGCCCCACCCAGCTGCTTTCACAGGTGGGTGTTGAGCATCTACAGCTTTTCTTGGTGCCTAGTGTAAATTGTCAGTGTATTTACCATTCTTGGGTCTGCAGGATGGTGGCCCTCTTCTCACAGTTCCACTAGGCAGTGCCCCAGTGAGGACTCTGTGGAGACTCCAACCCTACATTTCCCATCTGCCTGCCCTAGCAGAGGTTCTCCATGAGGGCTCTGCCCCTGTAGCAAACTTTTTCCAGGACATCCAGGCATTCCCATACATACTATGAAATCTAGGTGGAGGCTCTCAAACCTCAATTCTTGACTTGTTTGCACCCACAGACCAAACACCATGAGTAAGCCACCAAGGCTTACGGCTTGAACCCTCAGAAGCAACAGCCTGATCTGCGCATCGGCCCCTTTTAGCCACAGGTGGAATGCAGGGCACCAAGTCCCAGACTCCACAAAGCAGCAAGGCCCTGGGCCTGGCCCAGGGAACCATTTTTTTCTCCAGGCCTTTGGGCTTGTGATGGGCGGGGCTCCATGAAGACCTCTGACATGCCCTGGAGACATTTTCCCCCATTGTCTTGGTGATTAACCTTTGGCTTCTTTTTACTGATGCAAATTTCTGCAGTTGGCTTGAATTTCTCCCCAGAAAATGGTTTTGTCTTTTCTAATGCATTAGCAGCTACAAATTTTTCAAACTTTTATTCTCTGCTTTCTCTTGAATTCTTCTTCTTGGAAATTCCTTCTACCAGATAACCTAAATCATCTACCTCACATTCAAAGTTCCCCAGATCTCTAGAGCAGGGGCAAAATGCTGCCAGGCTCTTTGCTAAAGCATAGAAAGAGTGACCTTTGCTCCAGTTCCTAAGAAGTTCCTCATTTCCATGTGAGACCATCTCAGCCTGGACTTCATTGTCCACATCATTATTAGCTTTGTCTGTTAAAATCATTCAACAAGTGTTTAGGAAGTTCCAAACTTTCTCACACCTTCCTGGCTTCTTCTGAGCCCTCCAAAGTATTCCAGTCTCTGTCTGTTACCCAGTTCCATAGTTACTCTCACAAGTTTGGGTATCTTTAGAGCAGCACCCCACTCTCTGTGGTACCAATTTACTGTATGTGTCCATTTTCACCCTGCTACAAAGAACTGCTGGAGACTGGGCAATTTATTTAAAAACAGGGTTTAATTGACTCACGTTTCAGTATGGCTGGGGAGGCCTCAGGAAACCTACAATCACAGCAGATGGTGAAGGGGAAGCAAGGCAAATTCTTTACAAGGTGGCAGGAAGAAGAAATGTAGAGCAAAGTGGGGAAGAACCCCTTATAAAACCAGGAGGTCTCATGAAAACTCACTCACTATCATGAGAACAGCATAGGGGAAAGCACCCCCCATGATTCAATTACCTCCACTTTGCCTCTCCCTTGACACGTGGAGATTATGGAGATTACAGTTCAAGATGAAATTTGAGTGGGTACACAAAGCCTAACCATATCATCTGCCCTCTATAGAAACATTCCAGGAAGACAGGCAAGAAAACAAAAACCTGAGAAATGTCACAACCTACCCCCAATTCAGAGTGTGTCTAAAAGGAAGAAAGTGTCACCAAATCTGGTTCGATGTGCAGAAAGTTTCCATTACTTAAAAAGTCCAATCCTGTTACCTTGCTCCTCTAACCATGGTCCAGAAATATTGCTGGAATTTGCTGTGGCTCTCAATTTCATGCTGGGAGGATAGCTGAAGAGAAAAATTAGGATTGCAAAAGTTCAGACTTAATTATTGCCAACAATAAAAGGAAATGTAGTCAAACAGAAGACCAAGAAGAAAATAAAACCCAAAGGAGTGGGAGTTGGGGGAAATGACATCTGAATGAGCAATGAGCCATTAACAATTAATGTCTACTCTCAATGCAATGAGTTCACAACCCAAAGCCCCCTTCAACCTACCATTTTGCACTCATTTTGAAGTAGCAGAAATGTGCTTTAAGATAAAAATGCAAAAGAAGAAAATAAACTAGGAAAAGTTACAGGGCACATTACAAGGCCTTAAAAGACAAGGTAAATTTTAAGTCTGGTAACCAGTTCTGCCCATAGACATTGGTGACAGCATTTTTTCCCCATACTTACTCATTCCTCTAGATGAAAGGAGACTTAGCTCTCAAATGGTGTCTCCCCATAAAGGGGAAAAAAATTCCAACATGATAAAATGAGAGTCAAGATGAATCCATTTAAAATATAGCAACAGAAATAGACTGTTAGCATACATACATCTGCCTTTTATTGCTGGATTGCCTAAAGGGTCCAATGGAGAAAAAAATATAGTCTACTTAGAGCTGTCCACTTTAAATAGAGTTATTTTTTTAATATGTTAAGACATCTGTGTAAAACTTCTTTGACTGAGGGTGGAGGAAAAATGGAAAAAACAAAACAAGCAAACAGATATTTTGTTAAAAAGGAAATGCAAGGAATAATTTATCCAGAAAATGTTCTGCAATATATTGAATAAACAGAATGCAATTTAATAAGACAAGAAATAAAAAATGAGATAATAAGACATCAAAGTGAAACTTCAAATTAAAAGGAATAGTACAAAGTCAAGGAAACAATTGAGGGGATTAAAACACTATTTCTACTGAACTAATAAGTAATGTAGAAACAGCAAGTAACTGAGCAGTCACAGACGAAAACCAAATATAAATGTTGTTCCAAATGTAGAATCCCCAACTGGAAATGGAAATGAAAATGAAATAAAAAGCATTATAAAAATAATTCAGAATCTGCAGATTAAAATGTCACAGTACACTTTAAAAGATTGGATACAAAATTGTCAACATTTAGATAGTCTGGTTGTTTAATTTCAAAGAACAAACAGTTATTCTTTAGTCATCCAGGCAAATAAAACAAGAGAGGGGAGCTTACATTGGCCCCAAAGTTGTGGACAGGAACCTTCATCTTATAAAAGGGTATTGTCTACAAAATATTAAATGTAAAAAGTATAACCCCAAAACATTTATTCAACTGTGGCAAAGATAGCTAGTTTTCCAAGTACACTTATTCTCACAGTAATAGAACTTTGTTGATCTTATGGGCATAAAGCTAAACTATACTTTATCTTTTCCTAAATTTGACTATAAAGTAGAATTAAGTACCAGCCAATGGATTAAGAGCAGTAAGTGATGTTTTATTCTGGATAATACACAGCAAGACATAAAATGTACCTCTCTTTTTACATTTCCCCATCTGATATGGTTTGGCTGTGTCCCCATTCAAATCTCAACTTGAATTTTATCTCCCTAAATTCCTATTTGTTGTGGGAGGGACCTAACTGAATCATGGGGGCCAGTCTTTCCCATGTTATTCTCTTGATAGTGAATAAGTCTCACAAGATCTGATGGGTTTGTCAGGCATTTCTGCTTTAGCTTCTTTTACATTTTCTCTTGCTGCCACTAAGTAAGAAGTACCTTTTCATTCCCCCCATGATTCTGAGGCCTCACCAGCCATGTGGAACTGTAAGTCCAATTAAACCTCTTTTCTTTCCAGTCTTGGGTATGTCTTTATCATGTAATAACCTACCCTGAGCTAGCATCACTGACTCCATTTTAGCTGTAAACCCCAGCCTAGCTTCCCCTCCCTACCACAGCCCCTCTGGGTGCATAACTGGGTCATGCTGCACTAGAAATGTTGAAGCGTACTGTTCCTAACACTTGTAACCATTGTAACCACATCCTGCTTGGCATAATCCCCTCCCCAGCTATTGTAAGAAAAAAAAATTCCCTTTGATCATTGTGTAGCAGAAGCCTGATCACCACCCTTCTTGGTGATTGTATGGAAAACACCTGTGGCCACAGCCCCTCCCTCTAACCTGATTTTCTGATTCTGTAAAATTCCACTTCAGCTAGGTACCCCCTTATCTACCTAAATCAAGGTATAAAAGATAATCAAGCCCCTTCCTCAGGGCTGAGAGAACTTTGAGCATTAGTCATCTCTCAGTTGCCGGCTAATAAAAAGGACTCTTAATTTGGAGCTCAGTGTGTGGTGGATTCCTTGTAACTTGCTTGGTTACTACAATGAGCAGTTTGAAAATGGACTCACACAGTAAATTAGTACCAGTAGAGTGGGGTGTTGCTGAAAAGATAACCCAAAAATCTGGAAGCGACTTTGGAACTGGGTAATAAGCAGAGGTTGGAACAATTTGGAGCACTCAGAAGAAGACAGGAAAATGCGGAAAAGTTTGGAACTTTCTAGAGATTTGTTGAATGGCTTTGGCCAAAATGCTGATAGCGATATGGACATTTAGGTCCAGTTGAGGTGGTCTCAGATGGAAATAGGAACTTGTTGGGAACTGGAGCAAAGATGACTTGCCATGTTTTAGCAAAGAGACTGGCAGCATTTTGTCCCTGCCCTAGAGATCTGTAGAACTTTGAACTTGAGAATGATGATTTAGGGTATCTGCCAGAAGTTTCTAAACAGCAAATCATTCAAGAGGTGACTTGGGTACCGTTAAAGGCATTCAGTTTTATAACAGAAATAGAGAATAAAAGTTTGGAAAATATGCAGCCTGACTACACGATAGAAAAGAAAAACTCATTTTCTGTGGAGAAACTCAAGCCAGCTACAGAAATTTGCATAAGTATCAAGGAGCCTAATGTTAATCCCCAAGACCATATTGAATATGTCTCTAGCCCATGTCAGAGAACTTCACAGCATTTCCTCCGATCAGGCCTGGAAGCCCAGGAGGGTAAAGTGGTTTCATGGGTCAGACTCAGGGTCCCCATGCTCTGTGCAGTCTAGGGACTTGGTGCCCTGTGTCCAGATGTTCCAGCCATGGTTGAAAGGGGCCAACATAAAGCTTGGGCTGTTGCTTCTCAGAGGGTGGAAGCTTTAAGCCTTGGCAGCTTCCACATGGTGTTGAGACTATAGGTGCACAGAAGTAAAGAATTGAGGTTTGGGAACCACCAATAATTCAAAAGATGTATGAGAATGCCTGGGATGTCTAGGCAAGAGTTTGCTACAGGGTTCAGGCTTTCATGGAGAACCTCTGCTAGGGCAATGCAGAATGGAAATGTGGGGTCAGAGCCCCCACACAGAGTCCCTACTGGAGCTCTGAGAAGAGGGCCACCATCCTCCAGGTCTCAGAATGGTAGATCCACTGACATCTGTACTGTGTGCCTGGAAAAGTCACACACACTCAACACCAGCCCATGAAAGCAGCCATGAGAGAGGCTGTACCCTGCAAAGTCACAGGAGTTGAGCTGCCCAAGACCATGCAAACTCACCTCTTGCATTAGTGTGACTTAGACGTGAGACCTGGCATCAAAGGAGAGCATTTTGGAACTTTAAAATTTAACTGCCCCACTGGATTTGGAACATGCATGCGCCCTGTAACCACTTTCTTTGCCAATTTCTCCCATTTGGAATGGCAGTATTTACCCAATACCTGTACCCCGTTGTATCTAGGAAGTAACTAGCTTGTTTTTGATTTTACAGGCTCATAGGTGGAAGAGACTTGCCTTGTCTCAGATGAGACTTTGGACAGTGGACCTTTGGTTTAATGGTGAAATGAGTTAAGACTTTGGGGATAGGTTTAGATGGCATGATTGGTTCTGAAATGTGAGGACATGAGATTTGGAGGGACCAAGGCAGAATGGTATGGTTTGGCTGTGTCCTCATTCAAATCTCAACTTGAATTGTATTTCCCAGAATTCCCAAGTGTTTAAGGAGGGACCTAGGTGGAGGTAATTGAATCATGGGGGCTGGTCTTTCTGTGATATTCTCGCAATAGTGAATAAGTCTCAGTAGATCTGATGGGTTTATCAGGGGATTCTGCTTTTACTTTTTCCTTATTTCTCTTGCTGCCACCATGTAAGAAGTACCTTTTGCCTTCCACCATAATTCTGAGGCCTCCCCAGCCATGTGAAATTGTAAGTCCAATTAAACCTCTTTTGATTCCCAGTCTCAGGCATGTCTTTATCAGCAGCTTGAAAACAACAGACTAATACACTGTTCTTTCTCGCTAGCTCAAATTAAGATATTATGTTTGGTTCACACTGTGGGTTGAATTATGCCTCTCCAAAAAGACATATTCTTAGAAGAAAATTCCAGGTTAAATAAATCTTCATTACCTTGGATTTGGCATTAGATTGTTAGATATGACATAAAAACAAAAGAGACACACGCAAAAACCAGATAAATAGGATTTCATCAAAATGAACAATCTTGGGGTAACAAAGATCATTATCAAGAGAGAAAAAGACAACATACAAAATAAAATAGAATTGCAATCCCATATCTGATAAGGGTCTAGTATCCATAATATATGAAGAACTCTTACAGGTGAATTAAAAAGAGACAATCCAATTTTTAAAATAGACAAAGGATCTAAATAGACATTGATCCATAGAACATATACAAATGGTCAATAAGGACATGAAAAGATTCTTAGTATCATTAGTCATTAAGAATATGCACAAAGAGATCCTACTGCACATCCACCAGTCTGGTTACAATAATCATAATAAAAAAGAGAACATATTGAGTGTTCAAAATATGTGGAAAAAATGAAATTCTAGTTTATTGCTGGTGAGAGTACAAAATTATTCAGCCACTGTGGTAAACAGTTTGGTGGTTCATCAAAAAGTAAAATACAGAAATACCATGTAACTCTGTAGTCCACTCCTAGCTATATACTCAAGTAAACTGAAAATTTGAACTCAAGCAAATACATGTACATATATGTTCACAGCAACACTATTTACAATAGTAAAGAGGTAGAAAGAGCTCAATATTCATCAACAGATAAATGGATAAGCAAAATGTGGTATACCCATACAATGAATATTATTTAGCCATAAAAAGGAAGTATTAATACATGCAATTATATGAATGGACCTTGAAAACATAGTGTTGAATAAAAGGCTTCTAATGCAAAAAGTCACATGTTGTATAATATGTTTTATATGAAATATCCAGAATAGGTCAATCCATAGAGACAGAATGTAGATTGCCACTTGCCAGGGGCTGGCAAGAGGAGACATTGGGAAAAACTGCTTAATGAGTCAGAGGTTTTATTTTGAAGTGATGGAAATGTTTTTGAACTAGACAGATGTGATAGTTGTACAACATCATGAATATACTAAATGCCACTAAATTTTTTACCTTAAAGTATTTAATTTTATGTTATTTAATATTCATTTCAATAATGTACTAAGGAATACAAGACATAGTTAAATTCTATCTCCTGGTACTTGTGAATGTGCCCTTATTAGGAAATAGTGTCTTTGCACATGTAATCAAGTCAAAATGAGGTAATATTGGATTAGGGTTGTCCCTAATCCAAAGACTGGTGTTTTCTTGGTTAAGAGGGAAATCTGAATGCAGATTCGGGAATGTGGCCAGGTGATGCTTGAGTCACAGACTGGAGTGAAAGGAGCTGCATGCCAGGGAACACCAAAGATTGCTGACAACCACCAAAAGCTAGGAGGATTTAAGAAAGTTTTCTTCCCTGGAGATTTCAGAAGGACCATGACCCTGCACGAACCTGAATTTCAGACTTTCTGGCTCCCAGAACTGTGACAGTATAAATTTCAATTGTTTTAGCCTATTGTGGTAATGTGCTACAGCAGCCCTAGAGAATGAACCCAGATGTGGAGAAGTTGTCATAAATCACAGGATGTAAGCCTCATGTTGAAAACAGCAGAGCTAGAGGGTTCTGGGCTTAAGTGTTGACTATGAAAATAAAGCCTATTTGTGTTGAAAGAATACAGCTTAAGACATCATCAGAAACAAACCATGGTTAAAAAAATAGCACCAGCATATAGAAAAGATACATGATGAAAAACTTAATAAACTGAAAAAGAAAACTGAAATTTTAGCTTTAAAAAAATACCAATGAAATAAGTAATGCCACTGTGAAATACAGTTAAGTGAAAAGAAAAATTACAAGCATAAAAACATACAGATGGCAAGTTTACAAAAGAGTGCCTATCCAACATCATGGAAATTACATGTCTTGAACAAAACTAAGCTGTTGCAAATACAAGTGTCACCAGTAACACTTCAGCTCAGGATGTTAAATATATAACTAAGAACTTACAGGAAAGGTATGTGAAATGCTAAATCATTTGTGATGTCTTCTATTTTTGTAAATAAATGTGGATTTGGAGGCAAAATAAAAAATATATTTTCAAAATTGATGAAAATAAATTGATATTGTTCAATTCAATATTTTCAATTCACATTGATAGTATGTATCACTATCTACATATAAAAGTTAATGAAGTGTGTAAAATCCCATACTGGAAATAAGAAAGACAATAGAACATCACAATGCTACTAATATCTCAAGTATAGTGACCCTAAACACAAAAAATCATGATGCAAAGATTCTACCCATATTTGAAAAAACTTACATTTGTTAATGGATGAGCTTGATGTCATCAAGATGCCATGTGTCTGTGTTTTTTTCTGAGGCAGTTCATTCAGGCCTCTAGATCACCCTCAGTGAGCTCCAAGACTGTGCTCTTTCCCAGCTCCTCCCTGACATAACCTTGGTGCAATGGCTTCTGTTAGAACAGGTGTTTGTTACCTGATGTGTATAAACTTAGGTGGGAACAATTCCATACTTATTTTCACTAGGCTTTAATAAAAGTTCAGACTTACTTTCCATTATAAATACAAGCCAACAGCACTAAAAGTAGCTATGACTTTGTCACTAACAGAAACCACAGATAATTCATGTCATATTAGAGTTATTAAGATGTCTTTGACTGTTGTTTGTATTTAGACCTGCTACTTTATCTTGTCATGCAATTCACTGAAAAATATCTCCATATATTAACTCTATAAAATTTTTCTCTGCTTAGGTATTTAATTTATGGGGACTCCATAGATTCCTGAGTAGCTATTTTATGTACCATGAAAATTTAAAAAAAACCAAATGACATTTTTCCATGTGGTGCATAAAATTTTCTATTACCTTTAAATGTAGATCAATATCAATAATATGGTCATCATTACATAAGATACAATGTAGAATTAAATGATTTCCAGTGATAAATTAGACTACTTGTACACATTTTCTTCCAAACTACTTTAATCTGAAAACATGGGCTATCTTGTGGGCATAATGTGATAGCTAAATGGGATAATATACACCAAGGATGGCATCTGACATATAATGCAAATATAGTAGCTATTATTAAGAGTCTTGTTGTATTACACATGTGTTTCAATTTGAGTAATTCATGAGTTCTTTTTAGATTGATATAATCATATTTCGTTAAGTTCGAAGACCCAAGGTGAATTTCTAATACATGAAATACCAAGTTCTTAATGTTTCAAATGAGTTCATAATTAAACTCTGCCAATATTTTGGAAGCAAAAGTACCCAAAGATTTATAAGGACTAATATTGAAAAAGAGACATTTTGGTTTGTAACTAATTAAAATTCTGGGCCTCTGAAATTTAGATATTGAATTATTTTCTGCATTCCATTTGAAGAAATGCCTTCTCATTTTGGTAAAAAATTAAAATAAAAACATTGTTATGATGGTTTTAAGCAACTTTTAGGATTCCATGGTTATACATGGTTTTGTTGACTGTTGAGCAAAAATCTTTCAAGTCAAGCTAAAACACTAAGGTTTTCAGGATGCCAACTATAAAAAAGTAAATACTGGCTTGCAAAGGCAATACTAGAAAGAAATTTATTTATACTTTCACAAGACCCAGCTCTCCACTGGTGGGGATTCAATTTGTTCATCTTTGTATTCTCATCATCTAGAATGATATATGACACAGAGTACCTTAATAAATGTGTGTCAAACAAATGAACAAACTCACTGTTTGTTACTAGAGAAGATTAAAAGTAGTTATGAATTCCCTCAAGAAAATAATCCTTAAAACACACAGATACAGAAACATGGGCAGTCGAAGAAAAATCTAGACATGCAGAGAGCCTGCCACAGGAAATTGGATTTTAGTTTGGATATGTTATACATTGGTGCAAATCTCTTCATGTCAGCAAGGTAATGAAGATGTAGGAAACATAAGAGGAGGTACTCCTGGATGATAAGTGAAGGGAGGTGAGGGAGTACAGGGAAAGAAAAACTAATAATTTTGAGTTTCTTCTTTGCAAGAAGCACTACACTTTCAATGCCGCCTTATGGATTCTTCAAACAACTCTGATTCCCTGAGTTGGCTATAATTTAAAAAATAGGGAAGGAATTAATGGAGCAAGGAAGGAAGGAAGGAAGGAAGGAAGGAAACAGGGAGGGAGGGAGGGAAAGGAGCAAAACCATGAAGTGCTCAAAGGCACGATGCATATATCTTTTAGTTCTCTGTGCTGGAATCACTTTCAAAATGGCAAGAGAAGACTTAAATGGGCAACAAATATGTACATTCCCTACTTCCCATGTTCTACTACCTCATTGAATAGTTTTTGATGTTCTTACCTTTCCTAGCATTAAAAACTAAAGGTCCCCATTCTAATTAACTGATAAAAATATTTACCTTTGAGTCTACTATCCCCACCATTTTGACAAACATATACAAAGCTATTTGAATGCCCTTTTTTTAATCCATCTAACTCCAATATACTAACCCTCAGCAGTAAAATATTTGAATTCCTTTATTGATAATTTTCTAGCCAAATTGTATTATTTGCCCTTCACACAATTGAAAGGGTAGAATCTACCACCTTTGGAAATACTTTCCACTACTTTGTCTCAATCTAGGTCCTTTCTGTAGAACCCAGAATTTGGACAATAATATTCTCCACGAACTCTCTCTTAAGTAGCAGGGTGAGAAGTTATTTGCCTTGGAAAAGCTGATCTATTTCTGAGCTACCTTTATGTTGTCTGATCACATGTGACTTTTCAATCTTGCCTCTTGAGGAAAACATTTTTTTTTCTGGCATTTTCCAGCCCTACTCATGCAGCGTTTTTTTCTCTGAATCACCTAAAGAAGGTTTTTCTTCTGATATATTCTGCTGGGAAATGGCTGTTCTTGCAACAATCTCAAGTGGTGAACCACAGACTATACCATGAGTCCCCAGGCTGCAATCAGTACTCCCTTTAAGAATAGTGATTGCTGTCATCTATATGACTGAAATTTTATAGCTTAAGCTTAAACATTTGAATATGCAAAAATTGCTCTATACTTGTTAAATTGGCTACTACATTTTTGTGTTCTTTCATATTTCACCCTACATATACCCATATACTGCCACTACTTGGAAACCTTTTTTTGTTTGTTTTTGTTTTTGAGACAGAGTCTCGCTCTGTCACCCAGGCTGGAGTGCCATGGTACGGTCTTGGCTCACTGCAAACTCCACCTCCCTTGTTAAAGTGATTCTCCTGCCTCAGCCTCTTGAGTAGCTGGGATTACAGGCACCCACCACCACACCCGGCTATTTTTTGTATTTTTAGTAGAGACAGGGTTTCACCATGTTGGCCAGACTTGTCTTAAACTCCTGACCTCAAGTGATCCACTCACCTCAGCCTCCTGAAGTGTGGTATTACTACAAATTAGGTTAGGAATACTCGAAATTGTTATCATATATGGAATAAAACTCAAAATTGAAGATTTGTTGAAATAAAATTAAAATATATATTCTGTTCTGTGCCATGTGGTTCATCATGAGGATAATATTTTACAACTATTTGAACAACATTAAGTCATTTTTCTGTGAAGGCACTTCCATGATACCTAAAATTCCAGAGAATTTCTTAAAGCCTTGTATGTAAAGGTTCCAGTCACAACTACCTTATTGGTTTGTGTTAGGCTGTTCTTGCATTGCTATGAAGAAATATCTAAGGCCAGGGGTGGTAGCTCATGCGTGTAATCCTAGCACTTTGGGAGGCTGAGGCAGGTGGATCATCTGAGGTCAAGAGTTTGAGACCAGCCTGGCCAACATAGTGAAACTCCGTCTTTACTAAAAAATAGAAAAATTATCTGGATGTGGTGGCGGGTGCCTATAATCCCAGCTACATAGGAGGCTGAGGCAGGAGAATCTCGTGAACCTGGGGGGCAGAGGTTGCAGAAAGCCAAGATCATGTCACTTTACTCCAGCCTGGGTGAAAGAGTGAAACTCCATCAAAAAAAAAAACAAAAAAAACTGAGGCTGGATAATTTATAAAGGAAAGATTTAATTTGCTCACAGTTCTATAGGCTGCACAGGAAGCATGGCTCTGGCATGAGCTCAACTTTAGGGAGGCCTCAGGAAGCTTACAATAATGGTGAAAGGCAAAAGGGGAGACACATCCATGGCAAAAGTAGGAGCAAGTCAGGGAGGAGGTGCTCCACATTTTAAACGTCCAGGTCTTGAATGAAGTGAACTCACTCACTATCGTGTGGACAGCACCAAGCCATGAGGGATCTTCCCCCATGACCCAAACGCCTCCCTGCAGACCCCAACTTCAACATTGGGGATTACGTTTTAACATCAGATTTGGGCAAGGAAGAGTATCCAAACTATTTCATGGTTTTCAGAAAAATAATGATCTACACTCTCATGCAGAATTTTCATGATACATTAACTTTTTCTGTTAAATATACCCACTTAAACATTTACAATGCAAGCCCTCTGCAAGTTGTGTAATTCCTAAATTGTCACCATTATCTTAAAGTATGGGGTATAGGCATCATCGTTGTGAGTCTGAATAAATTTGCTTGTGGCTTAAATTCTAAATGATACTTAATTGTTTGACATAAATTTAATTATCCAAGAGCTATGGGATTAGAAATTGTTTTCTAAGTCATTTTCATTTTATTAAAATTAATAAAATTAGGCAGTCTTTCTAACTCTTTAAACTTATGTGGTTCACTTTGAAATGAAGCATCACTTGGAGGCAAGTTGTAAAAACTGAAAAAAGAATAATTGTTCTTGGTGAGAGCTAGTTCAAAATTCACATTAGCATTAGCATAAAAGATATACTTAATGACTTATTTAGTAGCATAAACATATTCAACATTTAGTATTTCCATTACTAATAGGTGGTGTTAATTTATCAAAATCTGTTAGATGATCAGTTTATAAAAACACAATAGGCTGTCTGTTTGCATACTAAAGTGGCACTAGATGATTCTACACCTGTAACAGGGAGGCGTGTGAAATAAAGTTCGGATAGCCTTTTTCTCCACATAACAGTGAATTACCTATATTTATCAGCCCAATGGTAATGAGTAAGGAAAGTTGTTCACTATTTGAATGGGCTTCTGCAAGTAATCCAATCTTCCTATCCAGGGTTCTTAGGTGTTTTTAAACATTTTTTCTGTGGGATGCTTCAAAAATAAGGGAGTAAAAGAAACGAATATTTAAATTAAATGAAAAGTGAGAGGTAATCACGGTAACACTTTATGTCCAGTTGACATCCCTATGTCTGTGCTGTTTACATTGCAGGGCAATTAGGAAAAGAGCACTCCATCTTCACTCTCAGGCATTCATTTTTTATTGGAAACTCAAAAAGTGGATGGCAAGGAATAGAAGAGACAAAATGTTGGAGAGGATTATAAAGTTTCCTTTGTAGGGACATGGATGAACCTGGAAACCATCATTCTCAGCAAACTGACACAAGAACAGAAAATCAAACACCACATGTTCTCATTCATAGGCGGGTGTTGAACAATGAGAACACATGGACACAGGGAGGGGAGCATCACACACTGGGGTCTGTGGGGGGGGGAACTAGGGGAGGGACAGTGGGAGGTGGGGGAGTTGGGGAGGGATAACATGGGAAGAAACGTAGATATAGGTGATGGGGTGGAAGGCACCAAACCACATTGCCATGTATGTACCTATGCAACAATCTTGCATGTTCTTCACATGTACTCCAGACCCTAAAGTGCAATAATATATAAAAAAATAAATCAATAAAAAATAAAAAATAAAAATAAATAAAATGTTAAATAAACAACTTTATATCAGAAACACAGTGCGATTAGAATTGTTAATGTCACAACGCAGATTCGGGAGTGAGACAAGTTACAGAATCCCATTTTTCATGAATAAAATCAAAACAACATGTTAATGGCAAGGGGGAGTCAGAATCCTAGTCTAACCCTTAAGCCAACACCACACACACACACACACACACACACACACACACACACACACACTTTTCTGTGTTGGTTTTTGTTTGGTCATTATTAAGTATAACAAAAATAGAAGATAAGAGAGCTTAAGTGTGTTAAATCAAGTATATATATTTTTTCAGTCCTTATCAAGGACTTTTTTCTTTTACTACCTTTAAACAAATAGTTACATTTGCACTTGATTCTAAGCAGGGGAGTTCATTGTATATTTCTTTATAATAGATATTTAAACCCATCAGTATTAACTATAGCACTGAGTATGCGCTAAGGAAGATTTGCCATTATCTGAGAAAAATAAATAAATGAATACTAATAAGTTTGTGGAAATAAAATATTTCTCCAATGTGATAAAAATAAAAGGGAAATTTCAGGTAATCAAAAATTATTGTACACTTAATGTGTGTTTTTATTATGCCAGGTCAATTGGGAGATAATAAATTAAATTTCATACTTGATTAAATGTCACTCGTTCTTAAGTGTGCAGATGTATTCAACTTGGTTGTTGTCTTCTATTAACTACAAAACTATCAAGGTAGATAAGCCTACAAACAAATGAATGAGAACATTGTGGTAAATGCTATAAAAGATGTTTAAACAAATTGCTATAAGACAAGGATTCTTAGAGCAAGTATGAGCTGAGGTTAGCGTTATCCGATCTCATGGATAAGATTTGATAAGGAGAAATGAGGAGGGGATGGTATTTTAGACAGAAGGAGAGCTGTAGCAAAGTCTTAGAAGTCAGATAATGAAGGATATATTCAGGAAAGGAAAGACTAATGAGAAGAGTCTGGGTGCAGTGGCTCATGCCTGTAATCCCAGCACTTTGGGAGGCGGAGTGGGTGGATCATGAGGTCAAGAGATCAAGTCCATCCTGGTCAATATGGTGAAACTCCATCTCTACTAAAAATATAAAAGCTGGGTGTGGTGGCACATGCCTGTATTCCCAGCTACTAGGGAGGCTGAGGCAAGAGAATCGCTTGAACCTGAGAGGCAGAGGTTGCAGTGAGCTGAGATCACGCCACTGCACTCCAGCCTGGCAACAATGTGAGACTCTGTCTCAAAGAGAAAAAAAAAAGAATAATGAAAAGAATAGAAGGGGTGGAGTATAACATGTGTGTGTGTCTGTCTGCCTGTCTGTGTATCTATGTGTGTGTTCTGAAGGGATGTGTTTAAAGATAGGAAAGAAAAATATAAAGTTTATTTGTGTTTTTGAAAAAGATAGGACATTATCAGAGCAAACCAAAAATTATCTCTATGTCAGTTTGGAACATCCGTGGCCTAATGTTAGGTATTGTATCTAACCCTAGCTTTTTCTTTCCCCTCCATAGTCATTACTGAATGGAAAGTGAAGAAGGAATCAAATGTCCATGGTCGCAAAACACCCAACTTTCCACTGACCCAGCAGGTGGTAGGGCCTACACAAGTTTGGTACATTAATAGTTATAATAATTCTCTATGGACCTAGAGCAAAGAACAACTGGCGACCAATTGTGGACAGTGAGGAATAAGTGTGAATCAGAAGATAGGACCAATCACAGAAACAAGAAAATAGTAATCACACAAATGTATAGTAAACCGGTTCTTACTACTGTGGTTCTCATGTATTAAATGACACCAACATCAATTTAGTTCCCTAAGCAAAAAGCATAGTTAAATCATGATGAAGTCTTGCCCATTCTATCTTGAAAATGCCTCTCTATTCGATCCATTTTTCTCATTCACATTGCCACTGTTCTACTTCCAATTAACATCGACAGCACTTCTTCAACAGTTCCCCCACTTCCTAATTCCGCCATTCCCATACCATTCTCTGCATCATAATTTGTCTAAAATGAAAATTTTTATAATCAACTAATTTCCATGCTTAAAAGCTATTCATGATACTCCAGTTTATCTAAGAATGAAGGGGAAAAAATCCTTAAAATGATTTGAAAATCTCTTCTTGATCTAGTCACAGCCTATCTCTCTAACCTCATCTCACACTTCTCCTCAACATGCACTCTGCACTTCAATTATGCCAATTCATTTGTTATTATATAAATAGGCCTTGCTCACGTCTATCTGTGCATCCTTTTTGTTCCCTCCTCCTGGAATCCCACCTTACCATGGGTTGTCAGGAGAGCTCTATAAGATAGAGCTGAAGTGTCTGCTTCTGCTTTTTTGTCTTTCATCTGTTAATGAAGCCTCTACTAGTCTCAAAATCCAGAAATTAGTCATTCATCCTATAATTTTCCCCCTTTCTCACCTCCCACTTTTGTTTTCCTTATTTTGTGCATATTAACTCTTTAGAATCTTTCACTCTTTCTTGTCATCTCTACTTCCTCTGTCTCAGTTTAAACTCGCAGCAAATGTCACACCTGGATTCTAGCCATAGACACTTAAGTGGTCCTCTGACCTCCCCCACTCCATTCTAGCACTCCCATATCCTACAAACAGAGAACAGTAGGTTTCTTTACTTCAAATCAGCCTGGCAGGATCATTTACAGAGCAGCTGGGATCAAAATAGCTGTATTTCAAAGGACTTAAGCTTCATTAATTGCAATTGCAAGCGAGGAACCAGATAGCAACCTTCTTCATGCTTTCATTATGATAGATTCTGCCCTTTCCACCATGGGTAGGCTATAAATGCACACATCTTGCTATCCCTGTGGTATGATTCTAGTTCTTAGCACTTGGGATTGACACAAAACAATAGGATACCTACACAGTATAATCCATTATCAAGACTACAGAAGATGGCTTCCTGATGTGTGGTCATTACAGAAGAAATGAAGGAAGTGTGTACTAAGAGAACACAGGAAGTCAGTAGGTCAGCACTGAAATTTAATCTGCTAAGTGCATGGAGAGTCAGAACATAACTATTACCATTGCCTAGGTTTCTTCCTGCCAGCTCTGCCACTAAATAGATGTATGCTCTTGGGAAAGTAATTCAATCTCCCCCGAGCCTATTTTCTTATTTTAAAAATTGGAATAATACTAAAATCTACTTCACTCTTAAATGAAGTGATGTAAATAATGCATTTAATTTTGCACATAGTCGGTGTTCAATAAATGCTTCTTCAGCACTCACAAGTCTCTTACCACATTTCTTCCCAGGTTTAATTCTTGTTTTGTTTCTTCCTCTCCCTCAACCTCTCTAGCAAATTAAAATCAACAGTAAGAGATGACCAGGCCATCAGACACAATATGCTTCTAATTTGCGCTTTGCTGAAATAGTGGTAATGCATCAGTTTGTCAGCTGGAAAACTAGTTTAATTAATTGGCTTCACTGAACGGCGCCTGCTACAGTACATAAAAATTTCTTAGGATACCAATATCCATGGCTAGGAAATCAAGCACTTTGTCCAAAAGAGGTAGATCACAGCTTCTGCTGTAACGAACAGATAAGTATGCTTTACTTTAGGCCCTGAGGATTTCCAGGAACTCTCCATATAATCCTTTGAACCTCCCCACATGCCTGAAAACTGTTAACAAATCTCTGACAGAAGGTTTGTCATGCAATATTGTAAGAGCTCGTTGTAGAGATCTTACACTGAGCTTTCACTGGGCTATGTCCAATGGCCTTGAGGTTCCTCCCAGCCTGATATGTAAAATGGTTTTCATTATTAGTAAACAGGCATGACAAGACTGCCACAAGGAAGGATGGAAAAGAAAAGTGAGAGCTACTGGGGTGGAAATTCCCAGGAGGTGTCGGGGAAGATGCATGGTAAATGGGAAGTGAAAGGCGGCAGGGAATAGAAAATTGACTGTGAAAGGAAAATCAAGGGTTAGATTTCAGAACAGAAAACAAAAACATAAACAAAAACACATTAGCCAGTTGTCCCATAGAGTTGATCATCTCACATTAGGTGGAAATATAAAAGTCAGAAGTTAAGATGAAGTTCTTAATAGAATTTCTAAAATAACCAGAGGTTAGCTATTTTTCCAAGATCCAATTTTGTGCAAGAGGGAAGATGTATCAGAGTTTTTCATAGAAACAGACCCAATAATCAATTATATATGCATATTTTAATACAAATCATATATAATTTGTATTAAGGAATTGGCTCACAATTGTGGGGACTGGCAAGTCTAAAATTTGTAGGCCATGGCAGCAGGCTGGAAACTCATGCAAGATTTGATATTGCAGTCTTGAATCTAAAATAAAAGGCAGGCTAGCAGGCTAGAAATCCAGGCAGTATTTATACCTTTAGGCAGAATTTATTCTTCTCCAGGAAACTGTTTTTGCTCTTAAGACTTTCAAGAGATTTTATGAGGTCCACCCACATTATCAAAGAAAATTTTCTTTATTTAATGCCAACTGATTATAAATATTAATCATACCTCCAAATCACCTTCACAGCAACATCTAGACTAGTACTTAACCAAACTGGGCACAGTAACCTGGTCGAGTTGACACGTACATTTAACCATCATGCAAAGGAAAAATTACCAAGCAATTCAAAAAAGTACCTGTAACACAAGTATGGTCTATACTCGGGTAATGATGGTGATGCAGGCTAAGAGAGGAATAAACAAACAGAAAAAAAACCCACACCAAATCTAAGTTATATTAAGAGAAAGAGTGTAAATCATAATAGCTATGTTCTAATGAATGCAAAAACTATGTTTAGGGCTTACATAAATTATCTCAGTTAATTCTGACAATTCAGTAAGGTAGCTACAAAAATTATCCTGTTTTACAGAGGAAGAAATCAAGACTTGGAGAGTTTCTGTGCTTATCCTGATATCACACAATTCATAAGTGACAAACCTGCATCTGGAACGCATATCTATCTGACTATGAAATCTTTGCTTTAGTCACTGTGAAGATTTTCAAAGCAATATATTGAAAAGATTTACATTCAAACTTAATAATAAAGATTGCAGCTCTATGGGCTGTTATTTTGCAACTTACTATATTCTAGACACTGTTCTAAGAACTTTACATATATTAAATCCTAGATCCCACCAATAACCCTGAGAGATAGTTACAGTTATTATACCTGTTTCACAGATCAGAAAACTGAGGTGCATGCCTTGCCTACACAGCAAGTAACAAGAGTGTTCAGAGCGAAATGATAAAATAGAAAAAAGTTTCCTTTGTCACCCAAGCATTTACTTCTCCCTGGATACTGAGTACGTTTATGGTGAGCATTGGTAGGGTCCGGTATAGCACTAATAACAAGAGGACAAAACCGAACATCAAAATTCCTGAGTACTAGCCTCTGTTTCTCCACTATTAACCGCTCTCTAGGCCCCAATTTCCCAATCTTTAAATCACAGTGTTGACCATACATCATCCTGAGCTCCCTGAGGACCTGATGGTTAAGACCAAGGGCAGCACTGTAACGATTACACATAAACAAGATGAAAGATACTACGGGCAGAGCTTTACCCCTAGAGAATTCACCAAAAAAAAAAAAAAAAAAAATGTGCTGAACAGGTTCTTAGGGGTTTAAATCCTAACATATCAGTTGGCATGAGATTCAGTTGTGTATAACAGAAACTAGACTATAGTAAGTTAAACAAATGGGAATTTTTAATGTAACAAAGGTCTGGAAATTCACAGTCCATGGCTGGTACAGTTTTTCCACAGGGATCTTTCCTGCTTTCATCTATGCCTTCTGCCAGCTTTTGGCATGTGGCTTTTTCTTTCTGGTATTCAGGTGGTTGCAAAGATGGCTGTTCTACCTCCAGGTATTATTTTCATGTTTAAGCATAAAAAAGAGTGTGTGTAAGCTGAGTCTGAACCTTTTTGTCAAGATAACTCCAGCTTTATTGGAAATCCCACTCAATATATTTCTGATTACATCACACCGGACAGAACTGTGTCACATATGTAACCAAAGTTCCTAGGAAGCATAGGAAGTTGAACTTTTAGCCGGCCAAATTTCTACCCTGAGGGAAGAATGATTCTTTAGTAAAGAAGGCAAGGGAGAACATACATCCAATAGAGGAGTAGCAGCATCTGCCACAGCCAATTTCACTACCGACCAGCTCTGCAATTATGAGTGGGTTAGGTCACTTCTGGAAACGTAGACATGAAGTCAGCCAGCCTTAGCTCAACCAAGGCCTACCTTTGTGAACCTAGACAAATTACTAATTGCCTCAAGTATAATAATTATAGGATATAGAACTGATATAGTTTGGATATTGTCCACTCTAAATTTCATGTTGAAATGTGATCCCCAGTGTTGGAGGTGGGGCCTGGTGGGGGTGTTTCACTCATGGAGGTGGATCTCTCATGGCTTGGTGCTGTCCACACAATGGTGAGGGAGTTCTTAGAAGATAAGCTTGTTGAAAGATGTGTGGTGCCTTTCCCCACACCTTGCTCTCGCTCTCACCACATGATATGCCAGCTCCCACTTTGTCTTAGACCAGGATTTTAACCTTCCTGGGACCTCCCCAGAAGCTGAGTATATAAATGCTTCCTGCAAAGCCTGTAGAACCATGAACCAATTAAAACTCCTCGTAAATTACCCAGCCTCAGGTATTTCTTTATAGTAAGTTAAGAACACCTTGACACAAGAAATTATCATTATCCTCATTTTACAGATGAGGAAGCTAAGGCTCAGAGAGATTATGAAATTTGTCCATGGTCACACAACTCATCAATAGTGGAAACAGAACTCAAACCAAGATCTGTGATAATTTGAAGTCTTTGCTTCAAAGTGCTGCTGATGTTCTACACAATCACCGGTCAAATCATTTGGGCAGTTCACTTTCCCAGTTCACTGTATCCTTCCCAAAGCAAAGTGAATCTGCTGAACAGGTGATGCAGCAAGACTATGCAAGCACATGATTCATCAACTACATTGACAAGACCAGCGAATGGAAGAAGCAACAGGGCTAAAGTGTTCCAGAAATTCTCATACATAGGCATAAAAAAACCTTTTTTTGTTCTTTTTCTTTGATTCCATCCAAGTTGTCAGGGAGTTCTGCTCTCAGGACAGTCCCACAGTGCTGCTTCCCTTACCAAGTTAGGCTTATGTCACATTTAACCATCCTGCCATAACACTATGAGTTATGGTCAAATGTCCAAGAGCTACCTTGTTTAGCAGTCTGCTTCAGTTCTTCCTGAGTGATAACTCTCATGTTAGTTGGTTCTCTTCCAAGGGCATGCAACCATATTTTGCTTCTTTGATCAAAACTATGCAAATGACCAGATTTTTGATTTTCTTTATATCTTACAGACACCAGTTGGAGATAAACTGGCTTACTTTTTCATCCCCATTGCATTTTTGGTTCTGATTATATGGTACAAGCCTATATTTTCTCAAAGTATTAACCTTATTTATTTCAAAAAGCTTATTTGACAACCATGTACATAGTAATATATTTTATCAATTTTCTCTCCAGCATTTTTCTCTTCAACACAGGCAAGTAAAGCCCTCAAGCTCACATAGCTTATTAATAACAGAGTGGGAACTAGAAACTATTCCTCATATCCCAGTACTCCTTGTACTATTTTGCAATGTATTCTTAGTGTAAAATCCAATCCATCGTGCCAATCAGTCTATTAACCATTTATAAATAATGCAAGTCACCTCTCTTATACCAATATTTTATAAGAATTATACAGTGTCTCTTTGTGTTTTAATGCCACCATAAGAAAAATTAACAAGAAACCTCAAATATATTTATGACCACAATCACTTTCAATCAAATCACTTGCCTTTGATTGAAATCTTATGTAAACAATATTGTTTTCTGAGTCTATTGACCAAACAAAAATATACTCTTGATTGTGCTATGTAAAACAAGTTATCAATTTAGAGAAGTGAAAGGAGTACCTTATACTAAGGCTTCTACAAGTACACAACAAAGTGAACTGACCCAGAACAAATGGTCACATTTAGTGGGTTTAGATGAGAGGATGTGAAAGGATGGAGAGCTTGGCCTTCTTAATTTGGTCTCACATCTCTAACTTGATAAGTCTTTTTCATCATCATAAGAGGTAATGAAATAAGTTTCTCCTTCAGCAACAGATCCCAAAAAACTAAGCTATTCACATATGATTTTAATTTGCCATCAAGATGGCTGCAAAGTTGACAGTTTTGCAGTGTAATCATTTTTTTGAAGTATTTCCATGTATATTTAATATATAGTATTTCTCATTGCTAATACTCAGTTGTGCAATTATTACCCTCTAATTCTTGAGAGAATGTTTTCAGCAATTTATGACTGAATTGAAAATGAAAATAAAATATTTCTTTGTGATGACAAGTGAAATTCAGTCAAATTCAAGTCCAGAAGAGAAATAGCACTGCACCACAACCATAAACTTTTAGAGAAAGACAATTTCCAACAATGTGATTTATGGTCACAACATTCTAGAATTCTGTCTTTTCCAACAAAGCTTCACAATAATTTGGGGATGGCAGACCTGGAATGCACATTATTTTCTTAACATGGCATTGCTCACTTGCATGCCACTGTAAATAAAGAATCTACTGCCCTGCCTGACATGTGGGGTGCCAGAGGGCAAGTTACCTTGAAATTAACTTCTGTCTAACATGATTAGCAGTCGGTAGCTGCAGGTGACTCAGCGCCTTTGACACTCCAGGAAGACCTAATTACTCCTCTTTGAGAATAGCATGCGGGGACTTTGCCCGTGAAGTTATTTGTTAGACTATTCATAGGATTTCTGAATTTCTCAATTCTCTTCAAGAAAAATAATTTAACAAAAACAATCTCACTACAATACATTGACAACATGGTAGCAGGAATATCCTATGATATTACATTTAAAAAGCATGATATAAAATTGTATATACAGTGTGATCTCAAATAGCTAAGATGTGCATAGCCAAAGCACTGAGAGTAACAAAACAAATATTAGCCATGGCCTTTCTTTAGGCAGTGAAACTGTCATAAATTGTCATTTTATTCTTGACTTTTCTGGATTTTCAATTTTCTTTTTAGTTTCGCATGTGACACATTGTTAAGGAAAAATTAGGCACCATTTAGAAATGGTCGATTGGAAATTCATATTCATACTGTTGCCTTTTATTTCCAGCTGTTGGTTAAATATTGAGGTTCTCAGCTGGGCATGGTGGCTCACACCTATAATCCCAGCAATTTGGGTGGCCCAGGTGGGCAGATTGCTTGAGCCCAGGCATATGAGACTACCCTAGGCATCATGGCAAAACCCCTCCTCTACAAAAAAAAAAAAAAAAAAAAAACCTGCAAAAAATTAGCCAGGTGTGGTGGAACATGCCTATAATCCTACCTACTCAGGACGCTGAGGTAAGAAAATCACTTGAGTCCTTGAAGTCGAGGCTGAACTGAACTGTGATTGTGCCAAGACACTCCAGACTGGGCAACAAAGATATATATTGTGTGTGTGTGTGTGTGTGTGTGTGTGTGTGTGTGTGTGTGTGTGTCTGTATGAAGTTCTTTCTTTAGCCTAACTAAAGAAAAGGAAGATTTAAAAAAAAATTCCTTGGAATGTGGGGTGCCAGAGGGCAAGTTATCTCAAAATTAACTTCTGTCTAATATGATAATATGTGAATTGAAGATGCTATAATTAACTCCTCTAACAAATTCTTCTTGCATTTGATGGTTCTGGTGCCCTGTTCATTTAATAGGGAACTTCTGATGAAGCATTTGATCCTAGATTATCTTGAACTCCAGACAGTTTCATGATGAAAAATACATTTAAAAAAATAGTGGAGAGACACTCCCCCTCACCTTTGCTCTCTCATTTATTTAGAAAGAAGATTTAGCATCAGAATTGCTTTCAATACCAAAGAAGAGAGTGGGAATCACTTCCCAGAAAAGCTCCCAGGAATGGGGAGGCAGTATTATGAGTGTGGCATTGATTATCTTGACCGCTGTCTCTCTCTGTATATGGGTTCTAGTGCAGTATGGTGTGCAGAATCACCTAGGCTCCATCCCCAACCTGCTGAATCAGAATCTATAAAGGTTAGAGCATTAATATGCAGTGTTAGATAAATGTCTCAGGTCAGTCTAATGCAAACCAAAGTTTGACAACTATTATACTAATTCAGGAAATTATTGTTATTTGTATTATTGTAGCAACTACGGGTGATGTCTCCTTTTATGATCCTCCATCCACAGCTAGGAAGATATAACAGCTTATTCTGGGGTTATCATTTATTGTTACCCATTTTTTATGTATTTATGATAATGACCTATAGGGTCAAGGAATCAAGAGAGTACAGTTTGCTATCATTAGCTCAGGTAAGAAGACGGATAGAGATAATTTTTCTTACCCATATTCTAATTGAGTGGCCCTTTCCTTACAACACACTTATCATAAGAAACGTTGTATATTTTTTTTATTTATTCACTCAAGGAAACAATTTCCAAGCTTCTTTTATGTGCTTCCTCTTTGCTAGCTATAGGAAAAGCAGCAGTGAATAAGACATAGAACCTACCTCATTTAGTTTCCTATTACCTCTGTAACAAATTAACACTAAGTAGCTTAAAACAACACAAATATATTACTATAACTTTATGGAAGTCTGAAGTCCAAAAGTGGGTCTCACTGGACTAAAATCATGGTGTCAATAGGGCTGTGTTCCTTTCTGGAGGTCCTAGGAGAAAATTGGTTTTCTTGCCTTTTTTCAGCTTCCAAAGTTAGCCTCTGTTTCTTCGTCTATGGGTCCCTTCTTCCATCTTCAAGGCCAACAAAGTTTCATCTCTTTGGCAATTCTTCCATTATCACGTCTCCCCCTTACCACTGTCAAAATGGGTCCTCCAATTTTAAGGGCCCATGTGATTAGTAGGACCGCCTGGATAACTCTGGAAAACTTCTCTCTCTTAAGGTGCTTAACATTAGTCACAGAGGCAGAATTCCTTTTGCCATGTGATGTTGGGATTCCCTTGGTGTGGCTGGCAAAATATTAGGGAAATATTTGGGAAAGTTATAAGATTATAGTCTCAAAGCTTTTGGAAGGCCAAAAGGTTTTAATGGAATGGGCTGCAGGCAGCCAGTTCTTACGTTAGAATTTTAAGTCATAGGGAAAATGACAGGAATAATAAAAGCTTCCCCAGTTAAGTCTGTTTACCCCACATTCCTTTGTCCCTACTCTAATTTGTTTACTAATGTAAACTTTGTGCTGGATAGTCCTCTTAGGGGAAGGTCAAAGGGAAGTACCCATTAATGATGTTTATTCTGGGCCCTAAAACCAAGACCTTTTATCATTCCTAAAACCACTTTTTAACCATGTTATTTATCCACAAGTGTGTTGACCTAGAACCTCTATTATTAAATTTATACTGATTAAATGTGAAGAGGAGTAGTGAGTAGTTGTCAGTTAGCTGCAATTGCCCTCTGAAAGCAGTTGACGACCATCCCTAGCCCACTCAGATTCACTGTATTCTAGTGTGTGTGAGTACATTTTATTCATCCATCCTTGAGCCAGGGTCTGAAGGACAGACCTCTGCAGGTGGTGATCAATGTCTCAGGTGGTGATACTGGCTTGATTGAGGTCTCAATGTAAGGTAACATTTGAAGAGATTAGGGTGTGGACCTCCTTGTGAAGGCATTATTCTGCCTACCATGCTACTCAAAGCTCAATTCTGGCATAGAGAAAAAAACATACAAATAATCACAGATTAATATGCTGCATGCCATAATGATGCCATGTGCAATCTCCCATGGCAGCATAAAAGACAGAATAGCAAATTTGGGTAGGGAGTAGACTAGGTAGTTCCCTCAAAGAAGGTGGTGCTTAAGCTGAGGTTTGTTGGCTGATTAAGGAAAGAGAAAATGACAAGGAGTGTTATACTTAGATTTAAACCACAGCTCCATCACATATGAGCTAGGTGATCATGGACAAATTTAACTGTTCTGAACCCAGTATCCTCAGTTATAGAGTGAATTATTTTTTTCTTATAGATTTGCTGTATGCATTAAATTAGTTAAAGATGATGAAAGTGCTCTTTGCAAGCTGTGATTTCCAGTAAATGGAGAGTTCCATTCATTTGTGTGGCTTCTTATGAGGTAGGGTAACTAGATATTACAAATAAAAATAAAAGTAAGCATTTGAGTTTCAATAAACAATGAATAACTTTTGGTATAAGTATCCTCCATACAATATTTCAGATACACTAAAACTTTACTGTTCACATAAATCATGATTATTTAAAATTCATTTACTCATTTTTAATTGGCAAATAATCATTATGTATATTGATGGGTTGTACAGTAATGTTTTGATCTATGTATACATTGTAGAAAGAGTCAATTAAGCTAATTAACATAAATTTAACTGGACAGCTACATTTTATTCAGCAACCCTTTTAAACACTTTATTTAAAATTGACAAATTATATATATATATATATATATATAATTTACAGAAAGACAAACACTACGTGATGTTATATGTGGAATCTGAAAACGTTGGTTTAATAGAAGCAGAGAGTAGAATGGTGGTTACTGGGGCTCACGTGGTTGTAGTGGGTGGGGACTGGAGAGATGGTGTTAAAGGCACATAAAATTTTAGTTACATAGAATGAGTATGTTTAAGAGATCTATTTTAAACATGGTGACAACAGCTTACAAAAATTGTATTTGGCAACCCTCTAAATGAAGTTGGAAGTACTTTGTACTATTGAGAGGGCATTTTCCAGTTATGCTTGGCCATTTTTGAAAAAAATAAAAATAAAAATCTAGGAACGTCTCTTTGTTACCCAAGAGAGAAACCATTTAAACTAAAGCAGTGTGAGAATTTATAAGGAACACCGGCTTTAGGGTAAAAATGTCATGAATGCATTCTATAGAAATAAGAAATGCATCAGGGCAAATTCTTTTACTTCTCCAAGTTGGAGATGATAGTATAGTGGAGAACAGATTATGGGGTTTGGAGTAAGAGGGCCCTGAGTTTCAAATACAGCTTATCCCTTTAGAAACTGAATAAACTACCTAATTTACCTGCCTTAAAATTGAGATAATCGTGTAATCTACTTCACACAGCTATTTTTAGTATTAAATGAAGTCATTTAGGTAAAGAACCTTAGCACAGTTTCTGTGAACCACACTGCATTAAAATATCAATATAACAAAAAGTACTGAATAACTTTATATTCTTTTTTTTTTGTAGCAGATCCTAATTCCTGTTTTTTTCTTTTTTTTAAGGAAAAAGAGTGAAAGAGAGAAAGAAGGCATAAAAAGAGAATGAAAGAAAGAGAAAAAGAAGAAGAAAAAGAGGGAGAGAGAACGGGAATCTTGCTCTATTGCCCAGGCTAGAATGCAGTCTAGAAATGGATATTAAAAAGCTCTTTTATGCTAATAATTGTGTTACACAATGGAGACAGGAAGGAATAAGGGAGGAAAACAACAAACAAACAGCCAACCAATATTTCATTTAAACCTATAAATGCTTTGCAATTGCTGGGGAGTGATTTACTCCCAACCATGTGGTCACTTTTAGAATAAATGTGATGTGTTACTGAAAAAAAATGTATCTTTTGTGGATATGGAGTAGAGAGTTCTGTAAATGTTTATTAAGTTTACTTGTTCGAGGTCTAAGTTCAAGTCCCGGGTATCCTTGTTAACCTTCTGTCTCATTAATCTGTCCAATATTGACAATGTAATGTTAAAGTCTCCCACTATTATTGTGTGGGAGTCCAAGTCTCTTTGTAAGTCACCAAGAAATTGCCCTATGTATCTGGGTGCTCCTATATTGGGTGCACATAGACTTAGGATCCTTAGCTCTTCCCGTTACATTGATCCCTCTACCATTATACAATGTCCTTCTTATCTCTTTTGGTTTCTATTACTTTAAAGTCTATTTTATCAGAGATGAGAATTGCAACTACTGCTTTTTTTTTTTTTTTTTTGCTCTCCATTTGGTTGGCAAATCTTCCTCCATTCCTTTGTTTTGAGTCTCTGTATATCCTTGGATGTGAGATGGGTCTGGATGCAGCTTACGGATGGGTTTTTTGGAATGGCTGATACTGGTTGTTCCTTTCTGTATATAGTGCCTCTTTCAGAAGCTCTTGTAAAGCAGGCCTGGTGGTAATGCAATCTCTGAGTACTTGCTTGCTTGTAAAAAATTGTATTTTTCCTTCACTTATGAAACTTAGTTTGGCTGGATATGAAATTCTGGGTTGAAAGTTCTTTTCTTTAAGGATGTTGAATATTGGCCCCCACTCTCTTCTGGCTTGTAGGGTTTCTGCTGAGAGATCTGCTGTGAGTCTGATAGGCTTCCCCTTGTGGGTAACCTGACCTTTCTCTCTGGCTGCCCGTAGTATTTTCTCCTTTGTTTCAACCCTGATGAATCTAATGATTATGTGCCTTGGGGTTGCTCTTTTTGAGGAATATCTTTGTGGTGTTCTCTGTATTACCTAGAGTTGGGTATTGTCTTGCCTTGCTAGGTTAGGAAAGTTTTCCTGGATAATATCCTGAAAAGTATTTTCCAGCTTGGATTCATTCTCTTCGTCACATTCAGGTACACCTATCAAATGTAGATTAGGTCTTTTCACATAGTCCCATATTTCCTGGAGACTTTGCTCATTCCTTTTTACCCTTTTTTCTCTAATCTTGTCTTCTCGTTTTATTTCGTTAAGTTGGTCTTCGACCTCTGAAATCCTTTCTTCTGCTTGATTAATTCGACTGTTAAAACTTGTGCATACTTCGCGAAGTTCTCGTATTGTGTTTTTCAGCTCCATTAATTCACTTATATTCCTTTCTAAATTGTCCATTCTCGTTAACATTTCATCAAACCTTTTTTCAAGGTTCTTAGTCTCCTTGCATTGGGCTAGAACATGTTCTTTTAACTCACAGAAGTTTCTCATTATCCACCTTCTGAAGCCTGATTCTATTGATTCCTCACATTCATTCTCAATCAGGCCTTGTTCAATTGGTGATGAGGCACTGCAATCCTCTGTAGGAGGAAAGGCATTCTAATTTCGGGTGTTTTCAGCCTTTTTGCGCTGGTTTCTTCCCATCTTTGTGGATTTATCCACCTGTCGTCTGTGTAATTGCTGGCTTTCAGATAAGGTTTCTGAGTGGACGTCCAGCTTGTTGGTGGTAAAGTTTTTTCTGTTTCTTAGTTTTCCTTCGGTGGACGCCCCCTCCCCCCACAGAGCTGGACCTTCCCGGGTTCAGCTGTACTTGCTGTGAAATGCTCAATCCTCAGCAGTGCCAACTGCTGTTTTTTTTTGTGTGTGTGGGGGGACCAGCCTTCCCCTGCGGCGACCCACTACACCGGCTGAAACAGCGGCATTAAGATTCGTGGTGCTTTTCTGCCCGGGAATCTCCGGGTCTGCTTCCCCACTTCAGTCCGTTTTTCAATCAGCTGAATGGGAGATTGTCTTCCCGGAGCTCCAACGCCAACCAAAAGGGTACTCAGTCCCGTATACTTCGGACTGAGAACCGCCGCGCCGGGGCGCCTGCAAAACGGCCACGCCGGCCAAAAGAGTCGCGCTGGCGACCCGTGGGGCTCCTCCGCCAAGAATCTCTTGGTCCGTAGGCAACAAAAATTCGTCTGAAAGTGTGGCGTCCACTCACTCTCTGTGCTTTCAGTGGGAGCTACAATCCTGAGCTGCTGCTAATCGGCCATCTTGGATCTCTCTCCTGAATAACTTTATATTCTTATGACAGAATTTGGACTGTTGCTGACTTTCAATTTACAAACAATAAGGTCTCTAATATTGCTGTGAGATGTAAAGACCTCATCATTCCCCCATTATATGAATTCTCTTTGGGCTGGGCATTTGGATAGTGCTCAGAAAAGAAAAAAATAGGGAAACACACAATACTTACTCTCACAGAGCTCAGTTTACATGGAGTTTCAGATGAAAGAATAGTTGTACTGAATATTATAATTTGTCATCATTTTTACCCTGTTCTCTGTACTCTCCCCTGAAGTACAGGAACTAGAAGCCTGGGAACTAAATTACCTACACTTCTTTGTCAGAAGGTTTCAAAATATAGCTTAGGTTTGGCCAATGCAAACCACAATTTGGCATTTGTATAGCAGAATAGAAGCAGAAGCAATACTGTTCTATCTCTGGGAACACCAGGCAGATACCTAGGCCTAGAACAACTTGAAATTTTGCAGCAGGCTTTAAGTATTTCTTCAGAAGTAACCTACTTTAATGCTGCATGGCAGTTGTGGCCATATTTACTGGTTCCTTGTTACTTCAAGACCTCGGACCAAAGTTGGAAGAGTTTATGAGGAAGAAACAGGAACTTCTTAAACTCTGAAATCAAGAAGGGAACCTGAAATCAAGTAGCAGCCTCCTTGACTTTTGTTTCTCCTCAGCCTCTTCCAATTGATTTGTAAGCACCTAATTTCCTGTGTTAAATGCCTTTCTTCTTGAATTACTTGCAATGATGCCTGTTTTCTGGTAAAACCTAACTGATACAACAGGTGATTGCAAAAGGTGATCTGGAAACACATAATATGGGCACCTAATAGATTTTTTTAGGGAACAGGGAAGTTTAATTGGAAGCAAGATACAGCTCATGAAAGGACATAGCTCCGTATGTCTTTATCCAGAGACAAAGGGGAAGAGTGGTGAAAAATTAGGCTAGAGAGGTGGGGAAGGTAGACAGTGATGATATTGCAAAGGGTTCTGTAAGACTGTGAACTGCTGCATGGTGGTAGAGCAAGTGAGATTGAAGGAATATGAAGAGGGATGATGTAATCATATCTAAGAAAAAAATTCCAGTTGCTGAGTGGTCTGTATAGTCTAACAACAGAAACAGAACCAGTTAGAAAAGTATAGTGGCAAATCAGGTGAGAGAAGACAGTACCTTGGACTGCAGACATAGAAATAAGGATGAGGAAAGTGGGCATATTCAAAATACATTTTTCCTCTAGAACTGACAAAACTTGATAATAGATAAAATGTCATTGGTGAGGGAGATGAAGGAGACTAGAATAACGTCTGTGTTTTTGGCTTTAGGAACTGGATAGAAGTGTTAGTAAGATGTTCATGGTTAGGGACATACTCCATTTAGAGGAGACAAAATCTGACTTTACTGTTGGACATAATAAAGGTGAAGTCCTTTTCATGCATCCAAATGGAGGAAAACCAACCAGCAGTTGGAAACAGAGGTCTAGACTAACACAGTCATGGATATCCAAGAGGATGGACATCTAAATTTGGGAGAGTTATTGGCATTTAGATGATAAATACAATGCACTGGCATATGAGAGATAACCTGGGGGAGGTATAAAATAAGAACTAAAAGATAATTTAAGACAAATGTCTGAAGAACTTCAAACTTAGGGGTTTCACAAAAGGGTATGGTCAACTATAATAAAAGCTGTAGAAATATCCGGTATAATAAGATCTAAAGGAGATCCAGTGGATTGATCAATATGTACATTACTGATTACCTTAACACAAGTTATATATCTATGAATATGTAATGTTGATCTATAATCAGTGATCTTTGATGTTACTATTATAATAGTTCTGAGATGCCATGAACTGTACCCATATAAGATGGCAAACTTAACTTACTAAATGTATGTGTTCTGACTGTTCTGCCCACCAGCCATCCGCTGCATCTCTCCCCCTCCTAAGGCCTCCCCCATTCCCTAGGATACAACTATATCAAAATTAGGCCAATGGATAACCCTACAGTGGCCTTCCAAATGTTCAAATGAAAGAAAAAGTAATCCGTCTCACTTTAAATCAAAAGCTAGAAAAAAATAATTGAACTTGGAAAAAACATGTTGAAAGGCAAGATAGGTGAAAAACTATGTCTCTTGTGTCAGTCAGTTAGCCATTGCAAATGCCAAAGAAAAGTTCTTGAAGGAAAGTAAAAGTGCTACTCCAATGAAAACACTAATGATAAGGAAGAGAAACAGGCTGATTGTTATACGGAGAAAGTTTGAGTGGTCTTTACAAACAATCAAATGAGTCAAAACATTCCTTTAAGCCAAAACCTAATACAAAAAAAAAAAAAAAAGGTCTCAACTGTGCTCTGCTCATTTTTATGAAGCTGGTAGTGGACAAAGCTGCAGAAGAAATGTTTAAAGCTAGCAGAGGCGGCTTATGAGGTTTAAGGAAAGAAGCCATCTCCATAGCATAAAATGCAAGGTGAAGCAGCAAGTGCTAATGGAGAAGCTGCAGCAAGTTATCCAGAAAATCTTGCTAAGAAAATCCGTAGAGCTAGCTAGACTAAAGAGCAGATTTTCAATGTAGACAAAACAGCCCAATGTTGGGAGAAGATGCCATCTAGGATTTTCATAGCTAGAGAGATTAATCAATGCCTGGCTTCAAACTTCAAAGGACAGGCTGTCTTATTAGAAGCTAATGCAGCTGGTAACTTTACGTTGAAGTCAATGCTTATTTACCTTTCTGAAAATCATATGGACCTTAAGAATTATGCTAAATCTTCTCTGCCTGTGCTCTGTAAATTGAGCAAAGCTTGGATAACAACACATCTTTTCACAGCATGGTTTACTGAATATTTCAGGCCCACTGTTGAAACCTACAGCTCAGAAAAAAAGGTTCCTTTCAAAATATTACTATTAATTGACAATGCATGTAGTCACCAACAGCTCTGATGGTGATGTATGGGAAGATTAATGTTATTTTCATGCCTACTAACAAAACCATTCTTAAGTCCACAGATCAATGAGGTAATTTTGAATTTTAAGTCTTAATATTTAAGAAATACATTTTGTAATACTACCGCTGCCATAGATGGTGATTATTCTGATGAATCTGGGCAGAGTAAGTTGAAAACCTTCCAGAAATGATTCAACATTCTAGATGATTCATGATTAATGGGAGGAGGTGAAATATCAATGTTAACAGGAGTTTGGAAGAAGTTGATTCCAACTCTAACAGATGACTTTTAAGGGGGTCAAGACTTCAGTGGAGGAAGTAAGAGCAGATGTTATAGAGGTAGCAAGAGAACTACAAGTGAAACCTGAAGATGTAACTTAATTGCTGCAATCTCTCTTAATATTCATTTTTTATTTTTAAAAAAATATTTGAATAGAAAAGTTACTTGTGAAAGGGGAAAAGGCACAATGCCGATTCTTTCACCTGAGCAAATGGATTAAGCCATGGCTAAAGAGAAATGTCTGAACTTTTCTATTCCATGATCCATTAAATTAACACCCTTCTCACTTTAATTATGATTAGTTTTCTGTCACAAACTAAATGACCCTGATATGGTTTGGCTCTGTGTCTCCACCCAAATTTCAACTCAAATTGTAATACCCATGTGTGCAGGGAGGGACCTGATGGGAGGTGATTGAATCATGGTGGAAGCTTCCCTCATGCTGTTTTTATGATAATGAGCAAGTTCTCACCAGTTATGATGGTTTAAAAGTGTTTGGCAGTTCCCCCTCTTGCTCTCTCTCTCCTAATGCCTTGTGAAGAAGGTGCTTGCTTCTCATTTGCCTTCCACTATGATTGTAAATTTCCTGAGGCCTCTCCAGCCATATGTAACTGTGAGTCAATTAAACCTTTTTCCTTTATAAATTATCTAGTCTCAGGTAGTTCTTTATAGTACTATGAAAACAGACTAATACGGACCCCAACTACAAAGCAATATGAAGTACATAGAATTTACATCTGGCCAGCTGAATTACAGCCATTACTAGAGTAGTAATGGTAGTAATAATGTAAATATATAAATTTTTTTGTTGCTGTGTTTTTGTTGTTGTTGTTGTTGTTGTATATTGTCATGGAGAAAAGAGATAGGCAAGGTTGCTAGAAGCTTCCTTGATCCAGGGACAATGCAAAAAAGGCACAGTAAAAGAGCTGAAGATGCTTTCCTGGTGTTCTGGCCAGATTTTAATGATGATGTAAGAAGTATGTCTTGCTGGTGGGGGCAAGATATAAAGGTATACTATTTACGGAGAAAGAAACTTCTTTTAGACTATCATGAACTGTAAACGAACCAATATAATGAACATACTAGCACATTAAAGAAAAACTACATTTTATATGATCAGGCAAATGTCAAAGTTAAAAAAGATAACTGAAACAGAAAACATCATGTAAGTAATTATAAAACTCAACCGGTAGGCTAAAGGTTGATTGGCCCAGTGCGGATTATCCTAGAGAGAGACCAAATACAGTAGTAAAATGGAGCAGCAGGAGTGCTAAAACTATGAATATGAAGGAAACAGGTACACCTGAAAGATAGTATCAAAGATAAATGACTGGTGGAGCAGTGGGTCAATGTGTGCTCATTGTTTATCAACACTGGTCTTGGTGGGGTCCAGGTGCAAGCTGAGTCAAATAATAAAATCTAACTGTTGTCTGAAACTCTTTTCAAATGGTATAGGGATCACACTGTTCCCTTCTATTGTATGGCTGTCATTTCAATGATATTTATATATTCTTCCATTCTCAAATCATCTAAGAAGCCTGTAAAGAATCAGAACATTGCTTCACTCTTACAAAAATTCAACTCAGACAAGATGCTACTGATTAGTGGAATATTAGAATTTCACTACAGCCACCACGTTATTTTTTTTCTATAAAACATTCTTTCTTTTAAATGCCTGCCTCTTTGTTGGCTCAGTTTCTGCAGTAATCTGCAAGAAACTTATTTTGTCTTTATTTATCAATTTGTTACATTACCTTTCAAGCCTGTTTTTAGGCAAAATCAATAGATGTTGAACTAAAAGTTTCTAGGAATACCTAGGGACAATTGCACTAGCAGGACAGGAAACCAGAAACTTGATTCTAAGGAAAGCCACTCCTTTTTATCTTATTACTAATTAATAGAGAGCTCCTGAGTATAGCAATACTGCAAAAGCACTGTTAGGTCAACTGGAATCCCTTCATCTCAGCTTTTCCTTGATAATGCTCACCTCTTCAAAACATTTTCATTTATATTGTCAAAAATTATCTCCCAGTTCCTAAATGAGGATGAAATTTTGGTGCACCTAAGAACAGCTGTCTTTACTCCAAAAATTCTTTTCATTGTGATAATTCAAACTAGCATAAGCTATAATTTTTCCTGATTATTTTTTAGATTTAACATCAATTCACTGCTATATCTAGTAGTATGTGCCAAGTGTTTTTTAATAATCAAGTAACTAATATTTGTTGAATGCTTATGATGGGTCCTTGTATTATGCAATATTTTGCAGAGATTATTTCATTGAATCCTCACTAAAGATCCCCTGAAATAGTTATTATAATTATCCCAAGGCTCTTTATAGAAAATGAAAACTGTAAAGGATAACTAACTGCCTGTCACATGGTTACACTGGTAGACCTAAGATTACTAAAATAAAAACCTTTCTTCTTTTCAATGTACCACACTACCTACCTAGAAATTTGGGGGATGTTCTACTAATATGTGTGTTGAGAGCAATCTAGGACTCAGGGAGAATAAGCGGTAGCCAACAAATCTGTCCTGGCACTAATTGAGTCCTTTTGTCTCCAAATCTCTTACCCCACTCCACAAATGAGAAACTGAGAACCTCGTATCACTACAAGTATCCTAGTACCACCACCATAGTCTTGCCATAATAACTTATTTCTTGGATTGTTGTGATTATCTTATAATTGATATCTTTGTCTTCATTTCCTTATTCTTTGAAGTCATCAGTGTCATCCTTCCAAATTAATCTTTCCCTAAATAATACTTTGCTTAATCTGCTAAGATTAAAAAGGCCAAGCCCCTTAGCACTATGCAAACCTTAAATTGTATTCATCCCTAAATAAGATAAATCCAAAATTATACCAAGTTTTTAAAAAGAAAGATATATATTCCTTACTCACATAAGATAAATCAGAGTTATGTGAATATCTGTCACATAAAATAAATCCAGGAACAATACAATGACCACAAAATTTACCAGGACCCAGGAATTTGTTTCTCTAAAGAACCCTGACTAATATAATAGGGTATGGCCTATGTTCTCATGGTCTAAGATGGCTGCCAGAGCTACAGTCATCATATTCAACTTTAAGATGATAGAAAAAAGGTATCACCTCGGGTTTAAACAAGCTTAAAAAAAGTAACACAGCAGTAGGGCTTCCATTTCATTGACATTCATTTTGTAACGAAAATTTGGTCACTGCAAGTTTATTTGTCAGTGGGGATATGTACTCTTTCAGCTGTGGGAGCAGTGTGCCCTAATAAAAGGCAAGATTCTTGTTATCAATTAAAAAGTTATAAATGGATACTGGAAGACAAACAGCAGTCTCTACTCATATTCCATAAAGTCTTCATAACTGGTACTTGCCTACCTCTTCTACCTCAAGTCAAATCTTAAAATGTGGAAAAAATAGTTTCTAAAATATTTACAGAGTTCTTAGGATTGATGGTACTAAGATATTGAAAAGTAAAATGCTCAAAATAAATCTGCCACCATAAAAAACAAAATTCTGACACTGCTAAATAATCATCATGAGAATGAATAAAGAGGAGCATAGAGCTGCAAATGGAGCCCCTTGAAGATTGTCCTCTAATGGGTTCAAACTGTAACAGAACAAAAAATGAAAGTGACTTGTGCATAACTAAAGGTATGACCAGAAAATAAGTCTAAACCTGTAATAGTGTCAACAAAAGACTCTAAAAGGTCATTTAAATTTACATTCAGGGAAACAGAATAAATAATGTACTTGATCGCTACTGAAAGTGTTCTTAAATTTTATTCTTTTTCTGTTATCTCAACAAAAGTAATTTTCAGGCAGGAAACAATGAAGAACATTTTATTTAAGAGGAAGGTTAAGGTCAAACAAAAGGAAGGCATTATAAAAGAAAAACCTAAGATAGTTTGATGTTCTCTCATGAAAAAAGGCATTTGGCTTGTTGTTCTTTAAATAATTTCTTGTAACATTCAATATCTGACGAGTCCTTTAAATTCTTGTCCTTGTATTTCAGGGGGATGCCATCCTACGCTGTCATAAAATCTGTCCACAGCCACTGGCTTATTACCACAGATCCCCAGATGGAAGTCAAGTTATCATGAAACTAGAGATTATATATTTGTTACCATCTAGCAAAGAGGAGTGGACTACTAAGCCCTCATCTTTGTTGGTTAAAAGAGTACACCTACCAGTCTCCATCCTGCCCCACCATTTACCTCTTGGCCCAGAGATTTAAGATCTGTATATTATTGACGGATCCATAGCCAGAACTACAATTGGTCTTAAGATTTTAAATATCTTAAAGTGGAGAACTTAGGGTGGGTTGAAAATCATAAGAATATTATGATGAAAGGAAACAAAAGGCTTTGTCAGAGTGATGATGCTGAGGACTGTGACTAACCCAGCACTCAGACCCTAATGTTCATTTAAAATGTGTTTGTGTGAATATGGCTGAAAGCACTAGTAAAGAAAAAATGCTTGATTTATCAACGATACAATGTAAACAAATCAATAAAAGAAGATAGAAGTAGAGTAAGATGAAGTCAGGGAGAAGTACATTGCATGGTATAGATCAGTTCTCAATAAATTATCACACATGTGAAGTAGATGTTACTGTGTTTTGTTAAATGTAGAACTTAAAGAATGTATAGATTGAGGTATGTTTTTGAAAAATAGTAGAACTAAGAAAAATAAAACTACCATCCAGATCTCTAAAGAAAAATTCAAAGAAACATTGTCCGTGTAAGAAAAGCCAAGAGTAGAATGATGGTTCCCAGATGCTGGGGGAGAAGGAGTATGGGGAAAGGGAAGATGTTTATCAAAGGCTACAAAGTTTAGGTTAGACAGGAGGGATAATATTTAATAATTTATTGCAAATAATTGTGACTATAATTCTTGACTACAATGCCTTGTAAATTTCAAAATTGCTAAAGGAATAGATTTTAAATGCTTTCAATACAAAAATTTGTACGTATGTGCAGTGATTAATTTGTTAATTAGCCAGATTTAATCATTCCAAATTTATAAGCATTACATTATACCCCACACATAGGTACAGTTATTACTTATCAATTTTATAACTGTATATATAAATAAATTTAAAATAAGATTTAAAAAAAGAAAAACAAAAGATAAATATACAAACAGAATGTCTAAAGCCATATAATTCAAGTGACAGTAATCAATGCTGGACCAGTGGGGCAATTTATGGTTGGTAACTCTGGCATTTCACTTTTAATCTCTGTATTCTCCAAAGCCAGCCCAATCTACACAGCCCTAATATCAATAACAAACGTAATATTTGCATAGATATTTGATGTTGTCTAATCTCACACAAGGTGTCAATAAATATCTTTAGAAGACTTTGCCTTTTTTTTTTTTTTTTTTTGAGATGGAGTTTCACTCTTGTTGCCCAGGCTGGAGTGCAATGGTGCAATCTTGGCTCACTGCAACCTCCACCTCCCAGGTTCAAGTGATTCTCCTGCCTCAGCCTCCCGAGTAGCTGGGATTACAGGCGCCTGCCACCACACTCAGCTAGTTTTTTCTATTTATAGTAGAGACGGGGTTTCACTATGTTAGCCAGGCTGGTCTCAAACTCCTGACCTCAGGCAATCCACCCACCTCGGCCTCCAAAAGTGCTGGGATTACAGGCGTGAGTCACTGCGCCCAGCTGACTTTGCCTTTTATTGACTAGTAAATAATTAAAAAAAACACCTGTGTTTTACTATGTTAATATGATTTGATAATAAGTCCTCCAGCCCTGTCTTACAACTAGATACTGCTCATGAGGCTTAGAATCTACTTATATCAAAATTCTGGAACAGCAAAAATGTTATTAAATGATGTTATTAAAATTGGAAAACTCACCTATTTAAAAAAAATGTTGAATTTAACACTGCATATTTTAAAAATACAAATTCAACCCAAAAGTAAAATAACATTTTGAGTTAAAGAATAAGCAAACATTTACCAAGCAAAACAGAAATATAATGAGAACGGGAATCACAATGTAAATTGAAAACTAAGTAAATTTCATGGCAAAAATAAATGAAATGAGAATCATTTTTGTTACCAGCAGCAAATCCATACAGATCTTGCAGCAACCTGAATTCCTGTCTCTTCCGAAGAAAGAATTCAAGTGAGGGGGCATAAGACAGAAGGAGAGACCTAGGCAAGTTTTAGAGCAGGAGTGAAAGTTTATTAGAAAGCTTGAGAGTAGGAATGGATGGATGGAAAGTACACTTGGAAGAGGGCAAAGCAGTTGACTTGAGAAATCACGTGTGCAGTTTTACCTTTAGACTTGAGGTTTCCCATGTTGGCGTGCTTTCGGGTTCTCTGCGTCCCTTCTCCCAATTCTTCCCCTGGGGTGGGGTGTCTGCATGGACAGTGGCCTGCCAGCGTTTGGGAGGGGAGTACTGAACAGTGTGTTTATTGGAGTTGTAGGCCTGCTCACTTGACGCATTCCTCCCTTATCAACCAAATGTCCGTAGGAGGTCATATACCAGTTCAACTATGCCATTTTGCGTCTTAATGCGCATGTGTGAGCCCAATCGCCCAACTCCTAGATCTTATCAAGAAGCTACTGATCAACAGTTTCAAGTTTTTCCTATCCAAAGGGAGACGGCCTTTTCCTGGTGCCAGCTGCAATCAATTATTATTTTAGGGCGATAGTTAACAACCACCTGACCATCACCTGATAGCCTGACATTCCTAGTTGGGGCGAGACCCTCTCCTGCCTTGTTCGTGGCTGGCTAGCTACCTACTGTAACCTTTTTACTGATAAAGGTAAGAAAATTTCCTTTAAATATAGATTTTCTGCATCCCATAGGCCTTAATAGGAAGATGTATGGTTACCCTCTTGACACAAGGATTATTTAGGTGAGTGTCCCTTTACATTTCCAAGTGTTTTTGATATCATTTAAAATTGTATTAATAATTTTTGTTCAATAGTATTTCAGTGAGAAAATTTTCTTATTCACATTCTACAGTTTTGAAGTTACCAAATGCAGCCTTACTTAGTTACTTATACTATCTCTTTGTAGAGTACACAGTTTGATATAGACCCAGTCCCTCAATTGTATTAGCTACATAATTCAGATTCTCAGTGTCTTTGTTTGGCTATTTGATTGTTCAAAAAACAGAGAAAGGCAAATTAATGTTTCCCTAAACAATGGTAGTTCTGTAAAATTTTTCTTTTGTTTCTAAGTGATTCTGCATTATTTTTTTTTTTCTGGCTATAGTGGGCTTATTCGTTTGTTTATTTTTTCTGTGAATACAAATCCTTCTCTGTTATTTCTTCATGATAAAGTGCTCCACACACAAAGAGCATGAGATCTGGGAAAGCACTGAGTGGAAACAGGCTGTGATCCAGGCAGGCATATAGCATGGAGTAAGGTCCAAACTGAGGAACAGCCATGTTTGCAATCATCCAAGAAAACGTCTTTAAAGCATCTACCAGCCTCCATTGTGTGGAAAAGCTCGATATATAGAAATGAGTGGACTGCACTGAGTCTGGCTGCAGGTAGAAGAATTGGGTAGATGTGACTGTTGAGAATAAATTAAGAGCCTCAATCACAGTAGTAATAGGATACCAGATGGACACGAGCCTGTCTTTTAATTTATTTTAAGATACTTCTACATATCTGTGATATAGCATATATTTGTTTGTTAATTTAAGTTATACTTTGGATGCAGTCAGGAACCCTAAATAAAAATCCCCATATAAGAAACTGCTCAGATAGCGTTCTAATCAGAAAGGCATGTTCCAAGCGGAGCCTAGGAAAGCACTACTGGTAACTTTATCTCTGGTCAACACCTGAGGCTTGATGAATTAACATAATAGAGATTAAAAATGGGCTTTCATTTTTGAAATTAGTTACATTCAGGATATGATGATCTAATATAATAGTTTATAGATTAGGAGCACTTATTCATGAGCTGAGTTTAAGAATCTAAGGATGACTGTGGCTTCTCCAGCAGTGATTCTGTCTGGTCCTGGCCCCAGGTCCTAGTGGGGTTTCATCAAACAAATTATTTCACTTTCTGGGACCCAGTAACACCATTCACTTACTATCTAATTTGGCATTTCAGCTATTCTATTTTCTGTGTGACCAAATCTCTGCATTAAAACATCTAAGTTCAAGTAACTACAGTGGCTTCTGTTTCCCTAAGTGGAACTTTTCCTCTACAATAAAGTTGCATCTGTCTTCATTTAGGCAAGGTATAGCCAGAGAATATAAAAGCACAGCTACTTGGGATTTCATTGAGGTCTTAAAACATGTGGTATTAAGTGATTTGTACATGCTTGGTAGTGTTTGTTTGAAAAATATGAATGTATTGGCAGAATGTAGTCTAATGTAGAGCTTCCATTATAATCTGAAGGTTTTGGGGTGATTGCTAACCATAGCTTACTTCTAAATATTGCTGAACATTGTTATCCACCAGAAAACAGCCTAAGAGGTGTACATAAATAAACTGGCTTGAGATAGTTTGACAAAGCCAGTTATCAAAGCAGGGACACAGTGACAATGGAACAAGACGCTTACCTGTGACTCTGAATTTTCTCTAAATAAGAACAGAGCCTGGAGTGAAGAATGAACCTGAGAGTGGGATCAAATGACCTCAGCTGTAAGGTATAGAAGGATTCAGGTAGGAAACAAGGAAATCATCACATCTGCAAGCTGTTTAAGTTAATAGCAGGTGTAGCTGCCACAACATTAATAGAAACTTAATTTCCAGAACAAGGCATATAATAGTCACATTCAATTTTGCCCAACTGAGGTAGGTTACCTTGTATGTATTGTGCTCAGTTGTAGGTGTTATGAAATAAAGCAAATAGAGACAAACTGGAGTTTACTCAGAGAAAAGTATCCAGACTATGGAGGGTCTTTGAAATTCTGTTGTATTCAGGACTGGCTACATCATTTGAGACCAGTGAGAAGTGAAAATTTTGGGCCTCATGTTCAAATATTATCACAAATTTCAAGATGGTGATGTCAGAGCATTAAATCAAGCATGAAGTCTTTCTGAGCATGGGTCCCTATGGGACTGCTTGGGTGACATGCCTATGAGGCCAGCCCAGACTGAATAAGTTGTTGATCTCGGAGATGAGTTTGAAATATGAAGGGTAGCAGAGAAGAGGGCATTGGATTGATCTTCAGCTATGTGTAAGATTGCCATATCAAATAGGATCATGTTAGATCGAATTATGGAGAAGTAAATCTTGTGCTAACATAAACAATTCTTCAAAATTAAAGCCTTGCAACAATGAATTGCTTGTAAGAACAATGAGCATCTACCATTTCTTCTTAGCCCTGGTGCTGCATAAGAAATTATTATGGATAATTTGTTTCTTTTTAGTTAATTTTTTTATTGTACTTTAGGTTCTGGGGTACATGTGCAGATCATGCAGGATTGTTGCATAGGTACATACTTGTCAGTGTGGTTTGCTGCCTCCGTCCTCCCATTACCTACATCTGGCATTTCTCCCCCATGTTATCCCTCTCTAACCTCCCCCACCCCTGACTGTCCCTCCCTTGGAGCCTCCCAACAAACCCCAGTATGTGATGTTTCCCTCCCTGTGTCCATGTGTTCTCATTGTTCGACACCCGCCTGTGAGTGAGAACATGCGGTGTTTGATTTTCTGTTCTTGTGTCAGTTTGCTGAGAATTATGGTTTCCAGATTCATCCATGGCCCTACAAAGGACATGAACTCATCGTTTAAAATAATACACATTATTAGTCCTGAACCATATTAAAAGAGGCCCACCAGGCAACTACCTGTGGTGTCAGTGTATAAGGGACACACTTAGGTATGAGAACATCACATGGAATGTAAAGAGATGGAGAAAGTTATGTTTACTACAACTTTCCTGGGACAGACTACTTGATGTAGTTAAAAAAACCTATGCTTTGGTATACTTTTTGAAAAAGGTGGGTTAGTACCAAGTGGGCCATCTTCAAGTATCAATAGCTGGTCACTCAAATTTTCTATGGATGATAGTCAACGAGCTGCAGAACTTCCATTCAGATGAATGGGAAATGCAGTTTGGGGATTAGTGCAAATGTTCTTGGGATCATCGTAAAAAATTAGACATCCTTTGCTTTCTCCATGTGCCACTAAAAATCTATGAAGACATATAAAATGCCAGTTTTAAGGGATAAAATTTTATTAGCCTACAAAGTAACACACTTGTCGATCTTTGGCATTGCATTGACTTCACCTTAAATAATTGATCCAGTAGGTCCACGATAGTCCATTCATAAGAATATGATTTTCACAAGCTCCCCAAAAGTATATGATGGATAGCAAGGGTCAAAGTTATTGCTGTTTATACACATGCAGCCCCTGAAAAAGGTATACATGTGACCCTGATAAACCACATTTTCAGGACTTAGTAAATTATTCTAACTTGATAGTGAATTGGAAGACAAGGGCATCATAAATGAACATTTTAAATTGAACTTTCATTGATTTTACTAATGTACTATTAATTGAAATGAAACATGTGCTTCAGGAAGAATTGGTCCTCAATATTTCCCACATGTGTTTATTTCTACTTCTGTGCTTTTTGTCATTCTCCACTTTTAAATTTCCACCCCATGCCTTCTTCCCTTCACCCTCAGTCAAGGCTAAGGTCAAGTTCCACCTTGCCTTCCAGAACACCCTGGTTCTCACAGACCTCTATCAAGGAATATTTGTGATCCTCATTATCACAAATAATATTTTTGATAAAGCTTATCAAAAATTTAGCCCACATCACCTAATACTGCTACACCATTTTTATAACTTTGGCTTATTATAACAACTATTTCGTGAAGTTCTTGGAAAAAATACCGCTCCCAAATACCTACCACAGTGCCCTGAGGAGGGTAAGTGCTTGATAAATACACAGCCTTTTGTCAATTGTGTTGATTAAGAGCTGATTATACTTATACTGAGTTTTCAACACATATTTGAATGTGAGGTCTGAGTGACAATTTTGACATCATATCAACTTGGGGATTACAATTCAACATGAGATTTGAGGGCAGTGACAAATATCCAAGCTCTATCATTAATGTTTTATTTTTAAATAATAATTTATTCTGTACTACGCTTTCAACAGGCTATCAGCTCAGTCAGGGGATATATTATTATATTATTACAACATATATCAGTCAGTATGGGCTAGATTATACAGCAGTAACAAAGAGTATTTAAACCTCAATGGCTTAAAAAGCAAATATCTGACATACAATCCATGTCCATTGTGAGTTGGCCAGGAGTGTCGTGTACAAGGTTCTGTTCTGTATTATTCTTACATAGCAACAGAGGCTACAGAAAGCTCCAACTTCTTGCTTTTATTAGAAAAAAAGGAAATGTAGTGAAATATACAGTGGCTCATAAGGATTCTTTATGGAAGCTTTTATTTCACTGACTAAAGTAGATCATTTGATTGTACCTATTTTTGAAAGGGCTGGCAAGTACAAACCAACAATGTGCCTAGCAGGAGAAGAAATGAAATCTTTAGGAATATCTCTAATGACTATAATGAACACTATTTTGCATAACCGATAGGTTTACTTGTTTCTAATGGGTGTGACTTTTTAAAACATGGCATATATACTGTTATAATTACTGGGACTTTCTCCCTTCATATTTAATTTACTCAATCTTCCTCTTTTGATTTAAAATAGGATACATCTCTGTTCATGCCAATACTTCCAGGTCAGGTTGGCCATGTAATTAAACGTATAAATGTAGCCTAACTACTGATTATCTCCCTGTAGATGTAAGAAAACTATGTCTAATTAACATTTTCATCAGATATTTATTGAATTTTTACTATGCGCCAAAAATTATACTGCAAATGAAATAACTCATATTTCTGACTGGTACACTCTTTAATAATCTAAGCCAATGTTATGTAGTAACATATTCATAAAATCTTTGCAAGATTCAGGATAATAGTCTCCTTCTAGTTTATAAATTGGAGCTTTAAATGTAATTCCAATTTTTCTTGTTTGAAAACCTTAGCTTGGAAATATTACTTTGCAAGTATATGTCTATCCCTACCTTTATAATTAACTCTCCAAATAATTTTACATTTGTATGTATACATTTATATGGATGTATTTTCCAATAAATAAATTACAGAGACCAGTTGAAACAGAAAAGTGGATAAAATGTCATTGAAAATCATAAAATATTTAGACACCAATTTTTATTTTATTCTTTTATATTTTTTTTCTTTTCATTTGTGTGAGTAGTTGCTTTCAAATCCTAAGGTGTAGAAAAGTAAAAATTTCATAGGTTAAAAGACAGCAATTTCTGATTATATGCTGTGTTTATATGGTATTTATTTCTGAACCATTTCAGCTAAAAATGTAAAGAGTTCAAATTCAAGGAGCAATTAGAATAATAATAGTCTGGGCAAGGTGGCTTATGCCTGTAATCACAGAATTTTGGGAGGCTGAAGTGGGTGGATCACTTGAGCCCGGGAGTTTGAGACCAGTCCAGGCAACATGTTGAGAGCCTATATACAAAATACAAAAAATAACCAGTCATGGTAGCCCCAGCTCCTCAGGAGGTTGAGGGGAGAGGATCACTTGAGCCAAGGAGGCCAAGACTGAAGTGAGCCATGATAGTGCCACTACACTCCAGCCTGGATGACACAGTGAGACCCAGTCTCCAAATAAAATAAATAGAATAATGGTAGTGTCAGTAATAATAACTGAAAGTGCCTTGAAATAACAGAAAAACTTAAGGACAGGATCTAATTTTACAATGCTAATGAAAGAGAGCTTACAGATCTCATCACAATAGAAAAGAAGATATCACAGGATACTATATTTATCAGATCACCCTCCCCCCACTGCCATTTTTGAGGGAGGAAACAGTTACTTTTATTGAGTATTTACTCTGTGCAACACAATGTGATAAGTACTTTGCATATAATTTCTTGTTAGTTTTTCAGTATATGCTGCTCTAGGAGATGAACAGTCTTATTTTCACCTTTTACAGATAAGTATAGTGAATCAGAGAGGTGAAATTACTTCTCTAGTGGGCAAAAATTAGCTATTGCAATGGTCTTAAAATTTTGTCTGGTATTCCGAAACCTAGGCTTTTCCCCCATACCACACTACCTCCAGATGGGAGTTTCATTCTGTCTGTAGAAAGCGAAGCAGAAAAGTCAATCTTAAGTGTATTTCCCTAACAAGCCATCCTTTCAAGACTGCAAATTCACTGAAGGAGAAAAGCAGTATTGCCACTAGCATATTGGAAAAGGTACTCCTTATTACAACAAAATATTTATGATTAGTTATTTCTTCCTCTAATGTCTTACTTTGAACAGAAATGGTCACTAATGATGAATATCTTTCTTGTGACATTGTAGATATTAAGTGATTTTCAGTAAAATCTAAATTTTGAGAGACTGCCTTCTCTTTCTGTCTACTAATGATGCCAAAGTTAAATATACACAAAAAGTGACAAGTGTTTGGATATGTCTGGTAAATCATTACTGCAAATATGTTCTGATATATCCAAGGGAGTAATACTGGGTTTATGAAACAACTAAGTTTTTATTTACTCATATGTCAATATCCAATCATAATCTCATTCTTATTGTGGTTATCTGTGAATTTTAATGGCACATTTTTACATAATTACAGAAATTCAGACCTCAAAACTCTTCAAACTATATATATAGTTTAGAACACTGAAAAGGAAATTACATTTCTGCAGTATCATAAACGATTTATTTAAAGGTCTCATTCAAATATGCAACATGAAAAATAAATAGATTTTGATTTTTAATTTTGAAACTTACAAATTTTCAATTTGTAAATTTCACCCGTTGTGAAATTTACCAATCAAATTGACTTTTTTCATTTTATAGAATTATCTTCATTGGGGGCTGGGTGTTGTTGCTCACCCCTATGAGAGGCAGGGGCAGGTGGATTGCTTAAGCTCATGGGTTTGAGACCAGCCTGGGCAACGTGGCAAAACCCTGTCTCTACAAAAAATACCAAAATTAGCTGGGTGTGGTGGTGTGTGCCTACAATCCCAGGTTCATGGGAAGCCAAGGAAGGAGAGTGGCTTGAGCTTGCGAGACAGAGGCTGCACTGAATCTAGATCATGCTACTGCACTGAAGCCTGGCCAATAGAGCCAGACCTTGTCTTAAAAAATAATAAAATAAAATAACTTTCTACAATGGAGAAGTTAATGTTAATATCAAAAGGCTGAAATTTTTTAGTATCTATAATGTATTATCATAAACATTCTAGATTATGTTTTCAAAAATTTTATTTTAAATATTTTACTGCATTCCAGAGAATTATATGTGTAGATTTTCCGTTTCTGCATAGTTGTCCTTATAATACTAATTTTATTTGAAAAATTATACCAAATTAGTATTAAATAAATAATTTTAAAACTAGATTTTTAAAAAGTATACTTTTGGCTAAAAACCAAAATGTTTGTGACTATTAATAGAATCAGTGGTGTCTAATAAAGCACAGCATAAGGCTCTAATTGGAAGTTTAGTGGTATGATGGCATCAACTCAACTTTCCCATTAAGTATTTGACAACGGCTTCAAATGTATGTGGGGCAAAAGGTTTTCAAAACACCTCCACATTCATTGAAACTAAAAAGTAGTTGTTTTGTTTTGGGATTATATTTTAAAATCAGTAGTGTCAAGAGATATTTAGTATTTTATTCACTTCAAGTAGAAGGTGCGTAGGGAATATAGAATGCTTTAGAATGTATACTTTTTTGCAATATAATTTGCTGCAACTCATTGTTTTCTGTACATAATTTAAAAATTATTGAATTCCTATCCCCTCTCATAGTGTTTATACAACACTACAGAGAGTTTCCTTTTTCTACATACTCATCAACACTGGCTATCCTTTGACTTCTTGATAATGGCCATCCTAACAGGCAACTTGTTTGCTCTAATAAATAAATCTAATGAAGTTGCAGGATAAAAAATAGATAAACAAAAATCAATTCATTTCTATACTGTAACAATGAACTATTTGAAAAAGATTTTCAAAACCATCCCATTTACAATAGCGACTAAAAGATTAAAACACTTTGGAAATTGTAACCTAGCTGGTAAAAGACTTGTACACTGAAAAACTAAAATATTGTTGAAAAAACTTGAATTAAGACACAAATAAATGAAAAGATATTTCACATTCATGGACCAAATAATCCAATTTTGTTAAAATGTCCATACTACCCAAAGCAATCTATGGAGTCAATGCAGTCCTTGTCAAAACCCCAATGATGTTTTTCCACAGAATTAGAAAAAACAAATTACAAATTCATATGAAACCATAAAATACCCCAAGTAGCTAAAGTAATCTTGAACAAGAGGGCAAAGCTGGAGGCATCATACTTTCTGACTTGAAGTTATATTACAAAGCTGTAGTAATCCAAACAGCATGGTACTGAAATAAAAACAGACCCATAGACAAATGGAATTGAATAGAAAGCTCTTAAATAAACTCATGTATATATAGTCAACTAATTTTAACAGAGGTGGCCAAGAAGACCCAAAGGGGAAAGGATGGTCTCTTCAATAAATAGTGTTGGAAAAACTGGATATCTACATGCAAATGGGATTCCTGTCTACTACCATACACAAAAATCAAATCAAAATGGATTGAAGATTTAAATATTAGACCCAAAACTATAACACTCCTAGAATGGAAAAACTCATGACATTACTGTTGACGATGTTATTTTTTTGTTGGGACACAAAAACACAGGCAACTGAAACAAAAATAAGCAAGTGAGACTACGTCAAATTAAAACTTTTCTGCACAGCAAAAGAAGCAGCAAACAAAATGAAAAGGTAACCCATGGGAGTGATTGTGGGGGAGTGTTAGGCGAAAAAGGGAGTGACTGCTAATGGGTACAGGATTTTCTTTTCTGGGGTGATAGAAATGTTCTAAAATCGATTGTGGTGATGGATACATAACTGTAAATATACTAAAAACAATGGAATGTATGCTTTAAATGGGTAAGTTGTATTGCATGTGAATTATATTTCAATAAAGCTGTCAATGAAAAAGTTGAAATATGTACATTATATGCCTTCCAAAGTACCCTAATTTTTTTTTCTTAAAAATTATCTGTCTTCTACAGCTGAATTTAATTTTGAATGTTGAAGCCTATTATTGATGTAGATATTACTTTGTTTTGTTTTGTTTTGTTTTTGAGACAGGGTCTTGCTCTGCCACACAGGCAGGAGTGCAGTGGCACAATCTGACTCACTGCAACCTCAAACTTCCAAGTTCAAAGGATTCTTGTGTCTCAGCCTCTGAAGTAGCTGGGATTAGAGGTGCCTACCACCATGCCCAGCTAGTTTTTTCTTTTTCTTTCTTTTTATTTTTTTTGTTTGTAATTTTAGTAGAGATGAGGTTTCTCCTTGTTGGCCAGGCTGGTCTCGAACTCCTGGGCTCAAGTGATCTATCTACCTCTGACTCCCAAAGTGCTGGGATTACAGGCATGAGCCACTGCAGCTGGACAGATTTTACTTAGTTCACAGTTTCCTAAAAAATACTTGCACCCAGTTGCTTTTAATTGATTGTCTCATTGCACAAGGATTTTGAAATATATACAATATTAAATGTTTCAAGGTAGAATAAATTAGCCAGTATTTAGTAATTTTCTCCCCTCCATCATCTGGGAGAATTTATGTAAATGAGTTTCTGGAAACTTACTACCCTATTCAAACTTAAATTTTCTACCTGAAGTAGATAATTTTCTACAAGAATGTATTATCATTTAAAAATAAAATTATGTAGTCATGTTCTTGAATTACAAGTATTAAATTTTTGTTTAATGTATTCTTTTGGTTTACCCTGTCTACTTTTTCTTAAGATTTATAGGGTATGCTTTCCATGTATGTGGAACATATCTTATATCCTGCTTGTAGTGAAATTGTTATCTTGGCATCCATTCTGAATATAGATTTAATTTTCTCATACCAGAATCAGGGTTTAGTCACCTTTGACACAGTTTCCAGTTTTTCATCTTCTCCCAGTTGCTCAATGTGGTCCACTCAGATATCTGCTTTGTACAACCACCTCCTTGTAATGATCTCCCTGTAGGACATAACGATACAGCACGTTTGACTCACCCCACTTATTCTAACCTCAACAGGGACTGTGTAGATATGCTGCAGTGACCACTCTGTTACAGTGCAACCCCAGGGAACTCAGTGCCTGCTTTCTCTAACCCCACCAGTTGGAAGCGAAATTTGATTTGGTAGTATCCTGGGCCCCAATAAGTGCCTCACTGCATAGGTCTTCTCTGTTTCTCATTCACCTCTAGCTGGTTTGACAATCTGCTTGTTGGCGCCCCTCTTTTCCTTGGGATCTATGAGTAATAAACTGATTTTATTTCTTCATGTATTTTTTGTTGTATTGTCTTCTCTGTGCCTCACCTAACTCACACACATGCCTAATTTTCCTCCCAGTCAAAGCTCTCCTAAAGAGTGACTATCTTGGAATGAATAAACTGAACACAAGTCACATAAGAGCCTCAAGGGCAGTTGCCAGTATAAACAAGTTTCCTATGAGAGGGACATCTGGCATGGGTCGAGATACCTAGGCATTAGGCTATCTGCAAGGATAAAGAAGTATCCTGTGAAAGGCACAGTGTAAATATCCACAAACAATCCCCTGGAAACTGATCAGCGCAGGGCTAGAGTTCACACTCTGTGCAGAGAAAGCTCTCAAGACCAAATTAAAGAGAAATACAACACTGATCAATGAGATACTTATATGTCCTATATTCTGCTGAAAATTGTAGCTCTGAAATCCATTTCCTATTCATCTTCCTGGTAATTTATCTATTATCTCTAGCATGTTATTCTATGATCCAAATTACTTCCTCTTATATCTTTCCTAATGAATATGGATGTCTGCTATTGATCATAATATAAAAAAATTTTAATTTTTTTTCTAACTTCTGGGGAAGAGAATATAATAGTTCAGTATTTTTACTTAAAATGTGTAGTCTTTAAAAGCAATATATATGAAGTGTACTAAATTTTAACAATAATTTTAGTGTTAGTTAATTTCAATAATAATAAATACAATGTCTATAATATAGTGAGTTATTTTAAAACATCTCTAATTTATATCTATGTAGTATAGTTTATTAACAGTAATAGATGTATTAAATAGTATTTCATGTTAGAGTTACTTTTTGATTCAAATTGCAGGCAGAGCAGTATCATTTTAGTACAGTGACCAATTTACATATGATATAAACGCAAATATAAGTCAAGTACTGATTTAATGTGAGTGAAGTCCATGAATTTGTATTTTAACACACCTTGCGGGCCATCCTGATACATAGCAAAGGTTGAGAACCATTCAATAACTCAACTGGGTTGGTGGTACTAAACTGTCCTGACTGTTCTGGACTTGTGGGACTTTTCAAATAAAACTTAGAGTCTGGGGTAGGCTATGAAGCTTCTCGGTTTCAGGGACATGAACATCAGGCATTTTGTTTTAGTCCCTAAATATCACCTTTATAATTTGATGGTATCCTATACTCTTATATTCTAGCTTATAGCATGACTGAGTTAGAAAGGTTAATAGTGGACCAGGAAAGGACTGCTATATAAAACAAGGAGATCCAGTTGTAGGTAGTAGAAACTGGAGAGGAGGATTTAGTAGAGTTTTAGTTGAACTATCTACTATGATCTTAGTACTAGGTCTTTACAGTAGAAAATGTACTGGACGTGGAATTAGAAGTCCTGAGATTAAATCAAAATTTTTGTACTGACATGCTATGAAACCGTGAGTATAATAGTATGCTTATAATAAAGGATCTGGAACCAGTTGCCTAAAGTTCAAATTCCGGCTCTATAAATTGTTCCTTATCCAAGTTACATGACTTCCGTATGCCTCTATCACTTCATTTGTAAAATGAGGCTGATGATATTAATAGTAGCCAGCTCATAAAATTGTTATGAGGATTAGATGGAATGACATACACAAAACATATAGACCAGTGCTTAGCACATTCTTAACAATTAATGTTAACTGTAGTTATTATTCTCATACATTTCAAACTGGAATAACATCTATTCCTAGGTTGTTGTAGGATTAAATTATTTGTTGTTTATATATTCATTGGTCAATATCCATTGTGCATCTACCACATGGTGAGCATCATTTAAGATGCAGTGTAAAATATCAAGATGATGTGGAAATGCCCTGCCAGAAGCTTATAATAGAGGAGATAAAACAAACATAAAATAAACTGGTAGAATGCATGATAGAAAGTGACCATGTGCTAAAATAGGTGCAGATGAAACACTTCAGAAGTTCAGGGGAAAGAAATGATTACTTCCGAATGGAGCTATAAATAGTGGCTTGATGGATCGGCTAACATTAGCTTCAGGGCCTAAAGGGCTGCTAGGATTTGGAAATAAAAAAATAAAATTAGAGGAAAAGCCAAAGCTGTTCCTGGTGGCCAGGTAATGTGAGAAAAATTTAAGGTAGGTAGCACAGACTGTGTACATAAAATCATGTAAATGATAAGGTGCTCATCATCACATTTTAAGGCTTTAAACTCTTAGATCTCACAGGAAAAAAAAAAAATAATCGACATGACTGCTTTCTAAGACAAATAGGAAACCAGAATATTGCATACTGGTTTTTGCAAGAGAGCTCAGATTTGTGGTTCATGAAGCACACTCAAATAGTAACAGTAGGTTGTCAACCCAGACCTAACCTAGTTTGCCTTTGTTAACTGGGCCAATTCCCACAGTAGAGAGCAGGAGGAAAATTTGCTGACCTGTGTGCTACCCATCGCCCACTCAGGCACATTAAAGGATGGGCATCCATTTTCAGTATTCCTAGCTGAGCTGCAGTACACATTGAGAGAGGAGAGAAAACTGCAGCCACTGTATTTCTTGGCAAGTTGCTTGAATAAAAATAGAGATCTGCTGACTAAGTATTCACTATATCTGCAGACATTTTCCAGCTGGGGGAAATAAACTTTTTTCCCCTAATTTTTCCCTTTTTGAATGTTTACTTAAATTAGAAGCTCAACCTTCCACCTTCCATAGAAAAGATAAAAATTGGGGGTTGGGGAGAGAACGTGGTATTTTTAAATACATTCGTACTTAAATTTTAAAACTTCCAACTGTTCTTAACTGTTAATCCTAAAATATCTAATTTCATTTTCCAGATAAAACAAGGTCTACATCTATTAGTCCTTGAATCTACACATCAAAATAATTTGTTTGTCTTTAATTACAAAAAGAGAATCTGATCTCATAATATCATTACTTAATAAATGTATTCTGGAACGATTGAAGATTTAGAGACCATCTAGGAAGGTTTTTGAGAGAAGGTGTATTTCATTCATTCAACTAACATTAAGCACTTGCTCCTTTAGGCTTTATTCTAAAAACTCTGCATATATTAAATTCCTTAATTGTCAAAGCAGTTGTGTGAGATTGGCCTTATTACTATCCTCATATTGCAGCTGAGAAAATTGTGGCATAAAGAGACTACATAGCATGCCCAAGGTCACACAGCCAGGAAAGCTGAGTGAAGATTCACACCAGGCAGTCTTGGTCCAGGAGCCACACTTTTAGCCACCATACTATGCAACTCCCCCTGTTAAAATGATGGTTTTAAGAACTGACATACACTTACATTAGAAAAAAAACCATCAATTTCAAATGGAGCCATAACTTCAGATTCTCTTTTTTTCTCCTATCTTAATTCATGATAAAACTACTGACCTTTCTGCTTAGTGATAATAGCATGCCCCAGAGGAGAGATATAAAATGCTCTTGCCTCCATGTGACAGTACTATTAACACACTCTAGGATAACAACAGCCCCCAAACTAACAATAATATTGTAGATAAGGCAAGTGTTTGTTGCACACATTCAATCAGATAACACAAGTTGAATTTCTTGTCAAACAGAAGGCAATGTATTCACATTAGCTGAATTGAAAGAGCCTACAATACATGGTTTTCATAGTCCTTTTCATCTAAACTATTCCTTCTTTGCAAAGAAAAAAACCAACACACAAAAAAACTTTCATTTACCCAAATATGTATACTTAGATGTGGTGTGTTTAATTTCCTTATTATAAGAATGAGAGATACTGAGCATACGAAGCTCATGAAATTATAAATAGACGTCAGTGATAATTTTCCTGATTGTAACATAGAGAGGAAGTATAATTTAGTACATAAGAGCATGAACTCTAGAACTCGATGGCATAAGTTCACATCCAATTGGTGCATACTAACTGTGCAGTCTAGTACACGTTACCTACCTAACGCCCTGTGCCACAGTTTCCTTGTCTGTAAAATGCAGCTGGTAACAGCACCTACTTCAGTGGTTTGTCCTGAGAATTAAGTGTACAAATTTCCCTAGAACACGGAGAACATTGCCAGACACATAGTAACTGCTATATACACAGCACAAAAGCTACGTGAAAGTTTTCTATTACTATAAATAAATGTGAAAAAGAGTAAGTCTATAAACCATCAAATCACATATAGTCTATTGAAAGAAGAAAATTTGTTTATGTGCTGGTATATGCCAAGCATGATGCTAACTACTGAGACTTTAAAAAATGGAATAATATTTCTATCGTTTGAAAGTGCATAGCCCTTGAGGGAAGTGAGCAAGCGCAATGGAGAAGGAGAATGGTTACAGCTACTTTTAAGGGGGCAGGACCTTTTAAAATGAAGGTCCCTATATATAAGGCCAGTAAAGGGATATGCAATGGTGGGATGGGAATAGCTACAGCTGAGGCTGATAAAAGCATTCTTATTCTGTAATACATAGTGAAAAGGATGCATGAATCAACAAACACAACTGGGAAGGCCAGAGGAGAAGGCAGAGCTCAAGTTGTGGCAATGGTGTATGGAATTTTCTTAAGAACATGGCTCACCAATATTCTAAGTTATCTCCACACTTGAAAGGTAAATAACTGCATCTCATACAACCATTGGTGAAGTCTGACATTTACAGACAAATGTCATGTCTCTGTGTGTTTTTCTTTGCTCATTTTGAAGAAATCATGGGAAGGGCTGAGCTCCACATCCAGGATGATTTGTCGTGGAACAGAGATAACACATATAGGACAATGAAACAATGGAAATACGATAACAAAGATGACATTGACCAAGAAAGTTCCTACATAGTAGGCTCTGAAAACAATATTATTGCTTGATGAATGAGTCAATGAATCCTGTATATTTTGCATGTAGAATCCTGAGGGAAGTATTGCCTATTATTTCAGAGACTTAAAATATTTGGATGCCCTGATTCAGATATATGACTTAAGAGCTAACATGGATGTGCACTCTGCTATGGCTTTAGGAAATGTGGTAATTTTGCATCATAAGAACATCTTATATTTGGTTTATATTTTGAGAATTTAAAATGTTTTCCAGGATTTATGAAGTCCAACAGCATCTTTGGAATGGATACATAATAAAGAGATGAAGCTGGAATACATTCATCCAAGTCATCATTTGAGGTTATCTAATCTTGAATCAACAAATGGATAAAAGAACAATGAAACACTTAGGTCAAGTCACAGAGTAAAAGCTCATAAAGGTTAAAATGGCATTTTATTCATCTGACTAGTACAGGCAGCAAGTTTAGATAGGTCTAGATCTGAATATGACTTTTGTTCAGAATTTATGAAAGTAACCTGGGTCAATACAAATTTCAAATTGGTCAATTTATCCAATAATACATCAGGCACATATAATATTTTGCTGAGCTATTAAAATGTTTCAAAATATGAGTTTCATGAAGACATGGTCACGTATAGTAGGAGAAAAAGCACTATGATTGAAGTCGTATAAATCGGAGTTAGGCTTCTGATTCTGCTACTTACAATTGCATGGCCTGAGGTGAGCTGCTTAATCTTTTTCTCATTTCTCTAATCTGACAAAACCAGGACTACTTCATAAATACATGCCAAAGGTTTTCATCATGTTTTCATCATGCTCTGTTTTACCATTAAACAACACAAAGGAAATAACAAGGTGTACTATAGTTGTAACCTTTTAAAAACTGGGTTTATAACCCTGGTTAAAGGCATGATGACTCCGTCATTGCAAAGAATATGTAAAAAATCTGAATATTCCTTGAGAAAGAGGTCAGTGGATTTCTATGAAAAATGAGTCTTTTACATGTATGAATATTTTCAATTAAAAAAATCAGTATTAACTCTCTTGACCACACAGAAAAAGCAAAACAATTTTGATTTTCTACACATAAAACTTATACATGAGGCATCCAACACACTGTCAATTGATGCCATTAATGTCTAATGAAAGGCAAACATCAGCCAAAGTTTACTTCTAGCCATATGACATAAAAATAATGGTAAACAGTAAAGACAATCCTGCTGAAATGCTTATTTGTGAACATAATTTACAGCATTACATTTCCCAAACTCTACTTTGTTCAGCTCCTTTCCAAGTTTTCTGTTTTGTTTTCCCAATTAAATAATCCAAACCAGTTCCTACATGCTGAATTTGGAAATAAATATAAATCAGCTCCAGGAACTGCATGAAAATTAAATTCTTACATATTCATTTCTGTCATTCAATTTAAATATTTGGTATTGCTATGCAAAATGCTTTTAATGTTAGTTTTCATGACTTTTCTATCTGCATTCCAATTAAACATGATATTATGAAATGATTCAATAATTATGTAATTAGGTAGTGTATAAGTTGTAGACTTCATATGTGGATGTATCTAACTTAAGGCCTATGGTTTCTAATAAAGACACCAGATGCTGTACATCTTTTGGCCATCTGGTTCAATCTGAATGCCATTTTTTTCACCTTTACCCCAAATGCTACTCAAGCAATTAAAACCATTCTTGTTCTGTATTAAATTACAAATACTAACACATCATAGCTTTGAGAACTTATACAAGATATCACCATTGCAAGGTTACCAAACAAAAATTTTAAAGTAGTATGTTTCATATATACCAATGCACTGTATACAGAAAAGACCCAGATTTCTTCCTTTATTGATTATTGCATAACTCACAATGAAAACTTGCTTATACATAACTTCTCCATTACAGTGTATATAATGATAGATATGTAAAGAATCTGTGAGATCTATTTCAATCCCCTTATTTTATGAGTCCACAGAAGCCTAGTCCCCACTATTATGCAATATAACCATGTAACACACATGCACATCCCCCACATCTAAAATAAATTTAAATTTTTTAAAAAACCTATGGCTAGGAGCTACAACTTGTCTTCTGGTTTTCAATGAAACTTCCATTGTTAATTTCCATACTGGTTTGATGAGAAATAATAAGGAAATAAGGATATGAAACGATAAAAGATGTTTGAAACATTATTCAGCTCTTGAATATGATAAAGAAGGGACACTCAATAAAATGAGCTGTTTCCTCCATTTTTAAAAGTCATTGTTTCAAGTACTCCATCTCATGTCCTGCCTTGTCCCACTAAGAATGTTGGTGCAGAGAAGAAAGAAAACTTGGGAACAAATTAGTTCTTCCAGTGAAACTTGTAAAACAGTGAGAAGGAGAGTTACATGGCAAAGTGTTCATGCATATGGTTTCTAGCAGTCAAATCCATGCTTTTCTGAGAAAAAGACGAGCACTCCCCTACATCTTCCTGACTCAAGTCAGTCAGCCTCAGCTGCAGTCACACAAACTTCACATTCATGTCCAATAGCCATTCCTATAGTGAGCAAAAAGCTTCAGTTGAGTGTGGGTCAGTGTAAAAAAAACAGAAAGGAAATCTACATAGAGAAATTTATGTCTTTCTCATGGAAAAGAAGAGAAAATCCTATGAGTTAGGGAAAGTTTCACTGGGTAGATAGGTCTAAAACTAATTGTTGAGCCCTAAATTGCTGGCAATACCTCTAAGTTCTATTAATTTCAGTACATTGTATATGCAATTGGCAGAATCACTGCTGCTACCCAGTTGATGGTTGTAGTCGCTTTGGGTGACTTTAGCCCATTGCCATAACAGATGTTGAGCTGCCTGAGAATGCTGTCATTCTATGGAAACGGATCACTCATTACAAGGCAAGGAAGAAAACATAGATTTTTGCTCTTTTGAGCTTCTGGGTAGTGAAAGACTAACATTCCCCAGAGGGCTAACAAAACAGCTAATGCAGATGCGACCAGAGTACTTCTGCATAGGAAGTATTACAATCCATCTAAAGTAGAAGAATGACAGTCTACCAAGCTTGAGACACATGCAAAATGGTTGAAAAAAATGCCTTACCAAGCTGTGGCAGGAAGTATAATCATTGATACTAATTGAGAGTTTGAGGCTCACTGATAGCAAGTCACTAATTCAGCAGAAATCAATGCAAGGATTTGTAGTTTTCGCCCTTGAGGATGTGACCTAGTTAAAAAAAAATTAAAACTTAACAGTAACAGAGTTAAGTGCATAGTGAAGCAAATAAGAGAAGAAAGCAATCTCTAAGGGTTAGGCTTGTTAGGGAAAATTTCCTGGAGATGCTGCTGTTTCAAGCACAGGTTGGATTTCTCACAAGCCTAGCAGAACAGGGAAGATTCCAAGGCAGGGAAAGTACCATAAGCAGAGGCACTGAAGAGGGGCAAACATTGAGTGTTCTGAGTACAGTGAGTAGACTTGTTTAGCAAGAGTGAATAATTCATATAGGGAAGTAGCAGGAGCCAGTGGGAATAGAAATTCATGCTGGATTATGGAAGTCCAGGGCTGCCAGAAAGAAGGAATTGTCTAGATATTTCTTAGGGCTAGAGTTCTGCATGGATGACATTTGTTTAGGTTTATCTGAAGTATGTATTAGAGTTTAGGGCAAACAGAACACCTGTAAATGCCAACATTATGTTTGTTCCATCCAGAGAGGTTATTAATAAATCCTTAAAATGAAAATGCCATTAGCTATTTGCCCAAATCATTTTTAGAAATATATATGTGTGTGTATGTGTGTATGTATTCAGAATTAAGACTACATAAATATTTTTCTCTTTGAATACTTCATTGTAACATCATTTATTTTCATAAACAAACTGAAGTTATAAACACTGAAGGAAAAGTTGTTATGTGCTTAGTTAAGATTCTAAGTAAAACTGTCCTAAAATTTCTTTAGGTAGGCCTAACTATTGACAAAACGATCAAACAGAAAGTGAAAATTAGTCATTTAAGCAACAGTTTGAAGGACTATTTGGGAAAAATGGAAACATTTATGGTATAAATTTATACTAAAATGCAACATAGTAAATGATACATATACAACTGTGTAAAAATATTGAAATGCAGACTTATGCTAAAAAGAAATGTATACATTTAGAAGATAGAGTTATGGGATTATAGACTATCTTTGTTTTTTAAAACAGATTTTTGTGGGGTTTTTAAAATAATTTGAAATAATAAATCAAGACAAATTGGTTGGTAATTTTAATCATTGTGTTGGAAAATGGACAAAGGGGCTAAACGGGCTTAGATTCTAGCCCGTAGATTGAGAAAACAAAGCTGTCTGTCATGGTTTTCTGGCTTGCATACCACTGCTCCCAAGGCTGGGCCCAGGACAGACATCACTAATCAAACTCGACCTTCTTCTGTATCTTCACAAAATTCCTGGGAGCCATCATCAATATATCAGAATCTTCACACAAGTTGAAATCCCTGTGGCATCCACATCCAATACACAGCTCTCTGTAGCAGATACTGGAGACAATCTGTGGTTTAAAAAAAAAAAAGAAGAAGAAGAAAGAAATAAAAGCAGCAGATATCAAAATCCCATTTATCTCTGAATCCAGAACTTCATTTCTTTTAGACCAAGACTTGTCTTAAATAGATTTGTCAAATTCCTTTTTGGGCATAATTAAGCTAAGCAAAATTCTGGCAAGTACAAATCTAATTCCATTTTAAACATTTTGGAGAAAATATGAAAATACAGTAAGAACTGCTTGATCATTTCTATGTTTCATTTGCTTTGCCCATATAACTTCCATTACTTCAGTGAACAACTTATTCAGGTAAAATATCCATTTGCAGTTACCACTGACGTGATATTCGAAAGAGCAATTGAAAATTTCTTCCAATGTGGAAATATCTGCTAATGAACTTTGCTTCATGTAGGGCTAAAAAATCTTCTTTATTGTTGTTGATGGTGGTGGTGGTGGTGGGGTGTGTGTGTGTGTGTGTGTTTAACCTTAAAAAATACCCTGACATATTTAACACTTTTTTTGTTCAAATATTTTTAGTTGATTAGTTTTCCCTTAGCTAAAAATCTTATTTAGGAGGACAGGAGGCAAAGGTTGCTTTGGTGGTGGCCAGGACACATTCTTTTTTGTGTGGGGACAGGGGAATTGACTGGATTCTGCTCTGATTATTGCTACCTGCACTCCTACTCCCCTTCTGCTGTTCCATAGGATCCCCTGAAACCATGTTCTTGCAATGTAACTGAATGTTCTGTCCATTGTTATTTAGCATAAAGGCAAGAATTACAGATGAGTGAAAAGACATGCGTAGGCGAAAATCCTTGGTGAAATTAAGTTTCTTCTTACTTTAGGAGGGGAATACTGCGGCGACTAAACGTAGATAGCAATCAACAGCAACAATTCTCTAAATCACAATTCTGCCTTCATACTGGTGGATTTGCTCTTTACAAGGCCTAATATGAGTGGTCACTCTTTGAGGTGCTGGATCAGCACTTAACTCATTTTCATGACTCATACTTGCTACCTCTATACTATCAGCCAAGAACTTTTCACACACAGTTCATTGTTCTTCTCCTTCACCTCTTTGCCTTTTGTTGTTTGCATCTGGCTATAGCACTCATCTCAATTCATAAATCACTAGTATGCAAATTCCTTGAAAGTAGGAAATGTATTTCAGTAATTGTTGCAATCCCCAGCGGACTGTACAGTGCTTAGTATATAGTAGACATTCAATAAATTTTCATATAGTGATTAAGGAATTACATTTCTGGGTCATCTATGAAAATTGGCAGAGCTCCCCCTAATGGGATATAAGACCCAGGGTACATTGTGCAGTGTTCCTCCAAACGTTTGTACTCAGGTGAAGTCAGAACTATGGCGGGATAACAAGGGAAATTTTCAGAAATACATATTATTAAACAAAAAATTATTCAAAAAAACACTTGACAAACCGGAGGTATGGGATAGAGAAGGAAGAAATGATGATATGTATGATAAATTCCTACAGTAGACTGGAAGTATATGTATGTGTATATATAGGTGTTTGTGTGTGAGCAAGTACCTGTAAGATTGGAGACAAATGGAAACTTGAATATTAGTCTAAGAAACTTGGGGGATAATTTCATGGACAATAAAAACGTTGTGAAAATTTTTGAGCTAAAGAGTAATAAGCCCAAACTATACTTTAAACCAGTGGGTTATTAACTGGGGATGATATTGCCCTCCTTGTTCCCTCACCCATACCTCAGGGACATTTGGCAATGTCTGAAGATATTTCTGGTCGTCACTACTGGGGGTGTTGGTGCTACTGGCATCTAGTAGGTAAAAGTCAACAAGACTGCTAAATATTCTGCAGTGTACAAGGTAGGTTTCTTCCCATAAATAATTTTTTAGCCCAAAACAATGTGTGCCGAGGTTGAGAAACCCAACTTTGGACCAATGTTTCACAGAAAAATATTCATAAACATTACTCTCTTGAAATGTAACTTGATAAACTTCGTTACATTTACGCAAAAGTGTAAATGTTATTTACAATTTATCATTTTTTTTCCCTTTCAAACTAAGCAACTTCTATTTGATGGACACTGTGTGCCCATTCCAGAAATATAACAAAAGGGAAATAAAATTATTGCCCTTATGTAAATTTTAAATGGACTTCTCATAAAGTAAATTAACATGCTATAGGCTCTGAAAAGTCCTGTAATAAAGATACATATTTTAGTTTGTTTAACTCAGCATTCCCATTTTTAAAAATTCTCCTATTAACATTCCTCAAAATTGTCACTATTTAAAACACAGTTAAAGGGATATAGCTTTAAGCCTATCAGTGTAAAAGATCACTGGACAGTCTGAATTCAGAATTCAGAGAGGTAAGCAGGAGCATTGTAATAGTTATGAAAAATAATGGCAATGGCCTGCAGTAGAACATTAGTTATGGAAATGGTGAGGAGAAGATGGATAGAAAATATACTTCAGAAGTAGAAGCAACAGAATTAAATGGCTTGGTGGCAAGGCAGAGATGAATAAAAGATGATTCTGAATATTTTAGTCTGTAACTATAAGTCCTGTTTTCAACATATTGAGATAAAAAATACACAGACAGTGAAAAATATAGGCTTGGAGATTAGGAATAGAGATTTGGAAAATATAATGTAATCCTTGGCTTTAAATTGGTTTTTCCAGGGTAAATGGGTAGAGGATTAGATATAAGACAACCAAGATTAAGAACATTAAGGGGGCAGAATATTAAGGGGCACTGACATTTAGAACATGGGTGAATAAAAAGTCACTGAAACAGTAATGAAACAGAGACAAAGGAAGAGATCTAGGGAATGCTGTGCTATAGGAGTCAAAGGATCTCAATGGATTCCTTTCTCTGTTCATGAATGATGACATGGCAGAAATAAGGCTTATATCTCTGACTTGGTTTCCATTGCATGAAGTGGCTCCTCCCTGAACTCTGCTGTTATGTACTACTGTTGTTCTAGTGTGCCACTCAGTCTTACACGGTTCTTCACTAAGTGTTTGTCTATGTCTTTTTGTTCCAGATTTTCAATATTTATTTATGTTTAAAATAGTTTTTTAATTAATATATTTTAAATGATAAATTATAGTTGTATACATTTATGGGGTATATTCTGATGTTTTATCATACGTATACAGTGTAGAATAGCTGAATTGAGCTAATAAACTTATGCATTACCTCATCTCTTTTTATTGTGGTAAGAGCACCTAAAATCGGCACTCTTAGAAATTGTCAAGAATAAAATACATTATTATTAAGTATAGTAACCATGTTTTACAACTGATCTCTTGACGGTATTCCTCTTACCAAACTGAAACTATGTACCCTTGGACTCACGTGTTCCCAGTCTCCTCCCCCACACATGCACCCTAGTCCTCCACTGGCTAGTAACCATCATGACGCTATCTGCTTCTGTGATATCAAATGTTTAGATTTTACATATCAATGAGATCATGCAGTATTTGTCTTTCTGTGCCTGGCTTATTTCACTTAGGTTAATGTCCTCCAGGTTTATCTATGTTGTCTCAAATGACAAGATTTATTTTTTTATTTTAAGGCTGAGTATTATTCTGTTGTGTACATATACAACTTTTTAAAAAAATCTATTCATTTGTTGATGGACACTTAGGATTTAAATTTGATTTTCAAGTGTAACTGGGTAGAGGATTAGAGACAAGACAAAAAATATCAGAAAACCGAGGCTCATTGACATTTAGGAGGATATCTACATCATTTTCTTTTTTCTTAATATGCGTTACCCTGCATCTTTTTTAAGCCTGGTATGAAGATGAACAGATACCCAGGCAATTAGAGATGTTTTCTACCAACTGCACTATTTCCTTTGACATTCTTGTTTATTCCATTTTTCACTTTCCACAATTTTGAACCTTCAGTTTTCCTCAAGCTAGATCAATTTTAAGTGAACTACATCTGGCTTTTCAGCTTAGATGCATGTTGTATTATCTTAGCTTATGTATAGGAGAAAAAATATTAAGCACAACTGTTAACTTTGGCCTGTGTTGAAAGGTTATAATTATCTAGGCTTAGCTGGAGCTCTCAAAGCCTGTTCATTTGAATTTTAAAACATTCTTCATAGTTCTCTTCACTGAATAAGCCCTGAGTCACACCCAGTCTTCTTGTAAACTAGATTGTTGGTGTTGGTGTTGTTTTTAAAATATCAAATCTTAATTTATATTTGACCATGTATGAGCCCCAGTGATCTCATCTGTAAAATGCAGATTGTGGTTTTATACAAATACCTACTTCCAAGAGTTATAAAGAATATCAAACAAAAGTATATATGAGAGAGGGAAATAGAAAAGTATTATAGCATCTTTATTATTATTGTCATCATTTTACATTTATTTTAACTGTGATCAAGTTCATGTTAATTCTAGTCACATAAGTGAAAATGGAACTTCAGAATGTTCATCCAGTATGTAGTATACACCCAAGATCTAGCAAACCTGATTCCTGAGATTACCCCAGTACCTCACTCTCTTAAAAAAAATGTGGTATAAGTCCTGACATGCTCCTCTATAGCCAGGGACTGCTACTTGGCCACAAACTAGTCTTAGCCTCCTAAGAAATTTAAAGGGAAGGTTTTATTTCCTTTCAATCAATGTATTTATTATTTTCTCAAGTACAAAATAAGCTCATGCTTGCTTTTTATCTGCCCTACTGAAAACCACAAATTTGGGAAATCAAAGACCAAGACTAACTAGAGTTAAAAATGAGTCAGAATATTCTACCACATACTAGTTAAGTGAACCTAAACAAATAACCTATCTGTGTCTCAATTTTGTCATGATCATGAGCCTGATGACAATATTTACCTCGATAGGTCATTGGGAAGATCAAAATGATTCTCTATGAGGCATTTGGCACAATTTCTGCCTAATGTTGACATCCTATATTTGGTAATAGCAATATCATTACTTTTAAAAATGAATTTGATTGCAGACCTTCCTCTATTGTTGCCTGCTCAAACAAAAACTAAAATTAAATTTTATTGTCATGTCTGCCTTACCTATTCATTTTTTCCTACTACTTAGCAATTCCTTCCAGGCTGAATCTCTGTCACTATACATTAGACTTGAACTTACACATAGATGTACATATACTAAGCTCATGTTGGGCCCAGAGCACATTTCCCTATTTTGTTAGTAAGCATAATACACTTCCTGGGTAACGGAGTCCAAACTTTTGATCTATAGTACATAACTTTTCCCAGTGATTTGGTTCTCCCACACACAGTTAAATTATTCCTTTGCTCTATGCTTTCAGAAATTTATTGGTGCCCATCAATGGAAAGGGCATATTTTACAAAATTACATATGCCAAGGGCAACTTTAATTTTGAAAGGATCTAATGTTTTTGCCCAGTGACTTTGTGTTATCACAAAAGACAAGTTGCAAACACTTTTATTTAGGAACTGTCACTGTAAGAACTAGAGGCATGCTTTACATCTTCAAAAATATTTGCCACTGGAAACTGCAGGGGTACATCTAAGAGAAGAATTTCCATGTGTTTTAAATGCTCCCTTGAGGCTGGACAGAAAGAAAAATTATTTGTAAACTTAGTTTTGTAGAAAGAGATATAAAATAAAAACAATATACTTTACAGGAAAGATAAAATATTAAATTTTAAAAAGCAACAATGGATCAACTACAGAAACACAGCATTGCACGATAGTGAATCATGCCATTCTTAGGTATTTTTCCAAAATAAAAAAGGATTTAAGACTAAACAATGACATTTCTGTATTCTACATGCCTTCTATGAATTATTAGTGGTACGCTTAGCACTAACATCAAGTTTATTCTTCAATTTAATGAATCAGTCACCTGCTATATATTGTTGTCATTTTATAACTCAGGGAAAATGGCTTTTAAGATTTGCATATTCAAATGGTTAAACAAGCTGTGGTATAGCAATCCAATAGATGAATACCTAAATCTTTTAAATGACAAGAAGGTGGATAGTAGATTATATGGAAATTTCTATATAAAATAGTAGCCACTGATGGAAGAAAAATACAACATAATCCAGAAACACTACGTATACCATTCAGAAACATATTTTCACATTTATAAAGATTGGAAGATTATGGTGGAAAAGCTTTGCATTTGACATTTTCAATTCTTTTGATAGATCACTGTTTTGCTGTGCAATTTATAAATAAAGACTAATTTGTCATCTTTGAAGAAAATTATAAAATCACAAGGTTAAAAGATAATTTTAAGATTATCGAGTCAAATATCCCTTTACCCGCTTAAAACCATAAACAATCAGCTTTAGTATCTCACATGTCACAAGTGATACATGCACATAAGCACTAATCTGCACTATATTAAAAAGTAAATTCTGACTGCTATAATAGGAAAAGGAATCTTTATGTACTGCTCTCAAGAAATTGTAGATATGGGTCCATTTGAAAGGAAATGGAAAAGAAAGGATCTATAAAACCATTGGGATTTAGAGACTGCAAAAATTTAGTAGAAAGATCAAAGAAGAGATAACAGGTGCATCTGACTAAATAATGACTAAGAAGTTGCTGTGAAAACTGTCTACAGGAATTTAAAAAATCTAATAAGAGATGGAAATTAAAGAGGCAATTTGAATGGTATAATTAAAAATAATGGGATTAAACTGGGAAAGGTATATTTCTACATGAAACAGAAAATAAGTCACCAATTTTCAATGGATGAACTATATCACAATGGGAACTAATATTAGGGAAGCAGTAAAATCTTTTAATGCCAAGCATGTATCCACATGATATATTTCGAAGCTCTAGAAAGCAGAAGCACTCAACAATTTGAAGGGGTACAAAATGCTCTGGGACATATTTGATCTTCCTTTCCTCTAATTCTTTCCCTTGAGTAACCCATTTGTCTAAAGTTATAACAGCTGTCTTTTCATTTTGTCTTTCATTTCCTAACCTATCTGGCAAAAGCAGATACCCCTTTCTGACTCTGTGAATGAACAAGCAAACAAAACTCAGAAGAGTCAAATAAATCCTACAAATCAAAAGGTAATTTAACTAAAGCTTTTATTTTACCTACAGAATGTTATTCTTCCTTAAATTACTAATTATCTTTCTATTTCTCATTTATAAAATAAATATATTCATTCTTCACTATCAAAGGTCATTGAGTATAATAGTCATACTTATTTGTTGAATGCACTAAAATGCTTTTAAGGTATGCCAGGGGTTGCTAGTTATCTACCACCTAATTCATTCTACCTCTTGTCCTAACAGGAAAGAATCTCTTGTAACTATAGTTGGCCAATGGCATTTGGATAAAAGTTGTTGAGTGGTGTTTCTGAGAACTAACTTAACAGGGAAGTGCTTCTGTCTGCCTATTTCCTACTTCAGTGTTTCAGCCTAGCATGTCAGTGTGTTAGCTAGAACTGCAGTAGCCATTTGGGAATAAGAAATTTGTACTGTGGATGCAATACCATTAATCAAGTATCTTAACATTGCTCATAATATAAAAAAAAACAAACATTTGCATGTTTTAGTCATTGCAATCAGTACTGTCACCAGCAGCCAAACACAATTCCCAACTACTATACTAGGACTACCACACAGTTATTGTCCTAGGGTTTATTCTCATATAATCATTATTTTTACATTTCTCTGCCCAATATCTTTTTTCATTTTACTATTGTATAATCATAAATAATTTTTCATCTTTTAAAAAAATTTATAACCAAGACTTTGAATTTTATCTTTCAAATTATTTTTCTTATTCTTATTTGTCACTTTGGCTGGTATTGACATTCTTAAGATGATTATTTTGTATTTTTCATCAGGCTGTTTAGAGATCTCCATTTCTCTAGGGTTAGTTACTAAAAATGTTTTCATTTCTTTGGTGGTGTCATGTTTTACTAGTTCTTTGTGATACTTATAGCCTTGCATTGGTGTCTGCACATTTGAAAAAACAAGCACCACTTCCAATCTTTAAAAACTGATTTCAGCTGAGAAAGTGTTTCAATAATCAGCCCAGTCAGAAATTCTGGGTCAGATAGCTGGCAAGATCAGGGAAGGCAGGACCAGTGCCAGGCTCTGCAGGTGGGCAGGCCTGGTGCGAGGCTGAGAATTGACTTCTAAATCCAAAATCATTGTCCTCAAAACTTTAAGATATTGTTCCATTTTCTTCAACAATCCTGTGTCACTATCTGGAAGACTCTTGCCAATTGTTTAATTATTTCTTTGTAGACGTCTTACTGTGTTTATTTTGTCTCTCTTTTTATTTAACATGCCTTTTGATCATCTCTAAATTTTTGGTCTAATGACATATTATGAGAATTTGCCTAGGATTTTATTTCACTTCATCCATCATGCTCAGAAATCAATGGGTCTTTTCAATCTGTGAAGTTTTATCTTTCTTTAACACTGAAATATATTTTTTAATTTCTTTGCCACTTTCTACCCCTCCCCAACTTCTCTGCTTTTTCTGGAGCTCCTGATTAGATAGTTGTTGGTCCTTGTAGATTGGTGTTTAATGTCTTTTAAGTTTTCTATAATATATTTTACTTCATTTCCTGTTTTCTCTATGTTCTCAAAGATTTTGTCAAAGCTATCTCTAACTATTATATGGGATTTTAAAAATTTTGATAATATACATTTTTAATTTTTCTGGAGCTGTTCTGGCCTCTGATTTTTCTTTAACCTACATGCCTTCTCCTATCTAATGATGTCTTATCAAATCTTTCTGCAAAAACAAACTATACATTTTGAGATATCTTCTCTTCCCTCAAAAATATATGCTTCTTGTAGAATCAGAAATGTTCTTTATCTTGTTCCCCTCTCATCTGTTAGTTTTCTAAATTTCTTGATGATTATTGGTTTTCTGTTTATAGAGATTTTAAAGATGAGTTGGTTAATCCAGATGATAATAATCTCCTTCATTGTCACCAGTCACTATTATGAAAGAGTGAACTAATGCCCAGTTCTCTTCATGTGGATGGACTAAATTTTTGGCAGGAAGGGTAGAATACATTAAACAAGGTGGTTGTTTCTACTTTCACCAACTTCCTGCTGAGAACTCCAACCCCTGCTAGAACTGACTGATTAATGTCTTTGGAGAGTATTTATCCAGGTTTACTTGAGGGCAAATGTCATTACTTAGAGAAGAAGCAAGGCAGTGAGAAGAGGAGTGATAATATGAAAGGCAGACCAAACTACACAGCTTTTGGCAAACAGCTCTTCAGTCAAAACCCTTGACTTATATTCCTCTTCTCACTTCCATTGTCCATTACTACTGATTCTGGAGAATTGCACTGGGAAGGGAGTCCCCTCATCCACTGGTACCTTCTTCTGTGAATGCTCTAAGCCAGAGTTCACTCTACTCAGCCTTAGCTGTCAATATGAAACCCTGGCCTTCCTATTCTCCCAAAATTTAACAACATCTTTGTTCACCAATTCCTCATTTTCGTCTAAATGTCTATGATATTTCTCATTGCCTTTCTTCAATTCTTTTATTTTATTTTTTATTATTTTTCCATAAATTACTGGGGTAGAGGTGGTATTTGGTTACATGAGTAAGTTCTTGAGTGGTGATTCGTGAGATTTTGGTTCACTCCTCACCCAAGCAGTATATACTGCACCATATTTGTAGCCTTTTATTCCTTGCCCGCTCCACTCTTCCCCCTAAGTCCCAAAAGTCCATTGTATCATTGTTATGCCTTTGCATCCTTATAGCTTAGCTCCCACATATCAGTGAGAATATACAATGTTTGGTTTTCCATTCCTGAGTTACTTCACTTAGAATAATATTCTCCAGTCTCACCCAGGTCACTGCAAATGCTATTAATTCATTCCTCTTATGGCTGAGTAGTATTCCATTATATATATATATATATATATATATATATATATATATATATGTGTGTGTGTGTGTGTGTATATATATATATATATATATATATATCTCACAGTTTCTTTATCCACTTGTTGATTGATGGGCATTGGATTTGTTCCACAGTTTTTGCAATTGTGAATTGTGCTTCTATAAACATGGATGTACAAGTATTTTTTTCGTATAAGGACTTCTTTTCCCTCTGGGTAGATACCTAGTAGTGGGATTGCTGGATCAAATGGTAGTTCTATTTTTAGTTATTCAGGGACCTGCACACTTTTCCAAAGTGGCTGTATTATTTTACATTCCCACCAGCAGTATACAAGCGTTCCCTGATCATGGCATCCATGCCAAAATCTACTGTGTTTTGATTTTTTTATTATGGCCATTCTTGCAGGAGTAAGGTGGTATCACAATGTGGTTTTAATTTGCATTTCCCTACTCATTAGTGATGTTGGGCACTTTTTCATGTGTTTTTTGGCCATTTGAATATTATCCTTTGAGAACTGTCTATTCATCTTCTTAGCCCACATTTTGATGGAATAGATTTTTTGTTTGATCTGTTTCTTTTTTAACTGATTAGTTTGAGATTGTTGTAGATTCTGGATATTAGTCCTTTGCCAGATGTATAGATTGTGAAGATTTTCTCCCACTCTGTGGGTTGTGTGTTTACTCTATTGACTGTTCCTTTTGTTGTGCAAAAGCTCTCTAGTTTAATTAGGTCCCAGCTATTTAACTTTGTTTTTATTGCATTTACTTTTTGGTTCTTGGTCATGAAATCCTTGCCTAAGTCAATGCTTAGAAGGATTTTCCAATGTTATCTTCTAGAATTTTTTTTTTTTTTTTTGCAAAATCACTTTATTTTATATTATAGATTAACATTCATAAATGAATAAAGAATAGTTTCAGGTCTTAGATGTAAATCCTTAATCCATCTTGAGTTGATTTTTTTAATTGCATTTTAGGTTTTGGGGTACATGTGAAGAACTTGCAAGATTGTTGCATAGGTACACACATGGCAGTGTGATGTGCTGCCTTCCTCCCCATCACCTATATCTGGCATTTCTCCCATGATATCTCTCCCCAACTCCCCACCCCCCGCTGTCCCTCCCCTATTTCCCCCGACAGACCCCAGTGTGTGATATTCCCTCCCTGTGTCCATGTGTTCTCATAGTTCAACACCCACCTATGAGTGAGAACATGCCGTGTTTGATTCTCTGCTCTGTGTCAGTTTGCTGAGAATGATGGTTTCCAGGTTAATCCATGTCCCTACAAAGGACATGAACTCATCGTTTTTGATGGCTGCATAGTATTCCGTGGTGTATATGTGCCACATTTTCCCTGTCCAGTCTATCATCGATGGGCATTTGGGTTGGTTCCAGGTCTTTGCTACTGTAAACAGTGCTGCAATGAACATTCGTGTGCATGTGTCCTTATAGTAGAATGATTTATAATCCTTTGGCTATATACCCAGTAATGGGATTGCTGGGTCAAATGGAATTTCTATTTCTATGTCCTTGAGGAATCGCCACACTGTCTTCCACAATGGTTGAACTAATTTACACTCCCACCAACAGTGTAAAAGTGTTCTGATTTCTCCAAATCCTCTCCAGCATCTGTTGTCTCCAGATTTTTTAATGATCGCCATTCTAACTGGCATGAGATGGTATCTCAATGTGGTTTTCATTTGCATTTCTTTAATGACCAGTGATGATGAGCATTTTTTCATAAGTTTGTTGACCTCATATATGTCTTCTTTTGTAAAGTGTCTGTTCATGTCTTTTTGCCCACTTTTGAATGGGCTTCTTTGTTTTTTTCTTGTAAATCTGTTTTAGTTCTTTGTAGATTCTGGATGTCAACCCTTTGTCAGATGTGTAGATTGCAAAAATTTTTTCCCATTCTGTTGGTTGCTGATTCACTCTAATGACTGTTTCTTTTGCTGTGCAGAAGCTGTGGAGTTTGATTAGGTCCCATTTGTCTATTTTGGCTTTTGTTGCCAATGCTTTTGGTGTTTTGGTCATGAAGTCCTTTCCTATGCCTATGTCCTGAATGGTTTTGCCTAGGTTTTCTTCTAGTGTTTTTATGGTGTTAGGTCTTATGTTTAAGTCTTTAATCCATCTGGAGTTAATTTTAGTGTAAGGTGTCAGGAAGGGGTCCAGTTTCTGCTTTCTGCACACTGCTAGCCAAGTTTCCCCAACACCATTTATTAAACAGGGAATCCCTTCCCCATTGCCTGTTTTTGTCAGGTTTGTCAAAGATCAGATGGTTGTAGATGTGTGGTGTTGCCTCCAAGGCCTCTGTTCTGTTCCATTGGTCTATGTGTCTGTTTTGGTACCAGTACCATGCTGTTTTGATTACTGTAGCCTTGTAAGTATAGTTTGAAGTCCGGTAGTGTGATGTCTCCCGCTTTGTTATTTTTTGCTTAGGATTGACTTGGCTATGTGGGCTCTCTTTTGGTTCCATATGAATTTTAAGGTGTTTTTTTTCAAGTTCTGTGAAGAAGGTCATTGGTAGCTTGATGGGGATACCATTGCATCTGTAAATTACTTTGGGCAGTATGGCCATTTTCACGATATTGATTCTTCCTAACCATGAACATGGAATGTTTCTCCATCTGTTTGTGTCCTTTCTTATTTTGTTGAGCAGTGGTTTGTAGTTCTCCTTGAAGAGGTCCTTTACATCCTTTGTTAGTTGTATTCTCAGGTATTTTATTCTCTGTATAGCAATTGTGAATGGCAGTTCATTCTTAATGTGGATCTCTTTAAGTCTGTTATTGGTGTATAGGAATGCTCGTGATTTTTGTACATTGACTTTGTATCCTGAGACTTTGCTGAAGTTGCTTATCAGTTTCAGGAGATTTTGGGCTGAGGACGATGGGATCTTCTAGATATACAATCATGTCGTCTACAAATAGAGAACAATTTGACTTCCTTTTTTCCTATTTGAATACCCTTTATTTCTTTTTCTTGCCTGATTGCTCTGGCTAGAACTTCCAATACTATATTGAATAGGAGTGGTGAGAGAGGAGTTGATTTTTGCATAAGGTGACAGTTGAGAATCCAGTTCATTCTTCCTAAATGGCACCAGTCAATTATCCCAGCACTGTTTGTTGACATGGGTGTCCTTTCCCCACTTTATGTTTTTGTTTACTTTGTTGAAGGTCAGTTGACTGTACGTATTTGGGTTTATTTCTGTGTTCTCTATTCTGTTCCATTGGTCTATGTGCCTATTCTTATACCATGACCACGCTGTTTCGGTGACAATGGTCTTATAGTATAGTTTGAAATCAAGTAGTGGGATGTCTCCAGATTTGTTCTTTTTGCTTAGTCTTACATTGGCTATGCAGGCTCTTTTTGTTCCATATGAATTTTAGCAACTTTTTTTTGATTCTATGAATAATAATGCTGGTATTTTGATGGGGATTGCATTGAATATGTAGATTGATTTTGGCAGTATGGTTATTTACACAATATTGATACTACGCATCCATAAGCATGGAAAATGTTCCCATTTGTTTGTTTCATCTGTGATTTTTTTTTTTTTTTTAAGAAGTACTCATAATTTTATTTTGTGATGTACTTAAAACATAGAAAATAACATAGAGATTGGACTTCAGACAAAGCCCTATTTTATTGATAGTGAAGTGAGTTACATTTTAGCTAATTTACATTGGATTCAGGCAAATGTGCACATGCCAATTATAAAAGGACTGTCTGTGATTTCTTTTAGCAGTGTTTTGTAGTTTTCCTTGTAGAGATCTTTTAAATCCTTGGTTAGGGATATTCCGAAGTATTGCATTGTATTGTATTGTATTGTATTGTATTGTATTGTATTGTATTGTATTGTATTGTGTTGTGTTTATTTTTACAGCTATTGTAAAGGGGTTTAGTTCTTGATTTGATTCTGCACTTGGTCACTGTTGGTGTATAGAAGAGCTACTGATTTGTTTACATTAATCTTGTATCTGGAAACTTTGCTGAATTCTTTCAACAGTTACAGGAGCTTTCTGGAAGAGTCTTTAGGGTTTTCAAGGTAAGTGATTATATCATTAGCAAACAGTGACAGTTTGACTTCCTCTTTACCCATTTGGATGCCCTTTATTCATTTCTCTTGCCTGATAGCTCTGGATAGAACTTCCAGTACTATGTTGAAGAGAAGTTGTGAGAGTGAGCATCCTTGTCGTATTCCAGTTCACAGAGGAATGCTTTCAACTTTTCCCCCATTCAGTGTCATGTTGGCTGTGGGTTTCTCATAATGGCTTTTATTACATTGAGTTGTGTCTCTTGTATGCTGATTTTTCTGAGAGTTTTAACCATAAAGGGATGTGGGATTTTGTCAGGTGTTGTTTCTTTGTCTATTGACATGATCATGTGATCTGTGTTTTTAATTTTTTTATGTGGTGTGTCACATTTGTTGACTTACATATGTAAAACCATCCCTGCATCCCTGGTGTGAAACCCATTTGATCATGGTGGATGATCTTTTTGATATGTTGTTGGATTTGGTTAACTAGTATTTTGTTAAGTATTTTAGCATCCATGTTCATCAAGGATATCAGTCTGTAGTATTTTTTTTTTTTTTTGGTTATGTCCTTTTCTGTTTTTAGCATTAGGGTGATGCTGGCTTCATAGAATGAATTAGGGAGGGTGCCTTCTTTCCTATCTTGTGGAATACTGTCAAAAGGATTGGTACCAATTCTTCTTTGAATAGCTGGTAAAATTCTGCTGTGAATCCATCTCCTCCTGGACTTTTTTTGTTGGTAATTTTTAAATTACCATTTCAATCTCACTACCTGTTGGTCTGTTCAGGGTATCTAATTATTCCTGATTTAAGCTAGGAGTGTTGCATTTTTCCAGGAACTTCTCCATCTCCTTTTGGTTTTCTAGTTTACATGCATAAAGGTGTTCATAGTAGCTTTGAATGATCTTTTGTATTTCAGTGGTGTCAGGTATAATATCTTCTGTTTCATTTCTTAGTGAGATTATTTGGATTTTCTCTCTTATTGGTTAATCTTTGTAATAGTTTATCAATTTTATTAACTTTTATGAAGAACCAGCTTTTTGTTTCATTTAGCTTTTTGTTTGTTTGTTTCAATTTCATTTAGGTCTGCTCTGATCTTGGTTATTTCCTTAATTCTGCTGAGTTTGGGTTTGGTTTGTTTTTGCTCTCTCTAGTTCCTTGAGATTTGACCTTAGAATGTCAGTTTATGCTCTTTCAGTCTTTTTGATGTAGTCATTTAGGGCTATGAACTTTCCTCTTAGCATCACCTTTGTTGTATCCCAGAGATTTTGGTAGATGGGGTCATTATTGTCATTCAGTTCCAAGAATTTTTAATTTCCATCTTGATTTTGTTTTTGACCCAATGCTCATTCAGAAGCAGGTTATTTAATTTCCATGTATTTGCACGGTTTGGAAGGTTCCTTTTGGAGTTAATTTCCAGTTTTATTTCACTGTGGTCAGAGAGAGTACTTGATATAATTTCAATTTTCTTAAATTTACTGAAGCTTGTTTGATGGCCTATCATATGATCTATCTTGGAGAAAATTCCTTGTGCTGTATAATAGAATGTGTATTCTGCAGTTGTTGGAGGAAATATTCTGTATATATCTGTTGAGTCCATTTGTTCCAAGGTGTAGTTTAAATCCATTGTTTCTTTGCTGACTTTCTGTCTTGATGATCTGTCTAGTGCTCTCAGTGGAGTATTGAAGTCCCCCCACTGTTATTGTGTTGCTGTCTACCTCATTTCTTGAATCTATTAGTAATTGTTTCATAAATTAGGGAGTTCCAGTGTTAGGTACATACATGTTTAGGATTGTGATATTTTCCTGTTGGGAGAAGGCCTTATACCATTATATAACATCCCTCTGTGTCTCTTTTAACTTCTGTTGTTTTAAAGTTTGTTTTGTCTGATACAAGAATAGCTACCCCTACTCACTTTTGGTGTCCACTTGCATGAAATGCCTTTTTCCACCCCTTTACTTTAAGTTTATGTGAGTTCTTATGTGTTAGCTGAGTCTCCTGAAGGTGGCAGATAGGTGGTTGATGAGTTCTTATACATTCTGCAGTTTTGTATCTTTTAAGTGGAGGATTTAAGCCATTTACAATCAATGTTAGTATTGAAATGTGATGTACCTTACATTCATTGTGCTCTTCATTGCCTGTGGACTTTGGGCGTCAGATTCTTTTGTCCCTTGGGGTGTTCCCTTGATGTAGTACTCTCCCCTCTTTCCTATGGATGTGACTGCCTGTGAGCCAAACTGCAGTGATCGTTGTCTCTCTTCTGGGTCTAGCCCCCCAGCAAGTCTACTACGCTCCAGGCTTGTATTGGGAGTTGTCTGCACAGAGTTCTGTGATGTGAACCATCTATGGGTCTCTCAGCCATGGATACCAGCACCTGTTCCAGTGGAGGTGGCGAGGGGAGGAGGTGCAATGGACTCCATGAGAGTTCTTGGCTTTGGTGGTTTAATGCTCTATTTTTGTGACAGTTGGCCTCCTGCTGGGGAGGTGGTGCTTTCCAGAGAGCATCAGCTGTGGTAGTATGGAGAGGGACTGGCAATGTGCGGGGCCCTAGAACTGCTAGGATTATATGCCTTTTTTCTCCTGCTACCAGGGTGGGTGGAAAAGGACCATCTGGTGGGGGGCAGGACTAGGCGTGTCTGAGGTCAAAGTTTCCCTGGATGGATCTTGCTGTGGCTGCTGTTGGGGGTGGGGGTGAGATTCCCAGGTCACTGGAGTTGTGTATCTAGGAGGACTATGGCTGCCTCTTTCAGTCATGCAGGTTGTTAGGGAAGTGGGGTAAAGCCAACCGTCACAGGCCTCACCCAGCTCACATGCAAACTGAAGAGCCAGTCTCACTCCCATCATGTCCCCCCTTAACACCCCCGCATCTGTTTCCTGGAGGTGGGTGAGCCAAGCTTGAAAACTTGCCCAGGCTACCCCGCCTCCCAGTTGCAAAAGAAAAGGGCTTGGTTCTTCCCCGACCTGTGGAGTCTGCACACCAGATTTGCATACTACCCCGAGTTCTGACCAGGAGGCTCTCTCTCTCCATTCAAATTGTTACACAGTTCAGCTAGAGATTTCCTTCTCCCTGTGGAGTTTTTACCCTGACTCCTCTGGCCACCCTCTCAGTGGATGGATCCCTGTGGGGTCAGGCAAGAATGGCCTACTCGGGGACCCAGGGAACTCGGAGAGCCTTTCTGCTGCTACTTCTACCCTTGGATTTCACTTGGCTCACTAAGTTGGCTCAGCTCCAGGTAAGTTTAGAAACTTCTCCCTCAAACAGACCTTTGGTTTCTCCAGTGGGGGTGTGTGTTTGGGGGAGCAGGCTCTCCCTTTCTCCCGTCTGCATTTGGGGCATGGCACACACAGTATTTGAGATATCTCCCAGGTCCTGCAAGAGCAGTTCGGTTCCTTTAGAGCATCTGTGGGTCCTCTCTTGATTGGTTTCTTCTTGCCGTCAATCTGGAGCTAAATTTCACAATGCAAGCCTCCACATGCTGCTCTGTCCAGAGCTGCAATCTAGTCCTGCCTCCCATCTCCCATGGTAATCCTCCCTCTGTTATTAGTATTTAATGTCATTTCAATGGGTTTAGAAAGGAGAGGGGGAGGTAAAATGTCTTCCATCTTCGGTAAGAAGTCACAGATATCTGCTTTTAAGAATATTTGTGGGGCCAGGAGTGATAGCTCATGCCTGTATTCCCAGGACTTTGGGAGGCTGAGGCAGGCAGATCATGAGGTCAAGAGATCGAGACCATCCTGGCCAACATGGTGAAGCACCTATCTCTACTAAGGATACAAAAAGAAAAAAAAAAAATTAACTGGGTGCGGTGGCACCTGCCTGTAGTCCCAGCTACTCGGGAGGCTGAGGCAGGAGAATCACTTGAACCCAGGAGGCGGAGGTTGCAATGAGCAGAGATTATGCCCCTGCACTCCAGCCTGGCAACAGAGCAAGACTCCATCTCAAAAAAAAAAAAAAAGAATATTTGTATTATAATCATGTTTTATACCCAGTTACATAATCTATTGTCTTCAAATGTATTAGGAAACATATTTGAATAATGAACTTAGTAATTCTATTAAAGAAAATCAATAGATTTTCTGTTTCTGAAGATTTTTAATTGTAGTAGATTTTGGTGATATTTATTAATAATTTCAAGATTTTATAAATCTTTGTATAATACAACACATTTTATGCTTTATTTTATATCATTTAAATGTTTCATTCTCACAAAAGTATTTTCAATTAGCTTTCCAAGAGTAACTAACAAATTCTTTGCATAGCAGCCTACGCAAAATCTCTAAAATAGCAGGAAAAGCTAAAAATCAGACCGAACACTAAAATTAACAGAGACATTTTTCCTAACATTTACCTCATTAACTCTAAAATTTATTGAAGAATAAATCAATCTGGAAGCTTCAGTGAATAGCTTTAAAAGCTGCTGCTCTAAGCACATTAATTGGTAAGGTTAAGCCTCTGTACTGAAATGTCAAAATGAAAAAAGGAATTTTAAAAATGTAACAACTATATATTTGGCAAGGGAAGAAACAGGTTTCCCTGTTTTCTCTATTTCCAAAATTTAGGACTCTAGTAAGACAAAGGAGTGAAACAAGCCCATATTTTTCACTTTTAAAATGAAGAATTCTCTCAAATGACAGGTAGTTTTTATAAGTCCCTGGTTGAATTCAATGAAACAGCAGCCCCAGTGTATCTTTATGATGCCATATACACCACCTTTAACTTAGTGATGACTCCAAAGCCTTGTATAGGGTAATGTTAGTTCTTGGCCTAAAAGCCAATTATCTGGAGAATATGTTTCAACAATGTGCATATTAAGAAGGAAGCAACACACCAAATCCCACAAATCATAAGAAATTATTGAAATATGACTTGACTTTAATGTGTTTAGTGGAGGAAGAAGATGTTTCTTTGAAAATGTCATAGTTCAGGTGAGTATAGTTAAATTCTAAGAATAGTAATGGTGCCTCTGAACCACTTGAAAGTACAGGGAAAGAGCTGAAAGATGAACACTCTCTAAGAGCAACTTCAAGAATATTTTAAGTGTGCTGCAAGGATTCTTTTCCTATCTATTAATGGGGGAGGGAACCTGAAAATTAGCCACAGTAACCTTTACTGCAAGCAACCTTAATCGCTTCGATTTGTATCTCGACATGATGTTTCCTGGCTCTGGCTGACAGTTTTAAAGTTTTAACATATCAGTATACCTACAGGAAGAGAATATTGTTTTCAGTCATCTTATTCCCCATAAATGTGTAGCAATTACCAGTAAAGTGAATCAATTCATCATAGTTACATTAAATTAATTAGACACTATAGAAAAACTACAAATCTATTTTCATTATTGAAAGAAAATCTAATCTTATCCGATATACTCCAATCATATTCTCTTTGGGGGTCTATTGAGTAATACCTAGTGAGACAGCAATTATTCTTGATGTTAATGGCCAAAACACTTCCAATAATCATTAAAGATAAGAAATGCATAAACATATATGGCATGTAGAAAATTTCCTGCTAAATAATATAGCACCATAAATCACCCACCATGTAAATAAAGTTGATGGAGAAAAGCAAAGGAGAATTTAATCTGCCTAGACAAGTACAGCTCTGTGAAAGAAGGCAATGAGGATTAAATATCAGATCTCAAGGAAAGAAAAGGGTTTCATTTCCAGAATCACACTCCATTCACTGAAGATGAAACAAAATGTAATGTTTTGAAATATAAAAAGAAATTAAGGTGAAATATAATCCTATTTTATTATTATTTGCTAGCTGTTCCTAGAAAAGAGAAGGTGACCTATCTTCAACGTGCTTTGTAGCTTAAGTGAGAAGAACAGAACAAAGCACCCTTGCTTGACACATTTAAATAACAAAAGTATGTGTAGCTGCCCAAGGTTAGGAAGTTGTCAGAAGATTATAGAGTTAACTGGGCATGGATGGAATTTATATTAGTGGAGAGAAAGAGAACGAACAATCCAGGAAGAATGAACATCAAATTATGAGAAAATTTAGAAATGTAGTATTGATGCCAATCTAAATGAGGATTTTTCTTGGGGTACAATGGAAGGCATGATATAGTAAAACTCTCTGTAATTTCTAAGGATATATAGTGTGTATTAAAACATTTTCATACATGTAATCTCATTTTATCTTCATATTATATTTATGCTTCCTAGATGAAGAGATTATATTTCAGAAAAAAATTAATTATGACTGAGGCTTCCTGGTGAGGGAGTGACAAATCAAAACTTGCAACTTATTTTTCTCTAGTAAGATATGAGGCCATGAGGGAAGTTTTAAAGCTAGAGAGAGGGATAATTTAATCTGTATAGTGATGGATGTCTTGTCAGAAATACAAAATAATGATGTAGGGAAACAAAGATCTTACTGATACCAGTGATCACATCTCACTCTTTCCTGGAAATATTGAACCATTAGCCAGTTTTCTTAATTGAATTAACTTTTGGAAGCCATATTATTAGAAAATTAAACTTTTTGAAAACTAAACTTTTATCGTATCTCTGAAATCTTACCCTTTCAATTGAATTCAGTTCAATCTAATCCATAATACCACTATCTGGCTGGTCATTCAGATACCCATAGTCATATTCTATATTATCTTTCCTACACCCGACACATCTATTCCAGTATGGAATATCATTGTCTCTCACATAATAGGTCACAGATATCTCTTATCCTCAGACCTGCAGCTATTATAATAGTCCAGGCTCTCACAAATATTTTCTCAGAATATTATAGTGTTCCCTATTTCTTGTTGTTCACTTTCAGTCTATCTTTTCTTTAGCTGTTACATAAACAGTGGGAAGAAAATCTTCCTTACAGAGTAATTAAATTGTTTAGTTGTTATTATGTGTTATATTAAATAATTATACCAATAATAATAGAATTCTACAACTCAATATGACTTTTAAATTTACAATGGAGAAATAATTATGGTGGTTAAGAAAACAGTTCTGTAGTCAAACAGGCCTGTTATAAAGTTTTGACAGTGTCATTTATTAGCTATATGATCTTAGGCAAGTTACTTACCTTTTCTGAAACTTGCCTTCATTGTGAATGAAATTAAAGTACTAATATTTCATATACTGCACTTCTGGATAGGTTAACTGACATACTGAAAATAAACCATCTACCCTAATATTATTATGTTGAATTTTCACAGTGTACACAGAAGATGACTTCTTGCAAAGCTATGAAATAAGCTACTTATTATCATCATATCAGTTTGAAAGAGGAAGAATTAAAAAGTAACAGATACTTAGTGTCCTTAAAAACTCATTTTGAAAGCATTCAGTAATGGAATAAAAGGAAAAACCATTTTTTGAGTAAAAGTTCTAGATATCCAAATGGGGAAAAGGATATAAATTGTAAAGAGCTGTATGCAAAGTAGCATTTATCATTTATTCAAGAATGGCAAACCTCATTGAGCATTTACTATATGTCAGGCATTGTTTTAAGTAATCTACATGCATATCTCATTCAGTCCTCTCAGTAAGCTTACAGGCTTGGGACTATTTGTTTTCCCACTTTCTTTGGATTGAAAACTGAGGTTTAGAAACATTGAATAATTTTGGCAGTAGCACTCACCTATTAAGTTATAGAGGTAGACTTGAATCCAGGTTTCTCTTCACTATTATCGACTGACAAAGAATGAAGTGTTTGTATACCACGGTGTTGTCATATGCTTGAACATAAATCTTACACACAGAATTGTTTGCTCAAAACTTCCTCTGCTTGCTGTGACAAATAATCCAAATTAAGAATATACCAATAAACAGTGTCTATATACATTTAGAAAGAAGCCTTGAAAGAATGTGTTTGTATCAAAAGTGCCCTGAAAAAAAGTTGTTGATATCCAAAGTATCTTCATACAACATCAAATCAAAAAATATTGATCGCTTAATTGTTCCTAAAAACATGGACAAAAGACAACCTAATAAATAAGATGTTGACCACATACTACACCTAAAAGCTTAGACAAACATATTCAAATAGAGAAACATTTGTTCAGATGATATGGCTTCACCCAGAGGTAAAAATACCAGTGAAGGTATCATTTCCCACTCTCCAAAATGTTCTTAATGTGTTTTCAAAGAGTTCTCCAAATGCAGGGTTCCACCCCTCATGCTAATGTTGTAAATTTGGAGACACACACAAAGCTGTACACCCATCATTGTCCTTAAATGCCTTTCATAAGGCACCTTAATTCATTATTCCCATTCGATTATTCCCCCTGCCCTCGGAGAGTGAACATGGGATAAATAGTTGTTTTTTCTTCAAATTTCTGTGCATGTATGGTTTTATCAAAAAGTTGTTTCTGTGCTAACTGTTCTTGTATGCTTAGATAAAATGCCCAAAGTTGAGGTGTTATTTATCAACAAAAGTCCCTGATAGCTTGGATAAATAATCTTATTTAAAGTACTGCATTCCCTGTCAATGTCACTATCAATAATAACAAGTAAGGAACAGAGAGCAATTTTTTCCTGAACTGTACCTATACACATGATGTAATGTGAAAACTCTAAGTGAAGACTTAATTTTCTCAGACTCTTTGTATAAACTTATAAAACAACCACTGATAAAACTGACATTGTCCCCATGTTAGCTCAATCCTTAAATATGGAGCTGTGTTTTCCAAATATGCGGTCAGTCTCCCACAAACAGAAAGTATGGCCATATTTCCCCAAAATATCCTTGCTTAAATGGTAAAATAGCATAAATAAGGATATATGTATCTTATATTAGTAAATCTGTAGCCAGTTAATTCCAAATGAGGACTAGTCTGTTCACAATTAATACTTACCAACGTACAGAAACAATTTAAAATAAAGAAATGTTAGGCCGGGAGTGGTGGGTCACAACTGTAATCCCAGCACTTTGGGAGGCTGAAGCGGGGGGATCACAAGGTCAGAAGATCGATACCATCCTGGCCAACATGGTGAAACCCCATCTGTAAAAAAATACAAAAATTAGCCTGGCATGGTGGTGGGCGCCTGTAATCCCAGCTACTTAGGAGGCTGAGGCAGGAGAATCACTTGAACTCTTGGAGGTTGAGGTTGCACAGTGAGCTGAGATTGTGCCACTGCACTCCAGTCTGGGTGACAGAGCGAGACCTTGTCTCAAAAAAAAAAAAAAAAGAAAAAAACTTTAGTCCTCAAAATATTACCATACACATGTCAAAGAGATGCTGAATGATAAATATTTTATTTCCTAAATTTACCTGCAAATATAGGCAAAGAGGCTTAAGAGTTGTTAGCTTCTGGATTCTGAATAAATTCTGCATTCTCAAGGCCCCAATTAGGATTTATTCATCTCCAAATTGACCCTTAACATGTAGAAATGTATTACCTCGAAAGGCTTTTCTTGAAAGGAAAAGCCTTTAAACTGTCCTTGTGTTCTAGGGCAATGAGCCCTAAGTAAGAAGCTATTTGTCCTGCAACATCTCTGTATTTAACAGAAAACTACCAAACAGTTCATTTTCTACAAAACAAGACAATAAGTGCTCAAATAAAATACACATATATCCAAACTAACCTTATATTTGGTTGACAAATATCTACTTATTTGTTTTTCCTGTCCGTATAAATTGTTCTTCATGGTCCATACTAAGATTTGCTTTTTTTCTTCATGCAAAAATGCCACTTTTCGTCATGATTCCAAAGGAAACAAGGCATCTATAGAGCCTATTTCAGTCCTTTGAAGTAGATGGCTGCTCCTGTCACTAGGGGGTGGATGATCAAGACAAAATTTGCCATAAATAGATTGTCATTAGTATAAATACTCCTTTCTTGATTAATCTAATTTCTCTGAGTCTCTTGAGAACAAAAGCCTGCCTTTCAGTTCCCTTCAAACTGATGTCATATAATCTGCCTTTATAATATGTATGATAAATAGATCAATCTCTATACCAGAATCAAGAGTCATCCTGATTAATGTAATATCCAATATCAAGTGATTTAAATTGCCTGCCTCCAAAATTCCCACTCCCATCAGCGAAGGAATTCCAAACTAAGAAAAATATGCATAATTTCTGTAAGAAAAAGTACAGGTGCAAGTAGATTGGAGGAAGGACAACATTCAAAGCAAAATCCCTCCTAGGAAATAAGTGGAGGAAAATCCTACCAAAGAATATTAACACCCCCAAAAATTCTTGTGGGGTAGGTACTGGGGCCAAATGTAAGATGAAGGATAGTCATTGCAGGATAAACCCTAAATCCATAAGCATCTCAGAAAGTGTGCATTCACTGGTGTTGAGAAAAGCAAACCACCAAAGCTCACACACATCTTAGCATCTGTGTAAGCAGTATCATAAGTAAAACTGGACACACTTTCATGGCTGTTCATTTACAGGTCAGTGTTTCAAGGATATAAAGGTGTGAAAAATGCTGAAATCAGATTAAGAAACTCTTTAAGAAAAGGAAAATCATAATGTTGTATGGCTTCCTTTATCTTCGGTTACCTTTCCTATAAATGAAAAGCCTGGCAACAAATTTTAGCTCTTGGCTGGGCATGGTGGCTCATGCCTGTAATCCCAGCACTTTGGGAGACCAGCCTGACCAACATGGAGAAACCCCATTTCTACTAAAAATAGAAAATTAGCCAGGCACGGTGGCACATGCCTATAATCCCAGCTACTCAGGAGGCTGAGGCAGGCGAATTGCTTGAATTCAGGAGGCGTAGGTTGTGGTGAGCCGAGACAGCCCCTTTGCACTCCAGACTGGTCAACACCAGTGAAACTCTGTCTCGAAATAACAACAAAAACAGCAAAAATTTTAGCTCTTTCACTTGCTAGTGACTTGGGCAAGAACCAATCTTTTTTATGCCTCAGTTTCTCCTCATCTATAAAATTGGGAAAATTACAGTTCCTATGTCATAGAGTTGCTATGAAAGTCGAATAAATATTTAAAACCTTGCAGATATGGACAGAGACAGACAAAGCTAGATGGCAGAATAGAAAACTCCATTCATCGACTCCGCACAAAACACCAATTTAACAACTATCTACATGGAAAAAATACCTTCATAAGAACCAACAATCAGGTGAGCCCTCATAATATCTGGTTTTATTTTTGTATTACTGAAAGAAACACTGAAGAGATAGAAAATGCAGTTTTGAATTGCTGATGCTACCCCTCCTTCACCCCTGGGCAGCAGCAGCATGTTGCAAAGAGCATCTCTCAGTGCTGGGGGAGAAAGAGCACAGCAATTGTGAGGCACTGAACTCAGTGTTGTCCTGTTAGAACAGAAAGGAAAACCAGACCAAATTCAGCTGATGCCCACCCAGGATGGAGCATTTAAACCAGCCCTAGCCAGAGGGCAGTCACCAATACCAGCAGTCTTTACTTGAGTGCCTGTTAACATCATTACCGAGGACTACAGCATGCTGTGTCTCCAAGTAAATTTGAAATGCAATCTAGATCATAAAGAATGACTCTCTTAGGTGAGTCTTAGTTCTGAACTGGGCCCAGAAACACTGAACTGGAGGAGAGGGAACATACTGAGACACCAGCTGGGACACACAAGGGAGTGCTGGTATCAACCCTCCACTAAACCTAAGCTGCACAGCTCATAGCTCCAAAAGAGACCCATTCCTTCCACTTTAGGAAAGGAGAGGGAAGAGTGAGGAGGACTTTGCCTTGCATCTTGGATACCAGCTCGACCACAGCAGGATAGGGCACTGGTGAGAGTTATGAGGCCATTCCAGGCCCTAGCTCCCAGATGGCATTTTGAGACACAACCTGGGATACAAGGGAACCCACTGCATTGGAGGAAAGGACCTAGTTTTGGCAGCGTTCATCAGCTGCTAACTGAAGAGCCCTTAGGCCATGAATAACCAGCAGCTATACACAGGTACTACATGGAGGTCTGATACGGTTTGGTTGTGTCCCCACCCAAATCTCATCTTGAATCGTAGCTCCCATAATCCCCACACATCATGGGAGTGACTTGGTGGGAGGTAATATAATCATGGGGGTGGTTTTTCCCGTGCTATTCTCATGATAGTGAATAAGTCTCATGAGATCTGATAGTTTTATAAGGGGCAATTCCCTGCACACACTCTCTTGCCTGCTGCCATGTAAGACATGCCTTTGCTCCTCCTTCAACTTCTGCCATGATTGTGAGACCTCCCCAAGGAGTCCATTAAACCTTTTTTTTAAAATTTACAAACTACCTATTCTTGGGTATTTCTTCATAGCAGTATGAAATGGACAAATACAAGTCCTTCAGTGCACCTCTGAGACTTGATGGCTTCAGGATAGACTTAGCATATTCCCAGCTATGGTGGCTATGGAGTGAAACTCCTGCTTGAGAGAACAGAGGAAAAAGTAAAGGGGGCTGTATCTTACATCTTAGGTACCAGCATGGCTACAGGAGGGTAAAGCACCAAATGGGCTTTTGGGGTCCCCCGATTTGAGGACTTGACTCTTAGACAGCATTTCTGGCCCTGCCCTTGACCAGAGGAGACCCCACTGTCCTGAAGATTGAGTCCCTGGCCTGGCAGCATTTACTACAAGCTGATTTAAGAGCCCTTGAGCCTTAGGAATCATTGATGGTACTTCTCATAGATAGTCTGTCACTAATTCCTGTGGCCTGAAGTGGTACTGGCTCTGGGGTGAGATTCCTCTGCCTTCAGAAAGGGGAGAGAAGAGTGTGAAGAACTTCATCTTGTGATTTCAATGCCAACTCAGCCACAGTACAATAGAACACCAGGTAGACTCCTAAGGTTCTGACTCTAGTCTCTGACTCCCAAATGACACCTTTAGACCCACCTGGGGCCTAAAGCCATTTACCACCCTAAAGGGAAGGACACAGACCTCACTGGCTTTGCCACTTGCTGATTGTAGAGCTTCCTGGGCCTTAAATGAACATAGGCCAAAACCAGAGAGTTGTTAGAGCAGGGCTTGGGTGAGACCCAGTGCTGTGGAGGCTTCAGGTCTGACCCAGGGCAGTCGTACTGGTGGTGGCCACAAGGATGCTTGTGCCACTCCACTCCCAGCTTAGGTGGCTCAGAACAGAGATAGAGACTCCATTTGTTTGTGAGAAAGTAAGGGACAAAAGCAAAAGTCTCTGCCTAGTAATCCAGAGAATTATTGATTTGTCCAAGACCATCAAGTTGGTACCTCTATGACTCTGCAAGAACCACAGTATTACTGGTCTTGGGGTGTCCCTAAATAAGATAAAGTTTAGAACACAACACCCAAGTCTTTGCAGATATCTGGAAAATCTTCTCAAGAAGGACAAGTACAAACAAGCCCTGACAAGGGAGACAAAAATAAATTCATAACTCTTCAATACACAGACACTGAAGAACATCTACTAGTATTAACATCATCCAGGAAAACATGACCTCACCAAATGAACTAAATAAGCTAAGGGACCAATCCTGGAGAAACAGACATATCTGACCTTCTAGGCAGAGAATTCAAAATAGTTGTGTTGAGGAAACTCAAATTCAAGATAACATAGAGAAGGAATTCAGAATTCTCAGCTAAATTTAACAGAGTTTAAAATAATTAAAATGAATCAAGGAGAAATTCTGGAGCTGAAACAAAATCAATTTACATGCTAAAGAATGCATCAGAATCCTTTAGTAATGGGATTTACCAAGGAATATAAAGAATTAGTGAGCTTGAAGGCAGGCTATTTTAAAATACACAGTCAAAGAAGACAAAAGAAAAATAAAAAAATAAAACAATGAAGCATGCCTACAAGATCCAGAAAACACCCTCAAAAGGGTAAATTGAAGAGTGATTGCCCTTAGAGTGGAGGTAGTAAGACAACCAAGTGTAAAGGGATTCTGGGAAAACTCCAGCCAGCCTGTGTACTGAGAGCACACATTGGGGTGGAGCCACAGAATTTCTCGCCATTTGCAGGTGGGGAGATGCCTGGCTCCTCCTCTTCCTGGGTTGAACCTAGAATTCAATCTGCAAGGTGGAAGGGTATACTAGCAGGACTCTCGCTCTGCTGAGGGTCCCTGTTTTCCTTTTTTTTTAGTTTTTGCCCAGTAAATTCCATTTTTCTCACCCTTCAAGGTGTCTGTGAGCCTAATATTTCATGGCTGTTGACAAGGATCCTATCTTTAACTGAGCTAAGGAGAAAGTCCTACAACAGTATAGAGAAAATATGAGAAAGTTTGTGCAAAGGAATAATAACAGAGAACCTCCCAAAACTAGAAAAAGATATCAATATTCAAGTACAAGAAGGTTATAAGAACACCAAGCAGAAATAACCCAAAGAAGGCTACCTCAAGACATTTAATAATCAAACTCCCAAACATCAAGGATAAAGAAAAGGATTCTGAAAGCAGCAAGAGTAAAGAAACAAGTAACATACAAGTAACATGAAGCTCCAATATATCTGACAAAAAAGAAAAGAAACAAGTAACATGGAGCTCCAATACATCCGACAGAGGGAAACCTTACAGGCCAGGAAAGAGTAGCATGACATATTTAAAGTGCTGAAGGAAAGCAGCATTCACTACAATAGTATATCTGGCAAAAACTTGAAAGCATTATACTATGTGAAATAAGCCAGGCACAGAAAGACAAACATCACATGTTCTCACTTATTTATGGAATTCAAAAATCAAAACAATCGAACTCCTGGAGATAGAGAGTACTAGGATGATTATCGGAGGCTAGAAAGGGTAATGGTGGGGTATGGGGGAAATGCAGATAGTTAATGGGTACAAAAAAAATAGAAGACTAAATAAAACCTAGTAGTTGATAGCACAACAGAGTGACTAGTAGTCAAGAATAACTTAGTTGTACTTTTTAAAATAACATAAAGAGTACAATTGGATAGTTTGTAATGCACAGAGCAAATGTTTGAGGGGACGGATACCCCTATTATTCATCATGAACATTTTCCACACTGTATGCCTGTATCAATACATCTCATGTACTCCATAAATATATACACCTACTATGTGCCCATAAAAATTAAAAATGAAAAATAAAATTCTTGCCGATATGAAGGGGGTTAGTACATATTAATTTACTAATAATTATGTGATACTGTTTGTTACTGTCTATTGAATATCCAGGGAAAGCAAATCATCTGAAGCTAATGAATTTGAAAAATTCAGTGTCAAGAATGTATTTTCAAAAGACCTGCACCCACTTACAGTTTCAAGGGTTTCTCCATACCCTGGGAAGTTTGTGTTTAACTGGCCAGAGTGCAGTAGCACAATCTTGGCTCACTGCAACCTCTGCCTGCCAGGTTCAAGCAATTCTCCTGCTTCAGCCTCCCACATAGCTGGGACTCCAGGCACATGCCACCAAGCCCAGCTAATTTTTGTATTTTTAGTAGAGATGAGGTTTCAGTATGTTGGCTAGGATGGTCTGGATCGCTTGACCTCATGATCTGCCCGCCTCAGCCTCCCAAAGTGCTGGGATTACAGACATGAGCCACCGTGCCCAGCCAGCACACTTATTTTTAATCCTTGAACCCACTATCCCTTTATTTGTGTCTTGATGCCATAAAACATTTAAAGCAACACTAATTTTGCTTTAATTGTATGAATTAAAAAGTACATATCTGCAACAAAGGAAACAACTCATTTTTAAAAGGTTTCTTCTCACATTCAAGAAGTTCCCAGCTAGTGTGATTCCTGGGAATCATTGCTTAGTTCAGCAAATTCACATCATTACATGGGCTGATATTTTAAATATTCTGCTGTCCCATCCTTAACATGCTAGCTTGTCCTCGATTTAGTCTCCTAAAACTGCAGTATGGATGCTTCAATTCCAAGTGTCCCATGTGGACATGACAACATAGAGTGGAAGAAGATAAACTCTATCTCTTTTTTTTTTTTTTTTTTTGAGACGGAGTCTTGCTCTATCGCCAGGCTGGAGTGCAGTGGCTCAATTTCGGCTCACTGCAACCTCCGCCTCCTGGGTTCGAGCGATTCTCCGCCTCAGCCTCCCGAGTAGCTGGGACCACAGTCACGTGCCACCATGCCCGGCTATTTTTTGTATTTTTAGTAGCGACGGGGTTTCACCATGTTGGCTAGGATGGTCTCGATCTCTTGACCGTGTGATCCGCCCACCTCGGCCTCCCAAAGTGCTGGGATTACAGGCGTGAGCCACCGCGCCCTGCCAAACTCTATCTCCTTTAACAGTGGGTGAAACTTTTCCCAAAAGCCCTCCCTCTCAGGGGATATTTCTTCAATTCTTATTTGCTATAATTGGATAAAATATTTCTGCCTAGATAAATTCCTGGCAATGAGTATGGGACTGCCATAATTGACTTAATCCAAATATAGATTATCTTCTGAAGCTGAGAATGGTTTCCTCTGGCCTTTTTATGAAGCATGTGGTCACATGGAGGAAGTTGGCAAGTTGAAAAAAAAAATTGGGAGAAAACACCTGAAAATTGCATATCTGATAAACGATATGCAACTGGAATCCATAAGGAACTCTCAAAACTTAGTAATAAAATAGACAATGCAAATTTTAAAAAAGACATATGATTTTTATAGATAGTTTACCAAAGAAGGCACACGAGTGGCTAATAAGCATAGAAAAACCTCAAACATCATTATTCATCAGGCAAATGGACATAAAAACCATTATAAGATGACCCTGAATATATGGAAATTTTTTGTAAAATGGACTAAACAAGGTTGGAGAAGTTATAAAGCATCTGAACTCTCTTATATGCTGCTAGAAGAGAACAGAAAATGGTGTAATTATTTTAGAAAATGATTTGTCAAACTTGTTAAAGCTAAACATAAACCAACTGTATTATCCATACTTAGTGTTTATCCAGGGGGAAAAAAAATACTCCATACAAAAACTTGTACAGAATCCATAGCAGCTACATTGGTAAATCCAAACTGGAAGCCCGTCACATGTCCATCAATAAACGAATGTGTAAAAAACTGTGGTGCACTCGTACAATGGGATACTACTAAGCCATAAACATGACGAACTGTTGATATATGCAAAAAATGATGAATTTCAAAATGATTATGCTAACAAAAGGGGACACAAAAATGCTACAAACTGATTCCATTTATATAACATTTTGCAGTCTACACTGACGGAAAGATCAGTGCTTTCCTGGTGATAGGAGGTAGGCAATGTGAAATGGACAAGAAAAGGAAAAAAGGTAAGGATTACAAGGGACATACAGAAATTTTGTGGGGTTACAGATATTTTTTTTTTCTTAATTGTAATGGTCTTACGAGTATATATACAAATTAAAATCACGTTTTATACTTTAAATATGTAGTTGATTGAATGATAATTCTTAGTTAACCTGACAAAAAATAAATACAGGTAAATATTTAACTCATGAAGGACTTTCTAAGCAAGATATTAAAGAAGGTAAATCATAAGGGACATAACTAATAAATTGGAATACAGGAAATTAATACCCTTCACTCCTAAAATACATAGACAAAAATTAATATACCACATAAATCCCAAACTAGAAAACTGTTTACAACACATACATTAAAATTATAATATTCCTAATATTTAAATAACCCTTATAAATCAGGTTTGATTTTTAATAAAATAGATACACAGTAGAAAAATTCAAAAGAAACTAGGAAATGAATAAGGAATTCACAAAATAATAAATAATGATGAGAATAAATTTTTTAAAAACTTTCAAACACATTAGTAATCCAGAAAATGCAATTAAATAATTTTCTTCTGTAAGACTGACAGATATAAAAAAGAATGATAATGTGCATGCTGTTAGACTTAATTTTTCCAATTTCTTTAATTGTTGAATATATAGATTTGAAAATTCACAATGCCCTATCGACATGAAATGGTAATCATGACAATTGTTAAGTAGAAAATGAGGTTCCAAATCTACTCATGCACATATACACACACAAACAAGTAAAAATGCGAAAGGATAAAGAACAATATTGCATTGATATTTAGTATGTGCAGTTTCTATTTTCTTCTTTATGACATTTGTATTTTACTATTGTGAAAGTTCTGATCACACACACATTCACATATATATATATATATATATATATATATATTCATGTACAAATAAAGATTATTTTTAGCAAGGGAAATAAACTATTAAAGAACATATATGGAATGATGCTATTTTGAGATCAACAGCGTCTATAGAGATTAGAGATGAAGAGGGAGGGAGGATGAGAAGGAGACTATGTCTGTATATTAACAAAGTTCTGAACACTGTTATCTTCTTATACTGGAATTATAACTAATCTGGTTTGATTATGTTTTCTATATATTGTGTAATGATCATGGGTCATTTGTGTCATTAAAAGTAAAAGATCAAAATTACACAGAATAGTAAAAAAAAAAAAAAACTAGGCAAAAACACCAACAGGCAATTCATTTAGAAAGACATGTAGCTGACTGATCAATATTTGTAAAAGTAATAAATTACTTTATAATCAGTAAAATAAATGTCATTTAAAAAACAGTGGGTTGTTATCCAACTATAAAGTTGGCAGAGTATTTTTAATAACATTTTTCTTAGATATTAAATAAAAAATAAGCACATATATATTCTTAGTGTAGATATAAATGAGTACTTCCTTTCTGGAAGGCAACATGTCAATAAGCATATCAAAATATTTTTGCTCACTGGCTCTGAACTTCTAGTTCAAGGAATTCATCATAAATAAATGATTAGGCAAGTTAACAAAGATACAACTACAGTTCCATTTACTGCATTTTTTAATTATATCAAAATAGTACAGACAACTTTGTAGCCTACATTATTTGTGTCTGTTCAGCCCTCATACTTCCTTTGGGAAGCTGTTTATTTTCCCTTCATTGAGTAGCTATAATGATACATCTTTCCTGTCTTGGCCATAGTGTCACACACGTGACCCAAGCTACTTTTTGATTTTCTTTGCTTGATCCTCTTTATTTTCTTGACCTTTTTATATGGGAGCTCTCCAGATGTCAGTCCTAACAACTTCTCTTTTTACACTTACTCAATTGAGAAGAGTTATGAGGACTGTGAAGTTGAAAACAGATTGAGTAAAGAAGATATCTAGAAGATGAAGTCAAGAGAGGTAGCTGGGAAACCAGATCAATGGGACCTTATTTTCAACCTCTCCCAGGAAAATCTGTTCTCAGTCTTCTCCATGTTAGTAAATGAAAATTCAGGTTTTCCAGTTGGTAGGGAAAAATCTTAAGACCAGTCTTTTCTTCCCCTCTTTCTTTTACATCCCATGTTAAAACTATGAGAAAATCATGACTTTGTCTTCCATAATCTGACTATTTGTCAACACGGCTTTTAACTTGGTCCAAGTAACCAAGGACTAGTGGAAGAAACTTTCTAATTAATCTCTTTGATTCCTTTTCAGCTTCTAACAGCTTATTCTCAAGTCTTACTCAGAATAAAACCCAAAGTCCTTTCCATAGTTTCTTCCTGACCTGCCCTTCTACCACCTCTCTGATCTCATCTCACACCATTCTTGCCACTCTCAGTTGTCTTGATTCTGTTTTTTACTTTCTGCAGTATATTTTCCAAATAGCAGTTGCAGTAATTCTTTTGAACAAAAAATCTGATTGTGTTAACCTTTGGCATGAAGCATTTCAATGACTTCCAAACACATTTAGAACAAAATCCAAAATCATTAATAAACCTGTAGGGCTGCATTGATTTGTTTCCCCCAGCTACCTTTCTGACCTCCTTTCCCAGCTATCTTTCCTTACTTCCACTGTTCCAACTTCACTGACCTCCTTGCTGTTCCTCAAACATGTCAGTTTCATTTGCATTTCAGACCCTTTGAGTTTGCTATTCCCCCCTGTCTGAAATTATCTACCCTCATAAGTCCACTTGGTTTATGCCATACTTTTTTTTTTTTGCTTTTTTGCTCATATATTACCTAACTGAAGAAATCTTCCTTGACTATGTGAAGTAATATAGCAGCCTCTCGTCACTACCTGCTCCCTTTACTCTGTTCCATTTTTTCTAAAAAGCGCTTATCACCAACAGACTTAGCAAATACTTTTTTTATCTTTTTATATTCTCTCCTGTTTGACTACTAAAATGTAAACTTCTAAAAAAAAAAAGACAGTAAGGGTCTCATTCATTCCTACAGTGCTGTTATAAGTATTTCATATGTATTAAAAAATACATGAATGTCTCAATTTTTATTATAAATATAGATATAAGTATGGATATATCATATGGCTAGAATGGGGAAGTACATGTATATAGATATAGATATTAAAATGCGATTATCTCTGTATGGTAGAATTGTAATTTTTATTTTCCCATTTTTCTTATTTATATTTTCTAAGTTATCTACACCAAATGCATTATTTTGGAAAGAGAAGGAATCATTAAATTATAATTATGAAAGAAACACTATTGAATCATATAAGTAGCTTGAATATACTTCACCATGCTGCATTTCATAAAGAACAAAAGCCCTTATTCCTGTAAAAACTGTTCTGATTTTTAGCATATGTTGGAAAAAGGAGACTCTGCCATCACTTCCTTTACCCAGTTGCCAAAGAGAAACCAAAGCTGTCCAGAAAAGTGGTAAAACATAGATGTATTTGGGAACTAATGCAATACGGGGAAAGAGACTTCAGTATAGAACTTGGCCCGTATTCCAAATATAGCATTGGACAAGTGGAAATTTATAGTCAAAAAGCAGGGTGAAGATTAGTGAATAAAAAATTTCCTAAGAAGAAACATCAGGAGTTGGTGGGGGAGGTTCTGGCTAAAGAGATCTAACAGAATTTTTGGTAAAGGTAGACCAAGGTAATCAGATACCACTTAGGGAATTGTGGGGGATGAGGATATATTTGATAAGACATTGAAAGTGATGGATATTGAGGGTGGAGGATTATCACTAAACTGATTTAGCAAAATTGTTGCTACAACTGAGTGATGCACGCCAAACAAGGATGGATGCCAAGGTCTAATCCTAGAGGGCTTAGAGGAGCCTAACTAGAGTTTGTTAAGGAGAGAGTACCTTTGTACACTCCAATATTTAATTTTGTCTCCCCCAAATGAATGGGAGGAATAATGTGCAGTATAATGAGGATTCATGATAGTGGAATATATTAGTTTTATATTTCTGTGTAACAAATCACCACAAACTTAGAGATAAAAAATAAACATCCATTTATTATGTCACTATTTCCATGGGTTATGAGTTCAGAATATTTTAGCTGAGTTCTCCTCTGCACGACCTCACAGGACTGAAATCTAATGTTAGCCATGTGTGTCCTCTGCAAGTTTGTTTGGGGAAATATCTGTTTCCAAGCTCTCAGGTTGTTGGTAGAATTAATTTCCAATGTGGTTGTAATATTGAGGGGTGTGTGTGTGTGTGTGTGTGTGTTTTGCTGGCAGTAGATTGAAGACCACCCCTTAGCTCCTAAGACACTCTCGAAACCTTTCTATGAGATCTATTTAAGAAGCTCTCACACTTCAAATCTCTCTCACAAGGAAGAGCCCTAAAGAACACTTGACCTTAGATCAGGCCTGCCTTGCAATCTTCTATCTTAAGTAATTTAGGACTTACATTATATCTGTAAATTAAATTTACATCAGCACTTATATTAGTGTCTGATTAACTCGCTGGAAGAAAGTATGTTAACAATAGGAGAAAGAATCTTGGGGGGGGGGGGTTATCTCAAAATTGTTCTGACTATACAAAAGTAAGTAAAATCCATAATTGTCTGATGCTTAAAAAAGAGTGGCTCACAATTAAGGTACTTCTCTTTTTGTTAGTTGTTGGGGACTCATTTTCTTGTAAATATTCACATTCTGAATGGGGGCAATATACCCCAGTGGGTACGAGTTGGTTTTAAGGGTCAGGGGAAAAATCTTAGATATTACAATGCTTTGGGCCTTCCAAAGCTCTACTTCACAAAATTTTATTCCTTAGAATTTAGTTTATCTTAGTAACAAACATTTAAATTTAACTTAATATAATTCAATTATTAAATTAATTAATGAATTAATTTTATTGGTTTATATAGAACTTGAATTTTATTTTTTATTTTTTTAGCTGGAGATTTGTTTAATGTTTAAGAGACTGCCAAACTATTTTCCAAAGTGGTTCTACCATTTCACACTCTTACCAGCAATGCATGAGAGATCTGGTTGCTCCATATCCCCCACCAACATTCATTATTTTTACTGATTCTAGTGGGCGCTTAGTGGAATTTTGTTATTTTAACTTTTAATTTCCTTTTTTTAAAATTACTACTTTAAGTTCTGGTATACGTGTGCAGAACGTGCAGGTTTGTTACATGGGTATAGGTATACATGTGACGTGGTGGTTTGCTGCACCCATCAACCCGTCATCTACATTAGGTATTTCTCCTAACGTTATCCCTCCCCTTGTACCCCACTAACAGGCCCTAGTGTGTGAGGTTTCTCTCCCTGTGCCCATATGTTCTCATTGTAGAACTTGAATTTAATTCAATTTCCCTTGGGGGGATAATAATAAAACAAGGTTGGAGAAACACAGCTTTTAAGGATCCCCCTGAAGGTATATATAAGATAATTCTGTATATTGATTTCTGGAACTGTCCCAGTTGCCCCTGTTAGCTTTTCTACTTTCATAATGAGAGAAAGTTCACTTGCTGCCAGAACTACAAAATGGATATATTATGATAACTTAAACATCCTTAAACAATTAGTATTTTCATCTGCTGAAAACTTCAATTATAGTCTTAGCAGAAGAATTTAGGAACACAATATCAAAACTATTAGAAGTAAAAAGAATGTGATCTATCTTTGAATTGTCCATAAAATAAGAAGAATTATCTCCTTAAGGTTTGAAATAATAAATTGTTTCCCTGGGATACGAAAATTTAGGTGTTTTATATATATGTATCATGAGGTTTAAAATTGATTAGATTTTTTTCCCAGCCCAGCAATTTCAATTCTAGTAATTTATTCTAAGGAAAATTTTAGACATATAAAGATTTATGCAGAAAAATATTTATTTCAACCTTATTTATAATAGAAAAATGTACAGTAATAGAAATATGGTTTAATACATCCATACAATGATATATTAATCTAACATTAAAAATGTTGTTTACATGTGTCATAGAAAGATATTGGGAAATGTTCAAGATATAATAAGAAAAAAAGAGGTTGCAAAAAGTCTAAGTACTGTTTTACCTTTATTTTATATGCATATACTTAGAAACGAAAACAGAAATAGTAGTGTCATTATGATTTAATTTTATTTGTTGTGTATATTTGTATTTTCAAAATTTCTCATAATGTAAATGTATTGTTTTTATAATTAGTAAAAGAAATCTTACAAAAAATATGAGGAGCTCTATGTTAAGAAACTTCAGCATTCTCATTAAATGAATACAGAGGCTTATATCATCCAGTTAAGCACTGTCTTCTGCTCTTTATTGCTGACATCCACCGACTCACTTACTTGTTAATTGAAATTTTCGACTTCCTGGATTGCTGTCTTCTTTGCTTCAAGATTTGTTATCATGTTGAGGAAATTCAGTATCCAAGATGATCACCCATGCAATAACTCGAATTCTCAGTTAATTTACTTTCTTAGCTCCAAAAACATCTACCACCAACCCAATACAGCCAGCCCTTCTCATGGTCACATTTTGGGGTCTTGTTACCTTTTGTAATTGTGTCACGTTTAAAACTTATAGTTTTTAGGGGATCCATGAGCCCCACACATTGAGTGTCAGAACGTAGGAATCCATGAGCCCCATATTGTGCACCAGAATGTAGGGATCCAGCCCTACATCACCCATGGGTAACCCAAGTTCGGTGGCAGCAAAGGAATGAGAAAAAAGACAGATTAAGAGTACAGAGTGAGACCGGGGACCATCACTTATTACTGGAGGCAGCGAAGGCCCCAAGCTCTCATCGTCCACGCTGTTTATTGATTACAATCACTTTGATCTATAGAGTGGGGTGGAGGCGATGGTGGGGGAGTAGGTGACGTGATGGTGGAGTGAATCAGTGAGCCAGAAGTGAATCAGTGAGCCAGAACTGGTGTGTCATTCCAAGGATTGATAACAGTGGTGGTCTGGGACTTTCACAAAACAAGAACATGTGGTTATCTTTAGCCTGTTTCTCTATGTGCAGTTGATGAAACGTGAGCCTTAGAAGGATCCTATAAGTCTGGCTACATCATAGTGCTATGAAGAGATTTTACATCCTTGAGCACAATGTTTATAACAGAGCCTAGGTCACCCTGCACCGGAACATGAGGCATGGAGGGTCCATCTTCCTTAGAGGCCTCCTTCCGCTTTCCACAGTTTGTTGTTCCTTGTTTATATGTTACTCATAACCAATTTATGTAGGCACTCTGTAAGTCCTTTCTCCTTTGCTGCTTTTCCCAAGGATAATTTACAGAATTTTCCTCTCTGACCTTCTATACTTGTGGCATACTTACTTGAACATAATGTGATTACTCTTTTTACTTTATTGAAACCTCCAGATTATTAACCTCCATACACTTTTGGTCAATCCCATTTATAGATGAAGCCATTACTGCCTCTCCATATTTGTATTTAACTAGACAAATGTTACTAAAAAAAGTACACATATTTACTGATTGTATCATATTAATTTCATGTTTAAAATCTTAAAGTGGTATTCAGCACTGCCTAGAAATCCCAGTGTATTTCTTTACTAGGTTCACTTTGTCATTCCTTCAGACAACTATTACATACCTTCTCAAATCACCACACCATATCCCACACTTAACTGATAATCTCACCTCACTGAGAAAAACATATGCATCAGATATAATATCATCTATTAAATCTGATATATCCCTCTTCTTACCAAAATTTAATTTACAGAACTACTTACATCGAATTCATGGCCACTGGCTTTCCATTAAGCTTATTTTTGAGTTTTCAGTTCCTTGTGTCTTCTTGTATTGCCATCCCTACTTCTCTACTCAATCATTATCATTAGGATATAAGAACATGTTAATATCCCCCTCTTTTACAATATATAATGACAGTTGTTCCTTAAGCCTCCAAGCTAACATCCAATTTCTCTGTTCATTTCAATGGCCAAAAAGCTGAACAGTTTTCCCATAAGTAAGAAAAGCTTTGACATTACCAGGGTTGGTTTAGACCAGGGGTTCTCAAAGTGCAGTCCAGTGCCCCCTGGAGGTCACTGAGCCCTTTGCACGAGATCTGATAGGTCAAAACTGTTTATAATATTAAGATTTTATTCGTGTCCTTTGTAGGGACATGGATGAACCTGGAAACCATCATTCTCAGCAAACTGACACAAGAACAGAAAATCAAACACCGCATGTTCTCACTCATAGGTGGGTGTTGAACAATGGGAACACATGGACACAGGGAGGGGGGAGTATCACACACTGGGGTCTGTCGGGGGAAAAAGGGGAGGGACAGTGGGGGGGTGGGGGAGTTGGGGAGGGATAGCATGGGGGAGAAAGGCCAGATATAGGTGATGGGGGAGGAAGGCAGCAAATCACACTGCCATGTGTGTACCTATGCAACAATCTTCCATGTTCTTCACATGTACCCCCAAACCTAAAATGCAATAAAAAAAAAAAAAAAAAAAAAGAAAAAAAAAAAGATTTTATACACATATTCACTGTGTTGAAATTTGCACTGATAGCGCAAAAGTAGTTGTGGCAATAAACTATACTAGCAGGCTTTGTATTTGTTAACTTTTACATACACAATAGAAAGGAGAGAAAGAAGAGGAGGAGGGGCTAAGTTTTCCTTAAGAATATCCTTGATGCAGCAGCTTGAAAATGTTAACTTTATTAATTTTAGACCTGACCATTGAATACCTCTTTTAATATTGGATGTTACAAAGTGGGAAATACATATGAAGCCCATCTTCTTCTGCATTTTGAAGTCTAAGATCTACCTTGAGCAAAAGCACTTGTGTAATTGGATTATGAACTAAACTAGTCATTTTTTTCTTGGAAATATATTTTCACTTAAAAGAAAGTCTGACAGATAAACCATGACTATTCAGACAGAATAATTTGTCAGATGTTCTTCTGAAAATGAACAAACCGAACTTGTCATTACCAGGAAAATATATGATATGTTGCTGATGATATAAATTAACTTTTAAAACAAAAATTAGAATGTTGGTAAATTTTATCTGCCACCATAAGCTTAACAGATTCCCAATATATAAGGGCTTTTTTGATTAATGTTAATATTAATGAATGTGACTTTTTTTTGTTATAATATAATGAAATGTCAATATTTGGAAGGTATGGTGAACTCCACGGGCCAGTATTTTCCAAATAACCAATGCATGATAGAACAAAATCGGATCCATTCCAAGTAAAATAAAATGGATTCTAGTGCAACTGATTATGAAAAATTTATCAACGTGGTTTCAAATCCTACATTGCAACTGACCCATAAAAAATTACCTAATGTTAAATTTTGGTGTAGTATTAAAGGAAATAATCCACAGTGTCCCCAAAATGATATTACCAACTCTTTTCTATTCCATCTGCATATTTTTGTGAGGCCATATTTTTCTTCATATAGCTCAGTCAAATACCATATTGTAGCACATTAAATGCAGAAGCAAATATGAGAATCTAGTTGCCTTCTATTAAGCCATACATTAAAGATACTTAAAGAAATGTAAAACAAAGCCACTCTTCTTACTATTTATACATATGTGATGTAGTTTATTATTTGTATTCTGAAATTAATTTATACATAGTTTTAAGTTGTCTCAGATTTAATTGTTATTTTAATAAATATGTGTAGATAAGCTCACAAGCAAAAGCTCGTTGATGTCTTTGATAATTTTTAAGAGTAGAAAGCTGTCTTGAGACAAGAACGTTTGAGAACTACTGGTTTAGATTTTTAAAAACCCATCAGTACTTTTCTAAAATTCATCAAAGTGGAACTCCATCGTCCAGAAGGAAGGGGAAGAATGGTTGTTGAATAAGCAACCTGATAGTGTTTGCCACTCCTGTCTTCCAGCAAGTACCCTAGATCTGTTTCCCCATGTTTACCCTTCTTTAGTGTCTATTCCCACCTGTCTTCCCCATATAGCAGCTGGAAAGGCCTCCTTAAAACATAGTTTATATTATGCCACTAAGAACGGCTGAATAGCTATCTATTACATTTACAATTCAACTCAAATCCTTTCTAGTGGCCTAGAGGCCCTTTGTCATCTGACCACTGTCTGTGAGGCCATACTATGTTTTGGTTTAGAGCATGTACTCTGAAGTAGACTACATAAAGTCTCAGCATCATTCTTTACAACTGAGTACCCTTATGAAAGTTACTCACACTCTTCATGTATTCTTTTCCTCATCTGTAAATGGAGTTAATCATGGTAATACTGAATTCATTAGCGTCCTATGAGTATCAGTGGAGATAATGTGTATTAAATGCTTAAAAGAATTGCTGGTCCAAGTAAGCTCTCAACCAATGTTAACTGCTGCCTGTGTTTTCCAATATCATCTTATACCACTCCCTTTTGAGTTTCTGTTCTTTAACTAAACGTAAGCATTACCAGTTCTTTCCTGTCCAGAAATTTTTCACATGTTTTTCTCCTAACTCTAACAACCTGTTCATTGCCCTACAGATAGCTAGTATCTTCTTCTTCCTGAGGGTGCAGCTGACATGTCAGTTCTTAGGGATGTTTTCACTGACCACACATTCTAAATCAGATTTCTTCTCATCTTCTCACCTGTCACAATTATTTTATATTACAACCTGTTTCCCTCTACAACTATGCATGATTTTGTAATATTTATTGCTCTCTTATTTTTTGTCTCCAACATTGAACTGTAAGTGCCATGACAGCAAGAAATATATTTGTGTTCGGCCTGTTTCCTCAGTGCCTTGATCAGTGGCTATCATGTCATAGACACTCAATAGATATGTGCTAAATTAATGCATGAATGGATTAACCCATTTCCCATTTGCCCCAAAAATATGTGGCCGGTGGCACTTGTGGCTACAACATTTACTCCTAAGATAACTCACGGATAGACATTTATTCTATTTAAATCATTCTAGGTTTAGCAGTGGTATTTCCATTTACAAAATATAGTAAGCTCAATAGCCGAAAATGTCAAATCCTATAAAACGTAGCATTCCTACATGTGATGTTAATTCTGTGGTAAACTTAAGGCACTGAAATGATGTGACAAGAAGGAAGTGAAAATGTTGTCAACCTTACACAATGATACTGTGATTGAAGTAGACAGCAGAAATGGAAAGTGAACTAAGAAGTCGATTTGTTCATTGTGGTTGATAACGGGACTATGGGAGCAGTGGATTTGACTGATCAGATGCTCATTTCCTATCCAACTGAGCACAATAGGCACAAGGTCTGGCATGAGAAATCCTTTACAACCTTCTAACATTACAGTGCTGAACGCCTACATCCTGTTCAAGAACAACAATTCTGAACACATGATTAGCCATGTAAACTTCAGACTGATGTTTATTGAAAGAATGCTGGAAAAGCATCACAAGCCAGGGCAGCAATGCCTTGGAGGTTGCCTGTGTTCTGATGATGTCACACCTTTTCTGACTAGAAGATATTTCCCCAAGGCCATACCGTCAACATCAGGGAAATAGAATCCAACTGGTCACTGCAAATTTTGCCGCTCACACAATGCCAAGCATGGCCAGAGATCCCAAGAGAAACGCAATATTTTTGTGAGGCATATAATGTTCCACTTTTTTTGTTTCATGCTTTGAAATTTACCACACACAAAAAAATTATGAGGCCGGGTGTGGTGGCTCACACCTGTAATCCCAGCACTTTAGGAGGGAGGTAGGTGGACCATTTGAGGTCAGGAGTTCGAGACCAGCCCAGCCAACATAGTGAAACCCCGTCTCTACTAAAAATACAAAAATTAGCCAGGCATGGTTGTGGGCCCCTTAATCTCAGCTACTAAGGAGGGTGAGGCAGGAGAATCCCTTGAACCCCAGAGGCAGAGGTTGCAGTGAGTGGAGATCGCGCCACTGCAGTCAAGCCTGGGTAGCAGAGTGAGATTACATCTCATAAAAAGTTATTAAATGCTGATCATCATATACATTTCTGTTACATTAGGATTAGAGACAAGTTCTGTTCAGAAATAATTCCAAGAACAGTTATTATATTTTATCTTCACATTGAAAACCAGTCAGATTTGCTTCAGCCTCAAAGAGAAGGTTTGTGTAAAATGAAATGAGCACTGGCAGTGAGCTGCGCTTTTTTCTAAACAGAAAATGAGTTAGCGAATGAATGAGTTGCCACAAGTTGCAATCCATAGCCATAATTAGTTGGACTTGCTGGACTCAAAAGTACAATAAATTCAGGAAAAATATAATAAACATGTAATTAACAAAAATTGCATGTAAAGTCTAAAGGTTAGCAAGTGCCCATGAGAGGACATAATGAAAATAAAAGCATGAACTATGACTGTTTTCTCACTTCAAGTGAAATCATGTGTCATTTATATGTGAGTGCCTGTGAGTGTTGATATAACACTTTTTTTTTGCTTGTATGATAATCAGTACATAAATAATTTAAATGTCCTGAAAATCTAAAATCTGAGCTTCTAGGATCTTAAACCTAAATGGAACTCTTACTATCATATGGTCCAATACTCTAATTTTACAGAGAAAGTATTAAGCCCTAGAGAGTTAATGTGGCATGTCCAAAAGAACACAACTGGAATTGAAACCTAATCCAAGCTCCAAAATTCTCTGATCACAATACCTAAGTAAATGCAGATTTGTGTGTAATGCCTAATAGAAGTCATTATCAAGAAGGCAAATGTATTTGACCAGATATATTTTGGAGTAAGTGTTGAAATTGAAACATAATTTGTGGATTTGATAATTTATCAACTCTGCTGTAGAAGCTATATCTTTGCATATAGACCTAAAATATTGTAGTTTGAATGTGCATTGATGGAAAGCTAAGAATTAGCCTGGTGACATCAAATATGGACAGCAGCTGAAGGTGCAGTTTCATGGAGTAAATCAGTTTTAATTTGTGAATTATTTTCATTGGAAAGTGATCTGGCAATAACTTAAATGTAAGCCTTTTAGGAATAAAATGGAACATTAGCTTTGTATGAGAGTTTGTGCCTCAAATCAATATTTTGTAGGTAAATGGAGACTTCAGGATAACTGAATGAATCTTACAAGAATAAAAAGCTTTGCCTTTTTTCTCAGTAAGTTAGTGTCTCAATTCTTAAACACTAAATCAGCATTGACTGTTGAAAACTAGAGAAAATTGACATTCTGTGAACCTCTGAATTAATGTGATAGAGATGCATCTATGTATCTCTGTAAATTGACTTCATATATTTTATTCGGCTTTCAGTTCTTAGTTCTATGTGTGTCTACAGATTTTACTCCTTTAAGAGTAATTATATTTCGAATGAAGAAAGTATATGTAAAAAATTACTTTTTAGAAGCTGGACTTTATTGGTACTGTGAATGCTAATGCTTTTGGATCTTGTTTATTCTATTGTTCTTCAATTTTATTACATTTTACTTTATGCCATGTTTTTGCCTTCTATGGAAAAGACTACCATTTTTAAATCACAGCTGCATGCCTTGGGCAATTTCTTACTTTAAAATTTTTTTTTATTTTTATTTTAAGTTCTGGGATACATGTGCAGGCTGTGCAGGTTTGTTACACAGGTAATCGTGTGTCACGGTGGTTTGCTGCACCTATCAACCCATCGCCTCAGTATTAAGACCAGCATGTGTTAGCTATTTTTCCTAATACTCTACCTCCCCCTACCCCAACTACGCCAACAGGCTCTGGTGTGTATTGTTTCCCGTCGTTGATTAAAAAAAAAAACACCGAGACTTAAAAAATAAGGGATACAAAGAGAATCTCTTATTTTTAAGTTTCCAGTTTTTAAGAAACTCTGAAAAATGGGTTAGTGATAATATCACTTGCTTTCAGTAGGGCTGTGATAAAGATCTGATGAGATGATTTGCATAAGCATTGAGCACAGTGCCTCACATGCAGAAAGCATCCAATACATGTAAACTGTTTTCGCTGTTGGTAGTAGTATTACTAGATAATTGCCATACTATTTAGTCACTGATTGTCTTTTATTTCCTTCATCTGGTGAGCAGAGTTCTGTGTATTCATGTATAGAAAAGGAGGCAGGAGAAACTTGCTTGTGCTCTGTTTATCGGTGGAATATGTAGAAGGCAGAAAACAATCAGATTTTTGTTTGAAGACAACTTGAAGGCTAAACAATTTCTTGCTTTTCTTTATAATGAATCAATGAAATCAAATTTATTTCAAAAGTTAATGTAAAAGGATACCAGCTTCTATTCATTTTCACCTCATTTTTCATTAGGAAGGTTGAAGCTATAATGATTTTGTGGATCTAACTCATGATCAACACTAGTTTAGTTAGCACCATCTATAGCTCTCTACCAGGTTTCCACGGTAGATATCAAATGAGAAGAAAAACACTTTCCTTCTGTGACCAACAAAAATTTATTTTTAAAGGGTAAAGCTGAGAAATCCTCAAAGCTACTGCTATGTCTTAAGTTTTGAATACTGAGAGCCTTGAATTAATAAAGACTCAGATATGAACGGCTTTATTGAGTGTATCTTATTGGGTAAAATGTCTCCATAGGGCTAAGTTAAATTCTCCCTAAGACTTTCTTAGAGTAATAAAGAAAGCATTATTTTATACTCTTAGAGTAATAAAGAAAGGGTAAAATCTGGTGTGGATTCCAGGTGATGCCTTTTACTTGGGTGCAAGCTCTAAGTATGGGGAGTAGAGAGACAACGTTGTCTTGTAGACTGCATGTGAGGAAAAGGTTGCTTTTAAAAATTCAAGATGTGAGTGAGAAAGGCAGAGAAGGGGGAAGGATATGAAGGCACAGAAGGCAAATTGGATAAGAGACCTAAGAATCCTTTCTTTTTCTCATTCAAGCATAACAAAATGCTGGGGGTGGGCACCACTTAGCAATTCCTACAAAAAATATAATAATGCTTCACCAAATATAATATTTTATCCCTTCCAATGAGAGGCTAAATTTAAAAGGAAATTCTGAAGCTGACCTGGCAAAATATGGGTATTGCTGAAGGAGTTCTGCTGAGCCAGCAGTTTTGCTTTTCTAACCTTTATCCTGGAAAAGTTCAGCTGAAGTCTGGGTCCTGCTTTGATCTTGGAGGAATTTGAGTAAGATAAGGGTGCAGAGGAGGGACATTGAACATTTTTTTTGTTTTTTACAGAAAATTAATCAAACCTGCTTCTTGGCACCATATAAGATTTCAAAAGTCTACTTGATTTCCTGAATTACTCCATTAAAAATTAAGTCACCCAATTTGTAGGAAGGAAAGCCTTATTCTAAGAGAGGACTATATCAGTTCCATTATAAATCTTGCAAATATGTAGGCTAACAAAAGAAAAAAAAATAAGCCATCATCTTTGGTATTATATTTCTTTCAGTTGCTTTTTGTGTGATTCATTCAAGATATTTTTAACATTTTTTTCCTCAGTTGAAAAATTATATATATAAATCCTGACTTCAGAACTGCAGAAACATGCACAGCTGCTGGTTTAAACTTATAAAATTACCAAACAAAACAAAACAACTTGGCGTAGAGCCATGTTTAAACCTTTTGTAACTGAATTTAAGGAGCGTGAAGGGAGAAGTTCATTTTATACCAAAAAATAATTTTATTCTAGTTATACAGAAAAAAACTCTAGTCAAAAAATTTTATTTTAGTCATATAGACATATAAATTATTCTCTATGTTATAATGAGAGAGCACATTATTCTTAATCTCGTGAAATAGAAAGGAAGGTTGATACATTTTTGAAAGCATATTGCCTTGACATAGATATTTACTACTAAAAATATTATTTTCACCTCATTGTGGTTTTTTTTTTGTTATAATTTTGGAAGGCCTGTATTGTTTTGTATTCTGGTAATTTCCAAATTTATTTGTATTAATTGGCTTTCTGTTGATTTCTTTAATAATTGGAAAACAGTAAAGTTATCTCATAGAAGGCCTACTACGTTAGCCAGTCTTTGGAAAGATAAACAAACAAAAAAAAAAACCCACAAAGTTCTGTCTAAGGTTGTAGGTAAAGAGAAATGGGAGTGTCACATTTCTGAATTATAACTTGTTAATAGGCTACAGCATTTTATATTGATTCATCTTGGTTGAGGCACCAACATCCAGTTTCCTTTTCAATTAGATTTTCTGAAGCAATTCAGCTTCTTGCATCAATCTATCATGTTACAAGGTCTATGATCCAAATGTCCCAAACACATCTCAATACAGAAAACTGGGCTTACTTTTGTGTAGAGTGGATGTTGGCAAGGTGGGTTAGGCATAGAGGCCTAACAGAAACAGTCACCTGATATAATTATAGACAAATGCACCTACATTTATATAGCATATGTTCATAATAAGGCAGCCACCCTTTCCAAATGTCTAACAGGTACTGTCCAGTCACATAAAGAAGAAGTATATTAGGATGCAGAGTTCAAAGCCTTCTATTTACTTGCAAACTCTTGCAAACATGGTCAGGGGGAAATTAAAGTTTGGAATTTTCCCGTAAGAAATTGCATTTTAAATAGCAAAGGCAAATACACATGGCAAATCTGAACTGTGATAAGCTACTAATAATTATTAGGTTCAATTGTATAATGTAGCTTTAGTGAAGGCAGAAAGTGGGAGAAGAACAAAGAATGAATGCAATAAATAGAAAACAGTAACAAATATGAGAGATAATAACCCCAAATATCAACTATCTCTTTTAATGTAAATGGTCTGCATATACAAATTAGAGAAGATAAAAAATCAAAATCTAACCATATGTTGCCTATAAGAAACCAACTTTAGATGCAATAAAACAAATCAATTAAAAGTACAGAAATGAAGAAATATATACCATTCTAACGCAAATGAAAAGAAAGCTGGAATAACTTTATTGCTTTCAGACAAAGCATATGTCAGCACAAAGAATGTGATAATGGATAAAGAGGGGAATTAAATAACGATATAGAAATTAATCCTGAAAAAAAGACATGACAGTCCTTGATATGCATGTACCTAAATAGAGACATCAAAACACAGAATAAAAATTGGTAGAACATTAGGGCGGGTAGATAAATGCATTATTATAATTGTAGTTTTTAACAAATCTCAATCAGGAATTCAAAAGTACCGCATGCAGATAATCAGTAATAATATAATTTTATGAAACATTATCATCAATAAACTTGATCTAGTTGGCATTTATAGATTAGTTCATTTATGAACTCCAAAATACACATTCTTCTCGTGTATTCTGGGATAGTAGTCACTCAGGTAGACAACATTCTGGAACATAACATATACTGTAACAATTTTAAATGAATGGAAATCACATAGAGTGGGCTCATGGATCACAACTGATTTAAACAAAAAGCAATGGAAAGATAGCTGGAAACTCACAAAATATTTGAAAGTTAAAAAACACCCTTCTAAATAATATATAGGACCAAAAAAGACATATTGAGGGAAATTTAAAAAGTCAACAAGTATTTTTGAACAAAAGAATGGATGAATTAAATGTATATATTCACAATGTAATACTATTTAGTCATAAGAAAGAATAAAATCCTGTCATTTGTAGCAGCACGTGTGAAACTGAAGGTCATTTTGCTAAGTGAAATAAGCCAGGCATAGAAAGACAAATATCACATATACTGATTCATAAGTAGGAACCAAAATTGTTGATCTCGAGGAGGCAGAGTTTAAATGATAGCTTCCAGAACTTGGAAAACCTGTGTATTTTGGTAGTGAAATGAAGAGAGATTTTTAATGAATACAAATATATAGTTAAATAGCAGAAATGAGTTCTAGTGTCCGATAGCACAGTTGGGTGACTATAGTTAACAATAATATGTCATAAATTTCAAAATAGCTAGAAGAGCATATTCAAAGTATTCTCAACAAAAGGAAATGATAAATGCTTGAGATGATGGATGTTCTATGTACTCTGACTTGATTGTTATACATTGCATTGTATGGATGTATCAAAATATGACATGTACCCCCTCAGTATGTACATGTATTACATATCAATTAATCTTTTTTAAATAGTGAAGTAAATTCAAATACAACTTCTTAAATCTGTAGGATGTTCCCCACCCTATAGTTAAAAAAAAAAAAAAACTGTGGGATGCATAAAATAAGTGTGTAGAGGAAATTTTAAAGGATAATTTATGGCATTGAATTTATATTTTGAAAAGAAATATCTAAAATCAATAACCTAACTTCCACTTTAGGAAACTAGAAAACAATGTGTAATAGAAACTTATAGCAAACAAAAGAAAAGAAATAGTAAAACTTCGAGCAGAAGCCAGTGAAATTAAAATCAAGAAAACAATAAAGAAAATCAACCAACAAAAACTGGTCCTTTGTAAAGATCGGTAGAATGTATCAACCTCTAGGCAGGCTAACAGAGGAAAAAGAGAGATAACACAAATTATTGATATCAGAGATGAAAAATGTGTTATCACCACTGATCCCATGAACATTAAAAGGATAATAAATACTATGAATAACTCTAAGCCCACAAATTTTTTAACTTAGATGAAATTTACCAATTTTTTAAAAAACACAAGCAAATAAAACTCAGAGAAATATATAATATTTAGTAAATGTGTCATAATGTTTAATATGTCTACTAAATAAATTCAATCAATAACTAATAACCTTTCAAAGAAATAATCTGGTCCAGATGATTTCACTGGTTAATTCTGGCAAACATTTAAACCAGAAATGATACCAATACTCTTCAATCTCTTCCAGAAAATAGAAGCAAAAGGGACACAATCTAACTGATTCTATGAGTCCAGCATTACACTAATACTAAAACCTAGTAAAGATATTATGAGAAAGGAAAATTACACACAAATATTTCGTAAACATAAATGTAAAAATTTAGAAAATTATTGGCAAATTAAATCCAACCATGTATCAAAATAATTACACAAAATGACCCGTGGAGTTTTCTCCCCAAGTATGCAAGGTATATGATTATATAAATAGCTGCAGAATAACCCATTTTTGATTTTAAACATCAGCAAATTAGGAATGAGGGGAATATCCACAACCTGAGAAGGAACATCTACACAAAACCTACAGCTAATACTATACCTAATGACGAGAAACTATGCACTTTTCTTCCTAATATACTGAACAAGACATATATGTCCCCTCTCATGGTTCCTATTTAACATTGTACGGCAAGTCCTAGCTGATGCAATAATGCAATAAGAGAAAACAAGATATATACAGATTGGGAAAGGAAAAAAAAAAACTGTCTTTGTTCACAGACGTCATGATTATCTATATAAAAATTCCCAAATAATCTGAAAATAAAACACCTCCTAGAACTCATAACCAATTATAGCAAGGTTTCAGGATGCAAGTTAATATATAAAAGTCAATTACTTCCTTATACACCAACAATGAAAAACTGTTATTTGAAATTATAAACACAACACCCTTTACATGATCACCAACTCTTTCCAACTTGATCTGTAGATTCAGCACAATTCCATTTAAAGTTTCAGCCAGTTATTTTGTGGATATTCACAAATTGTTTCTAAAGTTTATATCAAAAGGCTAAAGACCCAGAAATAGCCAACTCAATACTGAAAAAAAAAATGAAGTCTGAAGACTGAAATGACCCAGACTTCAAGATTTACTATAAAGCTATAATAATCAAGACAATGCAGTATTGGCAAAAGAATAGACACATAGGTCAATAGAACAAAAATGAGAGCTCCATAATCAACTCACCTAAATATCAACTTATTCTTGACAAAGATGCAAAGGCAATTTAATGGAGAAGGATGAACTTTTGAGCAGATGGTGCTGGGAAAATTGGACTTTGATGTAAAAAAAAAATCTAGACACAAATCTCACACTTTAAAATAAAACTAACTTAAAATGGAACACAGACCTAAATATAAAATTTATTTAAGAAAATGACACAGGCAAAAATATAGGTAACCTTGAGTTCGGGCAACGAACTTTTAGTCACAGCACAAGAAGCATCATCTAGGAAAGAAAAAAAAGTAAAGGACTTTATTAAAACTGAAAACCTGTGCTGTATGAAAGATACAATTAAAAAAAATAAAAAGGCAAGGCAGTAACTTAGAGAAAATATTTGAAAACATATTTCACAGAGTACTTGTATACAAAATATTCAAAACACTCATAACTTAAACATTAAGAAAATAAAAGAAATTTTTATTGTAAAGTTTATTTTTAAAGTTTAATTAAAATATGTATGACTGTCAAAATCAGAAATACAGTTTGAACAGCAGATTACACTCAGCAAATGACTTTATTAATCTGGAGATAGAGGTGAATAAGTTACTGAGGATGAAGCATGGAAAAATAATTAGATGAAAAAATTGAAGAGATAATAGAATAAGAAAGACTACCATATGTTTATATAAACTTACTAGAAAAGCAGTGGATGCAAAGCAGGATACATTAAAATAACTCTACATTCAATCATTGTAATAAAACTTCAGAAACTCAGAGGTAAAGAGGGTTTTAAAAGCAGCTGAGTGAAAAATGAGTCAGTGGGATTAGATATGGAAGAAACACATCAGTAGTTTTAACAACATTAAATGGTGGTTTCATGAAAATGCTTTACTTTTATATTTTATCTATCTGTACTCTTGCACTGCTAAGAAGTGCATACTAAAAACCATTTTATATTGCTTTCATACATAATTTTATGTTATTTTCATAAGTGTATGAGAAAAGTTTTATAGTGAGCAAATTGAGCTACATTGATTTTTTCCAATATCATATATTGGGTTAATAAGGAGGTGAATATAGAATCAAGTATTAGGATTCCTTATATGGTCTATTAACTAATGTTACCTCTCAGAGAGATATCATGTGATAGAGATAATTCTTTGCCTCCTGCCTCTACATTCAAATTCCTAATAAATACATATTTCTAAAACTGACTAAAAGGAAATATACTCATTCTGGCTCAAACCTGACAAATTCTTCATTGAGAGCTCTATTAAAGCCAAATAGAAAACCTTATTAAATTAAATTATGTTAAATGTGATGACATAGCCATGACTGCATCAACTATATGCTTAATTTGAATGTTATTCAAATTTAGCTAAGAATTAATGTGTTGTGGTGAATTAATTACAGCTTAATAAAGGCACAACTGGAGAGTCTTAAGAAAAATGTAGAATCATTTTTATAAATGACACTACAAAGTAAAATAGATTTACAAATAATGTCAACTTTTATACATTTTTTAAATTCTTATTTCTCTGAAGTGTTTATAGAGACTTATCTGCACATACTTCCATTTCTAATCACACATTTGGCGAATGATAGACTTACATTCAATATAAAATTGTAGAATGTTGGCAGTCTGAATTCTAGTTAGGATATTTTCTTTCATGTCTTCTCTGCTAAGAAACAGCTTTATTTTTCTTTTATTATTATTGGTGTTTAGTGGTGACTTTTCATTATGGTTGGCATTGAAAACAACAGACCTGCTTCTCTATCTGACAGACAGAAAAGCATTTTGAGATGTCAGAGACAAGCAAGGTTCTTAAGTTTGTAAAAATTCTTCAACCACCTCCATCATTTTGGTTTTAACAGAATTTGAAGTTGTATCTATTAGACAAAATAGGCTGAATTTTAAAATAAAGCAAATTAAATTGTAATTTTGAAAATATTCATTAAATTGCATTAATGAATTGTTAGCCATTTATTCAAAAACCATATGTTTAACTTAAAACTAATGAGCAAGTGTAGAAACAGGTAAGTAAACTTAGCATTATTACTTACCCCTCTTTATCTCAGAATAGAAAATGTTCAGCATTGATATCCCAACAGGTTAAATGGTTTAATGAAACACACATAAACAAACACACACATACGCACGAGTATAACATTTCTTAAATACAGATTGTATCTTTTTAAAATCCTAAAAAGACAAGGACAAGATATGATTAAATTTTCCGAAAAGACGGAAAGCCCAAATTTAATCAAGTTCATGTTAAGGCTAGAAAGTTTCAAACTTATAATTTAAGGGAAGATTGTTTGGTTCTAGTTATGAAAATAAGTTGGTCCTTTATGCAGTTATGTTATAGACCCAGCTCCCAAAATCAAGCCCAGGTAGAGAGATTATAAATTGAAAGGTGACCCTTAGGCAACATTCTTCGGGAAACTGTGTGTGCCTCATAGCAATTTTATTGTATAGAAATTATTTTAAAAATTACTTGTAATAAGCTAATTTACATTCAAATAAGATATGCATTTGGAGTTCAATATATACAGATGAAACTGATATCCAGATCTATGATTTGGTTAACCAGTGTCAGCACTTTTAGAGGAGTTGTTAATCTGGTGTTATGGCATATATAGTCAGTTGGTAGAACAACTCAATTAACATAATATTAATTTATAATATTAAGAACAGATAGTAGGCATTTATCACTAATACATTTTAAACATTATCACTAGCACACTTTGTATTTTATTTAATCAAGGTGGATAGTGTGAAGGCTTAGAAATAACGAGTTAAAAGACCTAAATTCATGGTTTGAATGAAATTTTTACTTGCTTTGCATGCTTTAGTAGAGTCATGTAAAATCTACATCTCAATTTCCTCATCAGTAAAATTGGAGTAATAGCCACTCTTAAAGTTTACATATAAAATCATGAAAATGAAAACACTTGAATAAATGAAAATTTCTACTCAAATGTAAACCGTCATGATAATCAGTTATGTTATCTGTGCTACATTTACTTTATTTTTTGATAATGTATCTGATTTAACAATAGCATGACACAGTTTGGATGCCGTGCACAGTAGATTATTTAGGAGAAAAGAAAAGGCCACTATCATAATATTTTCTGTAAGCAGGTCCTTTAAAATATGACTAACTCCTCTAGTCAAGTAGTAGAGTGAATTTCTTCACTTCTTCAGTTTGGGATGGCCTTGTAACTTGCTTAAACCCATAAACAGCAGTGTTCTGATAAATGATAAATAACCTGCTCTTCTCAAAAATCTTGATTGGTAGCATTTGCTGATTTCTAAAATGTAAATATTCTCCCATGGTCAACTTCACGGTACCTACATGTCTTCACGGGATACATAGTTGTGAAGAGATGTTTACTATCAGCTCTCATGGTATGATACAGGGTAGTACCTGTATGCCACCACAAATAGAATGTAGTGGAAATGATAGTGTTCCACATTGACCCCAAACTTCAAGAGGTATTGACAGTACTGCTCCCTCTCTTGGAACTCTGCCCATCTGTCATGTGATTAAGCCCAGTAAAACATCCTGCATGAAGAAAGACAGCTTACCCAGTTACTCCATTGCCCCAGCCAACAGTTGATCAGTCTCCAGTGCAGAGACACCTAGCTAATTTACAGATGACTGCAAATTTATGAGGGAGCCTTAATAAAACCAACAAGCTGAGTTCATCCCCAAATGTGAGTCAGCAGAATGGTATACTAATAAATGTTTGCCATCTTAAGCCACTGAATTTTGAAGTGATTTATTACACATCAATAGCAACCACACATATATTATTGAATATTATTTCATAGCAATGGGGATCAAATATCTTATAACTCTTTGATCTTGGGAATCATTTATTAATAAAATATATATTTGTATACATACACATATATATATATACATATATGTATGAGAGCAGAGAGCATATTTTGAGTACTGACATAGATATTTAAACCTGAAATCCATCTTTCAGCTAGAACATATTGATAATAGAATGTTTACCAGTCATACATTTCCATTGAATATTTTGATATTAAATAGAAATGATTAAAAAATACAGATCAAATAAAGTATACTAATAAAGGACATCACATAGAAAACGGCACTCTTAATTTTCTGTATCCTCTTTCCAACTCTAAGAGTTGACAACTGGATGTGATAACCACTCTACCCAAAGGTATAAATGGAACCTTTTAAAATAATGAATGATTAAAAACTAACTCTATAACCAAACCAAGCATATGTCTCCATGGAGCCTTCCAAGAGCAATGCTAAAAAAGAAAATATTCAATTTCTCTTTATAGAGTATAAATTTAAAAATAGACAAAAGTGTACTTTTGCTTTTATTCCTGGAGTTATATGATTTACAAAAATGTTAGAAAGATTTTATACTGTGCTGCCAAGCTAATTTCAGAGATTCCAAATTTGGTGGACTTTGTTCCAAAGAGGTAAAATTACCTGATATACAACTAATTTCTAATCATTACCTTTTTGTTCTCTAAGATAGTGGCCTTTAAAGAAAAGGCATTTAAAAAAATTATCAGGCTAATTTCTCTCTTATATAATAGAAATGTTAAATGCTATTGCCACTTAAAAACGACTGGTTCAAAGTAAGTAAGTTTGTTATACACATCTAACAAATTGTGCCTTGCTCATAGATCTGATGGAGCCATGTAACATAAGCAGCTAATTAGAGGCAAGATGTTGACATTGAATGGACCTTTTTGGGTTACACTGTGTATAATTACCTAATCATTTATTCATAACACTAACTGAGTGATAACTTAGTAGTAACTATAAGCAATTCATTGTAATAAAATATGTAATGATATGATGACTTGGATTAGTCATATTAGATATTACTTTAAATTCATTTTCACACTAGTAGGAAGATACTACCGACTGGATAATTTATTAAAAAAAAAAGAGGTTTAATTGACTTAATATTCTCCATGGCTAGGGAGGCTTCAGGAAACTTAAAATTATGGCAGAGAGCACAGGGGAAGGGAGGCACATCTTACATTGAAGCAGGAGAAGAGAGCACAGGGGAAACTGCCACTTTTGCATTATCAAATATCATGAGAACTCCCCCACAATCACGAGACAGCATGGAGGAAAACTGCCCCCATGATCCAATTACCTCCCACCAGGTCCCTCCTTGGACGCATGGGGGATTACAATTTGAGATGACATAAGGGTGGGGACATAGAGCCCATCCATATCATTCCTCCTGTGACCCCTCCTATATCTCATGCCCTTTTCTCATTTCAAAACCAATCATGGCTTCCCAACAGACCCCGAAAGTCTTAACTCATTTCAGCATAAACTCATAAGTCCAAGTCCAAAGTCTCATCTGAGACAAGGCAAGTCCCTTTCACCTAGGATGATAATTATTTATTATGATATTTGATTTTTTAAAATCAAAAGAAAGTTAACTACTTCCAAGATACAATGGGAATACAGGTATTGGGTTAATGTTCCCATTCCAAATGGGAGAAATTGGACAAAACTAAGGGACCACAGGCCTCATGCAATTCTGGAAACCCAGCTGGGCAGTCATTAAATCTTAAAGCTCCCAAATCTCCTTGACTTCATGTATTACATCAAGGCCATGCTAATATAAAAGGTGGGCTCCTAAGACTTTGACAGCTCTGCCCTTTGGCTCTGTAGGGTACAGAACTTGTGATTGCTTTCATGGGCTGGCATTGAGTGCCCACAGCTTTTACGGATGCAAAGCAAGCTGTCAGTGGATCTACCATTCTAGGGTCTGGAGGACAGTGGCGCTCTTCTCACAGCTCCACTATGCAGTGCACCAGTGGGGAACCCTACTGTGGGGGCTCTGACCCCATATTTTCTTTCTGCACTGTCCCTAGCAAAAGTTCTCCATGAGGGCTTTGCCCTCACAGCAAACTTCTGCCTGGACATCCAGGTATTTCCATATACCCTCTGAAATCTAGATGGAGATTCCAAATCTTCAACTCTTGTCTTCTGTGACTGCACAGGCCCGATGCCACAGGGAAGCTGCCAATGCTTGGGACTTGCACCCTCTGAAGCCACCCCATAGCTGTACCTTGGCCTGTTTTAACCATGAGTGCAGCTGGATTGGCTGAGTGGGACAGAGGGCACCATGTCCCAGGGCTGCACAGCGCAGCAAACCCTGGGCCCAGCACTCAAAACTACTTTTCTTCTGGGCTTCCAGGCCTGTGATGGGAGGAGCCGCTATACGGAGCTGTGAGATTCTCTGGAGATGTTTTTCCCCATTGTCTTGGAAATCAACATTAGGCTTCTCATTAGTTATGCAAATTTCTGCAGCTGGCTTGAATTTCTTTCCAGAAAACAGTTTTCTTTTCCTTTTCTACCTCACGGTCAGGCTCAAATTTTTTAAACGTTTATGCTCTGCTTCCCTGTTAAATAAAAGTTTCAATTTCAAACCAACTCTTTGTGGGCACATATAACTGTATACTTCCAGGAAATGCCATGTCCCCCTCTTGAATGCTTTGCTGCCTAGAAATTTCTTCTGTTAGGTACCCTAAATCATCTCTCTCAAATTCAAACTTCCATAGATCTCAACAGCAGGGGCAAAATGCCACCAGTTTCTTTGCTAAAGCATAGCAAGAGTGACCTTTGCTCCAGTTCTCAACAATCTCATCTCCATCTAAGACCACTACAGCCTGGACTTCACTATCTATATGACTATCAACATTTTTCTCAGAACCATTCAACAAATCTCTGAGTGGTTCCCAACATTTCCTCATCTTCCTGTCTTCTGAGCCCTCCAAATTGTTCCAATCTCTGACCATTACCCGGTTCCAAGTTGTTTCCACATTTTCATGTTATCTTTATAGCAGTACCCCACTCTACTCTGGTATCATTTTTTCTTTATTCATTCATTTTCCCTCTGCTCTAAAGATACTATAGACTGGGGTAATTGTAAAGGAAAGTTTAAGTTACTCACAGTTACTCATGGTTGGGGGAGGTCTCAGAAAAGCTTACAATCATGGTGGAAGGACAGGCTAGGCACTCTTAAATGCGGGGCAGGAAGAGAGAGAGAGAGCAGAAGGGAAACTGCCACTTTAAACCATCAAGTCTCATGAGGACTCCCTCACTATTACAAGAAGAGCATGGGGAAACCACCCTCATTATTCGATCACCTCCCACCAGTTCACTCCCCTGACACATGGGGTTTACAGTTTGAAATGACATTTGGGTCTGAACACAGAGCCAAACCATATCAGATATTGGTTATCATTTATAACACCAGGTCAGGTCAACTGGGCATCTAGAGAACTTTGGCTATGCCAGTACTACTTTATTGTAATCATGACTAAACAATATGCTTAATTTGGCTTTGCATGTACCTAAGAACTCAAATATGAGATAGCAAGGACTCCCACAAACCAGTTTTAATAATCTATGGTGAGGATAAATGGAATCATCTATCAGCAATATCTAGACCTATTCTGAGTAGGATTCAAATTTATTCTGAGTTAAGTAACATTCTTGAGTATCTGTTATGTTCTAGGCATTGTACAAAGTGTCTTTTATTTTTCTTGTAAATTCTATTTTATTTTTATTTTTTATTTTTTTAATATATGTTTTTATTGCATTTTAGGTTTGGGGGTACATGTGAAGAACATGCAAGATTGTTGCATAGGTACACACATGGCAGTGTGATTTGCTGCCTTCCTCTCCATCACCTATATCTGACGTTTCTCCCCATGCTATCCCTCCCCAACTCCCCACCCCCCCACTGTTGTACAAAGTGTCTTTACACCTTCCATTTAATGGAAACTCTGCTTGCCATATTACAGATGAAGAAATTGTGGTTCAAAGAATTAAGTGTCCTTTAAGTATAGACACATTTATGGATCACAGAAACTTGTCTGAATGATATCTTACAGCCTTTTTGTTCACTTACATGGTGTTTTTTGTGTATGGAGGGAGTCATAATGAAAATACACATATGTAGATACTAATAATTTTCAAGTTGGAAAATAAATTGATCTAGTCAACAATACATGCTCATCAGATAATGCAGGAAACTTTTTTCCTCTACAGAAAATCGTGCTTATCCTGCAATTACTTATATGTTTAAAATTCATAACTCCCCCTGTTCCATTTTTAACCATTAGAAAAACCTGGAACAGAGAAAAAAGGGAGCTTGATATTTGACAACTGCCTGTAGAACAAATTTTTATAAAAAATATAATTTCCTATGAAAAAAGGACACATGCACACACATGTTCATTGCAGCACTGTTTACAATAGCAAAGACTTGGAACCAACCCAAATGCCCATCGATGATAGACTGGACAGAGAATATGTGGCACATATACACCATGGAATACTATGCAGCCATCAAAAATGATGAGTTCGTGTCCTTTGTAGGGACATGGATGAACCTGGAAACCATCATTCTCAGCAAACTGACACAGGAACAGGGAATCAAGCGCCACATGTTCTCACGCACAGGTGGGTGTTGAACAATGAGAACACATGGACACAGGGAGGGGAGCATCACACACTGAGATCTGTTGGAGGGGACTAGGGGAGGGATGGTGGCGGGGTAAGGAGTTGGGGAGGGATAACATGGGGAGAAATGCCAGATATAGGTGATGGGTATGGAGGCAGCAAACCACATTGCCATGTAGGTACCTGTGAACAATCCTGCATGTTATTTACATGTACCCCAGAACCTAAAATGCAATAATATATATACAACCAGCAGGTCATCTGACACACTTAGGAGTAGTTTTATTAATTCAGAGTTGATTGTAGTATACTATAGCTAACTTGTTCTGACAAAAAGAAAATAGCTGGGTCGGACTTTGGTCAGGTATAGCCAGGAACCTAGAAATGTCTGTTATTTTTACCATTCAAGTGGCTCTCTTCCCAAGGTAGAATGATGAACAACAAGTATTTTTAAAGGTGAAATTTCTTCAAAGGAAACTTGTGACTCTCCATTGCTCTGGTAATAAAATCCAGAGTCTTTATCATGACTAACATCACCTTTATTATTTGGTCTCTGACCCCATTTCCAGCCACATTTTCTATCATTCTCTCTGCTCCTTCGTTCAGTCATATCCATGGAGAGGCCCTCTTTAGAATACCCAGAATCCTGTCTCTTACAGTTAAACTCTCTGGTACGACTTTGAACTTTCCCTTTGGTAATGTTCCACTTTTTTTTTTAACGTCCCCCCCACCCACTAGATTGTAACCTCCTTAAGGGCACAAACGATTTCTTATTTACCATTTTCTCTATAGCAGATAGCATATTGCTTGGATCATAGCAGCCTCCTTGGTAAAGATTTATTAAAATCATGAATAAATGAATGAATCCATGAATAACTTAATGAGTAAAATTGGGTTCTGCTTTATGTTGAGGGCAAACAAAAATATATAGTGACAAACCATCCTGGTTTGTCTGAAACTGAGAGGGATCCCAGAATGTGGGTCTCTCCAAGTTTTAAAGGTGGGACAATCTCAGATACTCCCAGATGAACTGGTAACCCATGTAGTGACCATGGCTTTCTGAGAATATAGATGTTCAATGGTCAATCAGATTTTGAAGACATATTTCTCACGTTTTCTTTCTGATTGTTTGCCCACACAGACACAGAAAAAAGAAAAGTTTTTTCCTCAACAGAAGATACTATGAGGCCTGAGTTTTCTAAATTAGTTATATATAACCTGATCATTTCCTCTTCCTTTTTAGCTGAATTACAATAAATGTTAGTGATCATCTGTTTTATAGTGGATTCATCTCAATGCCCTGGTGGTTTTATAAAAATCTGGGGTTTGAGACCAGTTATTTCTTTCTTTTTTTTTGACCTCAGGTGAGTGCTGGGATTATAGGTGAGAGCCACCGTGCCCAGCTGACACCAAATTCTTATTGCATATCCCCATTGACATATCTACTAAAATATTAAAAATTATAAAAATGAATCTCTTACAAATGGGTTGAAGTGGTAATAGATTTTTATTCTAGAAAAAAATAGCTTTATGGATCAACATACAAAATAATTTCGTAAAATCATCTTGTGAGTGAAAATAAGACAAAATAAATGATAATGACTGCAAGTACCCTTATTAATTTTACAGGTTCTCATAGGATGACAATAAATATCCTGAAGTATGTTTTCTGAAACAGGCTAAATTACACTTGACTTACAATATTTATTTATTTAAAAACACCTTTATTTTTACTAGAAAAAACATTACTTGGGGCAATTGCATATTTAAAAAATGTCTCCAGTGTATAATGTATGATACATTTCAATAGCCATTGTGGCTTAAATTAAAGAATTAGTTAGTCATATTAGTTAAAGTAGGGCAAAGTAATTCTTTTTTAACTTTTATTTTAGATTTGGGTATATATGTACAGGTTTGTCATATAGGTCAACTTGTCTCACAGGGGTTTGTTGTACAGATTATGTTGTCACCCAGGTACTAAACTGCAGTACCCAATAGTTACTTTTTCTGCTCCTCTCCCTCCTCCTGCCCACCACCGTCAGTTAGGTCATAGTGTCTATTGTTGCTCACTTTGTGTTCATCTGTTTTCTTCATTTAGCTCCCAATTATAATTGATAACATGTGGTATTTGGTTTTCTGTTCCTGCCTAAGTTTGCTATGATGACCCCAGCTCCATCAATATTTCCAAAAAAGACACAATATTGTTTTTCTTTATGGCTGCATAGTATTCCATGGGGTATATGTACCACATTTTTGTATATTGAATCTGTCATTGATGGGCATTTAGGTTGATTCCATGTCTTTGCTATTATGAATAGGGTTACAATGAACATTGGTGTTTTTACGGTGCTGTTTTGGTTACTGTAGCCCTGTAGTATATCTTGAAGTCAGGTAATGTGATGCCTCCAGCTTTGATGATTTTTGCTTAGGATTGCCTTGGCTATTCAGGTTCTTTTTCCTGGTTCTATATGAATTTTAAAACAGGTTTTTCTAGTTCTATGAAGAATGTCATTGGTAGTTTCATAAGAATAGCACTGAATCTGTAAATTGCGTTAGGCAGTATGGCCATTTTAATGATATTGATTCTCTACTATCCACAAGCATGGTACGTTTTTCCATTTGTTTGTGTTTTCTCTGATTTCTTTGATCAGTGTTTTTGTAATTCTCATTGTAGAGAACTTTCAGTTCCCTGGTTATCTGTGTTTTTTTGCTATATTTTATTCTTTTCATGGCAGTTGTGAATGAGATTACATTTCTAATTTGGCTCTCAGTTTTGCTGTTGTTGGTATAAGGAAATTCTAGTAATTTTTGTACATTGATTTTAAATCCTGGGAACTTAATTGAAGTTGTATATCCGCTGAAGGATCTTTTTGGCCAAGAATATTGGGTTTTCTAGTTATAGGATCATGTCTTCTGAAATTAGGGACAGTTTGACTTCTCTCTCCCTACTTGGATGGTGTTTATTTTTCTTTCTCTTGCCTGATTGCTCTGGAAAGCACTCCCTGTACTATAGTAATATAATGAATAAGAGTAGTGGGAGAGGGAATGCTTGGTTTTCAAGGAGAATGCTTTTAGCTTTTGCCTATTCAGTATAAAGTTGGCTGTGAATTTGTCATAGATGGCTTTTATTATTTTGAGTTATATTTCCTCAATACCTAATTTACTGAGAGTTTTCAACATGAAGAGATGCTGAATTTTATCAAAAGACTTTTCTGCATTTTTTGAGACAATCATGCCATTTCTGTCTTTAGCTCTGTTTATGTGATGACTCACATTTATTGATTTCCATGTTTTGAACCAACCTTGCATCCTGTAGATTAAGCTTACTTGATTTTGGTGGGTTAGCTTTTGATGTGCTGCTGGATTTGATTTGCAAGTATTTTGTTGAGAGTTTTTGCATCTGATTTTATCAAGGATATTAACCTGAAATTTTTGTTGTTGTTGTTGTATCTCTGCCAGGTTTTGGCATCAGGATGATGCGGGATTCATAGAATTTAGTTTAGAGAGGACACTCCCTCCTTAACTTTTTTAAATGCTTTCAGTTGGAATTGTACCAGGTCTTTCTTTGTACACGTGGTAGAATTTGGCTGTAATTCATTTGACCCTGGCTTTTCTTGGTTGGTAGGCTATTTATGACTGATTCAATTTCAGAGCTCATTATTGGTCTGTTCAAAAAGGTCACTTTCTTCCTTGTTCAGTCTTAGGAGGGGATATGTGTCCAGCAATTCATGTATTCTTCTCTGTTTTCTAGTTTATGTACATAGAGGTGTTTGTAGTAGTTTCCAATGGTAATTTTTATTTCTGTTGGGTCAGTGATAACATCTTCTTTGTCATTTCTAATTGTGTTTATTCAGATATTCTCTCTCTCTTTTATTAATCTAGCCAATAGTCTTTTTTCTTTAAAAAAAAAAAAGCCCAACTTCTGTTTCTTTGATCTTTGGAATGGTTTTTATGTCTTCAATTTCCTTCAAGTTCAGCTCTGATTTTGGTTATTTATTGTCTTCTGCTAGCTTTGGAGTTGATTTCTTCTTGCTTCTCTAATTCCTTCACTTGTGATATTAGGTTGTTTATTTGAGATCTTTCTAGCCTCTTCGATGTTAGTTTTAGTGCTCTAATTTTTGATGTTAGGTCTTTAGTGCTATGAATTTTCCACTTAATACTGCCTTAGCTGTGTCCCAGAGATTCCGGTATGTTGTATTTGTATTCTCATTAGTTTCAAATAACTTCTTTATTTCTGCCTTAACTTTATTATTTATCAGAAAGTCATTCCAGAGCATGTTGTTTAATTTTCATGTAATTTCCACGTTTTGAGCATTTTTTTTTAGTCTTGACTTCTGTTTTTATTGTGCTGTCATCCAAGAGAGAGTTTGATATGATTTTCATTCTTTTGCATTTCCTTAAGAGTGTTCTATGTCCAATTGTGTGGTCAATTTTATGATATGTGCCATGTGGCAATGAGAAAAACATATATTCTGTTGTTGTGTGGTGGAGAGGTCTATAGAGGTCTATCTGATCCATTTAGTCCAACGTTCAGTTCAGGTTCTAAATATCTTTGTTAATTTTCTGCCTCAATGATCTGTCTAATAATCTCAGTGAAGTGTTGAGTCTCTCGCAAGTCTCTTTGTAAATCTCTAATAAAACTTATAAATATGTTTGTTATCATATTGGGTGAATGTATATTTGGGGATGCTTAAGTTTTCTTGTTTAATTGAACCCTTTACCATTATGTAATGCCCCTCTTTGTCTTTTTTATTTTGTTGTTTTAAAGTCTTGTTTTACCTGAAATGAGGATTGCAACTCTAAGTTGCAATTTTTTTTCTAATTTCCATTTGCTTAGTAGAGTTTCCTCCATCTCTGTGTTTTGAGCCCATGGGTGTCATTATGTGTGAGATGGGTCTCTTGGAGACAGCATACTATTGAGTCTTCCTTCTGATCCTGCTTGCCACTCTGTGCCTTTTAAGTAGGGCATTTATCTCATTTATACTCAAGGTTAGTATTGATATGTGTGAATTTGATCCTGTTATTATGTTGTTAGCTGGTTATTATGCTGGCTTGGTTATGTGGTTTGTTTTATAGTGTCACTGGTCTCTGTACTTAAGTATGTTTTTGTATTGGCTGGTAGCAGTCTTTTTTTTTTAATTTATACATTCTGCTCCTTTCAAGATCTCTTGTAAGGCAGTTTTGGTGGTAACAATTTCCCTCACCATTTGTTTATCAAGGAAGGATCTTATTTTTCCTTTGCTTAGAAAGCTTAGTTTTGCTAGATATGAAATTCTTGGTTGATGATTTTTTTCCCCTAAGAATGTTGAATACAGGCCTCCAGTATCTTCTGGCTTATAGGGTTTAAGCTGAGAGGTCCACTGTTAATCAATAATTATTTTCTAATGCACGTCTTAAGAATGAAAGCAAATAGCTGCTAATAATACTCAAGTAGCTAATGTTAATAGTCAGTACAAAGCAGAACTATTTGGAAAACACGTTGAAAAAATGTGCATTTTCTTTTCCACCCCAGAACCCTGAATAAAAATCCTTAGAGCTGCTGCTTACGTGCACCCATAGTCAAGCAACACTGCCCACTGTGGCAAAGTCTTGGCCTCTGAGAGAAAACAAAGCAAAGCCAAACAAAAAGAAAACAGCAACAAGAACGGAACTGAAAATACAAAAGAAAAAAACAAGTTAAAAAGCAGGTTAATAATGCATTTAAACCACCAAGTTACTAGTTCATTCTTCTCTGCTCAGTGGTCTTTGTTGACCATCCTCAAAAACAAGTCCAGAATGGTAAAAACTAAGAAATCTTTATTAGATGTAAAATTCAAAAGTATTTTGTGACCTAGAAAAAAGGAAGCTTTAGAAATTGATGAAAGTTGACTCCCAATCAGAGAGGATAAGACATGGAAATAGGAACAGTTAGAACAATGGAAAGCAAAGAAATATGCTCAAAAAGGTAGGAGGACTGAGAAAATCACTTTTTTAAATGATGAAACCTAACAATATAGTTGTAAGAAAAAGAAAACAATAATGGGCAGGCAGGAAAGAATAGATAAGGAAGTCAGGGAAGGAGACAATAAAGGAGGGGGTGAGTGAGAGAGAGACAGTAAGACACAGAGAGAGATAAGGGATGCAGGATGGAAGGGGGATTCTGAAAATTTGAAATATACCTTGAAGTGAGGCTCTATCACCCTGAATAAATGTGAATAGTCACACATGTACCTGCACATACACAGAAAACTACATAAACGTGAATCAATGAATACATGCATAAATTTCTCAAGGTTAATGGATCTCAAACTTAAGCTCACATAAAAATAATCTGAAGAATGTATGAAAATATAGAAAATCTGAGATATACATTTTAGAAAATGACATTTCATTAATCTCCAAAGAATAACTTATAAAACACAGTACTTATTAGTTTAAATTTTAAAATATTTATACTTTCAGTTTACTCACATTCCTTTTTGCCGCTTTCTTTCCCCCAGTGAAAATAATATTTACCATGCAATTTGTCCAGGATACTATTATCATGAGTTGATTCCAAGGACTGTAAATAACCTAGAAAATGTTTGAAAAAAACTGTCAGACTACAACTAATGTGTTACCAGAGTCCCTAAATTCAAAATCAGGCTACCTGGGTATTTAAGACTGTATAGTTCTTTGGTTATTGAGGTGATGTGCCATGATAGTTAATTCATAATTTAAATGTTAATGAATTTTGTCATAAATTCCTAAACTTAGATAATAGATGTCAGGTTTTCTTATTTCTGCATTGTCATGGTAATGCATTCTGCTTCTTGTGTTCGAAATGGTAATGGAAAATGTGCCTTGAAGCACTCTGAAATATATCAGGACTGAATTCACTTGACAGTTGAATCATAAAATAATAAGAAAATTAATGTTTCACAAAAATAATATCATTGGCAAGCATGGTTTATCCCCACAGAGTTTATCTTAGTGCTTCCTTTAGTTACCTCAGTTATTCCCAAAGTCTTCTCAAAAATGTCTTATTATTTAGACTAATTTCCTTCTCTGTAGTGTTTCTTCTCAAAAACAAATGAAGTCGAAAAATGACTTTGAAATGTTAACTGCTTTTTAAACATTATATATCTGTGATATAGTTTGACTTGTGTCCCCCACCCAAATTTCACATTGAAATGTAATCCCCAGTGTTGGGTAAGGGACCCTGTGGGGAGGTGATTAAGACATGGTACCTGATTTTCCCTCTTGCTGTTTTTGTAATAGTGAGTGAGTTCTCTCAAGAACTGGCTGTTTGAAAGTAAGTAACACTTCCCCTTTCCTTTCTCTATCCTGCTGGCCACGTGAAGACCATACTTACTTTGTCTTCACCTTACACCATGACTGTGAATTTCCTGAGGCCTTCCCAGCCATGCCTCCTGTACAGCCTGTGGAACTGTGAGTCAACTAAATCTCTTTTCTTTATAAACTTCCCAGTCTCATATAATCCTTTATAGCAATGTGAGAATGAACTAATACAGAAAATTGGTACCAGAGAGGCGAGGCATTGCTATAAAGACAAGCTGAAAACGTGGAAGCAGCTTTGGAACAGTTTGGAGGGCTCTGAAGAAGACAGGAAGATGAGAGAGAAAGTTTGGAATGTCCTAGAGACTTCGTGAATGGTTGTGACAAAAATGCTGAAAGTGATATGGGCAGTAAGTCCAGGTTGAGGTGGTCTCAGATGGAGATGAGAAACTTATTGGGAACTGGAATGAAGGTCACTCTTACTATGTTTTAGCAAAGAGACTGGCAGCATTTTGCCTCTGCTCTAGAGATCTGTAATACTTTGAACTTGAGAGAAATAATTTAGGGTATCTGGTGGAAGAATATTTTAAACAACAAAGTGTTCAAGATGCGTCCTGGTGGCTTCTAAGTGCCTATGCTCATTTGCATCAACAAAGAAATGACCTGAAACTATAACTTGTATTTCAAAGGGAAGCAGAGCATATGTAAAAGTTCAGAAAATTTACAGGCTGCCCATGTGGTAGAGAAAAAAAAACAAACTATTTTCTGGGGGAGAGATTCAAGCCTGCTGCAGAAATTTGCATATGTAAGGAGGAACTGAATGTTAATACTCAAAACAATAGGAAAAATGTCTCCAGGGCATTTCAGAGATATTTATGGCAGTCCCTCCCATCACAAGCCTGGAAGCCTCGAACAGAAAAATGGTTTTGTGGGCCAGGCCCAGGGCCCCACTGCTCTGTGCAACTCAAAACATGGTACCTTGTGTCCCAGCTGATTTGGCCCTAGCTGTGGATAAAGGGGCCAGGGTACAATTTGAAACATTGCTTCATAAGGTGCAAGCCCCAAGCCTTGGCAGTGTCCACATTGTGTTGACCCTGCAGGTATGCAGAAGGCAAACGTTGAAGCTTGAGAGCCTCCACCTAGATTTTAGAGAATGTATGGAAATTCCTGGGTGTCCAGACAGAAGTCTGCTTCAGGTACAAAGCCCTCATGGAGAACCTCTACTAGGGTGGTACAGAGGGGACATGTGGGTTGGAGACCCAACACAGAGTTTTCACTGGGGTGCTGCCTAGTGGATCTGTGCAGAGGGCCACCATCCTGCAGACTCCAGAATGGTAGCTCCACCAACATCTAGCACTGTGTGCCTCAAAGAGCTGCAGACACTCAATGCCAGCCTGTGAAAGCAACCTAGGTGGAAACTGTATTCTATAGAGCCACTGGGGTGGTGCTGCCCAAGGCCTTGGAGGCCACCCCTTGAATCAGCATGGCCGGGATGTGAGATATGGAGTCGAAGGAGATTATTTTGGAGCTTTAAGATTTAATTACTGCCCTGCTGGGTTCTAGACTTACATGGGGCCTGTTCCCCTTTGTTTTGGCTAATTTCTCCCTTTTGGAATGGGAGAATTTGCCCAATTCCTGTGCCCTATTATACCTTGGAAATAACTAACTTGCTTTTATTTTACTGGCTCATAGGCAGAAGGGACTCACTTTGTCTCAGATGAGACTTTGGAAGTGAACTTTTGAGTTAATGCTGGAATGAGTTAAGACTCTGCGGGACTGTTGGGAGGACATGATCATGTTTGAAATGTAAGAAGGACATGAGACGTGGGGAGAGGCTGGGGTGCAATGATCTAAATTTGGCTCTATGTCCCCCACCTAAATCTCATGTTGAATTGTATTCCCAATGATGGAGGAGGGACCTGCTGGTAGAGTTATTGGATCATGTGGTAGGATCTCCCCCTTGTTGTTCTCATGAAAGTAAGTGAGTTCTCATGAGATCTGATCATATGAAAGTATGTAGCAATTCATTCTTCAGTCTCTCTCTCTCCTGTTCTGGCCATGTAAACACTCTCCTCCTCCCTCATCTTCCTCCATGATTTTAAGTTTTCTAAGGCTTCCTCAGCCATGCTCTGCCTGTACAACCTGTAGAGTTGTCAGTTAAAACTTCTTGCTTTATAAACTATCCAATCTCAGATGTGTCTTTATAGCAATGTGAGAATGGACTATTATAATGCCAGTATTTTTGTTATTTTCAAATGTACCCCTCTATCACCTCTAAATTTGGGCAACTGAACAAAAAGAAGGTTTACCACAGGCATAAAAGACAAGAAGTCAGTTCTTAGCCTCTAACATTCAGAAGAAAGATATTGACCTACACAAAATATTAGGTATACATCTTTGGCATTGTCAATTCATCTGCATGCATAGGAAGTGTTTCAAAAGCTAAGATTCAAAGACAGCTTAGACAGCTTGGGGGAGGTGGTGGATGAATGGGAAAGGCACAATTTCTAGAAAACCAATAAGACTGAAGTGTTTGAGTACAGAAAAGAGTAGATAAATAGGGACAAGGATGTGGCAGTGGATGCCAGTGTTTGGAGGAGTCAAGAATTGAGGAGCAGATGCGCATCTGGTCCTCAATTTCTTGGCACAACGTGAATTCTGCAGAAATTAAAGAAATGGGTGGGGGGTTTCCAAATTGACTACATTTTTATCACTTTGCAAAATAGTGCAGAAAATCAAACACTGCATGTTCTCACTCATAGCGGGTGTTGAACAATGAGAACACATGGACACAGGGAGGGGGAGCATCACACACTGGGGTGTGTTGGGGGGAGATGGGAGGGATAGCAGGGGCTGGGGAGTATGGGGAGGGGATAACGTGGGAGGAGATGCAGATGTAGGTGATGGGGGAGGAAGGCAGCAAACTGCACTGCCATGTGTGTACCTGTGCAACAATCTTGCATGTTCTTCACATGTACCCCAAAACCTAAAATGCAATTAAAAAAAAGTTCTAAGAAACTAGAAAAACTAACCCTATTTTGTGAAATGAGAAGCTACATTAAAATCCAGATGGGAGCTGACATGGTGGGTCTCACGCCTATAATCACAGCACTTTGGGAGGCCAAGGAGGTTGGATCACCTGAGGTCAGGAGTTCAAGACCAGCCTGGTAAACATGGTGAAACCCCATCTACTCAAAAAGTACAAAAATTAGTCAGGTGTGTAATCCCAGCTACATGGAGGCTGAGGCAGGAGAATTGCTTGAACCCGGGAGGCAGAGGTTGCAGGTGGGCCCAGATCCTGCCACTGTACTCCAGCCTGGGTAACAGAGGGAGACTCTGCCTAAAAAAAATAAAAGAAAAAAAAAAATTGCAGATGGGGAAATTATTTCAAAAATTCTAGATCAAAAATGCACATGTGCTTGCAGCCAGAATGCTCAGCTCTCTGATGGCAGGCTTTAACAATTACTTTAGATAAAGTGTTTTGTCTACAAATCATAAAGTTTTAAATAAAATATTTTTAGAAGGTAAATATCCATTATATTTTACATTCCTTTGTAACTTGAATACATGACTCGAATCTTGTAACTGAAGTGAAAGGTTGGTGGTTGTGAAGAACAAATGAACTTACTAACACAAAAACTTAACTTAAAAACAGCTTAAGTCAGTTATAGAAATTCCTTTTTTTTAATATCTTACAAATGCTTCATTTTTTTTAAACTTTTACTTCAGATTTAAGGGTACATGTGTAGATTTGTTACCTGTTACATTGCATGTTGCTGAGGTTTTGAGTATAAATGATTTCATTATGCAAGTATTAAATTATTGCATCATGCAGGTACTAGCATTGATTACCAGAGTTAAATGTTCAACCCTTGCCCCCTCCCCCTAATCCCACCTTTAGTAGTCTCCAGTGTCTATAGTTGCCATTTTGTATCCAAGGTTTAGCCCTCACTTATAAGTGAGGAAAAGCGGTATTTGATGTTCTGTTCCTCTGTCAATTCACCCTGGGATATTAACCTCCTGCTGCATCCATGTTGTTGCAAAGGGCATTATTACATTTTCTTGTGTGGTTACATAGCATCTTACGTTATAAATGTACCACATTTTCTTTATTCAATCCACTGTTAATGTGCACCTATGTTGAGTCCATGTCTTTGCTATTGTGACTAGTGCTGCAATGAACATGTGAGAGCATGTCTCTTTGGTAAAATAGTTTATTTTTTTATGGGTATATACCAGGTAATGGGATTGCTGTGTCAAATGGTAGTTCTGTTTTAACTTTTTCTTTTTTCGCCACATCTTTTTAATGTATTTTAAAAGGTTCAATAGCTTTTGGAGTAGAAGTGGTTTTTGGTTACATGGATGAATTATATGGTGGTGAATTCTGAAATATTAGTCCACCCATTACCAGAGTAGTGTGTGTTGTTGTATCCAATATGTATATTTTTAATCCTACAGCCCCCTTCCGAGCCTTCCCCTTCTGAGTCTCTCAAATTCATTATATCATTTGGTATGCCTTTGCATACTCATAGCTTAGCTCCCACTTATAAATGGGAATATATGATATTTGGCTTTTTATTCCCAAGTCACTTCACATATAATAATTGCTTCCAGCTCCATTTAGGTTGCTGAAAAGACATTATTTTATTTCTTTTTCATGGCTCGAGTAGTATTCCATGGTGTATATGTACCACAGTTTATTTATTCACACATTGGTTGACAGGCATGTAGGTTGGTTCTATATTTTTGCAATTGTGAACTGGGGCCTGCAATAAACATATGTGTGTGTATGTGCTTTTCATATAATGACTTCATTTCATTTGGGTAGATACCCAGTAGTGGAATTGCTGGATTGAATCATGGTCTACTTTTAAGTTCTTAAAGAATCTTCATACCATTTTTCATAGTTTGTACTAATTTGAAGTTCTCCACCAGCATTGTATAAGTGTTCCCCTTCCCCATATCCAATGCAACATTTATCATTTTTGGAGTTTTTAATAATGTCCATTTCAGGAGTAAGATATAGTATCTACATCGTGATTTTAATGTTCCATTTTCCTGATCATCAGTGATGTTTAGTATGTTTCATATGTTTGTTGGCCATTTATATATCTTCTTTTGAGAAATGTTGATTTGTGTTATTTACCCAAATTTGGATGACATGATCTTGTTTATTTCTTGCTATTGTGTTTTCGAGCACGTTGTAAATTCTCAATGATAGTACTTTGTTAGCTGTATAATTTCCAAACTTTTTCTCCCATTGTTTGGTTGTCTGTTTACTCTGATTATATCTCTTGCTGTGCAGAAGTTTTTAAATGTAACCAGGTCGTATTTATTTTGTTTTGTTGCATTTTCTTTTGAGATCTTAGTCATTAATTCTTTGCCTAGGCAATTATCCAGAAGAGTTTTTCCAAGATTATCTTGTAGAATTTTTCTATAATTTTAGAAACTTAGATTTAAGTATTTCTTCTATTTTGAGTTGAGTTTTTATAAGGTGGGGAGATAGGGATCTAGATTGCCACTCTTCTCCATGTGGCTAGCCAGTCCTGCCAGCACCTTTTTATTAGAGTGTCCTTTTCCTATAGTTTTGTCAAAGATCAGTTTTTTGTAAGTATTTGGCTTCATTTACTGAGTTCTCTATTCTGCTGCAAAGGTATATGTGCCTACTATTCTGTCAGTACCACTCTGTTTTGGTAAGTATATACTGGTAGTATAACTTGAAATCTGGTAATGTGATGACTTGAGATTTGTTCTTTTTACTCAGGATTACTTTGACTACTTGGGCTTTTTTTTGATACCGGGGGGAAATTTAGGATAGTTTTTTTTTTTTTTAATTTTGTGAAGAATGATGTTGGTGTTTTGATGGGAATTGCATTGAATCTTTAGATTTCTTTGGGCAGTATGGGTCATTTTCACAATATTGATTCTTTCAATCCATGAGCATTCGATGGGTTTCCATTTGTTTGTATAATCTATGATTTTTTCAGCAATATTTTGTAATTTTCTTCATAGAGAAGAAACTAGTTTTTCTTTTACCTCATTTGTTAAGTATATTTCTAGGTACTTTATTTTCCTGTAGCTGTTTTAAAATGGATGAACTTGTGTATTTGATTCCCAGCTTTGTCACTGGTATATAGTAATGCTACTGATTTCTGTACATTAATTTCGTAATCTGACTTTACTGGATTTGTTCCATCAAATCTTGGAAGTTTTTTGAGAGGAATCCTCAGGGTTTTCTGGGTGTATAATTATATTATCAAAGAACAAGTAATAGTTTAGCCTCTTATTTTCTAATTTGGATGCCCTTTATTTCTTTATTTTGCATAATTGCTTTGGCTAAGACTTCCCGTACTATATTGAATAGAGAAGTGGTAAAAGTGGGCATCCTTGTCTTGTTCCAGTTCTCAGGGGGAATGCTTTCAGTGTTTTCCCCGATCTGTACAGTGTTGGCTATGGGTTTGTCATATATAGCTTTTATTATTCTGAGGTATTATTATCCATCTATGCCTAGTTTGTTGAGGGTTTTTACCATAAAGCGATGCTGGCTTTTATTGAATGCCAATTTTATATCTGTTGGCCATGTTTTTTTTTGAATTCTGTTTATGTGGTGTATCACATTTATTGACTTGTATATGTTAAACCATCCTTGCATCTCTGAAATGAAACCCACTTGACCATGATGAATTGTCTTCTTGATGAGCTGTTGGATACTGTTAGTTAGTATTTTGTTGAAGATTTTTGCATCTATGTCCATCAGAAACATTCGTCTGCAGTTTTTCAGGTTTTGTTGTTGGTGGTGTTACATCCCTTCCTGGTTTTGGTATCAGGGCAATACTGGCTTCATAGAGTCAGGTTTTGTTGTTGGTGGTGTTACATCCCTTCCTGGTTTTGGTATCAGGGCAATACTGGCTTCATAGAATGATTTAGGAAGGATTCTCTCATTTTCAATCTTTTGAAATAGTTTTGATACGATTAATATCAATTCTTTTTTGAATGTCCGTTGGAATGCAGCTGTGAATCTGTCTTGTTCTGGGATTATTTTCTCTGTAGGCATTTTAAAAATTAGTGATCCAATCTCACTGCTTGTTATTGGTCTGTTTAGAGTCTTATATTTCTTTCTGATTTAATCTTGGAAGGTTGTATGTATCTAGGAATTTATGCATTTCCTTTAGGTTTTTTAGTTTGTGTGCATAGAGGTATTCATAGTAGTCTTGAATAGTCATTTGTATTTTTTGGTGTCAAGTTGTAATATTTCTAGTTTCATCTTTAATTGAACTTATTTAAATCTTTGCTTCTTGGGTTAAATTCTCTAATGGTCTCTCTTTTATCTTTTAAAATAATCATGTTTTTGTTTCATTGATATTTTGTTTTAATTTTTGTTGTTGTTCTGCTCTGACCTTTGTTATGTCTTTATTCTGCTAGCTTTGAGTTTAGTTTGTTCTTGCTTCTCTAGTTCCTGAGGTATTGACATTAGGTTGTCAATTTCTGATCATCATTTTGATCAATCAGCTTTATATGATTTTGACCTATGTTCCTAGAAATACTTAGTTTCCTGAGGGTTTTTATCATGAAATGATATTAAATTTTATTGAATGTTTTTTTCCATGTCTATTGAAAAGATCATTTGTTTTTTGTTTTAAATTCTGTTCTCATGTGATGAGTCACATTTATTAATATGCATATGTTGAAGCAACCTTACACCCTTGGGGGAAGATTACTTGATTGTGGTGAATTAACTATTTGATGTGCTGTTAAATTTGGTTCACTAGTATTTGGTTAAGAATTTTTGTGTCTACCTGTCATCGTTCATCAGGGTTATTGACCTGTAAATTTTTTTCTTGTTGTGTTTCTGCTAGATTTTGGTTTCAGACTGATTCTGGCTTGGTCAAGTATGTGTAATGGAGGAGGCCATACTCAATTTTTTGCAACAATTTTTAGTGAATTGGTACCAAACTTCTCTTTATGTCTGGTAGAAGTTGACTGAATCCATCTGATCCAGGGGGCTTTTTGGTTGTTGGTTTTTTATGACTGATTCAATTTTGGAACTCAATATTAGTCTGTTCTGTTTAAATATTTTCTGATTGAGTCATGTGAGATTGTGTGTTTTAGGAATTTATTCATTTTCTCTTGATTTTCCATTTTGTGTGCACAGAGAACTTTATAATAGTCTCTGAGGATCTTATTGTATTTCTATGTGATTATTTGTAATGTCTCTTTTTGTAATTTCTGATAGTGCTTATTTGTATCTCTCTCAATTTTTTTCTCTTTTGTTAATCTAGCTAGCAGTCTGTCAACATTGTCTTTTCAAACATACCTTCCAGTTTTGCTGATTATTTGTAGTATTTTTAGGGTCTTAACTTAGTTCATTTTAGCTCTAATGCTTATTTCTTTTCTTCTACTAACTTGGGGGCTAGTTTGTTCTTGTTTTTTTCATTTCTACTCAGTGTAGCATAAGATCATTAATTTGAAGATCTAATAACTTTGAGGTAAGTGTTTAATACTACAAACTTTCCCTCGTCACACCACTTTCTGCATCCAGAGATTTTGGTATGTTATATTTATTTTATACAATATTCTAAAATTTATGCCTTGATTTTATTTTTTATTTGAAAGTTCTGCAGGAGCAAGTTGTTTAATTTTCCTGTAATTGCATGGTTTTAGATATCTTATTGGTATTAATTTTCTCTGTTTATTTCACTATTGTCTGGGAGTACAGTTTGGTATAATTTTGATTTTATTGAGTGTACTAAAGCTTGTTTATGGATGAGCATGATGTTGATTCTGGAGTATGTTCTTGTGAAGATGAGAAGAAATGTATATTCTGTTTTGATGAGGAATATTAGAAAATGGTTCTGTGGTTTTAACTCAGGATTTTAAAATATGCTCTGTGAAGGTCCCTAGAGTAACAAAAGCTTAGATTTATGAAGTAGTAAGATATGCTTATGGTTTGAAGTCCTAAATTCCCAATAATGTTCATTATATGCATTATTTTATTATATACCAGGAAACAGTTTGTGACGGGCAAGTAAACCCACAATAAATAACTCATTTGAATAGTAGTGAACAAACCCTGGATCAGATGGGAATGATCTAATCTTATTCCTCGCTCATCATCACTTTTGAGTCAGCTCCCATATCCACTGCATTAGATGGGCTGAGTAGAAACCCTCGGGATGTGTCCGAGCATCTCAGAACAAGTTCGCTACAATTGTACGAGCCAAAATAGTTTAAAGTCTACTAGCATCATTCGAGTTACCCAAAGTCCTTCCTTGTACATTTCCTCCTGGGGAATGGGTAGAATTTATATATAATAATTCTTTTGATGGATGGCTGTATATAAAGAGCTGACTTGGAGTGTCCAAGAATACTGGAAGCAATGCTGTCTTAAACAATCTAAATACCACCTCTTCTGCTCGATCTAAGCTAACTTTTTCTTATTTAAATAACATCAGCTTCAAACATTTTCTAAAATGATTCTTGCTTTCCATAGCCCCAAGAGACAGTTTTCTCCTCTTATATTTAGAGCAGGTCTTGCAGTTAGAACTAGACTACATGATAAACTACACTGAACTCATCTTAAATTGCCTTCTCGTTCAATATATATAAATTAATAGTTAGCTAATTTTAAGGTTAGTATATTCACAGTCTCTAAAATTAAAGCCTATTGGTATATCCATAGGTGGAAAAAAACTAACTCCTTGGTATATCCATAGGTGGAAAAACAACAACAAAAACATAACAAGGCTAGTTCAAGCCTACTAATACAATTATCTGGTCAAAGGTACCTAGAGGAACTAGTTGTTTCTCCTTCAGGCAGAAAGGAGACAGGAATTTCCCTGCAGGCTGGCCACTTTATTAAGGAAGTAGCAATGGAGTGTACAACTAGAATTATTAGGTAATAAAACCCAGTAAATATACCTGATCCCTATGGACTATCAGGAGCTATGAGTATATGTCGTCCAGTTTTTTAAATTGGCAAAATGTCACCTCTGTTCTCAACTCCCCATGGTATAAATCTAAGCTGACAGCAACAACTTCTTTCCCTTTTCTATCTCTGATTTTGCCCTTTTCAAACTCTACTATCTCCAGACTTTCTTCTTGTCAGAAAGGCCATTTTCATTTATGGCTCCACATAGCTACCTTCAGCAAAATGCGTATTTTTATCGTTGCTTTTATTTAAAGCCAATCTGTCAAAAAGTTAATTAGTAATTTATACCTGGACTTGCAGTCACAGCCACACTGCTTCTCTGGGGACTTTGCCCTTTCCCTCTTCACAGAATATTAAAAGCATAATTTGACTATACAGAACAAAGCATGTCCTGTTTAAAACACATAAAGAACAGCAGCTCCTCAAGTTGACAAATTATAGCAAATCCCAAATTAGCTGGAGAAAAACTAAGGATGGTGCAATGATTTTGTGGGAAAGCAACAAGATTGCCGCATGAGCTGAGATCCAGCCAGTGAAACCCAGTGTACAGCAGCCCTTGGTGGATTCATTCTCAAGAGAAGGAAAGTGAGTTCAAGAGCACCTGGGACAACTGTTGTCAATTTAGACAGCTTGAAAGGCAGAGACAGCTAAATACTTCCAAATTAATGCACAGCAATCAGTTGCAACTTGCAGGAGCTAAATGAAGGTGCTCATCAATACATCTCTCCATTTGTTTCTCCAAATCCAAACCCCTTCTCATTCTCTGCAAAACCATTCTTCGGATACAAGGAAAAACCATAGCTACACAATGACTATTGCAAAGTGCCATTTTTTACTAAATAAGTATAATTTTACACACACCACCTAATTCAAATTCTTTGTTTGTGTTGCTTCTGCAATAACGACAAACAGACTTTTTCTGATATTAGAAGAGAGTGTTTTAATGAAGTATTAGTTCATCAATGAATGCCACTATTTCACAAGTCTTTGAGACTCAGTATTCTAAACTACAAGATTTTCTGGATAATTGGAGGCATATTGCTTTAGAAATAAATATTTGGCCGGGTGCAGTGGCTCATGGCTGTAATCCCAGCACTTTGGGAGGTGGGTGGATCATCTGTGGGTCAGGAGTTCAAGACCAGCCTGACCAACATAGTGAAATCCTGTCTCTACTAAAAATACAAAATTAGATGGGCATGGTAGCACATGCCTGTAATCCCAGCTACTTGGGAGGCTGAGGCAGAAGAACTGCTTGAACCCAGGAGGCGGAGGTTGCAGTGAGATGAGATCACGTCATTGCACTCCAGCCTGGGCGACAGAGCAAAACTCCATCTCAAAAAAAAAAAAAAAAAAAAAAAAAAGGTAAAAGCAAAAATTCAATACATACTTTATCAA